>CM049411.1:22655000-23307500 GCA_026929865.2 Hyperoplus lanceolatus | reverse complement strand
TTGTTTAATATCTTCCGGGATTTGATTAGGTAAGAATGATCACTTTAGTTGATGTGCATTAAAGGTGAAGTAAGCGAAGTAAGCAATTTATTTATGTTAATATAAGTGTTAAATCGCTCTTTATTGATACAGTGATCACTTTCACAGTGTGCGCGTTTAATAAAGCCGATCTCTCTGTCACCCGCTCTGCATGTAATCGGCAAATAAACTTTTCGGGGATCCCAAAACTGATATCCAATCACAAGAGAGAAGGCTACAAACCGGCACCCGTCTCACTGCAGGTGCACACGCAGAGCGACAGATGGGTGAATGTTTATGGGCTTACAATGGCGGAGCAGGTGAAAATCCTTCCCAATGTCTGTTTTGATGGTTTTTATCATATTTTATCACACTTACTTATCTGAGATGACGCTAGATAACTCGCTGTTTGAAGACCACAGTGCATTAATGTGGTGATGTGGGGACGAGGGAGGGGACTACTAACTGCAGTCACTGACAGGAAGTTAGCTAAACCGACCATTCTGCTTACTGAACCTTTAATAGGGAAACTGGTAGAAGACATTTATAAGGAGCTTATAGCACAAATCCACAAGGAATAGCCAGCCTCCATCAAAACAAGACAAAATTACCCTTCCAATTACTCCAACATTTAAAGGCCTATAAATAAATAGGCCCATACATTTTTACATTGTTGACGATTTAATCGGCCTCTAGAAAACTCATCTCAATTGGTTCAAAATTCTAAACATGTTTGAAGCGGAAACTTTGAAGATTCAATAAGAGCGGTCCCTTAGTCCAACATTTCCCCGCCGCTAAACAGCTTTCAGTGCTCATTGGCAAAAAGGACCAATGTGTTAAAGAACACTTAGGGCCTATGTCTTGTTTTTTCTATTTTTGTTACAGAAGGCTACATACCACAGTTAAGTGTTGCAGCTTCAGAGTTTCTAGAAGGAAACTGTGACATCCCGCTGCCTGTGTTCCCGCTTAATTAAGCTAAGCTAAGCACAGTTAAGCTAAATACTTAGCTATGTTTAGGGGGAGTGCCTGCTCCATGTTTTCAATTCAAAAGTACCTAGCTTGTGTACCTCCAGTCTTAACCCCTTCATTTGTAGCTGCCAGTGTGTGTTTTCAACCCAATAATCCAGGTATGTGATATTATAGGTGCTGCTAGGGGAATTGTATTACCTTGGCTTTAGATAGAACCAGGCTAGCTGTTTCCCCTATTTTCATTGTTTGTGCTAAGCTACGCTATAGAAGTAGAAGCTATAGGCTATGTTGTGTAGCACTACAGGTCCCCATAAGCACACTGGACCAGGTCCTGATGTATGTGGAGGCCTCGCCCTCACCTTGCTTTCGAACGTCAGCACAGCATATTTTACATTTCATTTAGCCTACACTAAATATTAAGTTATCTTCTCTCTTTAATCTCAACCTGAAGCAGATAATCATTAACAGTGGCATTCCATTTAAAATGTGTTCATTACCAACAAGTTGAAAAGAAGGTTAAATCTGTGCTCTGTGTGTGCACCATGTGTTTCAAGCCTGTCATTCCTGGAGACCTTGACACAGTGAGACAGTTATATGGCCAGCCTGTATATCTTTAAAGGTTGTTCATTAACAGCTTGATGTGGATGACCGGCCCCTTTGAGGAAGAGAATGTGAGTGTGAATCTGAGATGTGAACCCACACACACACACACACACAGGAGAAAACACAACTGGATATCGCTCTGGTAATATACACTTTCAGCGAGGCAGTGGTGGATCGGACAAGGTATAATTTCCGGGAATTTTTGCAGCAAAATGTAAGGGGAAGTTATTGGGAGTGTTTGGCGACTTTACTGCTATATAGACGCACTGGACACAAAAACAACACTGAAAGCCTTTACTACATCATGGACTCTCTTTAACAGATCAAACATATAAATAGAAGGAAGTTCAGAGCTGAAAATGGGACCGGGCTGGAGGTGGTTGTGTTTGTGTGTCTTGGGGTTTCTTGCTGCCCCATGTCAGGCCATTGCAAAGTGTCTGGGTGGGGTTACAATCAATGTGATCCTGCTGGAGGATGAGGTTTCTCCCTGGAGTCTGACGTTTGTGAAAGGAGAAATACTGAAGGCCATGGAGACTGACTCAACTATTAATGCTGCAGAAGGTAATACAATAAGAAGTATGAAGCATGAGAGAAGTCATAGAATGATTGTACATTATGGACTAGGGATGGCCATTTAGAATTTTTTCTTTAACCGGTTAACCAAATATTTGTTAATGAAATACCTGAAGCATTACAGCAGGGCTCCCGACCTTCTTTGTTCCAAGGACCGGCATATTCACTTAAAACAATTCAGGGACCAGTAGCCTTTGTAAATGTATTTTGACACAGTTCACTTTCTTACATCCGGTTTAGCGATATCAAAATAAGAGTCCGGATTTGAGAGAAATTAAGATGATTTTTTTTTTTTTTTAACCGTTTAACCTTTAGTATTAACCGGTTAAAGATCTTCTTAATGGTTAACAGGTTAACAATGGTCATCCCTATTATGGACTCAATTGTATAACTGTCTTATTTTGCAGTGAAAATCTAGGATTTACAATTCATTAGTGTTTCAAAATGTTCAGAATACATTGGTTTGCCGCATTATTCTATGATACTACATCTTTATTTATCTTTGTGTATAACATTATAAACGTTCTCTGTCCAAAGCTGGTTACTATATTGACCACAAGTACACATGATGTAGCCTAAGTAACTACAATATAACTAAATTAGACACATTAGTTATAACTCATAACATATATCTTTCCGGGACCTCCGGGGAATCAATGACTGATACCAGATAAGAAATGATTTAGTCAATCTAATAAATGATAAGATATGGGTCGGCATGTCCCTGGAAGATTATCAACATCCTCACCATGATGATGCAAAAAGGAGCAAATAGGAAGGATATATAGAAACAGCATTGTACATGTAATGATGTATAAAACCAAACTAGTTAGCCTAGTCCTAGTATGCAGTTACAGTTATTTTTTTTATTTTTATTTTTTTACAGAAGCCGTAAATGGAAATAGAGTCACATTTTATCTCCTCTGTCTTTCAGCAATAACAGATACAGATACAGATGTGACAGTTAATTTGACTTCACTATCCAATATATCTACAGTATATCTACCTAATTGAGTTAATTAGTTAATCAAACCAAATTATATCAAGTGTGATTCTAAATGAATTATACCATTTTCTCTGTATAAAAAGTTTAGCTGTGTTGTGATAACAAGTTCATTATCCCGTTATCTCGAGATAACAATTCAAATGAACTGTAGGCCAATGATTCCATGTCCTCTTAGGGCCTCTGCACTTTTAACATTC
Source organism: Hyperoplus lanceolatus (assembly GCA_026929865.2). Classification (NCBI taxonomy): domain Eukaryota; kingdom Metazoa; phylum Chordata; class Actinopteri; order Uranoscopiformes; family Ammodytidae; genus Hyperoplus; species Hyperoplus lanceolatus. The sequence continues at coordinate 23,304,134 of CM049411.1, read as the reverse complement.
GGAGTATCGGTCTTATTGAAGCCCCTTGTAAAAAGCTTTAACATGCAGCAAATAAATGTTTGACAAAACTGCCATAGCTAGCTACAGTTGCTGAACTGTGATGGGCCAATTGTTGTTTAGGGGACAGTTTAGCAAAAGGTTAATTGACCACTATTTTAATGAAACCCACACACACTAAAAAAAACATTCAAATGTTTTTCTGCCTTTCTTTCTAAATACAGGTGTGGACTATAATCTCACGGCTAACTTTGGCGGGTTCAGCACAAACTATTATCGAATCAAAGGCTGCCCGAGTACCGTGTGTGAGGGAGTGGATGAGCTAGTTAACCTGACGGTGAGTAACTACTACCTCCATAGACTTGCATTGTGACAACATGTATCCAAAGACTCTCCTGTGTGTTAAGTAGGGTTGAGTACCGATCTCTGCACTTTACTTTGGTACTACCGAGTACCGGTAACGTAAAATGGAATCAGTGCCAAATATCAGCAGCTGGGAGCCCTTCTGGGTTGCAGAGTAGAAAGAGTTAGAGCCAGAGAGAGATACTTTGGGAGCTGGAAGACATCATCCCTGATCATGGTCAATTCAACAGGGCAATAGCTAGCGAGAGTTTGACAGGTCAGAGGTTAACGGGGTAGGTTTGGAAGGGCCATTATAGATAAAAGAAAGTAAGGGAAATACTTGAGATTTGCATCTGTGGTGTGATGACGTGGATTCAACCTTGAAAAGTCAAACTTTTTCTCGTACGTTTTACACCTTTAATCTTGGAAAGTCACAGTGTTTTTTAAGTTATAAACCTGGTACTGGGGGCCCTTGGCTCAGTTGGTTGGGCGTAACCCCCCTCCCCCCCGGGCCGGGCCCAGCAGCAGACCCGGGTTCGATTCCCGCCCACGGTCGTTCTCTGCATGTCACTCCCCTCTCTCCTCCATTTCACCTCAGTCTCTTCAATCTATCAATAAAGCATGAAAAATGCAAAAATAAAAAAATAAAAACTGGTACTGAATTCCAGTTAATGGAATGGATATGGGTTCAAATATGAACGGTAGCAAATCTCTGTTTACCCTGAAATAAAAACTATATTCACTCTGTGCTGCATCATTCTGGTTTGTAAAACTTTAACAGCTATATAGGGAGAAACTCCAAATGATTGTTACTATTTCTTTCAAGTCTTTTACTCGCCTATCTTTAGATCCTGAAATAGTCCTCCCTCAGGCTTAATAGCATCTCATAGCCAGGTGAGCCAGACACTTAAATGAGAAAAAACAATAACTAGAACTACCGTCTGGAGGTTATATGCCTGTTATACAACCACAACCTTGCGAACCATTGCTGTTGTTCTGCTGTATGTCTAATGTTTAAAGAGGACATATTATACTAATATCCAGGTCTTTGTTTTCCATGTTGGACTCCTATAGAGAAGTTAGGCACGATTGACCGCACAGTAGACTCTGTAGATCTTCTGGAAACTGTTCCTTACGTCTTTGAATTTAAGCCTTTTCTCAACAACTTCCGAAACTCGGTAGAGCACCACAGCTCAGGTGAAAACTTTATATAAACTGATACACAAAAACTCACAATATACGGTCAAACTAACATTTCATCTAAAATATCGAATCAGTTAACCCTTCCAGTAGAAGTGTAGGTTTGTACCAAATGTGAATAAAAAAAGAAAGCTCAAGGCATTTCTGAGATACCAAGGTTAACAAGTAAAGGATGAACATGAGGCCACAGTAACCCTGACCTTGCTTTGACCTCCAAAAATCTGATCAGTCAGATGGGACATTTGTACAATTTTTAAGAAAATCCCTCAAAGCGTTCTTGAGATATCAGGGATGTGCACGGATGGACAACCCCGAAAAACAAACTGCCTCGGCTCTGGCTATCGGCGTCGCAGAGGCATTAAAACAGACCCAAAAAAACTATTTCCTTCTTGTTGTTTTCTTGCAGAATTCAGGAAAACTTGGATGCGCTGTGGTCGGGCCCACCTGCACCTACGCTGCTCTCCAAATAGTTGAGTAAGTTATTGGTTTTCCAAGGTCATGTTCACACTAAACAATTTGATAAACATGTACAAATGTAAGCATACTGTATATGGAAAAAACACAGCCCTGTGAAGCCTCCATATACATTCTCCTGTCCCCCTCTGTTAGTGCGGAGAAGGGTCTGAAGCTCAGAGTGCCCATCATCTCGGCTGGAAGCTTCGGTCTCTCCTGCGACTACACGCTCTACCTGCAGCGCCTCCTGCCGCCCGCTCGCAAGATCTCTGACTGTTTCATCAAGTTCTTCCAATACTACGACAAGATCAAACCTTTGTGGAAGACGGCCTACGTCTACAAGAAACCCACCAACACGGAGGATTGCTTCTGGTGAGTCTCATAGGAGATGTCTTCCATGATAAACCTACTTCTGTGAGTGCATTATATCTGCAGTGACTCTATTGTACTTTCAAGGGATTCTGTCCAGTGTCCATTGCACATCTCAAACCCAGTAATGGAACAAAAGAGCATTGGGCACGAGGCCTAGAGATCACATGTTGCTTGTAGACTCTTCATGGTGCCATGATAAAACAAAGAAGCAAATTTATAAGCATGATTTAATATTGTGCTGTCAGAAAATTCAGTTCATAAATACTCAGTTGCGTACAAATCTATATATCACCATGCACAACATGTATTTACCATGAACAGTAATATGACTGTAATACATGACAAAACATCTGCTGTCTGCAGACATAAACAATGGCATAATGTATTGTATACAAATACATTATTAGAAGAGTTGTACTGTAGTTATCCTTCTTCCAGACAGTTGGAGGAGTCTGTATGTTACTGTGGTGGCTATGTATTCCTGTTGTTCATTCTAAGTGATTTTCTTCTGCAGGTATATAAATGCATTGGATGCAGGCAAGTTTCCCAGTAACATTGATAGAACAGTGCTGCGCAGTCCATACGAACTGAGGACAGTTCTAACCAATGGCAGGTCAAGCAATGGTGAGTCTTTTTACTTTTAGTATAACACACATCTCCCTGTGCCATGTAACTGCTCAGCTATTGACATAGATGTCAAGCTAACACTCTAATCTAATCATAGTCTTGCTTGTTTGTACAAGCTTTTAGGGGATCAAATTAAACACAGTGTGTCTGCGCACTCACCTTTGATAAAAGGTGTACAAAAACTATGGTTGGAAAAATATATCTACAGTAGGTTAATCATTTTTTTGCACACCCTGTTTGATTGTTGTTGTTATTGTTAAAGGAATACTTCACCCATACGGAACCGGCGTTCTATCATTATAACGTCGCTATTATAATATAATGAATGAGGTTTTTCTTCCCTCAGTCTTTCCTTGGCCCAGCTGGCCCCCTTAATCCTAACCCTACATTTTTACTAGTGTGATGTCACACTAGTAAAATGTAGGGTTAGACAGTGAGACCATAAAACACTCTTTCTGCCTCTTCTCAGGCTAGGATGAACCGATTTCAAAAATGTTTGCACAATAATACTACATAGGATCTCAGAGTTCAATACACCTTCATATTCCCACCGGTGTGAAGTAGGTGTTAAACTCATTGCACAGTTAGGCTGGTCATTTGTGAGCTAAACCATAAAGTCAGCCAATAAAGAGATATTGTCCAAGGTCATGTGGTCTGTTGTGTTGAGTGGAGCGTCTCTTTTTGCAGTGTTTATTATGTGTGGATCACCAGCGGACGTACTGGAGGCAAAGAATGGCACCAAAGAGGCAGACAGCAGTGACATTCTCTTCATCCTGATCGATCTCTACACGTCAGTGCTCTGTATTCATTTAATCTCCTTATTCTTCTCTAATCATCAGTTCATATGTCTGTTTTTATTATATTGGTACTTTCTGCATGTGTCCCCACTGGTAGTAATGTTTGCGCTTTACTGGTCACATAAAGTCCTCTACATTCCTACGTTACCCCTTCCCCCTTCGCTCCCTCCGACCCCCCTTCGACACCTTTGTGCTGCCTTTCCGCCTCCCGCTTTTTTTGTGGGGGGGGTTGTGTCTTTGTTTTAACCTACATGAATATTGCAAGAAGAGAGACAAATAAAAGGTTACCTATCCTTCCGACACACTGTTTCGTGTTCTCCCGCATATTTGTGCCTGCATGCGAATCACTGATAGATTATAATTCCAAAGAGTTGGATTTTTATACAAACTGCCATTTGAATAAACGTTACACATAATGTAGGCTACACAAGTGCCTCTCCCTCATTGTATTCTTTAAAGTGCTCTCAGAGGGGGAAAAGGACACACGTAATGTACAATCAAATAGGCTAATCTGCGGCATTGCGGCAAACCTTTATTTGAAACAATTAAGAAGCACTGAAATATCGCACTAGGAGCCCCAATTTTTTTACTTTTCGTTAGAAAACAATTTTATTTGAATTATGGACTACCTTTGAATAAAGTTTGATCGGACTACAAGTTGATAGACTCCGAAGAGACGGATGATGCCATGTCGAAAAGGAGGGCGAGAGCGAGCGAGAGAGACTGTTATCAGTGCATTAGGGCCTGCTTTTTCTTTTTCTATGAGTTTTTATTTGATATGAGAAAAGACCTAAACTTTAGTTAAGTATGGCTATTAAGTCGCGGCAGGCAGCAGGCTGTTTAGCTTAATGTCGTTTTAATTTTTTTATTAGGCTATGGCTTTCTGACTTGCAAACGTAAATAATTATGTCAGCACTTGATAATATGAGCCCGTTTGTTTTATGCACGGCTAAAAATGGTCCTATATTCTCCGGTCGCAATAGCCTATAGTTTCATGCGCCGTAGCTGGGGGCAGACCGCTCCAGCCCTGCCCGACTCGCTGGCTCTCCCCGCGGGGAGAAGCTCCAGTGATGCCGGCTCAGTCGCCCTCTCGACCGAGCGAATCTACGAGCGGCCGCCCCCGCCAGATCTGCCTTTTCAGTCCAGAGATTCGACTATTCGGCGGCCGTGCAGGGGCAGGTCTTTTGGAGGTTTAAATGTGTTTTCTTTCTTTTAACACTTTTGGTAGGCTAAATAATTCAGCCGACACAGTTAATATAGGCTAACCACCGCATGGACTGCGTTTCAATAAAGCCTCTCATTCTTATTATCCTAAGGGCTTTGATGCAAATTATGAAATCTAAACATTACTGCGGCAGTGATGGTGCGTAAAGGACAGTGCAGTTGGCAAGCTTTCCTCAGCACTAGGCTACCAAGTGGAAAAAAGCCACAGTAAAAGTTGATCGCTTTGTCGATTCATTGTAATTGGAGTGCTGAAACGCATGTCAAAATCAAATTGGTGACTACGGGATGATTTGGATGCAGCAGATTTGAATGACACGCTGTCGGGCGGCGGAGCTGCTTGACTCTGGGCGGGTGCAAGGCAAAAATAAATAAATAAAAGGACTTGGCACATCTCTAGGCTACATAATAGGCTGGCCTGATGTGAAACTTCCCTAAAATATAGGCAATACTTGGCTCGCCAACATAAAACAGACGCACATAGCAGCGTGAACATATTCTCACCATGGGGTGCTGAAAAAAAGCTCAGCCTGCACTTGTCTCGCAACTCGCTACATTGATAAATAGGCTACAAACTGCACCAATGTAATATTGTTACATGCAGCGGTGGATGGTTTTAATAGAAGACTGGGGGTTTCCCCTACAAGTAGGCTAGGTCGTAAAAAGTCAACACCAGAGAGATTGTATAAAATTGTTTTGACCCAAAATGAGCTTTATTTTCACGTTTTCTTTTTTGGTGCTTGTGTGAGAGAGAAGAGAAAGTTGCATAGGCTATAGCCTACAGAGTGTAGAGAGAGAGAGAGAGAGAGAGAGAGAGAGAGAGCAAAGTGGCATAGAGAGTAGAGATAGGCAGATATAGGCCTATAGGCTATGTCGGAATTTATATGTCGGAATGGCGGTACGTTTAAAAAAAAAAAAGTACTCCAACAATTAGACGTCAATGTCGGAGTGGCGGTATGTCGGAATGGAAGGCGGTCCCCATTCCTACACTAACCCACACTATATAGCAGTGATTCCCAACGAGCAGTACTTGCACTCATTGCATTTGTTTAATAGAAATTTTGGTTTGATCAAGAAAATACGATATCGGGTCAGCTAAAACAACAGACGGCGGAAATGCTTTAACAGTTACTAGTTATGTTTGAGTATTGGTTAGTGTGTGAAAAATTGTTCGATTAGAAAAGTCAATAATTAGGTGTAATAATTGGTTGAAAGAATTACCTATATACCCAGGGGGCAAAGTGATTTTATGGACATGGAGCGTTGTAAAAGGTTGTTCACCAAAAATGATATCTAGGACCTTCCACGATCACAACCTGGGTGGACAACCTTGTCAACAAGCTGCTGGAAAGCTACAGCGGGCCGACATAGCAAATCAGAACCACTGTTTAAGTGAATGGGGATGGGCTAATGGGGAATTTTTTGAACTTATAGATATCATTATGAAACTTTGCCAGTTGATTACTGACATTAAAACAAAAACTTTTTGTATTACAGTATTTTCCAAAAAGTTTGCATAAATATGAAAAATCATCAATATCTTACTAATGAAGCGTACATTTGCATATCTGCAAAGCCCCAAAATCTAGATGTTGGACAAAAGCAGAGTCAATTTGTTTTTAAATTTTGAAAACAAAACAAGTGTCCAACTGCCTGAAGCTTTTCCTAATCACAGTTCAAATTTGATCAATAACCCATAGAAAATGAATTTTTTACACGGTTTTTTCCAAGGGAATGTCTAGCCGTTTCCTAAAATACCAGCTGGAGACTCCAAAAGGACACTTTTGGTCCATGACACATGAAATGTAACTGTGTAAAAAATGTATTTTCTATGGGTTATTGATCAAATTTGAACTGTGATTAGGAAAGGCTTCAGGCAGTTGGACAAAATTTAAAAACAAATTGACTTTGTTTTCTTCCAACATCTAGATTTTGGGGCTTTGCAGATATTCAAATGTACGCTTCATTAGTAAGATATTGATGATTTTTCATATTCATTTAAACATTTTGGAAAATACTGTAATACAAAAAGTTTTTGTTTTAATGTCAGTAATCAACTTGCAAAGTTTCATAATGATATCTATAAGTTTAAAAAATTCCCTTTTAGCCCATCCCCATTCACTTAAACAGTGGTTCTGATTTGCTCTATATCGGCCCCCTGTAGCTTTCTAGCAGCTTGTTGACCAGGTTGTCCATCCAGGTTGGGATCCTGGAAGGTCCTGGATATAATTTCTGTTGAACAACCTTTTACAACGCTCCATGTCTGTTTTTTTTTAAAAAAAAAGGGGGTTTTGCCCCCTAGGTAATAGCTAAAATGTATTGAATACACAGTTAAAATAGGGTCCAAATCCCCGCCAACTAAGACAAAATGCTTTATGGCATGCAGACCAGTAAAGCCTCTGTGTGCTGAACAGTACAAAATCAAAGTTTGATCTGCTTCATCATCGCCCTATTACTTTTATTGATCTTACATAGTCATACATAGTGACTCTTATGTCATTTAAATTTAAATAATGTCCAGTTAAAGGTGTACTTTAATACATCTGATTGGGAACCACTGGTATTTACACTATGACAAACATTCATGCTAATGATATCTTGTAATATGAACTGACAATTAAGTTTATGTGATTTTCTATTCTCCATTCAGGAGAATATAATGTGTTTAATAAGTGATTCTAAAGATTCTACTCAAGTATTCATGTCAGGATGCATAGAACACAGCACACTTTAAAGAAGGCCTCTGGTGCATCCTCTCTCCACAGCGATCAATACTACACCAACACATCCTCAATGCCATCCATGGGCAATGTGTTGGTGCTGACTATGCCCAACAACAGAAACTACACCATCAACACAGACCCCAACAACGGCAGCATGGTAAGGAGGACACAGGGTGGAATCACATATAAATCAACTCCCTTTTCCTTGCAGTGCTGTTTGAAGGAACAGGAAGGGGTGGATTTGTTTTCGTGGTCAGTTCAAATATCAAGAAATATTCGGTCCTATGGCTGAGTTTACCTTTCATTTCTCTCTCTCTCTCTTTCTCCGTCTCTCTTTCTCTCTCTCTGTCTCTCTTTCTCTATCTCTATCTCTCTCTCTGTCTCTCTTCCTCCGTGCAGATGAACGACTACATGGCTGCCTACCATGATTCGGTGCTGCTCATAGGCGAGGTGATAAGGGACCTTGTAGGGACATCGCAGCCAGAGACTCAACAGATGGAATACGTCAATGTGAACTACTTCAGAAACGTCTCTTTTAACGGTAAAGAGAGACATGAACCTCCTAATGTAAGCCACTCTGATGCCAACAGTCAGTAAGGGAGAAATGCTGAGGAGGTCAAATTTAGATGATGACTTTCGACATTTTTGTGATGAGACACAAGGCAAGTTTATTCATATAGCACAATTCAGACACAAGGCCAATCAAAGTGCTTTAAAAGGTGCATAAAATACATCAAGGTTAGATATTAGAAATTGCATTTAAGAGGTACATCAAGATTCAAGATTAAACCCTGATGTAGAATGGCTGCAATGAAAACTACTTGACTGACGATATAGTTATTTTCTATATAGCCTATTTAACTTCATTTCTCTTTGACAGTTTCTATCTAATAAGAAACATTTGGGGAATCTGTATTCACAAAACCAAATAGGTTTGTATTTCGAGGTAATCTTGGCCTACATTAGACATCATGTAGGCCCATCACATCCGTGTGTACACCGACTGAAGTCTCTTTCCCCATTCTTGTACGCTAAATATATTGATATCCTAATAAAGAAAGAAATAGGCATTAACAAAGTGATAAATCCAGATGGACTGTGTTATATGATTGCAGATATGCTTTTAGACATACTCAGGCCATATTAAACATTTCAGTTTGTTCAGTCATTTAATTTCATGCATGACCAATTATCTGCTCATTTCCAATTAGCCTCAGCTGTATTTTGGATTTGGATTGATGAGACCCTCACATTTCCAACACAACCCCAGTGGTTATGACAGCAGCCTTAAACTTTGTCATTGGCTATTGGCAGTGGTTATTTGTTTTGTGAGGCCTAACAGACGGAAGCTATCAACTCCTATCAATTGTTAGTGTTTTTCACTGACAGGACAAAGTGTTGTGAGGTTATCGCCCGCAGCTTAATAAGCGTGTGTGTGTGTGTGTGTGTGTGTGTGTGTGTGTGTGTGTGTGTGTGTGTGTGTGTGTGTGTGTGTGTGTGTGTGTGTATATTTGTGTGTGTGTTTGTGTGTGTGTGTAAATGGGTGTGAGCGTATGATTGGGAGCATGATCACTAGTGACATTTCGGTGGATGCCATATGTTTGTGTATTGTGTATTAATACTTTCCTATGACTCTTCTCAGGAATAGCTGGACCCTACAAGCTGGACCAGTATGGAGACAGAGACGTGAATCTATCAATCCTTTACACCAATACTGCCACCAATAAGGTACTTCAATTAGTATTCCATTTAGCAATGGAAGAATTTAGCAGTGTACCACAAAGATCTTTCAAAATTAAACCATTGCTCTAGGCTGAGTCTATTGCTGTCATACAAACCTTTCAGCTTAAATGTGTCATTTTCTTTCCCCTTCATGTGATCCTCAGTACCAAACTTTATTCAAATTCGACACTGAGTCCAACCGAACCACAATGTTTGACTCAAACCCTACCTTCATCTGGGGGAAAAGACTTCCTAATTCCATACCATACCAAGGTGCATATAAAACACACACACACACACACACACACGCACACAGTGCCTTGGTTTATTGTGTCAGCTGGCCATCACAACCGGTAATCATTAACTGTCCTCCTACGTGTTTCACCTACAAACACACATACCGTGGAGGTGCACTGATACCACACGTGTTAGGCGACAGTGCTAAGTGGACGACTGTTTAGTGCCGTCTTTAAAATGTGTTATAAAGAGGGCAACTTTTCATGCTTTTATAATAAAGGTTTAACTCTCTCAGAGGGGAAGTGGGAAATGTCCCAGATAAAGTTGACAGTGTCCTCTCTATTCCACGGTCTAAATGCTGTTGAATTACGTTTTTTATTCTTAACAGATAGAACATGAATAAAATGCCCTTTGAGACAATTTATTTTTAATTTTTCCTTTTATTTGTGTTCACACCTTCAGGGACTGCAATGTACAACATCTATATCATCGTGCTGGCTGTCACGGTGGTTGTTGTGGCCACCATCGCCTTCATTTTCTACAGGTGAGTCATTAACCAACTTTAGTGCATACAACCTCTTCTAAAGGACACCAACATACACACTGGTACAGTGGAGCTGGACGGCCATGGCAGCACAGCAACAATAGAAACAGACACGGACCGATGATGCGTGGATATTTCCAACAAATCAACACATCCATTTGTTTACCACATTTGAAAACAAAAATGGTGATAGGTTAAAACCATCACTATGGGTGATTTTAATCTCATAAACAGAATGAGAAACATTTTAAAGACAATGATTTTGAGGAGGACTTGTTTGCGAATAAGGGTGACCATATTAAATGTGTACCTCCTGGGCGCCCATATATGTGTATCCGTGTGTGCTATACGCTGCACATCTTTATGCCATTGTTTTTTAATGTCCGAATGTTTTTTTAATTTTTTTTTAAACCTGTTTAGTAAGAACAAGAAAGTACGTCTGCTCAAGAAGCGCTGGTCGCACATTGCCTCTGATCTCATCACACTGCTGGACAACAACCAAGTCAGCGTGGTCTCCCTTAAGGTAAAGCAGGCCTAAAAGCTCTCAGGCAGTATGGAGGCTTTGACAACACTCTCTGTGAAGGACTGTGAAGCTCTTACTGCGGTCACAAATCTACCATCCACTCTCAACCCAGGCTCATTTGATACAGCTCTCACCACATTTTCTAACCACATTTCCCCTCTTAAAGGTGGAGTCAATGATTCTGGAGAATGCTTGTCGTCAAAATCAGTTTTTTTGGTCTCGATCCGCTACCTATATGTAGGCCTAAATTCCAACATACACACACACACGCCACACACACACACACACACACACACACACACACACACACACACACACACACACACACACACACACACACACACACACACACACGGAAAGGCAGTGGATCATGAGGAGATATTCACTGATTCTGACAAAAAGTGTCTTTTGCAACAAGCATTCTCCACATCAATGACTCCACCTTTTAAGTGCTGGATTTGACCTCATTTATTGAGCATGGATGCACTAAAACAAGAAAGAGATAACAAGTTGGCTCTGTTAAAATGTCCTTCATCCTCCTCCATCAGATTGAAGACGAGAGAAAAAAACAGAATTACAAGATCCGCCGTGTGTATTACGATAAGAAGGTAGCTGTAAACAACATCCAGCAGTACATTTATAAATCAATAAATAAATACTTTAGCACTGTACTGATACTGAACATGCAATGGCCTGACTGATGCTGCTGCTGCATCATTTTCAGATTGTGATTTTAAAGGAGCTGAAGCACTCGGACGGAAACTTCAACGAAACCCAGAGGATCGAGCTTAATGCGGTAAGACATGCACACAGCGGGAGGGTGTGTGTCATTAACTGATGCCAGTCTTACATGTGCTATTTAAATATTTTCCTGTGAAAAAATCAACCCCCCCCCGGGCCTTCTCTGTCCCCCCCCCCCCCCATGTAGCTTCTGCAAATCGACTATTACAACCTCACAAAGTTTTATGGCACGGTGAAGTTTGATGAGGGTGTGTTCGGAGTGTTTGAGTACGGAGAGAGGGGGTCACTTCGGGTACGTATGGAATGCAAACCTGAATTTTCAAGCCCATCAAGGTTTGAATGGTGGTTCAGTTTTACGTATATAAATGTATTTATTATTTAGGACAAGCAAGAAAAATCCAGTATCCCTCTTTTCTAAATGTATTGTATTCATTTTGACGCACATGACACACACACACACACACACACACACACACACACACACACACACACACACACACACACACACACACACACGTCCTTTTCTATTCCCAGTATGTGCTGAACGACAAGGTTTCGTACCCAGAGGAGACCTTCATGGACTGGGAGTTCAAGATCTCCGTCATGTACGACATCGCCAAGGTGAGACAGGAACTCGGCTGAGGATCAACTGCATGATCTGAAGTGCTCTGTTGTCGTATTGACCTCTGGCACTGGCTATCACCTGGAGTTTTATGAACGGTTCAACAGCAGGAGCCATATGTTCATCACCACAGCTCTGACCATGTTATTGCATCTCACGCAACAAGTCACAGTTTTCACATCATGCAAGACATACTCAGTAATGGCAGAAGTGCCAAGGATTACACATTGTACTATTCAGATGACTATTTAGTATGGAAAAAACAACTTTATTGTAATCAGTTATAACATGAAGTTACTCCCTAAACTTGAATTTCGCAACCTTTGCATTTATTGCTATTTTTGACATAAACGTGGATGTTTGAGCTTATCAAAATAAAAGCACTCAGATGTTTCACTTAAATTACAACATATTTAAATCCCTTCCCTAAAAATATGTCAAATTATGTACAGTTATTGCTCAGCCACATACATTATGAATCTCAATAATACTCTTGATGTATGTAATAAGTCACTTTAAAAACCCATCCCTAGTGTACACCTGTTCTAAATTGTAATGATAATATTTCACTCATTCTATCAAATCAAACATATCATGCAGTAGTTCTCCCTAAACTGTGCACAGTGTGTAACACAGCCACTTAGTCGCTTCTCCAATAACTGCAATGTGATTAGAACAAATAACAATCAATCTCCACATGATTATTAGAGGCTAAAGTACACTGATAGAAACTGTTGTTGCAGTTCCCCCTAGCTGCCAGTAGAGGCCAGTACAGATAGCATATGCTTGACTGCCCCTCTCCTCCTCCCCTCTGTGTAGGGCATGTCCTATCTCCATACCAGTGACATCCAGGTGCATGGTCGCCTCAAGTCCACCAACTGTGTGGTGGATAATCGCATGGTCGTTAAGATCACAGACTTTGGCTGCAACTCCTTTCTTAGCCCCGGCAAAGGTAAAAGGGCCCTTTGTACTAGGTCCTTTCCTACTGAGAATATATCTATCCCTTCAATTGCTTACGTTGTCATTTCTCTCTCTCTCTCTCTCTCTCTCTCTCTCTCTCTCTCTCTCTCTCTCTCTCTCTCTCTCTCTCTCTCTCTCTCTCTCTGTCCTCTTCTCTTCTCTCCTCTCAGACTTGTGGACTGCTCCGGAGCATCTGAGGAGAGAGGGCACCTCTCAGAAAGGAGACATCTATAGCTTTGCAATCATCGCCCAGGAGATTGTTCTGAGAAAGAGCACCTTCTATACAGAGCGCTGCTCCGACCGAGCAGGTGCAAAACAACCACTGTCCAACAATACAGCACCCACACTCACACACTTGTGTGAATTTTTTTTTCTTTTTTTTGTCAAAGGGTGGGTAGTGTGTGTTTTTTCCCATCCTGGATTTATATTTTAAAGACCACATAATCTAAATTACAATCCTTATATTTTATGTACAGGGGATTTTGAGAGGCAATTCCCATTAAAACAATTAATGGAGCTATCCAAGGGGGTATTTAATGTATCACCTGCAAAATGAATCAGTTTGAGACAGATTACAGTTATGTCGGATTTTTCCAAAGTTAATTTAAAGTAATCCAGCATTCTTAATGGCCGTAAATGTAGTTGCAGGCACTTCTGGGCCAGAGTTTCTTTCAAAACCGAACATTTTTGTCTGTATGAAGTCAGTAGATTGGCCGTTCTTACCTGCAGAATGTTTTCTCTGTGTTCTGATCCAACATGGTGGTGACCCAGAAGTTATGATGAGTGCAGACAGAGAGAGTCTGTATCGCTAACAGCAGTTGGCACTTCATAGTGAGAACACTTGCCCAGGCATTCCTGCTGCCTTCGATTGCACGTGAAAAATCGGGAACTTCAGACACGGCAGCACACACAGTGTCAGAAAGACCTTTTCATACATTTTGAAAATATGGACCTATGACCATGTCTTATACAAACCATAGACTATATATAAAACATAACAACGAAATTAAAAAACTAACAGATGCACTGGAATGCACACAGGTCTGACCTCAGTACTACTGAGTCTGAAGCTCCCATGTCCTGAGTAAAAGAACGCACCCCTGCAGCCGCCTGTAATACGGCATAGCCCCTCTGATAGTATAACAGGGTAAAGCAGCAAATACAGGGGCTTTCATCAGTAGGTCATATGCTCAATCGACATTGTTTTAACTCACTATTTGATAGATAGGAGCTTAACAGACATAAAATAGATAGAAATGTTACGGAGGGGGGCGCCCTTAGCTCAGTTGGTATAGGTCCCCCCCATGGGCCTCGGCCAGCAGCGGACCCGGGTTCGATTCCAGCCAGCGGTCGTTCTCTGCATGTCACTCCCCTCTCTGCCCCATTTCAACTCTGTCTCTACACTATCAATAAAGCATAAAAATGCCAAAAAATATTAAAAAATAAAAATAAATGTTACAGAGTATACATTTGAGAGTCAAGAATATTTTGATTTGACAGACTCCATAGTATCATGTGTAACTTTGTCTCTGTGTTTCCTACAGTGAAGCTGTCCAGGGTCATCACTTCCTACTTCAGACCTGATCTCAACTTTGAGACAGTATCAGAGAAAGAATTAGAGGCAAGTTCATGCCATTTGTGTTGTTCCACTGTAAATCACTTATTGTTTGTCCATTGTCGGAGATGTATTTAAAGCTCTTTGTCCTCTTGTCTGTCAGGTGTACACGCTGATTAAAACCTGTTGGGACGAGGATCCTGAAAGAAGACACGACTTTAAGAAGGTAGAAACCTGTCTGGGGAAAATCATCAGGTAACAATCGCTTGTCTTTCCTTTTTAACAGGACCTTGTTGCCATGAAATGAATGAAAGTTAATGTCTGTCCCTTCCCACCATGTCCCCATTGTCCTTGTAGTAAGATCCATAACCAGGACAACGAGAGCTACCTGGACAACATGATCCGACGGCTGCAGATGTATTCCAGGAACCTGGAGCACCTGGTGGAGGAGAGAACGGCCCTGTACAAGGCCGAGAGGGACCGAGCAGACTGCCTCAACTTCATGCTGCTTCCTGGGTCACTTTACTCTTTCAAAAAGCAAAATCACACATGTTCCCCTAGTATAGAGAGAATTGGTTTTGACGCTGAATGCAAATACTTAAGAAATACAATATTCTCCTATATTACACACTGTACCTTTAAGATAATTTATCTGGATTGGTTTCATCCTGTCTCATCTCATGTTCATGTTTTGTCTCCGTGTGCAGCCCGGTGGTGAAAAGCCTGAAGGAGACCGGTGTGGTGGAGCCGGAGCTGTACGATGAAGTGACCATCTATTTCAGTGACATAGTGGGCTTCACCTCTCTGTGTCAGTACAGCACGCCCATGGAGGTGGTGGACATGCTCAACGACATCTACAAGGGCTTTGACAGCATCTTGGACCACCACGACGTCTACAAGGTACAAACATGACAACTAGACCAGTGACAGACAGACAGACAGACAGACAGACAGACAGACAGCGCAGGCCACAGACACAGGCATCATTTCCTCTGTGTACTCCTCAAGGTGGAGACCATTGGCGATGCCTACATGGTGGCCTCAGGGCTGCCAAGACGCAACGGGAACAGGCACGCGGTGGATATCTGTCGTATGGCGCTGGACATCTTAGCGTTCATGGGAACCTTCCAGCTCAGACACCTGCCTGGCATCCCTGTGTGGATACGTATCGGCGTTCACTCAGGTAGGAAAGTAACACTTCTCAGTCTCATATAGAAGGGTCCAATTAAAAGATTTGATATTAGAATTTGTCAATGGAAGTCAAGAGACAAGTATTGATCTCTATAAGGCCAAACACTTCAGGTGAATAGGGTCAAATCATTTAAGTTAAAGATATCATAACCACTGCCTTGCATTGTAAAACATTTTGTATCACAATTTATTCAGATATGTTTGAATAAAAATGCAAATAAGTATGACACGACAATCTGTATGTTGGATAAAGCCAGAGTTCAACTCTTTATTTCATTTTTACAACATACAGTATGAGTGTCCTAGTTTTGACAGAACAGATTGAAGATACAGCCTGTTTTTCATTTCATACATCCAAAAATACTACGTACAAATCTTAAAATACATTTTCTGGATGTTTAAGAACTAAATATAGCATAAATCAGAGACCCTTGACGACAACTGAACAAATACTTGTCATAAGGCCATGACCTTTTTAAATTGCCTTAAAGGTCTTTCATGATGACCGAGTGGTGCCATGTATATTCCACATATCCGATTGACCTCCTCTGATCTTTCCATCTTGATGTCTCCTCCTCCTCCCAGGTCCCTGTGCAGCGGGCGTGGTGGGGATCAAGATGCCCAGATACTGTTTGTTTGGAGACACGGTCAACACTGCCTCTCGTATGGAGTCTACAGGACACCGTGAGGAGACGCACACACCACCAGATGAATAATGATGAAACTGACTCAATCTGACATGCAATGCTGCCGACTATAGAGTGGCCCGGGGATGTTGTCACAATAGCCATGCACTGCTCCTTCCTTCTTTTGCAATTACAGAAGCTACAAGTCAGCCTGATGAAATTATATTATCAGAGCCAAGCTTGGGGTTAAAAATAAAACCATAACAAATGATGCCTGTCTGTTTTACCTCTTTTTTTTATTATCATCCAGCCCTGCGCATCCACGTCAGCCAGCCCACTATAAATATCCTGCAGAGAACCGACCGCAGATTTGAGTATGAGATGAGAGGAGAAACGTATCTGAAGGTAACCATGTAGACATCTTTAAACTGACCGGAGCATGTCAGAACTAATGAAGCGTTTTGAAATGAATCTAGAAACACTGACCTCATTGACACACTGTGGATGCAAAATGTTAATGTAAAAGTGTGTGAGTGTTGTGTCCACAGGGTAAAGGCACAGAGACCACCTACTGGTTGACGGGTGAGAAGGGAGAAGACTACGACCTCCCAACACCACCCACCACGTAAGCAAATCACAAGCAAAGTGCAGACGTGTGCTCCTCTCAAATGACTTCATTATGACCTTTTTACATTCCCGCATCATAAAGTTCAAGGACCTGGTTGAATATCAAGTTACACAAATCATGTTCAAAGCTAGAAACAAACTGCTACCAGGTAACATTCAAAAACTTTTTTTTGACAGAGAGGGGGGTTACAATTTTAGGCAACAGTTAAACTTTAGGACACTGGCGGTACGCATGACTTTAAAATGTCATTGCATCTCAATTGGTGGTGTGAAACTGTGGAATGGGATGAGCATGGAGCTAAAGCAATGTCCAAACATGATTCGGTTCAAAAAAAAATTCAAAGCAATGATTTTTAACAGGTACAGGGATAAGGGAGAGATTTAAGACGGAAAGTATATGTATGTGTGGATATGGATATGTGAGTTGTACAAATATGGAGATATGGACGTATGAATTGTGTTGATGCATATGGTGGATGTGTTTTTGTATGGATGTTAGTGGATATTTCATTTATTTTGTTTGATTTTGTTTATGGGAGACCAATTGAGGGGTGGCCCTCATTTGCAATGGCGTCGAATATATATGGATATATGGATTGTATAAATATAAAATATATATATATATATATATAAAATTATTATAAAGTTATTGAGCTGTGGAAAAGGGGTAGGATCAATAAGTTTATACTTCTTCCTACTCCTTTTCAGGCATATCAATTCAATATGTTATTTGTTTATTTTTTGTTTATTTTGTTTATTTTTATTTGTGAAATCATTTGAACATATTTTTTTATTGTATTTTCATGCTTTTAATTTTTCTTTTTTTGATATGTCCGAAATAAAATTGAATCAATCAATCAATCAAACCTTATGTAGCTTGCTGAGCTGCTTTGGTCAGCCCGAGGAAGGGGCTACAAATTCACTAGAGAGGTATTAGGATCAGTGTAAATGTTTCATCACGATCACCATAGGCAGACTACAAGAGATCTTTTCTATTTGCCGGAAAATATGGATTACAAAAGCCACTCTCAACGTCTTATTTTGCTGAAAATCTTCATCAGGAATGTTAGTTAAGCAAAAATTGTCAGTAGATGTGGGAAATAGGCTTCACTCTCACATCTGTACTATAAATATACTGTAGAGCCACAGCCAGCAGCTGTTGGCTTAGCTTAGCATAAAGACTAGAAGCTAATAATAATAATATTAATCATAATAATATTGAACTCTGTTTTTTATACTGCCTTTCATACAAGAAATTCAGCTCGAAGTGCTTTTCAATGTACTGTGTGTACACAGCCTAGGCTCTGTAAACGGACATGTTGCTAGTTTTGTTTACATACCTGTTTACAGAGCCTATGCTGTAAAAAGATATGTTTTAAAGTGCTGTTTAAAAATATCAACACCTTTACCAACAATACTTGGTAGAATATAAAATTAGTAGTTTACTTTGAACATTTAGAAGTCAACTTTAACTCTGAGTTAGCTATGTGGTGCTCTGGTACATTTACATTGTAGCTAGACAGGAACCTTGAGACTGACTTGTTTGTCATTGTTCCAGGGAGAACGTCCAGCGTCTGCAGCAGGACCTGGCCCACATGATCCTAGGCTGTCTGGAGCGCCGCTCTAGGGCCTCTATCAGGAGGACCCCCCTCTCCAGTCAGAGCAGGGAGGAGGAGGAGGACCAGGAGTCTGGGGTGGAGAGTGAGGGAGACCATCCAGAGTACCTGCATCTGGCCACCGTGGATAACACCCTCAGTACCTTCCTGTAGCACAACAAGCACACCGCTGGCACAATCTGACTGTGCTGTACTGATAATACGCTGTTCAGTGACAGTGTGAAAGGATGGAGAATGGAGTCTCTATCATTAGTGTGTGCATTGTCAGCGTGTGTTGCATAAAATGGACAAGGATGTGACGATTATTTTTTCTCCGATATTATTTCTGTATTTTTGCTCACTTTCTGTGCTTCCTTATTGAATTGAAAAAAAGTGTAACAGCAAGCAGAGATGTGAAGATAACAGGGAGCTGGTTTGGTATATATTGATCAGTTCCATTCATTTGAGGCTAAACCGAGGCTACGAGGAGCTTTCATATACAGACTACATTCAAATAATGCTATTGAAAATATGGACCTTCCTTCCCTTCCCCGTCAGGGTCCTTATATGTAATGCTACTGTAGGTCTGTAAACTGTGTCATGTGGAGCTCAAAAGACCCTGGGCAACATGTTCACAATGGCATTTTACCCAGAGATATTTTCTATCTTGCAACAAAAAAAACACGATTTCAAAATCTTTTTCAATTTAATTTTGTTGGTGTGAAATCCTTATTATGTAAATAAAGTATTCAACAATCTGATATATTATATATACATGTGATGAAATAATAGAATAATATAATATAATAGGCATGAGCTAAAATGGAGGAATAACACAAACAAGCAAAAACAATGAAACTGTGGCAGTAAAGGAAAAAGCACATATTGAAATGCAGGCTTTTTTCTTGTTTATAAATGACAAAAAAAAAGTGGTGTTACATCCTTAATGAATCCAATTCAGATAATAGGCTAAAATAACATGATTCTCTATTGTTTTATTCTTATTCAATCTCTCCAACATATGTATAAACACCTCTGTTTAGTGTTCAGTTTGAAGCAAAGAGGAGGATTTTTACTGTTGTCTTTTATTTCAGTCCAAGGTGTCACTTTTAGCTGTTTGATAAATACACTGCTGCACCAATAATGGAGCGCTTGCTGTGCTGTACTGAGATTGACATGACATGGTTTTGGAGAGAACTGCTGCACTCTCTATAACTGTATATAAGCTTTGTTATTTCAGAGAGACCAAGTGTAAACCGACTTCTGGGCTCAATGTGTTCGTGTCATGGGTTCGGAAAGTCTCCACTCTCTCCCCCCCCGTAAAAAAAAACAAGATTTTCAAATCTGTATTTTAAACCAAATGACAAAGATTTATTTGGTTGGAATGGTGACATTCATTTACATTAAATAATACAAAAAGAAAACAGCTCACTTTTTTTTTTGTTCAAAAATGTTCAGGTCCTGATAAAATACAGCTAAGTTAAATCAAAACACAGCGTTTCTTGAAGCCTGTGCAAGTTGAGGCGTTACAATGCATGTGTCACACAGTTGGTTGTTCTGTACACAGACACTGAGGCTCTAGGGACAGCAGAGGAAAAAAAAGTCCAGCATCAGATTAAAAAATTGTTGTTTCTATCTACAGCTGCCTGACAAGTTTGTTTTTTTGATAATAATGGAGGACTGCTATGTAGACCTATACACATCAAATACTATGTGAATACACATTCTACTGTACAGTAGAAATCATGTGACGAGTAGTGTACAAAAATGAATAAGTGTGAATCCAGCGAACCAAACAAGGTAACTTGACATGCAAACAAAGGTGTATAAAACTGACCTAATGGTAACACATATTTCATCATTTCACATCTCTTCTATTCTTGGGGAAATGTCTGTTCATTGGACACTGAAAAGAAGCTTATTTAGTCAACCTGATGAATGTGTGTTTATATAGTGTGGAAGAAAAATAAAAAGCTAGTCATCGGGTAGAAAAAAAAACGCAAAAGTCGCTATAACCCCCAACCATACCCCAGCCCCCCTCCCCAACTTAAAAATGTCAAAGCCCAAGTTCTTAGTATGACATTTAATATGTATTTTTATTTTTTTACTTGAGAATAAATTAGACAATCCAACATACAAAACGATAATAAAAAAAGGCATGACATTTTATACAAAATAGTTTCTACAAGAACGGCTTCACCTCACACTCGCTTTCTTTATCTCACACCTTCTACAAAATTAAAGTCGCAGACCAAATCTGTACTGGAAGAAATGTACTCAAAATACCACAGCTGGTCTCTCGCTGAGATTTTACACAACCAATTCCTAGACTAGAATATTCACAAAACTATTTAAAAAATAAAATAAAAATGCATGTAATTACACATGTGAATGAGTTGTCTGGCTTTAGACAGTTTTGCTGCTTGAACTCAAGGCACCGAATGATCCAAGTTAAAAGAGCCACAAGGGGAGAACAGCTGAATAAACAGTTAGGATTATTTATGAATAGCCTCAGTATCCTCACCTAACTAACTCTAATTTAAAGCGAATTCTGTTAATCCACCTCATACACTATTGCAAGGAACCTTAGAAGGTGAGGATATCAGTTCCTACTTTACACTTGACATGGATGACACATTTGATCAAATGCAAGCACACACAAAACACATACACACAATATTGTAATTTCAGCCTATTTGCTTCAGATTTTATATATATTTTTTTATAATATAAAAAAGTTGGCAACCATAATCTTTATTCTGGATTGTCTGTCTCACATTGTAACTCTGCTTATTGCCAGTACAAAACAGCCAGAGTGTAATTTTGTGTTTCCATACTGTGTCACAGGAGCTTCACCGCATGGACGGGGGTGTGCAGCCAACGCTTACTATGGCCGCATCTCTCTGCTTGAGGTAAGCCGCAGTGGGCACAGCCAAACACTGCAGTTTTCCATGGTTAGTTTAGAATAGCTATCATGACCAACTATAAACGATAAGTATAGTGATATTGTATATGTTTCCTCTGGTCAACAATTTCCATAAAAAGACAGAAAACAAGAATTAATTCATCCTATCAGGTTTGATTTTCCTCTTTAGAATTGAAGCAAAAAATGTATGAACATATTCCACTCATTCATCGTTCTCTCTTAGAGGAGTTGAAATGATGTTAACCTTCTCTTCTGCACTGCTGTAGGCTAGTATGGCTAACTTTGATATGGAAGGTGAACTGGTATGTGCTGACTGGCTAACCAAGAGGACTTAATATGTTATCCTTTATTATCTTCCTTCTCCGTTGTGCTTGTGTGGCCCTGATCATGAAGGATGAACTTTATTCATTATGCCTCCAAGTCTAAGCCCGGCCCTGTTTCCATTAGCGTCTATTTTACATTGATTTTCTATATTTCATCTGGATACATATTGTCTGATATGCTACGGCATGACATTGGACTATTGAAGAGATATTTCTAGGCTTAATGTGTGTACCTGCAGACAAAAACTGATCACCCTGTTCTTTGTAAGTTACGTACAACCGTTTATTCCTAGCCTTCAGCAACAACACCGCCAGAGGTCCCCAGCACTTTCACAGTCAAACCAAGTGGCAGTTGTATCTAATGAATGACACCTAGAAATGAATTCATTTTACTACACACCAGAGTACAAACGACAGACAGGGGTTGTGCTACTGACGTGCAGGGGATACACATTTGATCTGTGTTGCAGTTTCTCTCAAGTAGCCAATGAAGGCTGTTCAAAAATTAAATAAATAAACTGCATGTTATCTTACTAACTGCTTCCTTTGCAATAGTACACCTGCACTGCGGCAGACCTGTCCACTGGGAGAGTTGACAGTATGAAGTGCTGTTCCATATTCCAACAAACGAACACAATGCGAGAGGACATGGTGACTATCGCTACTCAAAAAGGGACATACAGTATGCATCACACTCTTATCTCAGCCTCTCAAGCTTATTTTGATCTCCCTCCCTCCCGCCCTCTGCCCTGCTCTGTCAGTCTCTTTAACAGCCTCTGCTAACTCCAGCCAATTTATCCGTCAATTTAAAACAGAATTATTAAATGCACAAGTTCATTTTAAAACATAGGATCAATCTAGCATCGACCCATGGCCACACTGATTTCAAATAACTACACCTACAAGCAAGAAATCTGTAGTGAATGCTCATGGCGCAACCCAGTTCCCAAGACCTTCTGACTAGCGTATGAGTTCATCTATAAATAAGGCTAAAGAGTATGGTAACAGTGGTCTGAAGTACCAAGTTTGGGGAACAACTGCAAACTTCTGAAATATCAAGGTTTGTTTTGATTCAAATATTAATGCCACCATTTTGTTTTAACATTAAGAAGTGTGTAATCCAAAGCTGCACATCACAGACGTAATGTGATCCTCATGCAGCATTTATCAGGTCATAGTGACACAGCAACAGCTCCTCACTGGGTGTAGTTTGGTTCAGCACCTTGGATCGGCCAGCTTTCATCTGGATCTTTGGTTTTTATTTACTAAGCTCTACTACTGCCCTTCGCAATATATCGTTTGCACACACACACACACACACACACACACACACACACACACACACACACACACACACACACACACACACACACACACACACACACACACACACACACACACACACACACACACACACACACACACACACACACACACACTACTTTTACTGACAAAGTCAGTTCAATGTTTTAAGATATTGCTGCACTCGACAGTAAGATTTAGTTTTGCTTTTTGCTGATTTAGTCATCTTTGTAACTGGCATTTTGTCAATGAACTGAGTGATGACAATGCTACAAATCTGTTTTGATAACTGTCCATTGACACAACGTATGTGCGCACACACACACACACACACACACACACACACACACACACACAATGTAGAGAGGGTCATAATAGGGAGTAATAAGTTAATTTCTTGTGATTTCTACATCCGGGACCCATGGATCTGGAACAGCTGTGAAATATAAGAAAAATAGATATTAAGACATTGCAGATCCGTAGCAATTTCAACTGTAAACATGTCATTCAATCTAAGCTATGGTTTGACTGGGATGGTGGTGTGATGATGGCAATGTTGACAGAATGATTGAAAATGAGTGTACTGACATGTACAATGGCTGTGAAAAACAAACGCATACACAGCCATGTTTTTAACCACTGATTTCATGTCTTGAAATCTGTGCCCGTTTAACATTAACTTAATTTTATATGTCTGAGCGTCTCAATATGTGTGTGTGTGACTGCATTGAGACTGTATTTACAATATGTACACAGACTGAGAAGGACATCTAACACTACTGAAAAGGTCAGAGGCATTTCGTGTCACCGCATTGGTAATGAGAGCACACAGAGACACAGTGCTCGATCAATAAGTGGGCTGCGCTGTCGGAATAGGCCAGACTGAAAATGTCCATATTTACACCGTATTAGCAGGGGGGGGAGGGGGGGGACAGGTCACCATAACAAACAGCCCGGGAAAGTGACCGTTCTTTAACAAAATCCACCGTGTCGGAAAAGGTTGAGAAATGTTTTACTCTTGGCAGAGAAGCTTTTTTATTTACTAGTGGGTCTTGATTCCAGGTCAGCCTGGTTCATTAACAGTAGACAGCAGCACGACCAGAGGGGTTGTGACTGAAATGATGATGAGATTTTTTATTTCTTACTCAGCTGGCAATATCAAGATAAATCAATAAGTCTGTCAACACCCACCTACAGTCATCAGCTCTGCTGCTAAGTGGCTCACTGGTAATGGGCCAACTTTGTGGTCGTCCCGTGGCCAAAAACAAGACAATGCCACCGCTTCTGCCAGAGCGAGCTTCTCAAAATAACTGGGCCAGTGTGTTCTATGCCTCACTGTTCCCACTTGAGCTTGAATAGCGTGTTGTGTGTGATCGGGCCAGAAAGCGACTAGTTAAAGAGACAATGTCTAAACTATCATGTAACTATTTATCAAGTTGGTGCTAATGTTAAAGATAAAGATGTCGGTTCTATTACATAATTAGTTTTTGTCATTAAAAGGTAGTCAGCAATTCTTGAGAACCGTTTTTGTCAAAATCACTTTTTTTGTCAAAATCAGCGAATATCACTTCACAATCCACTACTTGTCTGTACAGTGTGTCCTAAAAATATCCAGTGTTAATACAAACAGGCATTTTGCTTACTATGGTAGGCCCCTTTCTTTACATACTCTTTTATTTATTTTTTTCAAAGCATACTCAATGTAGTGCCATGAAACGCCCGGGATCTCTGCAGACATCATACACATGTAAACACACACACACACACACACACACACACGGAATCTACTAGGTCTACCCACTAGCACAATCTATGGCACATTCCCACCTCTCTTTGGAACACAGAAACATGACTCCCTCATTCTCTAAGCCACTCATTTGGTGCCGTATCTCTCCCTCCTCCCTCCTCCTCCTCCTCCTCCTTCGCGGCCTCCTCCTCTTCCTGCATCTCCGCCGGCTTCATTCAGCAAGATAGACGGCGAAAAAAAAAAAAAAAAAGACAGAAAACGACAAAAAAATGAACATGTTGATGAGTGTCAGTGAGTGGACGGTGTGGATTTGAAAGGTACATATAAAAACAGCCAGATATATGTTTATATATCCATAAGAAAGGAAAAGAAACCAGAGTGATAGAGAGAGAGAGAGAGAGAGAGAGAGAGAGAGATTGATAATATCAGGAAAGTGAAGAGTGTGAATAATGGAGCGAATGATTTTGTGAATGACATCGGGAAGGCGAGTGACATTTGCAGTTTTCAGTGGGGAGTGCAGGATCAAAACCCACTAGCTTCAATGGGAGGGGATAACCCCCCATGTGTTATACACACTTATAAACAAGACCACACATGAACACACAGCCTAGCAGCTTGATCCTACAGCGAGTCTTTAAAGCCCCTGTAGAACCAAATCCACAAAATCCTTCTAACTATGTCATTAGGGAAGCTGGGTACATGATAATAAGCATCTACAAAGAGTTAGGCATATTTATCAATCCAAATCAAAAGATCTTTTTCATTAAAGTTTGAAACTTTAACAAAATTTGGTTGAGATGAGGCGGGCTATGCACTGAATCTTATGACACAGTTAGTATTTTGAACCAATCACTGCAGTTCTCTGCCCGAACACTCTATCAAAACAATGATTATTGCCGTGGAGACTGTTTGATAGGGCCACGCCCACACAGTCCTGTCAAGCGGTCTAGACTCTAGACCAGGGCTATTCAATTTGCTGGCCCCTGCCTTGACTACCGACTGACCCAAAACATTTTTTTTTTTTTTTTGTGGTGCACAATTAATGTACTAGCATGCGCGTCATAACTGCGCGAAAGGCCGCGATCTGCAGTAAATAAATGTGCACATGTGTCTCCAAGCGTTTCTCTATCAGCTGCTCTGTGTATGCAGCTTTGCCCGCACGATTGTACCGCAGTGTAAGTGTATGGTCCATTATTTGTATTTAGTGTGTCTGCATAATATTGCACCAGTAGAACTTTGCTTTGTACTGTCTGCATGTTTGCACAAAATTTGTACCTTCACATAGCAAACAAAATTGCACAACTGTAAAGTCAGTGTCTGTAGTTTTTTTGTATTCAATTAAGCAGTTGTTTATTTCTGCACTGTGCATTGGCATCTTTGAGCAAAATACAGCCAAAATATTTGCCGCAGTGCGCTGCGCCGCGCCTCCCATGACCCTGGACAGTGACCCCTTGACAAACACATTTTGGGGGTAAGCACTGTAAGGTGTTGCACTTAGAGTAGCCAACATTTATTTCTATGTTTTTTGATAAGCTGTTGCACTCTTAGTAAACCTAGGCCTACCTGTATTTTGATAAGCTGTTGCACTTAAGAGTACATTTATTTATATGTATTTTGATAAGCTGTTGAAGAGTTAACCTATTGTGTTTTCCTGAACTGATAAGATTGTTAAACACTTAAACAACAGGCAGTAACAACAGACAATATATGCACTCCTATGTTGTTGTAGTGTTTTACAGTATATGTAGCTATTGATGTGATGCTCATAAATTTTAGGCATTTTTTTCTGGCCCCTCATTTTGGATCATGTCCACCGACCGGCCCCCATTCAAAACTAATTCAATAGCCCTGCTCTAGACGGTAAAAAAAGCAGTTTATTTTGACTAAGTTTTATAATATTTATGAGCATTTATTTTCAATCACATTCTCGTAAAAGCTTATTGAGACACTTAACTTTGATATCATGTATGGATGTTTCATATTTTAGGCCAGCTTTCCAGAGGCTTTAAACTTCAAACATATTGTGAGAAAACTAGACGTGAGGTTTGACCTTGGTTTTGTGGCTCTGCTCCGTGCCCAGGCCGGACCCTGGAGTGTGGAGCTCCTTGGACACCACACACAGGAACTCAGCCTGGTCCTCTGTACCGTAGCTGTACGACGAGCCGATGTTCACCATCTATTGGGGGGGGGGGACACGGACATGGAGAGAGAAACAGGGGGGAGAGAGAAAGAGTGGGTGTCAGGAAGGATTAAAGATGTCAGCAGAGACAACAAAAAGCAAAGAGAGAGAGAGAAAGCGACTGAGGAGATCCCATTCTACGAGCAGGGAAAGATTCTTAACTGGAAGCACCTTTAACTTGTGGCAAACAGCTGTAGGGGTCAGCTTATGCGGAACACTTTGTGAAAATCATGGCGGAGCAGCATGCAGTGGAGGATGGTGGCAAAGCAGTGGGAAAGGTGGGGTGGCTTCTAGATTTGATTTCTATGCTGCAGCGTGGATCGGCTGACCAATTAAAAAGCTCCATGAGTGTTAAGTTAGGTGTCAGCATTAAAGAAGGCACCAATAAACTACGACCTGGCCTTTACCAACAAGAGATAACGGCGACAGAGAAAAGAATAAATAAATGCATACAGTATATTGGAGTTATGGTAAAGTCCCCTGTTGACTGTTAGCTCAGACATGCAAAATGAAGTCCAAGCATCTACAACATAAAACGCATTAAACCGACTTATCATCTTGTGATGTATTTGATTTTTGTTTGCTCACAATTAGAACATCTAATTCCTGTCATTTCTACAAGAGGTAACAAACACAACGTGGACATGTGATTGTCTAAAATCAGTTGGTCCTCCAACATTATTTATATAATAATCACAGGCTGCCCCTTCTACCACTCTTAGTACCATGGCAGGATATGGGGAGGAAGGTATCTTTAAGGTTAGACTTGTTGGGCACTATCTGTTAATCAAAATGTCAGCATACATTGACCCACTTGATTAGTCCCACTTCTGATCAATACATCCAGATCTAGACGTGACAGACTGGTGCGACCTGTGCTTTCCTAAACATATCTGTGGGAGTGCAGAGGGCAGGGCGGGGGCCAAAGGGGTCAAGATTGTAAGGGTCAGCAGCAGCGTGAGTCCAACCCACAGTCCAGAGCAGTCCGGTGCGGGGCTTTCTGCAGGCGCGCACGCTGACCTGCTCAAACTTCCAGCCGTCCGACATAGTGGAGACCATCTGGGTCAGCTCCTCCTCCTGGCACTGCAACACCCGGTACACATGTTTGGGGGGCACCTGCTGGGGAGAGAGAGAGAGAGAGCAGAGGAGGGTTGAGGAGGGAGGCAGGCACTGCTGGAAGAGAAAAGGTACAAGCATCTTTTAAGAGAGAAATGAACAAAGAGAAGAAGCGGAACTGCTTTTAGATTGATGTTGGTATTGAATTTCATAAATGTTATGTACTATATCAGTGCTGTTAACTACAAAACAATGACATGAACATTTGAATGGTTTACTCACAGAACAAAACTAATTATGAAAATGTTATTTAATTTAATTTTTATGTGAGCTGTATACTGTATCCCAACAGCAGGTCCACAAAATCTCTTAGCATGACCAGATACCATTTGTTAAATGAACCTTAACAAGGCTGATCTTAGGTCACTTACAAACACACAAATAAGCCATGACCCAACCTCTGTGACACGACATGTAAAGGGGGGAAAATTATGTAGTTGTGTGGGCTAGTTACAGAGCCAATGCTTCTGTTCTCATGTGTTTTAACCCCAGGCAGTAGCTGCAGCAGTACAGTAAAGAGCAGGGAGAGTGGGTGTATGTTTGGTATGGCAGAGGGATTATGTAAGAGTGCGTGCATCCATCCAGAGAAAAGAGAAGAATGAAAGAAAGACGTACAGCACTGCTCTCTGAAGAGAAGCACACAGGGATAAAATCGCTGAAAAAGAGTCAAATGACTTAAAGGCCTTGCACTTACACCACCACCATCATGGCTGGATTATACCGTATAACTGTGCAAAATATGACTACTACTATATATCCAGTAAATGCAATAAGGTGCATTTATTAATGTGTATTCATATTCACACTTAATAAATCAGAAACGGAAGTACTAGGAGAACCTCAAGGAGAACGATATCCCATGATGCAGTGTGGAGGTAAATTACATTTCATTGTTACTTCCCAACACATAAATGAAAATCTTTAATATAAGTGAAAGATGAAATGCTAGTGGTTTGATTGAAAAGACTTAGGAGATGTGTGTTGTTAAGAGCAGAGTAAAGTGTGTGTTTACCTGTGTGGCTTTGGAGTCCCTCTCCACGATCCTCTCCTTGATCAGTTTGATCAGTGGTGTGATGTTGTAAAACTCCGCCTCCTCCAGGACACCTTGAAAACAAAACCAACACACAACTCAGCACCTGTGTGCACATTGCAGCGAAAAAAGGGCTGTTATTTAAATATTAATAATGCTAACAAGTCAAGTCATTTTTACATTCAAAGACAATTTTAACCATGTATCCCTTACTTTGAACTGACCAGTTAACCGTTTATCCAATGATGTATTATACTGTGATATATTCAATAATATGCATTTCTATTCGCATTTGCTAAACTGACGAATTCTAGTGCTAATTGTAAATGACGTCCCATCACGCACTAGCTAGGCACATCGGTATTTTTTGTAGGCATTAACTCATTCGACGTCATTGGAAATGAGGGTCACCCCTCAATTGGTCTCTCGAGGATAAATAAAAGTTAAATAAATAAATAAAATAAATAATTCCCACCAGCCCCAACAAATTAAGCAAACTCATGACAGAGGACCTGTTTGAGTAGACTCAAAGAATATCACAAACCTTCTTCGGCCAGCTCCTTGTTGTAGACCAGTTTGCCGTGCCGCAAGTAGTTGAGGATGGGGCCGAAGTAGGTGGGGTCTCTGTCGATCACATAAGCCCCTGAATCGTCCTGTTCCAGAGGATCAGAAAGAAAGAATAATAAGCAGCCCATTATTCCATCATGACATCGTTCCCTGTGTGTATTTACATGGCTGCAATAAAACTCATGAAGCATGGCGGGTTTCTGTTTACCTGAACCTGGGTGGTATTCGGTGCTATGTTATTGTATTACGAGCTGTGTATGTTGTACCTTGGCACTGATCACGTGTAGTTCAATGTGCTATTTTCAGTTTTCAAGTAATAATCAAGTATGTTTCAAATATGAATTTCACCACTTTTGTTGTCTTTCCCCGAGCAATGGTTATCTTCAGTGATATCTTGAATATTTTTAGACCCACTTGCTCACTGGCTGGAGAACAACATCCTGGTATGCTATTTTTAACCCTTGTGTAGGCATTACTGGCAGCCCAGAGCGGATGTAGTATTCCAGTTGCATTGCAGCGGTCTCCAAAATAAAAGTCTTCCAGCAGCCTTTTTGCATTTTGGACACAGACATGACTTGGTTGGTGAGTTTGTTATCTCATGTGTGTGGACAGCGTGCTTCTCTCCCACCTCCGGGCTACTTCTGCCATGACTGCTTGGATTTTTATTTCGTGACTACTGGCCCGCCAACATACACACGCATCCTCCCCCTGCTCCTACTGTACTCGTGATGAGCGCTGGAAGCAGAGCGTACATTAAGAGTTGAATTCACAAAAGACAGGCTGCGGGAGTCCATACAATCACATACAGGCCTTTAGGAGACTCAAGCAGAGGGAAGGAAGTTGAAGAACAACAGTCTCTTCAGCTAAGAAACCCCCTCTAGACTCATTTAAGACTGCTACTGTAAGTCCGACAAATTCAAAAGTCCCCTTTCACCAGTTGACGCCGACATGTCTAAAACCAAACTAAAATAGGCCTTTCAAATAAAGGTCAATGGAGGGTGGACAGTTTCTAGTTAATGAAGCCTTACACACTTCAAAAAATTGAAGACCACTAAAATGTGTGTTGCTTTACCCAGCTAAAAACACATGACAGATTAGACACAGAGTCAAATCATGGCAGAATAAGTGGTTGAGCTTGATAAAGAGAACCTTGTCTATCCACATGACTGATTCTTTTCGTGGCTGTTTGCTGAGGCGTCAACAGACGACCTTAGCCTCCAGCAGCATCTTGTACAGTCCTTTATTATTACGCAGATTCTCAGATCCTCAAAAGATTCCAGTCCAAACATTTCCACTTTGTTAAAGATCTAAACTAGCCTGGTGCTACCAGACCATCGTACTTCATTTCATTTGTACAGAAGGTCTGGCAGTGCTTTAATTGGCAAACGTTCACTCATGGAGGCGGGTGTCTGTTAAAGTTTAAAACTATTGGATCTGCCCAGTGCCACTCTGGATTAGCCAACCAATCGCATAACGTTTGGTCGTCACGTGTGTCATGAGCCGGCTTCTGGCAACTGAAACTGGAGCGCGACTTCGACGTCATCGTTCTCAGCCACTCGCTCTGTTCGCTGATTGGACCGGCTGTCGAATCTCCAGCAAAACTGGGAAATGGGCTGTACACCCAGACTGACTACTGAAGGGAAAATAAAATTTGGCCGGAAGTAGGCGGGCGGGCGGAGCCAGGCTAGATCTAAACTATACTGCCAATGAATCAGACATTCTAGGACCAGTCTGGTGGTGTTTTGACCCGATCACAGTGAAGTGCTGCTTTAAATACTGAAGTTTGTTTACTATGATATTATCAGCTCCTTCCCTGGTTCAAGGGTAAAAGGACAACTTCACCTGACTGTACACAAACAAGCTGGTAAGCAGTATACAGTTCAGTCATGAGAATATGAGACCAGTTTTCTCTGTCGAACTGTAAGGGTAAAAGCAGAAGGGCAACTAGTACTTTGAACAGCCAGAGATTTTCCAGGTGGGATGGATCAAATATAATGGGCTTACTTTTTCTTCTTTAGGGGAAATTCACAGGAGACTTCAGGATTACCAAATAGCTCGCGCAACTCATGCTGGAGGCTATGACCAGCCATCCTATACAGTACATATCTCATCATCATCTAATATGATAAGCTCATAGGCCACATGTTCTCCAGTGTGACAGACTAGAAAGAGAAGTATTCCCAAAACAGATGTGCAGTCAGACAGGCAGGAGTCAGGACAATGAGGACTTTCTGGTAGCAGAAACACTTTGAAATGCCAAATGGTTTGCTGCCAACCCAATTCATATGAGGAGTAGCACTCTGCACATCATTGCCGGTGTTGCGTGACAGGAGCATCTGATGAGCCGTTCCCAATGTGAGACATGAATAGAATACAGTGGAGGAGGACACCTAGTACACAAACACACACACACACACACACACACACACACACACCCGCACGACCCCGCCGCCCCGGGGCACACACACACACACACACACACACACACACACACACACACACACACACACACACACACACACACACACACACACAAATAGACAGATTGTAAAGCAGGATGCTATTGCACCTAGATGAGGGATGGATAAGTGGCGAAAAAGACAAACCAAGAGACAGCCAGGTAAAGACAGCGGGGAGACAAATACCTTTGGAGAAGAGTGTGACTAATAAGCTTTCCATAGAAGTGAAGGTCATACGACACTTAGAAACATCAAGGAGAGGGACATTGAGGAAGAGATGGAGACAGATAGGATGGAGTAAAGGGGACAGCTTGTAGACACAGCACTGAAAATCACAGTGATTAGTGGGTGGGTCTGTGACTGCAGCACAGCACAGTATAGACAGATGCACCCACACGCGCACACACACACACACACACACACACACACACACACACACACACACACACACACACACACACACACACACACACACACACACACACACACAGTCCTAAACCAGCGGAGGAGCTGCAGCAGAGACCGACGCCTCATCGTGACTTGACTTGACAGTGTGGGCATGACAACACTGGCAGAAAGATTCCTCAATGTGTCAGAGCACTGTGTACACGCTCTGAAATCTGCACACACACACACACACACACACACACACACACACACACACACACACACACCACCCCTCCCTGTTCATTTCTCAAAATACATGTACACACACACAAGGCCTACTGCTTGTCTTTAGTGAAAATGTGAAAAGCACACACAAACACATTTGAGGGCAAGTATATTGTTATAATATGAAATCACAGTGGGTTTTTCTAATTAGGGCCTAGTACAGATCACAGATGGTAATTGGCCGTACAGCCGCCTTCTCAGCGCTGGTGACATGGTTGATGTAGGAGGCATTGCAGCAGCTCCACTCTTATATATACATTGGGTTTCATGTGCTTCAGCTCTGCACTGGGAGAACGAAAACAGCTTCTCTGGGTTAAAGTTCACTCGGACATCCTCGCAACAGAAAAACAAACGCTCTATTTGGACATTGCCCTGGAAAAAATGTGAGGAAGGGCTTGTCAACGTATTTCTCTGTTTATCTAGATCTGCAATCTATGTGTAAAAAAGAATTCCCTGCAAACCTTTCCAAAATAGGAACCACATATTTGAAAGCATATAAAGTGGATTTTTCACCATAGTTGCAACCCAAGTTTTTTCCAAATAAATGTTAGTGAATTTCAGCTGTGGCTTCTGACTTAATACCAAACAAGGTCTTATTTGCATAATGCTGATGGAAGAAAAGAGACAAGTTGAAACAACTCTGAACTGTTGATCCAAATGAAATCCTTGGCTCTAGCTTTGATTAGACATCTCGTGTTCATTTCACGGCGCGGATAAAATAATAAGGCGAGTCCAGGCATGTGGTGGAATCCAAAGTGAAATAAAACATCTGAGAACGCTACCCACGTTATGCCATCAGGCCACCAAAACCCACCTGTGCCATCCCCAAGGTATTTTTCATTATGAATCAAAACACTGCTAATCATTAATCTGTGCTAATGAGATTACGTGGTTCAGGTTGTAGTCTGCAACTGACCGCCTTATAACACCTGTGAGCCAACATCATCTAGCATCATCAAAGCTGAGTCTTAGGTGCATAATGTAATTGGCTCAGACAGCTCAGCTTGGGATGTATTAATGGTAGATAGCACTGGGTTTGGCGAGGGGGGGGCAGGGCAGCTGAAGTGATGCTAAGCTCATTAAAAGAGTCACACACACAGACAGACAGTCTGAGTGTTTGTGGGTTTAAAAGCAGTCAAGAAGCCCGGGGCAGAAACAACTTCAGTCCATTAGAGGGGGGGAATACAGCCAGGATAAGAATCAGCCTCCCCTGAGTGAGACAACACAAGGACTGAACTGCTCCCCCTGAGGGATTCAACTCCAGATTACTGCTGTGTGTGTACCAAACAACGCAGGCAGTCTGCTTTGAGCCCGGTGTCTGCTGGGTAAAGCAGCTCTAATAAAGAGAGAGAGAGAGATTCCATATGCTCTTCATACTTCTCCAGACCTCGTGTTGGAACTGGATCTTTCAGTGTGTTAGATGTATTGCTTGATTGTAGATCACAGAGAACATTGTGAAAAGTGATTCACAGCAGAGGTGGTAGGCCACACTGCATCTGCTCCATTGATCTATTTACTCCAAAGCAACAACAGCTCTTTTGTTGATCTTTGTTTCTAATTGAATCAAGAACATTTTCCCTAGCTAACCAGATCTGCATTGTTAGTAATGCTTGTGTGCATTCACAGCTGGCAAATATAGAGCGGGTGGTATGGATCTTAAGAAACATAGTTGGTATTCATCATGAGGCTAGAACCGCTGAATCTAAACACATTTTCCTTGTGATTTCACATTTCCGACGCAATCATTCTTGTGCCTTACAGCAGAATTAATAACCACCACAGTGATTATCTAACCAAAGTACATGTTTCCTTTGGCTACTCGAGTGCAGCTCTGCATACATCATACATATATTTTCCCCCATCGACCAGTCTTTCACTCTTGAATTAATAACACAAAGGAACCTTTCCTTTTGTAGGAACACATTAAAATGAAACAACGGCCGTTAAGAAAAAACAACAGACGATACATATCTAATGGATCAATAAGCGACCACCTTACAATAATCTGAAGCATGTCTCGCATCTATTAAAAAAGGTAAAATCACTTTCAGGTTAAAAATCGCTCTGTTTAAGAGCATGTCTCTTTAAGCCCCATTTATGACATCATGGGCCGGTTTCACAGACATGGATTAAGCCTAGTTCTGGACTAAATTGTACTTTCAATGGACAATCCCCATTCAAAATTCCATTTTGTCCAGGACTAGTCTTAATCAATGTCTGTGAAACTGGCCCCATAAGTGAGAAATCTGACTGGGGTTTTTGAACACAGATTTCCAAAAAGGCGGCGGTGGAGAGAAAGATGCAGGGTTGTTCTTTCTCATACTTTGGGAGTCTCTAGTCACATCTGGGGACCCAAATTAATGTTGAGAAACATGAAAAAGTGCATTTTGCATAATAGGTGACCTTTAATGTATAATAATAACTAAATACTGGCTGCGTTAAGATGCATAACAAAAAGTCACTCTGAGGTCCACCACCATTACATTCAAAGTTCACGGGGGGGTTTCAGAGCCTACAGTCTACAGCTCCGGTCCTGTACTGTAACAGCATGTTGGATGGATCGATGGAAAACAACCTAAAATTAAAGTCTCAGCGTGTCTCTGGAGATTTAAGAGTTTGTGATAAAGAGCAGAAAAAGACGAGGAGGAAGGACAAACGGTACGATAAGCTTGTCACAGTGTGTCAGCCGCTCAGAGCTAGGCCGAGGGGAGGACAGTGTGACAGGGACAGAAAGAGAGGCGACGAGGGAAGGGATAGAAGGAAATTGGTGTAAGTGTGTGTTAATGCATGCTACTGCGTGAGACAGAGAGAGAGAGAGTCTGTGTGTCGTGAGGCAGTGCAGAGGGAGCTCCTGTCAGGTCCCAGCTGAAGGTCACATGGGAATATTCTTTTCCACAGAGCCTGACGCTGCAGCAGAAGAACATTCATCGCTGCTGTCAGGGCAAAGAAAAAACTCCCAGCTCCAACTTTAGCTGGTTGTTGCCTCAGCCAAGTGGCTCTAGCTCAGGGGTGCCCACAAGTTTTCAGCTTGTGAGCTACTTTTATAATGACCAAGTCAAGAAGATCTACCTACTATAAAAATACAAAACATATTAGGCCCTGGGGCTTTGAGGTTTCGTAGGCCCCCTGAGAGTCCGTCTTACAACACAAAACGTGTAATATTTCTTTTGATTAATAAACAAATCATTTTAAGGTAATACTCAGGGCCTTTTAGGGGGGTCCGGGTGCATGCCCCCCCGGAAGAAAAATTTAAAACTTTTAAAGTAAAATGTATCAATCTAGTGCATTTTGAGAAGAATACTAAGGCTAAATCAGCTGTGTCCTATGTGAGCTATTTAGTACTATTTTCTGGAATAATTTGGGGACACAGAATTACCAAAAAGCAGAAACAAAAAATGTACAGGTTTAAAAAATCTCTCTGTGAAGTCTTTTTTTTTTTTTTTTTAATACAGTATACCTCAATATAGGCCCCTGCTCTTCATAGCCACAAACAATGTAATTTAAAAAATATCAAAAATGTACTGGTGCCAGATCTCTGTATGCCCCCCCTACCTACTAAGGTTAGGGGCCAATAATGAGCCAGTCAATTGTTTATTTTTTTAAATAAAGTTGTTTGGGGTCTTCAAAGCCTATATATTGAGAACATTTTAAGAATGCCTTCTCGATCTACCCACAATGCCTTGGTCGATTGCGATCGGCGTAATGGGCACCCCTGCTCTAGCTGAAGGAAGACTTGGTTCTGTTGTTGTTATTCTGCAAGCTGAAGCTACGAGACACTGTTTGAAACCCTCCACTGGATCAAATAGAAAGCTTGTGGTGAAGCCAATCATGAGACAATAAGGATTTGGCTGAATGTGGTATTTCAAGTATAATATTCTGCCGTCCATTTGTGGTTTAGCATATCTGGGGTGTATTTATCATTGTGGGTGATGTGGTTAATGAGGACTGTTTTACAGCAATAATGGATGTATTACCAAATCCTTGATATTTACATTTTACGTATACGTAAATTATTATTATATGTTTCTCTATCTCTCCCCCTATAAGAAGCCAGGTGTACAGCTACCGACTGTGCGGCTCCCTGCAGAAGAGGAGGCACGTGTTCATCCATCTGACCCAGGCTACACTTACACCACAGCATGATGCCGACACACACACACACACACACACACACACACACACACACACACACACACACACACACACACACACACACACACACACACAGACAGAGAGAGTGGGAGAGGTTCATACTGCACATATAAGACATCAGTTGGTCATTGGACAACTCTATAGTCTCTGGAGCATGTAGGCGTGCATTTCCGGGGAAGAACCAAGTTGTAATTATAGGTTCTGAGAATGTCCCACAAATAACACACGTATATTATAAGACATTTGTTCCTTAATTATTATCTTAAAATTCAGTCTCTTTTGGATGTATTGGTGACTTTCACTCAACCAGGCCAAGACTTCATTCATGCCATGACCTGCTCCCATATCTAGCCAAACCCTTTTGTCAACATTTAATTTTTTTATACTCAAGAGATCAATTGAGGGAGGGGAGGGGGGGGGGATTGACCCTCATTTGCGATGATGTCGATACCAAAGCATTGCCTGTCAAGATAACTCACTGATGAAATGTTTTGCAGGGATACATGCTACAACATAACAAGTAGGCTACACATCAAGCCAAACTCTAACCAGCTATGAGGGGTTAACAGTATAAGACCATATCACAGGGTGAAAATGGTCTTGGTAACTAATGTAAACTCCATACTGAGAGCATGAGTCACTGCAGGAATGTTATTAAACGTTAATGAGGTTTTTACCAGCTTTGCCACCACATAAAACCGCCAGTGGGTAATATTAGTGGCACATGCCCAATAACCAGTTAGGCCACTGCCAGCTTAATAGGCCAGTTGAAAGTATTAAATAGTTTAAAAGATTGAAACATGTTGAA
The DNA here is from genome assembly GCA_026929865.2 of Hyperoplus lanceolatus. Taxonomy (NCBI): domain Eukaryota; kingdom Metazoa; phylum Chordata; class Actinopteri; order Uranoscopiformes; family Ammodytidae; genus Hyperoplus; species Hyperoplus lanceolatus. The sequence continues at coordinate 23,266,178 of CM049411.1, read as the reverse complement.
ATGTGTTTAAAAGCTGAAAGAGCTGAACATTGTGATTATTAAATGGTTTAGATAGCCTAATTAAATGTTTGCTATAGCAAAATAACTAAGGAAATGTTCATGCCTATAGGAATATTAATAGAAGTCGTTAATGGAGAAGGTCAATGTTTAGGCCTACTCATTTAGGCCTAAGTGTAATGTGACACTTTAACCCCGGTTATAACAAAGTAATAATTAGGCTTGTTTTCGCCTGTTGTGAAGTCACGTTCATCGTGAATGATTGCGGTGCCCTGGCCGGACTCACCGTGTCAGAGTGCAGGTCCTGCTGTTGGCACAGCCGGTAAAGGAACGAAGTTTGCTCTTTGAGGAGGGTCTGCCGCGTCGTGAGGAACACCGTGCCGCCGACGTTCAGGCGGACCCACTTGCCGTTGTTCCCTCCAGACGGGTTAATGACTGAGCCGTTACCGAGGCTGTGCGACGCCGTCCCGCTGGGCTCGGTCGCGGTGGTCGCGCTCTCTCCCGCCTCGCTGTCTTTGTTGTTGTTATTGTTGTTGTTGCTGTTACTGTTGTTGTGGTGGGGGCAGCCGTGGTGCGGCGACAGGGCAGAGACGTCCGCCGGTTCCCGCTGGTCGTCCACTATCGTTGCCATTTGGAAAGAACAGAAGAGAAGACGAACGAGGAGGTCCGTCCGTGTACGCTGTTACCTCGGCTACTTCTAGTCTCCTCCTCTACCAACCGAGCACGCTCCGCCCCCAAACCCCGCACAAACCCAAAGAGCCCCTGCAGTAGGCCTAAGTTACAGAAAATTAGATTAAGCACGTCCGGAAATTACTGTCAAATAAAAGCTATATCCGCTCTAGGCCTATAGCTGACAACCCCAACCAGATAAAGACTAATTATGAGATATTTAAGCACATTGTGCATTTTTATAGCATTTGTGCAGCAAAACTGACCTTGAAAAAAGTATTAGCCTAGGTCTATAGCTTATAGTCTTAGAAAATGATTTAATTCTGATTCTTGTTCGACATAGGATATTCTTTTTTACAAATTCTGTCACAAATAATTTATTTTTGTTTCACAATATTTAGGGGAGAGTGGCCTAAGTTGTGCAACTTTTCACTCAAAGTGACTTTAAAGTAAGGGCTTGAGAGTAAAGTCTCCAACTCAAATATGTACATATATTTCAGGGTGTTGTGCATCCCTGGCAATAAAAACTTTGGATCTAGAATAAACTGTTGAAGAAATATAGCTTTCGGAAAAAAAGTTGTCTTGATGCACAACTTGCCCCCAGTGTGGTGTAAGTTGTGCGGTTGGAGAGAATACCATGGGGTGAATTGTGCCATTGATATATATCTCATAAACTGTAATGCAAGACAAATCCATTAGACAATCACTTATTTAAGGTGTATTTAAAGTAAATAGTTGACAAAGATTGAAGGACAATTTTCTTAAACAAGGCCTAGCAGATCTAATGGTTTTACCTGCAAAGCTCACAATGACAAAGTCACCATCATCATCTTTCTGGCCATATGAACTCTCATCAGTGGTGTCGTTAAGTGGAATTGAGATGTCACTCTCTTCTGAGCTACTGTAGAAAATCACTTTCTTTTGGTGACCAGCGTATACAGCCATGCCACTGGCACAACTCTCAAAAATGTACTTTGCACTAGTTGCTCCGTGCTTGTGGAACCAACTGCCACCTGACAAATGTGATTCCCCTACATTTCTGCCTTTAAATCAAGGCTCAAAACCCATATGTACACCCTGGTGTTTCCTCCCCATTATCTATCTTACCTCTGCACTACTATCTGTGTTTATGTGGATGTATGGGCTTTACGTCTTTTATTTTGGTTATTGTTATTTTACCTTCATTGTTTACCTATACTGAATGCACTATGTACAGCACTTTGGACAGTGCAAACTGTCATAAATGTGCTTTTATAAATACATTTTACTTACTTACTTACTTATAACTCACCCAGGCCCTTTGGTACAAATCACCCCAATCCCAGAAATTTGGATAACAAGCATGATGCAGCAGTTTAGGGCTGACATCGTGCTAACTGTATAGATTCAAAATGTAGCATACCAAAGCACTAAAACATGTGTCAAATGTTTTTAAACTTGTCTATAATTGTTCAGACACAATAATCAAAAAACCTTGATCATGGAAATTTTACTTTGAAAGACAAAACACAGTTTTTTGAGCTTAAATGTGCTTATATCTTATTCCTTGTGTCTCCCTTCTTTACAGGATGAGTCAAATGGATGGCTCTTCTTAAATATGTGGTCACATTTCCAATTTCTTCCACGGTTTTCTAGAAACAAGGGGTGGCACAACTTCCAAAATGCACAACTTAGGCCACTCTCCCCTATAGTGATTTAAGATAGCCTAATTACTTATCTAAATGTAGGCCTTTACTTAGTTGCCACACAGACGTTTTGGGCCAGACACACTTCCTCAGTGTAATGGCAATGCATCACAAACTGAGGAAAGGCATCTGGGCCAAATCGTCTATGTGGCAACTAAATAAAGTAGCCTAGTAAACTTGGAGTGCTGTCCTCCCCTTCAGTTCAACATTTGTGCTTGTGTAGGATTCAGCACCCATTTTTTTCACAGTGATTTTTTTTCATTGTAAGTTGCGCACCTTATTTCCTATTTTTAAAGTATCTACCGTTCAGAATGACAGACCTTATTGGGGGAAAACTATCCTGCAAATCTAAAAAGTAGCCTGCAGTTCCCACCCTCAACTATTGTCATGAAGGCTGGATAAGGACCGAAAGAACAAGATCGCTGGTACAAGCCGCCAAAATGGGTTTTCTTAGTAGGGTGGCTGGCGTCTCCCTTGGTGATTGGGTGAGAAGTTCAGTCATTCGTGAGGAACTCGGAGCAGAGACGCTACTCGTCTTCGTCGAAAGGAGACAGTCTGGGCGTCTCCCTGGGGAGGTGTTTCAGGAGCGTCCAGCTGGTAGGAGGCCACGGGGAAGACCCAGGACAAGATGGAGAGATGATACTTCCAGATTCTCCACACTGGCCTGGGAACGCCTCGGGATCCCCCAGTCAGAGCTGGTTGATGTTGCCCGGTAAAGAGAAGTTTGGGGTTTCCTGCTCGAGCTGTTGCCCCCGCGATCCGACTCTGGATAAGCAGTTGATGATGATGATGATGATGATGATGATGATGATGATGATGATGATGATCTGATCAAATCTTTAGAAAGGTGAATTTTGGATTTTATTTTGAAAGCAAAATGTTTAGGAAGTCCTGTTCTCTATGGAAAACTTGATAAAGACCAAAGGAACTGGTTCTTGTATTTTTTTTAAAACTGTTATGACTAGTAAATAAAGGAGAAAACGAAGCACAATTTACAATACATGAATTTTTTATAATTGTTAATATTAACATAAAGTCAGTCAGATATTTGTATTACACACTGTCCAAACCTGAGTAAACATTGCATAGAACTTCAAACAACAGAAACCAAACAAATAAATGAGTGTACTATTCATGGCAAAATAAAACTGTGGAACCCACTTTTACACATTCTATTAAAACACTGCTGATGTTCATTCAGAGTACACTGTCATAATTCTGACATTCTTTGATGGATGCAGAGAAATAAGTTTTTTGTGACATGTGATTCCAACAGGAAGATCTCACTGTCAAATGGCTGTTGTTCAAAGGAAATGGGCATTTTAGCATGCGTTTAAGTAAATAGTTTAATAACAAACAACTGAGCCGATGTCTGTTTATGTCAGACTGGCATTAGACAGCTTAAAAAACAACAACTGTCACACTAATTTTAAATGAACCACAAATGGACAATGGACAATGGGAAATAAAGTCAACCAAAACGATCCCATGTCTGTATGTAACCCTCCAATGATTAATACAGTAAGTCTGATTTGAACAGGAATGCATGCCCTGTTCTGCCTCGTGTCTTCTGTATCTGTGCTCTCAGGGCCGGTGCAGTGTGGGTCTCATGGTGACGAAGGGAAAGTTGTAAGTGTGTGGGAGACCGTGATGAGTGGAGAGGTTGAAGGATTGCCATGAGAACGGCTGCAGGCCCCCCTGTGTCGTAGGACCATTAATGGCCTCCGCAGCCAGCTGGACGGCCATCTGGTAATCAGTCACCTGCAGCGGCAGACGGTAACGGTTACAACCGGCCAAACGGAAAGAGTGACTCGCAGGAAGAATGTGAAGGCATTCAATATTACTGAAATATCAAATAGACATAGAAATGTGTGTTGCTATTAATGGAATTTAGGCATTCGAAAAACCCGTCATAGGCTTCTAATGTTTGGGTTTGGCCAATGTGGGTTCCATGACAACTGATGATAAATTTCAATTTGACCTTTTAAACCTGCAGTGTGTAGAATTTTGGGTTTTATTTCCTAGCAGATTTTGTAGAAAGTAATTATAATATCCACAATAACATTTAATTTAGTGCATAATAGCTGAAAAAAAAATTTAATTATTTTTTTTCCCTTACAAAGGGTCTCATATATGTCAATATTTCTGCATATTTTGGACCCAGGCCTAGTGCCGCCATCTTGAAAGTGTCATAGTTGGAATGTCATCAGGTGCATTGTTTGAAATTTAGAATTGTTCTTGTCCTTGAAGGCCACTGTAACTTCTGTTATTATTCGAAAGGGTTGGGGTTACCCAGGGAGTGTTGCATTCTAGAACTTTCTTGATGATGTCATATTACACACTGCCCCTTTAAAGCTAGCAAAGATTGCAATGAAATTCTGTAATGGCCCCCAAAATGAAGCATCCTAACGCCCTTGATGATCCCCAGTCTTTTACTCTAGCGCCTCCATGAGTCTTGTCTCCCTAAGGGATGAATAGTAATAACTGTAATCCCCTGACCTTTGCTCTAGTGCAATCATCAAGTCAATTACAATGTATTAACAATGGCTTACTGAATTAATGACAATACAACCATCATTAATTTAGCTTAAAGTACAGACTCACAGTAGTCTGTCCTAGTCTTGTTAAACAAAGAATGGATTTCATTGTGAAATGACATAATAAAATGGTTAGGAAATACAAAATGATTGCAGTTGAAGCACTACACAGCCTACACCTAATACAGAAAGGACCTGATTGACAGCCGTGACTAGCCAATTACCAGTAAGAAAAAAAGGTGATAATGTGTCAGACAAAAAAGACATACATACACCTATTTACAATTCTGAATTTTTTTTTTCAAAAGCACTTTTTCTCCCATCCATTAAAGACAACATGTATCTTTAGCTTGACTACACACCTTAGTGTCATAGCAACCTCCTGGATGTGGTCTCCGTGTCCTCAGGTCGTTACGGCAGCAGATGCTTTTACACGGATGGCCCTTAGAGTAGGGGTCTCTCTTGTAGTCTGAAGCAGAAGCATTCTAACTTTAAGTCATGTTGCTCAACGTTTGAAAATAGCAACAACAACATCCCGAAATTCTTTGCCCTTTGAGTTTAGGAGAGGAGCTAAGACCTGATGAATGGGAGAGTTGTGGTTGGACCTACTGTTGTATCTCATGATGTGTTTGAGGGAGCTGATGTCATGCACCTTGGCCTGGTCCCTGCGCAGTATCTTGGCCCGGGGACAGAGGTCATAAGAGAAGTCTTCTCCGTATCTCTTCCACATCACGCCGTAGCCACTCAGGTTGTAGATTTCAACATGAAACGGTATGTTGTACGATGGCCAGTAACCTGCCAAAGGTAGCACACTGATGGTGGAAGCTGTGCAGACACATTACTAAACTAGTATTTAAAAAAATAGGCACACCTATGGGAACAGACAGGTATTTGTTTCTTACCTCTGCGTAAAGCTTGAGTCTGATCAGAGTGCATCACCTTGGCGGGAAGCTGCTCCACCACAGTCAGAGCTCCGTCCCTGATACTGTGACCCAGAGAAACCCTGCTCAGGTCCACCACCATGTACTGGCTGTTATATGTACCTGAGAGGCAGAAGGGGGAACATGCTCTGCCTCACAAATAGAGTAAATCCTCATGGGGTTTTATCAATATCGTAACGTGATTTCATTTGTCTAATTCATGTTGCATTGCCTCTAGCATGTGACTGATAGAGGAATAAAATATCATGCACCGTCTCATCATGTGCCTGAGGGACCTGGAACTACTGGAAGAAAAGTGGAACAATTCAGGCTCCAGAGGTACTCCCCCTCACACAGTCAGCAGTCCCTAACCTAACCCTAATTCAATCAAAAGAACAACACAGTCAACAGTTGGACAGGACAGGGAGGAGATTTAGAGCAGAGGCTGCTGGGTGACAAAAAGAGGACTGCTGGTCTCAAGAACACTCTGTCCTGTTCTCCACTGGCCTCCCATAGCAACATGACTGGAAAGATCAAAGCAGCTGTCCAATTAACACACACGTGTTGTGCCATTAGAAGGATGGACTGGGTGAAAGTCTCTGTGGAAGCTCGTACTGTGAATCTTTACATAGAGTCACATCAGCATATAAGCTTGGTCTTTGTGAACACACTTCATAATGATCCTGCATCCACCTTCACTTTTACTCAACTGGATCAGTATCCCTGTGGATATGCTCAGCTTGACATATAGAATACAGTGATCTCCTTCACTCTGATGTTTCTGAACATATCCTGGTAAATAAAACTGGACATGCAGGTTAAAAGGACGTTTCTGCACTAGAAATAAATGGAATCCCTTCATGGGGAGGGGAAACAAAATAATGTAATGAAAGAATTTGGATTGTTCATTTTAATATCTCTATGGTAAAGAGAGTACACAACATCTATGCTTTACCAGGTAGGCCTCCATCAGCCTGCACACATTAGTTGAGATCTCCTAGCCTTGACTCTCAGCAACAGGATTTCACCTGAGTTGTATTTGGAGAAGATGTGGGCCCACTCCTCTCCGCTGTGCCCCAGACTGTTGGCCAGGCGGACCCTCTGCCAGGCCAGGAGGCTGTGAGGGCTGAGCTGGGAGAACAGAGAGACGTTGAACACACCGATGGAGGTCTGGGTCATCAGCAGGCCGCTCCCCAGAAGGTAGAAGTCATCCAGAGACATCAGGAAGCCTGGAGGAGTAGTAGGAGGAGGAGGTAGAAGTGATGGAAGCTGAACAACTTACAAAGCACATAGGTCGTAAAAGACTAGCAAAGGAAAGTACCGAAACTGAAGTACTATTTTTGAGAATTTTAAAAGGTACTTTATTTGGCTATTTCCACATTATTATTTAGTACTTTTTAGTAAATATTATCATGTTTTACTCTTCCACATGTTGTGAGATAAATAATTAGTGGCTGTCATAGCCGATGAGGGTTTTTCAGTCAGAAGAAGTCATCTTGTTTTGGTTCACTCTCACTGATAGAGGCCTCTCTCATGTCAGTCCTGTCAAAAACAGCCACAGTCAAAGCTTTGTTAGCTCAGCATAGCGTAAAGAAAGGAAACGGATAGACAGCTAGCTTTGCTTTGTCTGACATGTCCTTTAACAAAATAGGCATAATGTCTTATTTATAGTGTTTGAGAGGAATTATTATGTGACTGGCTGCAAGCTGTAGCTGTATATTTAACGGATAGATTTGAGACTGGTCTGGTATTATTCTCTTGGCAAGAAAGAAATTAACAAATCTCCTTTAACACTGAACTATTTCCCTAAGGAGCAATAAAAACAGTACGATAAAGACTCCTGCTTCTATTGGACTACTGTTACGGTTGTAACTAGTGGTATGACTACTACACACAGTTAGAAGAAATACCTTTACTTCTTTTAACATTCATGCAACTATTATATAACCATGACTTATATTACTGATACTTCTGCTGCTGATACTATTGATAATGAATTGGCAATACTGCAGCTGTTATCAATAATAAAGATGGAGGAACATCTCCTCCACCACTGCTTCTGCTGGGATGTAAAGTATTTATATTGCACCTCTTCTCGTGTAGTCCTATAGCTCTGGTCTGCTGTGTGTACCAAATGTTGACATTGTCAGTGCAGCGAGCAGCTTGAGAAGGCCACAGGGGTCCCACCCCCACCTCCAGGGCAGGAGTGTATTCCACCTCTCTATTTTAATATAGCGATATCGTTGGCCTGCTCTCTAAAAATAGTCTTATAAAGCCACTTGTGTTCTGATAGCAATGGAGCCTGTGAGAGGATTTTTTTTATGGCCTCGACCACTCTGCAAATCTTTGGCCACAAAAATGACTCAGCCTCCCTGCTCTGACTTGACAAAGAGTGAATACATTTCACCATGGCTCTGTTTTTTTGGTGCACACACACACTGCAGTGGCTGTTTCCTACTCACTGGCTAAGCTGTGTGCTTAGCAGAAGAATTACACTCAGTAGAGAATGTTCATTGAGGATTTGGGTTAAGTCCTCGATGTCAGCTTTTATATATTTTTTTTTCAAGATGAAAACGAAACCGTGCGGATTAAGGACAATCTGGTCACCTCGGCTGTGGGCTTTGACAATAAAGCTGCAATGTACTGTAACAAATTCAGTTTCTTCTTCAAGCTGTGAGTCTCAGTATCTTTTAGGGGAATGTGTGTGTGTGTGTGTGTGTGTGTGTGTGTGTGTGTGTGTGTGTGTGTGTGTGTGTGTGTGTGTGTGTGTGTGTGTGTGTGTGTGTGTGTGTGTGTGTGTGTGTGTGTGTGTGTGTGTGTGTCTGTGTGTGTGTGTCTGTCTGTGTGTGTGTGTGTGTGTGTGTGTGTGTGTGTGTGTGTGTGTGTGTGTGTGCGCACGCACCAGGGTAGCTGCTGAACGACATCTTTCCAGTGGAGGTGTGTGTGTCAGACACTCTGAAGTCCCAGTGTTTATAGATGCGCATGGTGGCGGCATAAGTGTACCAGCTGGAGTGGCCGAAGAGCAGGTTCTCAAATCCTGGCAGCACCTTCGGCAAAGAGAAGGCAAAGAATGGGCCGCGGTGAGGGACAAAAAGTTGTTTGTACTGTTTGGGCATGTGTGCTAGCCTGGTGCTACCAGACCATCGTACTTAATTTAATTTGTACAGAAGGTCTGGAACTGCTCTATTTGGCAAACGTTCACTCATTTGGAGGCGGGTGTCTGTTGAAGTTTAAAACTATTGGATCTGCCCAGTGCCACTCTGGATCTGCCAACCAATCACATAACGTTTGGTCGCAGCATTCAACTGAAACTGGAGCGCGACTTCGACGTCATCGTTCTCAGCCACTCGCTCTGTTCGCTGATTGGACAGCCGAAAATTTTCCTGAGCTCGAACAAGTGAATTCACCGCAGCCCCAGACTGACTGCTGAAGGGAAAATGAAATTTGGGCGGAAGTAGGTAGACGGGAAGAGCCAGGCTACATGTGTGCTATATTTGACAGGAAAATAATCACTTTTACACTGTAATCTGTAATAATTACAATTTAGTAATATCTAAACTTTTCATCTAGCACCGTCATCAAGTCAAACTTTGGATTCGTCCCAACATCAGCATGTTGGCAATGTCATTGTGAGAGACATGTTGCCCTGCTCTCTTTAGCATTCAGCTCAAAGAACAACTGTGCCTATATATTTGCCCCACAGTGTCACTTGCTTGGCTGTATAGATTCTCAGTCTTGTTTGTACTTAACTTATTTTTGTTGTCATTATTAGGCAGAAAGACTGTGTTTGAATCATATGCAAGGCGGTGGACCTTGGCCCTTTGAACAACCATAAGACATAGTCATGTCACGTTTTGATTTTTCTTTATAATTTTTTTCAAATTCCACAGCAGAATTTGATGACCTACTTTTGAATATTTCGATGTGAATGTCACAGCTTTAGTAAAGAAACTCAGATAAGCAGATACAAACTATATTCAAAGACTAAGAAACATTTTATTTACACTGGATACATAAGTCATTGTTTAAAAATAATGAATAGCAGCAATAGCGACATAAAGGTTCCTGTCATTAAATGAGAAAATAGATCAATTAGAACCTAATGATTTAGGATTTCCCTCACTCTGTCTCCTCTTTTTATTTGCCCTTTGTCTTCGTTGCCTGGTCAGTGCAACAGAAAAAACCCCAAATGGCCTTTTCCTCTTTAAGTGACGCGCTTTAGAAGTGGAACCCCCCCAATGCATTAGTCCCGACAATAAAACTAAATGAGCCTTCTTTGAGGGCCTTCAAAGTGCTCCCTCACATCCTGAGCCAAATGAGCTGGGCCTGACCTTGATGAGGGCCGTGCAGTGGCCCATTCCTGGCATCCTGAAGGCGCCGGCCCCCGTGGAGGAGTTGGAGCGAGGTGTCAGGGCTGGGACCAGGTCCAGGAGGTCACCCACACCATTCAGGAACTGCAAGGCAAACGCTGACAGAGGCTGGACAGGGAGGGAGAGAGAGAGAGAGAGAGAGAGAGAGAGCCCAGCAGAGGTGAATGAAAAGATACTGTGACAACCACCCCTCGCCATCTCTCCAACACACATTCACACACACACACACCTCTCTGTGTTTGCTTTTGGCCCACCGCGCAGCTCCGGCCTGGAGCCCGTCCAGCTGAGCCAGGATCAGTCCCAGATGCCTCCACAGGGGGTCGCTGTGTCTCCTCAGCTTCACCTGCTCTCTGGCCCACTGCTCCTGTTTGCTGTGGGGTCATTGAGAGATCTTTGGGATGTTTTTTTTTATTACTAATTAATAAATTTCTTCTCAAATGTTTTACTGGACGTCTCTCTGTAGCTAATCGTCTGTTTTCATAAGAGCAGACAATACAAAGCCACTCTAAAACCATTTTCTGACCAATAGTTGTAGGTTTGATCTTAGAGAGACCTGTGAGCGTGAGAGCAAGACTGTATACCTTAAAAACCTTCTCAGGGGATTCAAAACCTTGACGTCCTTTATGAGTTGAGGATACAAGTTGGAGTAATGGTCGAACATCTGTCTGCAGAGGAGGAATAAAAACAGTGGATATGGAAGTAAACACAGTCCCAACAGTTACATGCATTGCTGGTAACAAAGAACATTTACACAAGTATCGTACTTAATTACAAATTCAGCGTACTTACTGAAGTATTTCCCTTTTTATTCAACCTCCTAATTTACTGTCCACTATATCTCATTGGCAAATACATTGAAATGTTTCTGATTAATTGAAGGATTAACTGCTCATTTTAGGGTTTATAAAATTCTGCTTCTTAGACTTAAACTATTTAAGACTACTTGGATCAGCTGTAAAATGTAAAGTCACAAAGATGAACAAATGGCTGCATTTCTGATCTCATTAAAAAAAAAGTGGAATCTTTAGAGATATGTGGTTTTCACAAAACGGCAATACAAGGGGATTTTATAGGTTATGATGCTTTGCTGCATTAATCCAATCAATGTAACCAAACTCAGCAATGTAAACAAAAAAAGAACACAAAAGATATTTCAGTCCCACATTATGCAATAAGGATTGGGGATTTCTTTAACGAGAAGACGTAAGACATCTGACACATGTGCAAAGGCCTTCTAAGTTTTTTTTATTATGAGCATTCACATAATTAGTATTCAGTGTAATCCATCCATTGACAGTGAACTAGTGACTGACTGTGGACTGAAGAGTTTCAGTTTGAGATATTTTTATACAAATCCAAACTAATATTCAACATAAGAGCCGTGCCACTCACCCAGCAGTGAGATAACCCTCCAGGTAGCCGGCCAGGAAGAAGGTGGTCTCGTCTGACTGTGAGATGGCTCCATGACCTGCGCACACCTCCAAGACGCCCCATCCGGACAGGAGCAGGGTGTCGTTGAAGTATCCGTAGGCTCCCCCATCCACCTCCATCACCCCCTCCTTCAGGGTTACACTTTTCTGGGCAGCATCCCAGTACACGGTGGCCTCTCGGAGCTCTACCATTGTAGGAGGATGGACAGGGTTACAGGGTTGAGGTTGGATAACACACATTATGTAAGATAATGTCACGACACAAATAAAGAATGAACTAGATTTTTTTTTTCCATTTTCTTGCTTGGCTGGTTACCATTAAAATGAATATCAATCTTTATAAACTAGAACAGGGGTTCACATTGATTAATATCAATGTCGATATGCAGGCTGAATATAAAAGCTATCGTTAAGATTTGCACAATCATGGAAACATACAAGGGCTTCTCAGAGTAAACATAGGAAACATAAAAGGATAAAAAGAGAACTATGTTATATTTTAATAGTTGGTTTCAAGATGATTTCAAGACCATTATCCAATCGTAATTGTTTTTATTTAAATGGTCATGTGTGTAAAATAGAATAGAGTCCAATAGAACATACACAATATAATAAAAGAATGAGCATTATTTAAAGCTAACATAGAAGTGCAACCTTGAACTGTTTGTTTGCTTTACGCATGTAAAAAACACGTTTTATATTTTCAACCGATTTAACTGATGAATATGGCTAGTGGATTCAAAATGAATTTCCATCATTCAGCCTTAGGACACACCATGCCACCGCTACTCACGGTAAGTTTGCACTGATACAGCCAAATAGCTCAGCAGTGCGCACAGTTTGATACTCATCTTCTCCATGGCAGCTGGTATTTCCTTGCGATGATCGCGTTGGTCCAGATACTTTTAAATGCTTTCTAATATCACCATTAATCAACTATACAATAACAATCCATCCATCGACTTGTCTTTAGCAGAGAAAAAGTGTCCACCCCAGATGGGACTCGAACCCACAATCCCTGGCTTAGGAGGCCAGTGCCTTATCCATTAGGCCACTGGGGCGTGTGTGGTAAGAGGGTGTGGCCAAACATATTTATATACGGACTACAGGACCCGTTTCAATCGGTTTCAATTTGATTTTAATTATGGTAGTCGAAGCTTTATTTTTTTGAAAGTTCTGTGTTGGTCCGCTGTGTTTCTTTTTTTATTATTTTGCCTAAATAAACAGCTTGACGTAAACTCTTGTAAAGGCCGTGTGACGCGATCACCATGGTGATGAGTTTACCTTTCATGGATGGTTCCATCGACTCCCAAAAATAGGGGTGTTTATATTATCCTAAAAGCGACTTTGACTATTACGATTCGCAAACAGCGCCCTATGGAGATCATTCAAGCACATGGTTACAGTTTATATTAATTAAAATTGCTACTGTTGTTAAATCATTTACAATTGTTATCGAAACCTTGCAATATGTTAATGGTGGATGTAACTTCCACACATGCGCAGTAGCAAGGATGGTTTTGCTTGGAGAGAACACAATCTCAACCACGTTAGGACTTTAAATAAATAGGCTGTATGGAGGTAAATATATAAAAACTATTTATGTTCAGTGACACAACAACTACTAACCCACCTGTGAGGCAGTCGGCAGGTTCATTAAAAAAGTCAGGTATGAGTAGTACTCACACCTAGCGAACATTAGCCACCTAGCATTAGCTCAGCAACAAACCGTTAGTAACGATAAACAAACACTCCCGATGCTGCTATGTAGACTATACTAATGTTGCCATTCGGTTTACCATCTTTTACACAGGGCCTTAAAAAATCACTGAAGATGCCGCTTTTTGGAAATACATTCAGTCCGAAGAAGACTCCACCTCGCAAATCTGCATCCTTGTCTAGCCTTCACACGGTGAGTTTACAAGATTGACAGCACTTTCTGCGTTATTGTTTTAAGTGCCCTGATGGGTAAGTTCAAATGAGACCAATACCTTGACAGTTATTAACCCCTTATTAAATCCTTATTGAAGATACTTTTTTAAACATTATTTGATTCCATATTCAAGACTTTTAATAATAGTGCTGACGAGAGACAGAGATGGGAATGACATGCAGAGAACGACCACAGGTCGGATTCGAACCGGGTCTGCTGCGAGGCTCCAGCCTGACATTCTTGTTAGCTTATGTGTATACTGATGTAGGCCTATGTTATTTTTTTAAATTGTTTTGTACCTTCTCATGTCTCTCAGTTGGATCGTTCAACAAGAGAAGTAGAGTTGGGCATTGAGTATGGGCCTCCTGTGATGAACATTGGGGGTCAGAATTGGAAGTTTGAAGATGGACAGTGGATATCAGGTAAGAACTCAACAATGCCGCATAAATACATACCGCGGTGGATGCTTCAAGTGCAAAAAAGCATACAGTTATTTTGTTTTTCGTTGCATTTTTTGCCATTTCTGCTTTATCACTTTAAGTCTCAGAGTGGCAGTCAACATTAACTCTTGTTTTATTTATTTGAACAGAATCTGGTGGGAATGCCTCTGGTAAAGAACTGCAGCGGCTTACAAAAAGAAATGGTCAGCTGGAGGAAGAAAACAACATGCTTAAACTCAAGATTGAAATCCTCATGGACATGGTAAGATTCTGTAAAAAATTCAATATGTGTCTGAGGTTGGAAAGTTCAGTCCATAACCCTGCATGCAATATAGATTTAAACAGATTTTAATGAAACTCATAACACATTTACTTACCATTTCCAATGCTGCACCTATTTATAATGTTATCCACTCAAAACTCATAATATACATCTGTACATATATTTATAGATATTTATTGTATTTAACATTGTTCTATTCCATGTACAGTATCCTATTTCATTAGTTATTTAAAATTGTATTTCCATGTACAGTATTCTATTTTGTCTAAATTTAATTTATTTTGCATCCTACCTTATATTTATATGGTGCACCTTATTACAATGTTTTGTGTTCATTTAGGTCTCAGGTTGCTCTCTTCACTCGTGTGTTTCTCTTACACGCTTCCTTCTTTTTTTATTGCATTGTTGAAGGGATCCTGAGACTCAAAATTGTCAATGCCAAAGACTGCTGCTGTAATTGTTGTGCATATGACAAATAAACCATCTTGAATCAATGGTGTATGTACCAAAACTGAAATGTAAACTTTCTTTTGTAGTTGACGGAGACTACCGTAGAATTCCACCTGATGGAGAAAGAAGTTGAAGATGTAAAGACTCAGCATCGAAGGAAAAAATGACAAATCTTCACTGATGCCCTAATCATGTCCTTTCAGTGGAAAAAAATTGTTGATATAAAAAAATTAAAATGTTTTTTTGATGTTTTTTTGCTCATACTTTTTTCTCATAATGAGGACCCATGTGTTCTGATAGCCAGCTTGTGCTTATTGTAAAAGCAAGTACTGTTGAATCAGATTGACTGACTTGATTTGTATTTGTTCTGTCCAAACATTTGTTTATTCATCATGAATCTGCAACAACTGTCAACATTGTTCAATACCCAGAATATTTTCTACTTCTTTTACCTCTATATGACAAATATATGCTGACTGTTTTTGAATTTACTGTATTTTCTAATCAGATTAAAATCAAATCCAACACATGGAATTCATTGTGAGAGTGTTACTCACCCCGTACTGCATAAAGACTTTGTTGAGTTGCAACCAGTGACACATTCATAGTTAAACATAGATAAGCAAAACGCATTTAGTACATAGGCCAACATAAATTATACGATCCCGATAATGTAATCAATGTTCTTATGATTCATTGTATACCAACCGGGATAGAACATCTTGTGTTTTTCACAAATGTTCCTTTTACCCAGTAATATTGCTAATAATGCTGATGATGAGGTTGATGATAATTTTAGAACTGGTGAAATGCCGTTTGGGATTTTTTTATGTTTTGGTAAGATATATGAAATGTGATCATCCTGACGTAGAAATTATAATGACAATATCCCTTGCCTTGTATAACAATCAGTTCAGTCCTCCTGTCAATGAAAGATACAGCTCTTTAAAGAGATAGTACTACTCCTATTCGCTGATTGGGGGATGCACATGTCAGTCACACGCTCAGCGCAGCGGTTGGTTGAAGGGTCCAAACTGCGCAGGCGCCTGTTGTTAGTGAATGCAGCTTTTTCGACGCACGAGCTGAAGTCAGCGGGAGAGACGAAGTAGTTTCGAGCATATTTTTCCTTAAGCACTTTTAACCGCCTGCGCTGCCTCTATCACCGTCAGATTATTCTGCCAAAAAGTAGCGGACTTAATTTTCTATAAACTCCACTTTTAATAATGCCTCGAGGCGGTGAGTATTGTTATTGAAGTCCATGTCGAATGCTAATGTCCAGTAAGCTAAGTCGAGCTAGCGACTGTTAGCCAAAGTAGAACGTGAATCCCCATTAAACACTCGCATGCTTAGCTGTTAGCATGCTAACCGGTTAGCAGTTTGTTTTTGCGGGTATGAGCGATTTAGAACAGACAGCAAATGTTCCACAGGGGACTTTATAAAGTCTTCACGTGAGCAGTTACCGACCGTTGGTTATTTAGTTTCTATAACGGCTTTGATAGCAAGACCTTTTTGCTATTTGTGATTAACGGTCGGTACCATCGGCACAATGGACCGCTTCGGCTTGCGTAAATATATGAATTTACAGTCATAATAATCTCTGGGAGATGGCAATTAGTATTACCAGTGACTGAACGAGTGCGATATGTAACACTCACTAGCCGTGACGTCAGCCGGTGACGGGAGTGTGATCAAACTATTAAAACAGCTACACCTGCACCAGCCAATCTCATTTAGTGTTGCATCACTACGAACTCTTGAATTTTGAAAATGACCAAAGTGTCTAGTCCAGGCTTCACAGTATCAATAACAAGATTTAACAAGGCAGTAGTTATTTTTAGTCCAATATTATAATCATATTTTAATAATAATAATGGCATTGTATCATTTGTTGCTGTTCTTGTGTGGATGAAGCATGAGCATAAATGTGTCCCAGGGCCAGTGCTGAAAATGATTCAGTAAACTTTGTAGCATACTATTGGAATGACAAACTTCAAAAGCATTTGGATACAGTTGATTGTGTCAGTGACAACTTGTGGCAACTGTGTTACAGGAAAGAAGGGCCACAAGGGCAGAGGTAAGCAATTCAGCAACCCCGATGAGATCGACCGACAGATGAAAGCCCAGAGAGAGCTGGTGAGTGGAAGACCATTTTGCTGCAGACATTGGAGTTTATCTTTAAACCAGGTCATCTGATATGATTGTGTGTGTGTGTTCACAGGAGGCAAAGGGTGGCGTGGAGAAAAGCTCTTCAGAGTCTGAGGAGGAGAGCAGCAGCGACGAAGACAATGATGTGAGTGAGGGCTGGGTCGTAATGTCAAGTGTGAAACGACTTAGTCTAGAACGACTTATTAATTTAACATTTATTTCAATAGTGTTCAGGTGGTTTTCAGGACTTGTGATTATCTCTGTAATTTAGCAGCCACGGTTAGCTTGTAGACAAATGTGCTTTCAGCTGCTGACATTATTTACCAGTTCTGTACTGGTGTGTTCCCTCTTCACTGGTGGTAAAAGGTGTTTTTTCTTTTTTGCACACAGTCAAAGAAGAAATGTGGAGTGGAGGGGCTTATAGAGATCGAGAATCCCAACCGTGTGTCGCAGAAGAACAAGAAGGTGACGGAATTAGACGTCAGTGCTCCCAGAGAGCTGTCTCGCAGGGAGAGGTAGGTGTCACACACTTTTGTGTTTGTGCTTTTGTTTGAATGGGAATGAATATAAGTGTCTGATGAGTCTGCCCTCCTTTGTCAGAGAGGAGATAGAGAAGCAGAAATCAAAGGAACGCTACATGAAGCTCCACCTGGAGGGCAAGACTGACCAGGCCAAGGCAGACCTGGCCAGACTGGCCATCATCAAGAAACAGAGGGAGGACGCTGCAAAGAAGAGAGACGAACTCAAGAAAGGTGGGATAACACACAATAACAGTTGACACTCGGAACACTTCTTTTTAATTTCAAACTTTGTTCTAGCTTTGTGGAAAATGATGAGTTATTACAAACACAATCGTTTCTTTCTTTTAAAAAACTTCTTAATATTCTCATCACTTCTGACTCTTTCTGCCCGTCTTTTATTTAGGGGCGAGGTCACTGCTAAACTAAACTCAGCTTGTGTGAGCGCTGACTGTAGATAAGGCATGGGGCCTTAGCGTCCATCTGCATCAATAGAGTGGAAGCATCCAGGGTGCTTTTAATCAGTTATCACAAGTATTTTTAGGGACCCTTTTTGCCATTTTTGAACTCAAACCCTTACACCATTCTCTCTGTTGCTTCTTATTTTGAACCTGATAAAGATGCTGACGACAGCAAAGGAAAGCGCTAGTCCTCCGTTGGAGCGCTTGGACTTGCACTTCAGTCTGGGAGGGATGGAGAGAGAAGGAGGAGGACGGGATCGGATCAGGAGTGCTCCAGATGTCCTGTCCCTCATTTCAAATGGGAGTGGCGTGGGTCTTTGATGACGGTGAGGTTTGGACAGGGAAAAAGCGTGTGGAGCAAAGCGCGATGAAGAGGAATGCAACATTTGGGATGCCTTCCAGATCACCTGACAGGCGCAGGTTTTCCAAATGATTCAACGCCTCTTTACTCTTAACTCCACCCACCAAGGTTTTAATTCTGAAGCTGCTCTCAAGTTATTTCTTATCGATTGATAGATCTTTACAAAGTTACCTAAATACAAGTTTATTTAATGACTGGACGGATAATACGGTGAGCGTGCATGGGGGAATTTTTTTTTGGTGCTTTACTTTTCATTTATCTCGCCGGTTTTCTCTCTGTACTGGATGACGAAAAGAACACTATTCAGAGGTTAAACAGATATATAGGGACTATACGATGTAGTTTAGTAATTGTGAATATGTTGCACAACACATTGGTATAATTTTCTAAAAGATTTAACTTTTTTTTTCCACCAACCAAACATGATTCGAAGATTGGCCTTTTTCTATTCTATTTTTTTGTTCTGTTTCTACTGATGATTTAGCCTTGTTTTGAGCCCCTTTCCCCCTTACAATCCTCCTACCATGGCACGTCTAGAAAAAAACCTATTTAGCTCTTTCTTTTTCATGGCTCTTTTCCTCAAATGTACAGTTTGCTCACTTAATTCATCTTATTTCCGTCAGTTCAAAAGTGTTTCAAAATGTTTTGTACTCCTTTGCTCAAAGCACTTGGAATATTACTTGAATTGCCTATGATAAGCATTTTTAAGTTGTTGAATATCAGTACTGGATACCATTGTCTTAAACTGCCTCAGTAACTGTGGCCCTGCCCTGGTTCAAAGCGATTGTGTCTTTTGTTGCCTTTTTTCAAAGTTTACACAAGACCAGTTCACTGTCTTTCTCCTGTAATTAAAGTGCTACAAAGAACCTAGACTGAGTTAGTTTGTGAAAACAATTACACAGAAGTACATCATAAGCTGGCAACCCAATATATGGGGCTTTTGGAAAAGCCTTCACAGGAAAACGGTGTTCCCTATAATATGGAAGTAGATATCAAAACAAACAGTCACAACCACCAAGTGTGAGAAATGTAGCCACAGCATAAAAATGATTTCCTCATGTTTTCCATCATGTTTTTGAAGGCATTTTAAATAAATAAATTCATTAATAAATATCTGTTGTATTTTCTTTTATATTTAAATTATAAATGTTACACGCCTTGGTTAAACTGAAAGTGATTCTTTGTCAGCAGAATCAGGTTTACGCTGTGTATCAAAACCATTTTAATCGCAGTCGAATTCACAAACAAATAGTTGCAATATGATTGAATGTTGCATCTTAAAAACAGGCTTATTGTACATTTCTTGTATTGTGCATGTTACTGTTGCCGCCACCACTAGACTGCAGTATCTGACTAGCACCACAGTAAGCACAACCTCCACCTGAGCAGCTTTTTCCAGTTGCTGATGCACTGCCAAAATGATTAGCAATGCAATGGAGTTGAAGATTTGCAGATATCCAAAGAGGACATTTATACAGAAAATCAGATTTTGAAAAAATAACTTCTTACAAATCCTTAACCGTGGGACATGCAGGTGTCCTCATGAATCCTCAGAGCCATTAGTTGGGTTGTACCGTTCACTATAATGTTTCAGGGGTTAGTTTGATAAGTCAATGAGGTTATCAGGTGAGCTCCTCCCATCACATCCCAGCTGTTAAACTGTATTTTACATAGTATAATAATGACTTGTTTGTCACATATTCAATATGTCCAGTGAATGTGTGCTAAAAGTCTTAAGGGTTTGTTTTTTTAAATGTTCATTTTCCAAAGTGTTTAATATCATTTTCATGTAACAAGTCTTCCCAACCATTATTTTTTTTTAATAATATCAATCACACAGTCTTGGTTTGTTAATCAAGACGTCCAGGGCAAAGCTACTGATTTGCTACTCACTCAATCAGACTGTGCAACAGCCAATCACATCACTAGCTCTGCTCTGTTTAATGAGCTTGCAGTTTCCCTCAGCTCCACTGAGCTTTACCGCAGCGTGAAGCTCGTTGTTTTAGTTTTCTGTCCCTAACTGTAGCCTACCGTTTTGGGTCATTATCACCGCTCTCAAATGGGTTATTTGGTTCACAGCAGGCAGCTGCTCAGCGAAGGAAAATAACTTAATAACTGACAGCATAAAAGTCAACGATTAGCTTCTGAACATAGACCATTTTGAAGCTAAAAAGATGCAATTATCACCCAGGAGTTGGTTAGGACCAAAAAGTAAATATTGGACTTTAATTCATAAGTTGACAAGAATCATAATTCTATGAATTAATGGTAAAGTTGCTCAATATCCCTTTGTTTGCTAACAGGCTAACCAGCTTCTTTTTTCTTGATTTTGCAGCTTGTTTCTGCTGGCCCTCATGTGGCAAGCAAATATGTTAGGCTACTACCTTACTACCTATGGTTACTACAGGTAAGAGGCAGTAAACATTGTTAAAATAACCGTGGACTTAAATGTAGTGGTAAAAATAGACACGTCATGAAAGAATAAAGCTTTGTTGAAAAGGTCTAAATTCAACAAGAAATTTGAGTCTTGAGAATAGCCACATTGAACAATTATAATTTTCAAAAAATGACTGACTAAAAAAAGTTAAAAAAAAAAGAAATTAGTAGTTTCCTCTTTTGCTCTTCTCACTTCCTTGTTACTATTTAGCACATTCTGTCAGTATTTACAGAAGTGCGCACTAACCGCAGCCTATCAGAAGAACTCTTACAGAGCTTAAGCATTATTACTTATTTTTATATACTATCTATGATTATTACTGCAGTGAAAAGATGACCTGTGACACAATAATGCACAAATGATGAAGTGTAAGATGTCAACCTGCAAATATTTATTCACCATGCATTAAATAGATTTTTACACTCTCATACAGTTGGAGGAAATGGTGAAATTTTTTCCTGTAAAGCAAAATAAAATCCGTAGACTGTATACATCTACTGTATAATCTCAGCGTTAACACCTTATCACCAAGGACAGGCAATCTTTCAATCATAGTGTCACATTTAAACCTAAAAAAAAAATGTCTCTCTTCCCCCCTCTGGGCCCACACTCTATCTGTGCAACTTCCTCATTGACATAAGAGCACCGTGCTGAAACAAGAACGAAAACTGGCGGCCCAAACACGCACACATTAACACACAGACACAACAGAGGCAGAGGTTGACCCGGTCTGTACCTTCTGTACCCTTAATGAAGTGACTGAGCTGGAGCCTGGAGGGTTTGGGAGCAGGATATACCTTGTTGTGTGGGGCTGCTGCTGTTTGGAACCCACTGGCAGCATGCTGCGGCAGGCTCAGAGCATCCTCAAGCAGCTTGGCTCTGCGGCAAAGTGAGTGCTTCTATCTGAACTTTTTTTTTTTTTTTTTTTTACAAAATGTTATATTAAAGCTGTAATAAGCAGATCAAGACTCTCACAATCAAATGTACGCTGGCTTTCAACTTCTTGTGTTAACCAAAAAGTGATTTTGGTGTAGGGCAGGATATCAGTTGACGGTTTACACACATCAACATATCTATAGTGTTACTCTATTGGGACTATAGTTATGCTATTTCTGAAATGACACAATTTCCTCTTGGAAATGATCATTTTAATTGTAGTCCTGTAAAAATAAAACACATCCTTGCTTGTGTGGCAGTGCACTTGGAGTTTTTCAAGTGAATTACTGATCAGTTGGAGATATGGCTGTAAAATGGACAGCTAAACTAGTTTGGCTGCCTTCTTAACAGCTCTTCTCCATTGTAGTTTCACTTTAAAGCTGCTGCTGTGACTCTCCTTACAGACTCTTCTTATATTTCTTAAATCCACAATGGACTTTCAAAAAAGTGAATAAATGGCTGCTAAAGTGGATTTTCAGAGTGACATTCTGCATTGAGGTAAATGTTGAATTCTGCTTTTCCACCACGGTCGCATTTTCACAGTTGCAAACACAGTGTTGAACAATGTGTAAGGCTGGAATGGACCAGTTGATGGTTCTCTCTTGAAAGTGAAACATGCTGTTTGGTGTTTTTGGGGGAAACCTCAGACTCCTCTACACATGAAATCCACAGAGGTTTCAGCAGCACGCCCGAGTGGACACTTTGAGGTCTGTGTGATCAGCACACATGGTGAGGACAGCGGTTGTCTCTAACAGGGGGAATGGTGCTCTTAAGAGTTCCTCTCAATTGCTTTGGAATTTTTTTTACATTCACAGTTTATGTTCAAAACAGCTCACACGAACAGAAAACCAAATGACAAAAACAGCACATGTTGTTTGCAAAATTACACTACTTACTTAAAACTTGAGACCCAACCACTAAACATTTCCATTAAAAACTTAGAATTTGATACAATAATACAGTAAATGTATTATCTGTAAATGCCAGAAAAATGACACTGTTTTCTTTGCGGAAAGTACACATAACTCATGCCACAGTATGATGGTGGATCAGGTTTTTCTGAACCCATTGACCAGCATCTCTCATTGAGAGGTCATGATTAACTGTGTGATCAATACATGTTTCCCTAATTTAATTATAGCAATGCACCCTAACAGGGGCACCTCTAACTCTATATGAACTGATTGATGAATTGTGCACATTGTTCACACAGGTGTTGACTATATTTAGAACTGATAGAGCCGTTTCAAACAGTTTCCAACATGTTGACACAGTTATTCAATTACATTTAGTGTCTTTCTTTGTGAGAAGTATTTACTGTTTTGAAGTGTGTGTTCAAACTCATTAAATCAATGGCTGTTTGTTGCAGCTGTACATCACAGTCTCAGTTTCATGGGTGGGTCGTAGGTGTCACTTTGTTTGTGTGTTGAACAGGCTGAAAACCTCTGATCTGGAAAGTTTGGGTCTATGCGTAACAGTGACTGACGTTGGCAAATGAGTGGGTGCCCAAAACATACATACACTGCACACCCTGTCTGGTTAACTTTTCTTGGTGCAAACTTAAATGCAGAGAGTGTGTGTGTGTGTGTGTGTGTGTGTGTGTGTGTGTGTGTGTGTGTGTGTGTGTGTGCGTGCGTGCGTGCGTGCGTGCGTGCTGTGTGTGTGTGTGTGTGTGTGTGTGTCTCTTTGCGTGTGCGTGTGTAGGCCATGCAGCCTCTACTTCTGACGCACTCTCTTTTAATAATAGACCCACACAGCGTGCATTTGCAGAAGAGCAACTTGGGCTTCAACTACCACAGCAGCACATCACCCACTTCTCAGTCTGTACTGTCACTAGGACGTTGAATGAGACAAACACATTATGTACATTACATTAAACACACACACACACACACACACACACACACACACACACACACACACACACACACACACACACTGGAATAATTTACATACAATACTTTTTAAGTGTAAAACTCTAAACAAGAAAAGAAAAAAAGATTAACTACCAAAAGTGTAATAACACATCATTCTTTATGTCACCGTGATCAGAGTAACCTCCATCCCCATCATCTCAGCTCTGAACAACACACACTATTGGTCTCGACACACACACACACACACACACACACACACACACACACACACACTTTTACTTTCTTAATAAAGCAACAACACATCTGCTCACACGCTGTGATGTAATATTATCTCTATGTGGAGTAAGCATTTTTTTTCTGCAGAAGAAAGGAAAAGCTAAATTGAGAGTCAGAAATATAAAGAAAAAGAAAGAGGAACTGTTGTGTGGTTGGAACACTTTGGGGGAATGCTCCTCTTGAGTGTTTAGAAACGTCACATGTTGCTTCACATGAGGCACATCTGACCTCTGTGTGTGAGCTGGGTTGGGCTTCCTCTCCCTGTTTTGTGAAACCATGCTTAACGATGTTCTCTAAGCTGCTCAAGGGTTGGTCGTGGTTCATCTCTCTGTTAGTGTTTTCACAGAGCTGCTGGTGCTAAACTACTGTACAGCTGCAGCCCACGCACTCTCCAGGTTTAGATGGTGGGCTTCATGTCACCTAAAAAAAAAGCACTATATTGTGAGCTGGCAGATGCAAAAATGCTCCTTAGCTGGTCGTTGTTGATGTCTGTTAAATGTCTCTCCAGCACATGAGCACAGCAAAATTGTTTTACTGTTTGTTTGTTTTTTTTTCTTCAAATTATACATAGTATAGATATATGATTGCAAGATTGGCCTACCAACAGTCCAAAAACCTAAGATATTCAATGTAAGACAGACCATATGCAAGCATCTGTGGAGCAGTTAACCAATCAAAGTCCTCAACAGTTATGAAAAGAGATTTAATCATAATTTTAATATGTAATAAGAATGATATATAACAGTCTGTTAAGCTTTGAAACATTCGAGAGAAAAATTATTTGCAATATTTTTTACGATTGAATCATTTGTTGACATGACTAGTTTGACATTTTAGGAAATGTGCTTCTTCTATTTTTGAATAAGTTGTTTACCTATAGATTCTCTGACCAACACTGCATATACTCCTGCAGGTCACAAGATGCCACTGAACTTCTACACGAGGACCTGGTTTTGGTGAGATAAAAAAAAAAATCTGCTTTATCCCTAATCTACAATAAATGACTTATTAACAAGTTAGCATCATAGTTTCAGCTGCATTTTCTTACATTTTGATTCCAAGCTTTATTCCAGTCCCTTGGGCTGCAGAAGATACACCCACCATAACTCAGTCACGCTCAGTCTGGCATCAATCATCATTATTATATAGAATATATCACACACAATTATTGACTGATTTATTTGTGTGTGTGACTGACTGAATGAAGGTGGAGCAGCGGGTGGAACCGGCCAAGAGAGCGGCTCAGGTCCTTCACAAGAAGCTGCAGGGCTGCATGCAGAGTCAGCCGGGCCTGGAGGCTGAAAAACGAATGGTATTGAAACTAGTGCAGCCATTAACTACCATAAAGATTGGTTGCTGATAGGCAGAATTCTATATGAAATTAATTGATTATCATGACTCACCGTGAATGTGATTGATTATTATTTGAACGATAGCTTTATTGTAAAAAAAAGAAGTATTTGAATTAGTTTTCTGTTATTCATAAATCGGGTTATTGTTTCAACTGTATTCTTACACTTTTTCTCATTCGCTTTGGTGCTTTTCTCACATCACTATTAACATTTGCACAGCAGTTAGTGCATTTCTCAAAACAATTAGTGCAAACTGCAAAACCTAGTGGATAACCTGCAAAAGTACATCACTTGCTCAAAATGGATAGTCTATTCCTCAAAAGCAAGTATTCATGTCAATGAAACTGCCAGTGTCATCAAAATGAGAAGTCTTGACACCATCGTTTATGAACAAGATAGTCAAATGGCTTTGTCATGTTTTCAATATGACAGTTTATTCTCTCAGTGTTTTCCAATGCAAAAAAAAGGTCAGAACTCGGTGACACTACCTGAAAATGCTCAAGACAGTACTATAAACTACTTGTACAGCCATTTGAAAACTACAGTAAAGTTACACATTGCTGTAGTTTGGGGAGGAAGTGAGTACAAGACACTGAATACGTATGTTTCACATTTTTACTGTATATGCTCTTTGCAATTCTACAGCATTGTGCAAAAGAAAAATATACTTCAGTCACTTATTTAGAACAAACATAAAAAAACACCCTTTTGGTAGAGCTGTGCACAAATGTGAACAATATAACAGGACATATTGTAACATATATAGGTAAATCATTCTGGCACATCCAGACGTTCCTGTCTGTCTGGCCACATATTTTCATCTACATCACAACGGATATTATCCCTTGCAATGCAGCGAGGAAAGTATCTATGTTAAAGAAAAGGTATACAATTTGATTGACAGAATTTGATAACTAGTTCAACAATTTTGTATGTAATGACCCAAGCAATGAAATGAAGACTATCAGTTTTATTGAGAACGACTATTCAGCATCCATAAGTATAGTTCATTTTGACTGACATGACATAAGCAAATGACAATGTTATAAAGCAGCAGAGAATTGTATGAAAGCAACTGATACATGTCCAAAAGCATTTGCAATTTGTTCAGAGGAAGGAGAAATTGCTACTATGATGTGCTCAAATGACTAAATGTTGTGGAGGTTGAACTAATAGTTATGAGAATTTTCATTCTGATCTGAGAAAAGCACCAAAGCAACTGAGAAAAACTGTAATAATCGTAAAATAACTAGTAACCAAAACTATCAAAAATATGTGGTGAAATAAGAACTACCTCAAATAACAAGTGTTACATTTGCTTTTATGTCGACAGAAAAAGCTCCCCCTGATGCAGCTGTCCTTTGGCATGGCAGAGAGCCTCAAGGACTTTGATGCACAGTCCCCTATTAGGTGACAAATCTGACCTTTTTCTATCTATCTATCTATCTATCTATCTATCTATCTATCTATCTATCTATCTATCTATCTATCTATCTATCTATCTATCTATCTATCTATCTATCTATCTATCTATCTATCTATCTATCTATCTATCTATCTATCTATCTATCTATCTATCTATCCATCCATCCATACCTCCATCCATCCATACATACATCCATGCTCTTTTACCTGACCACTTTACTAGTAGCCTTGTTGTCATGTGAAAGCCACATGACTTGATGGTTTTCAGTTCTTGATGAAAAAGAAGGAGGATCTGCACACTGTCCACAGCTTGTGACTGGAGCTCTATTCATGTTTTTGATTCAGTTACGTAAAGCTAGGTGAGGTGTGATTGAATCATGTCACGCGCTCTATTTTAGTTGTTGTTGTGTCAGTGGTTTTTAAGACAAAAAAAAAAGATCCATATTAGACAGATAGTTCCATCTAGAATAATTAGTTCTTGTTGCAAGCTCTCCACACTGTGCATGGGCCTCCTGTATTTGTGTTCCAATTGTTTCTACCCTATCATACTGTATCCATCTGAATGTATATACATTGAGAAAGAGGAGTGGACCATAAACTGTGTGTGTGTGTGTGTGTGTGTGTGTGTGTGTGTGTGTGTGTGTGTGTGTGTGTGTGTGTGTGTGTGTGTGTGTGTGTGTGTGTGTGTGTGTGTGTGTGTGTGTGTGTGTGTGTGTGTGTGTGTGTGGCAGGAGGGTGTTGGAGATGTGCTGTTTCATGGAGAAGATGCTGGCCAGCATGCTGGCAGACTTTGAGATGAAAGTGGAGAAGACGGTTCTGGAGCCACTCAACAAGCTCAGTGAGGTGAGGAGGATGGCTGCTGGTATATGTAGAGCCATATATTCATATAAAATAAAATGAATTGATGTCTCAAATTTACATTTTCTTTGACTTTTTTTTAAGGATGACTTACCAGAGATTCTCAAGAACAAGAAGCAGTTTGCAAAGCTCACTACAGACTGGAACAATGCAAAAACCAGGTGAGATACACAGCCTCTGTCTGGGCTTGATGTGATACGATTTATCCACTGACAAAGCTAATACACGCTGTACACTTTTCTGTTGGTTTGTGTGTGTGTGTGTGTGTGTGTGTGTGTGTGTGTGTGTGTGTGTGTGTGTGTGTGTGTGTGTGTGTGTGTGTTTGCACGCATGTGTGTGTGTGTCTGCATGTGTGTGTGTGTGTGTGTGTTGTGCATGTGCATGTGTGTGTGTGTGTGTGTCAGGAGCCAAGCCAGCACTGGTGCCCAGGCAAAGCAGGACGGTCTCAGGGAGGAGGTAGATGAAGCTTGGAGGAGGCTGGAGAGCATCAAGGTATCGGTACAGTGTTGTTTGAAGAGCAAGGCCCTGAACCTGTGTGCAATGAGCACACAGGTTCATCCATGACCTCTGACCTCTGTGTTTTTATGTGTCTGCAGGACACGTACTCTGCAGACCTGTATCACTTTGCAACCAAGGAAGAAGACTACGCTAACTACTTCATCCGTGTGAGTTGCGTCGTTGTGTGAAAGCTCAATGAATAGATTTCCATAGGAAGTGTGACATCAGACAGATGTTTCAAACCCACACAGACTGACCTCCAGTCATAAACGGACCTCTCTTGTTTCTCTGACCATATAGCTGCTGGAGCTGCAGTCAGAATATCACAACAATTCCCTGGCCTTCCTGGACAAAAACATCAGCGAGCTCAAAGAGAATAACAATCAAAAAGGTGAAGTCAGTTGGAAGTCACTTTTATTTGCTCCGCTGTCACTGCAACCTTTCTACGTGTGTTGTCATTTCCTCTGTGTACTTATCTGGTTCCACAGGGCCACCACTAGGCCTCTCTAACCACAAGGTCTATGGAGAACCTCTGCTCTCCCATCTGTCTACAAGCAACAGAGAAATCGCCACGCCCATCCAGGAGTGCATTCACATGCTGCTGAAAACAGGCATGAGAGAAGAGGTAGGACTGACGGCTTCAATAACCATGACACTCTGATACTGCGTACAGCTTTGTTTTACACTCCACAGTCTGCAGTCCGCATTAATGTCTACTTTGTTAGCCCTTTTCATACAGACTTACAGTCACTAACCACGCTTGTTGCTACAAATTAAAATTGTAACGTATATATTTTCGTGTACACTTTAGACTATAACTCCACTGTACCTGGTCTTTAAAAGGTGGAGCCAGTGATTAGTGCTTTTTGAGTGAATACCTCCTGACAATCTGCTACCCGTCCAGTTCGGGCAGGTAGCAGATTTTGTGTGCGCTAGATAAAAATCTGGTGTTAATACACAGCCTAGGCTCTGTAAACTGGTATGTCAACAAAAGGGGGCCCAACGTAGCTAGCAACATGCCAGTTTACAGAACCTAGTCTGTGTATTAACGGACATGTAGTGGACAGTGACGAGATATTCACAAATTCATTTGGCAACAAGTGCTCTACAGAATAGCTGACACCACCTTTAACTTGAGCATGGCTGTTCTTGACTGTAGCCCTGCTTCTAACCCTTATCTCTCCCATGTTAATCACTCTCCTTTTCCATCTCTGTCTTGTTTCCTTCCCCCCCCCCTGTCCTCCGTCCCCTCAGGGCCTGTTTCGTCTGGCAGCAGCAGCCTCAGTGGTCAAGAGGCTGAAGAGTTGTTTGAACCAGGAAGCGGTGGACCACAGTGAATTCAGCATGGACCCCCATGCTGTGGCCGGTGAGGACGCTTCCCTCTGATTTCCTCTTTAGTCTATAGTTTAGTTTCACTCTCCGTCGATTGTTCAGCCATAGTATGACTTTCACAGCTCAACCTAACTTCCCATTTCCCCATCTGTTGACTCCCAATGCAGCTACTGTTGCACGCTTCCAGTAATGTATGATTCAGAATTTCCTGTGCTGTAGAGATCATTTTTAGAACAGTAATATAATAGCATTGAACATAGATGAGATGGCGTTGATCAAGCAACATTGAAAGAAAACATCAATATCATTAGTTTTGATAATACATATTATTATTATATTTCTTAAAACACAACACAGGGGAGTAATTAGGTTAAAATATAATCCCTGCTTGTTTTACTGTAATGATGTTTCTTTGGGTGCGTTGTCACAGGAGCCTTGAAGAGTTACCTGCGAGAACTTCCAGAACCTCTCATGACCTTTGAGCTCTACAATGACTGGTTTAAAGCAGCAGGGTGAGCAGCTATCCACACTAGACTGTACATCTCCTGTTTCTTTTACAAGTATGTCCTTCTTGAGTTTAAACTCTTTTTCTTAACAGGGAAAAAGAGCCGACAGAGAAGCTGGAGCAGTTCAGAGCGCTGCTGAAGAAACTGCCAGCTGAAAACTACAACAACCTCAGGTGTGTACTCTCTACCAGAGTCACATGATCAAATGCCTCTTGGCGCTCCTCTCTTTCTCCCTAGTAATCTATATGTTCTTTCCCCCTGTCAGGTACCTGGTGCAGTTCTTGTCTCTGTTGTCCGAGCAGCAGGACCTTAAACAAGATGTCGCCAAGTAACATCGCCATCGTCCTGGGACCCAACCTACTCTGGCCCCGAGCTGAAGGGTGGGTATAACTACAGACCAGATTCATCATCTTTCCATCTCTCTTTCTTCCCCTGCTTTGTTAAATACCACACTCCATTCACACTTGCCCCCCTGTCTCGTCCTCCCACTATTCCTCTTTTCTGTCATCATTAGTGACATATTTCATCATCAGTCTGATCTATGAGTCACATGAAACTGAACCGCAACATCCGTGTCACAGATACACAGTGAATGATGGTTTATCTGCTGACACTTTCTTATAGTGAGGATTAAGTTTGAAGGAAGAAACTCTTAACAGTTTTTTTTCCCTCTGCATATAGTTATTTTTTAAGCTAAGCAAACAACTGTGAGGAACTTGATTTTTTGTTTTTACTTGAGTGATGGACCCTGGTTGATTTTGTCTATGACAACTGTCTGCCTCTTCAGGGAAGCTGCTCTGTTTGACATGGCGTCAGCTTCTTCGGTCCAAGTGGTGACGGTGATTGAGCCCCTTATTCAGTACAGCTCCAGCCTGTTTCCAGAAGGTATGTGAACACCAAACACTGATGTTACCCCTTAATGTGACATGAACATGCAGGCTCTAAAGCATCATGATAAAATAATAGCTCAGATCTAAGATAATGACTAGTTGGATGTTAAGGCAATTTGGAGAGATCACTGGGCAGGATTTACCTAAGGGGGCCTCGGGGCAAAAGTGAGCTAAACTGAAAGAATGTGTGTTTTAATACTAAATTTGAACTTTGCAAGAAAGAGAATCAAGATTATCTATTGATGCAGGTGACACATTAATGCACCTGTATTACCAGTAGGTTTGCAAAATTCCAGGAATTTTCAAAGTTGGAAACTTTGCATGGGAATTAACGGGAATGTATGGGAATTGACGGGAATAAACGGGAATGTACTCAATTTAAAGCAACCCAAAGCACTAAGCAGGGGAATGTGAGCCCCCTCAGAGAAATTTAAAGCAACCCCAATATTTTGCAAATTAAACTATTTTTGAAAAGTCATTCTAACTATGTTTTAATCCTTCAGTCATAGCAAACTGCCCAAATTATTGACTAGTTAAATGTCAGTCACACACCCAGTGTTTTTTGTGGTGTTCAATGCCTGCTGGAGGAGAATAGTGGCGTGGAACAGGGTGGGGCCCGGAGATTTTTTTAAAGTGATATTTATGAATCTGGTCACTTTGGAGGACAATTAAGAGGCAAATATCAGGATTTTGTGTGAACAAATAATTTGGAGGGTCGATGAATTAGAAGCCTATTGAAGAAGGACACATGGATTTTCTAAAATATTATTTAAAATAAACAAATGTGGCCTCTGGTTATCATATTAATTTTTACTAGACTTGGTTTACAGAGGCTTAAACAGTGATTTTAAATATAGTTGGGGAAAATATATTTTAGCATAATCTTGACTAAAACAACCAGATTTCATGCAAGTAAGCTTGGCAGGTTGCACACACTGCTTACTGCATGGGTACTGAGGCCATGCCCCCTACATGCACTGTGCATTCCTCCATCACATGGGGGGCAATTTACTTCATTTATTGAATGAATAGGTTGAGACAGATGAGTAATATTTTACTCAACATTCATCGTTTTGTTTTCAGTGAAATTATTGATTCTTCATAAAATAATCAAAACTTGATAAAGTTCTACTTACAAATAAATCTGTTCAAATGTAATGTTTTTTTAATTGTATTAGTTTGCATGGATGTCTGCCTATGACAAAATATAGTGTTTATATGTTTTAGATTTATTTTTGGATATGAAAAAAATAATCATTTAAATGACCGCCACTTAGTTAATTCCTATAATTCCCAATTTTGAATATTCCCAAAATTCCCGAGCGAAAGTTCCCATGGAAAGTTTCCGGAAATTTACCGGAAACTTTCCACCCCTTTGCAACCCTAATTACCAAACAATACTATGACGGGCAACTGTTAGCAGTCATGCCATTAGCCGCAGAATTACTGCTTATTGAACAGGTTTTTAATATGGTGGCGATTTAATGTAGTGAAATGCTATTACAATGTACAATTTAAAGAGAAAAAAAGTCTTGCGGCATTATTGGCTTGTCTTTACACCACCCCAGGGTGCTGCTTTCAACACTCAACACTGCAAACCACTAATCTAAACAACTTCATTTGGCAGAAAAACTGAAATTCACCGCGCCCATTGCACAGGAAATACCGACAACCACTGTAGGCTACATCAAGTCATGTAGGTTAAAGTTGAACCTGGAAGTCTGTCTGTAAACTGTGCTAAATGTTTACATGGAAGTTTGGTTTGTAATTGTAATTTTTCCAAATATGTCTTGCTTACATGTGGGGTTTGTATATAACATGGTCGGGTTTTGCTCCTCTGGCTTCCCCAATTGGACTTCTTTTTAACAATTACCAATGACTCAATTACCAATGACTCTAAGTGATGAACGGAACTAAACAAATAGGAAGTAATAACCTGAATTGTTCTTTGAATTAAATGCTCTTTATTTTTAATTTCTTCCTTTCGGTCAGCGGTATCCTTTGAGATCCCGGAGCCTGCCGTGGTCCCTGATGTGTCCCTGCCAGCCGCTGTGGCCCAGGCTCTGAGCTCAGAGAAGGAGAAACTAAGAAGAACGGTCTCCTCCTCTTCATCCACTGCCTCCTCCTGCTCCTCTTACCACCTCGCTCTCTCAAAGACAAACAGGTATCGCTCTGAATCCGCAAACTGCATTCACGGTGCAATGACAGCACAATAACACCATCCTTACTGCCCTATTATATGACATACAGGGTTAAAAGCTTCCTTGGCTTTGCACACTGTTGTCGTCAAATGGTAGCACTGGATGATTCTGGAGTATTTGTACCTCATTGTAGTGCTTTCGAATTAAAGGTTGTGTCAGCGATTCTGAGGAACTCTTGTAATCAAAATCACATTTTGACAATATCAGTTAATATCTCCTCACCATCCACTACATGTCCGCACTATGTGTGTGCTGAAGTGGTGTTAATACACAGCTTATAGGCTCTTTAAACTGGTATGTAAACAAAGGGGGGCTCCTTGGTTAGCAACATACCAGTCTACAGAGCCTAGGCTGTGTATTAAAACTGGATTTTTTTTTCAGCACACACACAGTACGGACAAGTAGTGGATCGTGAAGAGATATTCACTGATTTTGACAGAAAGTGATTTTGATAACAAGCATTCTCCAGAATTGCTGACTTCACCCTTTAATTAACATTTGTCTTATTCCTTCCCTCAGCACAGCCTCTCAGGACAGTGGTGGCTTCTTCCTGGTGAAGTCTGGCTCGGTGAGTCGCAGTGGCAGCTCCACATGGGCCAGCCCTGTAGCTGAGACAGCAGCATCGACCCATCAAAGCAGCACATCCTCCATAGATCTCTGCCAGGCCGCAGCCTCCAACACCTCCACCGCCTGCAGCTCAACCAATCCCCTCCCTAAAGCAACCGGAGCAGTGCCAAACCCAGGGCAGGCCACCAGTCCCACCCAGAAGCAGAGCTCCGATCAAGGGCAGCTGGACCCAATTTTAGAAGCACCTCCGGAATCCCCCAGTGTGTTCGTGAAGATCGCCACACCCTATAAACGTGAGTCTAGAGTGCCCAATGGCTGTCCATAGCTCAGATGTTGACTCATTCAGTAACACAAGGATCTCCAGAATTTGAGCGTTGCATTTGTTAATTTAGGGAGACACTTAAAGGTGCTCCAAATGGAAGCAGCACAGGCTTAGTATGGGGTTAGGGTCAGTTTAAGTTTAGTTCCTGGTATGGGTCAAGCTCCAGAAACCCTGGATCTTACATTTACCAAGTGTCTTTTGTTACACCCTTCCTGCCTGCAAAATGCCTCAGGCTCACAACACAGCCTTTCAGTTAAGAGTTTGAAGTGTCATCATAACCCTGATGACATCACTATGACTTCATGAAAACTTCTCTCACAGCCACATAGGAAATTGTCTTTGCAAGTTGAGTAGAACTGGTTGTCATGTGTTAAATTGGTGTAGTGCCCCTTTAAGTGGCCTAAAATGCAGTAGCCCCCTCCTTCACTGAGTTTTTTTGTTTGTTGTTGCTGTAGACCAAAGCATGCCTAAACTCCTTGCATCCTGTACAGATTCTATAGAGTCCTAATGGTGGCCAGTCAGGTCAAGTTAACCAAGACATAATAAATCTACTGCTCTTGTTGTAACAACAAGGAAGTACACAGGAAACAGGACGTCTCACACTACTGACCAAAATATCAACCTCTAGCACCCGTGCGTCATCTCTCACATTGTTGTAACTCCGTCACTCGAGGGTAGAGTCCGAAATGCTTTCCCTTATGCATCATCCTGATATGTCTGTCTGGACACAAAAATTATTCCCACAACAAAACGATTTCCTACTTGAATTATACTGTTGTCTGACATTGTGTTAAGCTGCAGTGTTTCACCCATTCAACAATGCCTTACTTTTGCTTAACAGCTGCCTCTATGGCCACATGTTACAATTACGGATTCACAGTGCTAAAATAATGCAATGCTAAACTATCAACAAGAGTGTAGTTACACAGAAATATCTTTTAAAAAGTTAGTTAGCACTAGCTAACTTAAGCAACCGTAAGCTATTGATCACACCAGACCAGAGAAGTAAAGCTGTAGTAAATCCTTTGAGTTTATTAAATGCAGTGAATATGTGTTATATTCCTTGTGAATTTTACAAAAGCTCCATAGCCTTGCTTTAACCCATTGATGACTATGGCAATCTAGGATGCATGTCCTTAATGCCTGAGGGTTTTCTGAAAAAATAGTACGAATTGTCAAGTCTACCAAAACCTTAATATCTAAGCCTGTGTAGCACATAGAAACATGAAATAAAATACATTTAAAAGTTAAGGTTCACAGGTTGTATTTAAACATGCTCCCTTAGCGCTTACAAACCAACAAATATTTCTAAAAATCGTCAAAAAGAGATGAATTAGAAAATTATTAAATATTGTTAATAAATAGATGCAATGTGTTGTGTGATTTTCGTCAGTAGTCTATAGTAGACCTTGATTCTGTGCACCAAACGCCACTAACTGTTCCGTCGCCGACATAGCCGGCGTATTTTTTTTATTATTTTGTTTTATTTTTTATTTTTTTGATTGATGTGATTTTCGCCAAACCACACAACTTTTGGGTGATCACGTGGTCTTAAAAAATCAACAAAACCCACCTCATGTGTATTTGAACCAATGACAGTGCATTCTATGCTGGGAATGCCATGAAAATTAGATAAAGTAATAATGCTGCGCGATGCAGCATCAGGCAGGAGAGCCAATGTGGCATCGCGCAGCAGCCGTCATCAATGGGTTAAGTAAAAGTATAATACATATTTGAATCTTGATTTAAAAAAATCTATTTTATGGCTGTAGCTTCCTCCTCATTCACACAGATGCCATGTGTAGACAATATACAACCCTTTTCTTACATCTGTTTTGTTTACGGCCTCTTTCATTTATAATGACGTCCTTCCCTTTCTCATCCTACAGCAAAGAGATCTTTCACCCCAAACCGAGCTAACCCAGCTGACGAGCAGGTGACGGTTCATTTCTCTAAACCCAAACCCCCTCCACCTCCCAAGTTCCAGCCCCCGCCACCTCCCAAGCTCCAGCCCCCTCCGATCCCCACAGCCCCGGCGGCCGCGGACACAAGGA
The DNA here is from genome assembly GCA_026929865.2 of Hyperoplus lanceolatus. Lineage (NCBI taxonomy): Eukaryota > Metazoa > Chordata > Actinopteri > Uranoscopiformes > Ammodytidae > Hyperoplus > Hyperoplus lanceolatus. The sequence continues at coordinate 23,230,448 of CM049411.1, read as the reverse complement.
CCCAGCCCGGCCAGCCGACACCCGCACCCAGAGTTTCAACTTCGATCTGCCTCAAAAAGCCTCCCCTGAAAAAGCCTGGAGTCAAAGCCCCAGCCTGCCCTCCCCCACTTCCTCCACCGTCACAAGCGAAAGCAGTTCCGTCTTTGGTGCAGTGAGCAAAATAACTCACGTTCCAGTCATTATAGGCTATGTATGTGAACGTTCCTGTTGTAGTTCTTTGCAGCTTAGTTCCTTATTTTTTGGTCTATCAACGTAGCTGAAACAACTATCACTTATTTATTCTTCATTACTGGTGATGTCCTATATTTCCCAGAATGCAAAGTAAATCTTTTTCTACACAATAAAGGAGTCCAGCCATCAAAAACTGATTGACAGTGGTTTATGGTTCTTCAATGATGCATTGCACAGAAGATGGCAGCTGTGGCGAGTGTAAACCATAGTATATAAAATGGATGTAGCATCCGGGCTGACCTCAGTTATTCCAACTGCATCCCATCGTCCTGGTTTATGCACGTCGCCATATTTTCAGATTATTCATACATTTTAACCTCTAATAGAATACACATTCACCCCACTCAGTGTTGTCATTGAGATATGAACTAAACACACAGACTAGAATGGTTTTGAACCAGGCCTTAAATGGGTTTAATAATGTTGTGAAAACGGCATATTTAACATGGGAGTCATTGAGAAATTGCTGTTTTGAAACCAGCCCTTAGTGGCCACTCGCTGTGGCCACTCGGCTTGGTGTAAACCCATGTCTGATACAACAGATTCCAATAGTGATGAAAAATTAACTTTTCACTTCTACCTTTGAGGTCTACCTTTTGAGGATTTAGGGTGGAATACTCCTTTAAACCAACTTCAACTGTTAAGCCTGGAACACAGTGTGAATAAATGCGGATTCGACCTATATCGAAAAACATCTTTATTGTCTTATAGCATTAGGTATATCATTGGTAGTGTCTGCAGCATATGGATGTGAATTGCACTATGTACTGCAGGTGCTCATACTGTAAGTACATATTTATAGGAGGTCAGTTGATACCTTCATGTACAATTGTATAAAAGGACATATAAATGACAATTCTTCTATAAAAAAGCAATACAGGAGTCGGACTTCATAATCATAAAAGGTGCACGGAGTATCTATAAAGAAGGTCTGCAGCATAACACAAGCAATTATATGGTTCGGGCTTTAGTCGCAATCAGCAAACGTCGGTTTCACTTTTCATATTCCCTCCATCCATCCATGTAGATTAATAACTGAGATATTTGCATCTATCTGGTTAATGTAATAAGGGCCTGAGATTCCAGATCTCTTACGTCCCTTCTCTTTTTGGTTTCCTGGTAGTGTATTCCTGAGTGAACAGATGACAAGAAATTGCAGTGACGCCTGAAAGTTGTACTTAGATAACATCTATTTTTCTAATCCCCCACTCCCCCTACTTCCTGTATGTGTTCTCCCAAGTGACACAGAGGATCAATGTTCTCCTGTGTGTAAAGCATAAAGTGAATGACAGGGTTTGTAACTTCTATGTTGGGTAATGTTGGCGTTTCCCTTGCGACGAATCTCAACCACGTCCTCTGACACATCCTTGCTTTCCACACCGCCTCTTTGTTTTGGTCCTTTTGACAGTCATTCAAACGCATTTCTCCCTTTCACTCCTTTTAGATACATTCAGCAACAGTTTTGCATAGAAACTTTACATCCTTGAAGCATGACTGTATAAAAGTAACAGAGACAATATTAAGGATACTGGACTGACGTTGTCAGGATGGTCATCCTGATTTAAGGTGATTGATTGGATTGGACTTAAAGTTATAGTGCGTAACTTTTTCATATAAATGAATATCGGGTTGCATTTAATTAATCGCCAAACGAGTTGACACAAAGTTGATTAATTAGCTCCACAAAACTTTCTCTGTATTTGTCAGTATGGCATCGTTTAAACCCCCCCCCGACACTGGCGCAGGTGTTCAGAAAAATCCCAAGAAGCGCCCAAGAAAAAAGCTAAGAAAAAGCCTGGACGTATAGCAGAAGGTATAATATCCATGCTCGATCACTGAAGGCTTACCTAATGTAGATGCACCGACAATGTTGGTGTAATTACTCAGAATTCCTCATGGGGGTGACAGAAGTTACGCACTATAGCTTTAATGAGAAATCAAACATCAGATAAAGTTTTTTTTAGTTTAGTGTCAAAACATGTGCTCAGCTCAGACTTTGATTTCATCCTCGTCGTCCATGTAGTTGTAGGACATGTTCTTCTTGGGCGGGACGATGATCATCATCTCTGAATCGGCCACCTCCACCCTGCTCTGTCCCTTTAAGAGGCTCACTCCATAGTGGCGTGCCAGCACATCTGTGGCACTCTGGAACCGCTCACTCTCCATGCCCATACCCACTCCCAACCGGGCTCGTTCGGGCGACCCTATCACCACGTCGGGTACTTTGATTGAAAGCCCACCTCCGTTCTCCTCCACCATCCCGCTGCCCTCCTCCTCTTCCCACTCGGCAGCATGCGGGCTCTTCCTGCCCCCGCCGCCGCAGTCCTCCCTGAGCAGAGAATCCACGTAGGAGATGGTGGCCGAGTCCATCTCTGATCCCTCATTGGTCAGCCCGCACGCTGAGCCCGCCTCCTCTCTCTCCCAGGCGTGGCCGTTCTCCTCATGGTGGTGGTGGTGGTGGCCGTCGATCATGCCGAACACCTCGCTCATGAGGGAGGGCCCCAGGTCGAAGGTGAAGGTGTCCAGGGAGGTGAGGGAGGAGATGGAGTCGGAGAAGGCGCTGGCAGACACTGCTTTGGGCTCCGAGGTCAGAGCTGAGGCAGAGCAGCTGGACAAGATGGCGTCTGTGGCGTCGGTCAGGGAACCGCGGTGGACGTTAGGGGAGCAGGACGTAGGCAGGGAGATGGAAGGCTGCTGGCGCTCGGAGCGGGACAGACGAGGCAGAGTGACGAAGCCAGACTCCAGACCTGGGGGGCAGACACATATATAACAATACGTAAAATTCAGATGCAGAAAGAAGGTATACTTTTTTGAAGTGATTTGCAGTGGTCTGTAGTAATTAACACACGTAGTTGGAATAAGACTCATTGAGGTAAGTGCACCTGGCCACCCAACAGTGCAGTAACCAACTGTTTAAATGGTTGTTTTCACACTTAGAAAATATATAACGTTTAACTTTTAAACATGTCGAACTTCTGCTTTAACCAAAGCTTATAAGCATAAGCACATTTCTGAAAATGTTAAACTAAACTATACTTTGTAGAGTGTATTGAGACACACACACACACACACACACACACACACACACACACACACACACACACATCCAACAGGGGGTGCTGTAAACCCATCTGAGATCACTCCTGACGAGGGAGCAAACCCAGTCCTGCAAAGTGCTGAGTTGCCCTGCTGTGTTAAGAGTGAATCATCTGCCTAACTCCTGCCAGATCACTTAACAAGTCCCACATTCACACAGTGCTGCCTTCATCATGACCCAAAGAGTTATAATTACCACAGAACCTGACCTGAAGACAGTCTGAAGGTCTTTTCCCCCCAACAAAAGTAAAACAGCATTTCATCTCATACGTTAAACTACTTTGACTAAAGTATCAAAACCTGCAGATTCTCCCATCCATGTGTCATAATGCAGAATTACTGGGGAGCAGTGTAGCTGAAGTTATCACTACAAAAGTAATCTGTTTTTCATGAGATTTCAAATAAAAATGTCTTTAACAGAACACACACAAGCTCAAACATCCACATCAAGAACACACAGCTAGCCTTGATCTGACCAAAGTTTACTAAATTCACCTATCAAAAATACCAACACACACGCGCACACACACACACACACACACACACACACACACACACACACACACACACACACACACACACACACACACACACACACACACACACACACACACACACACACACAGGGGCTCATCTTGTATGAGCCATGAGTGTGGTGTAACTGTGGGTCATTTAAACAGCCTCTCAGACAGCCTGTTGTTAGTCCTGTCTGGACCTCTGTGTGTTATCAGTGCCGATTACGAGCCAAGGTGATTCACAAGGACATCTGGGCCAAATCTGTCTAGAAACTGACTGGGTTACAACCAATGATGATGGATGAATGAGTGTCACTTGTGCTCTACAGATGGTTTCAACCTCCCTGCAGTTTCCATTTAATGCTGGTTAACTCATTTGACCTTTGCACATGTGTTTGACTTTGTTTATTGTTTAGCCACAATGCCAGTTAATTTGAAGGAAACATCTGCCCTTAATCTTTGGGACCATGTGGTGTTGTACTTTTCTCAATCCTTGAATGACTAGGTGCAAATAAACACGTCATCATCTTGAAGAAATGCCCATTGAAGATATTTTCGAAACAATGATGGTGTTGGTGCCTCACAATTAAAGAGAGGAAAAAAATTCATTTAAAGGAAATAAACCCATGGTAAAACACACATGGTGACTACACGCAAACAGAAGATTAAATAGACCAGTCAAGATGCACTTTGTAAACAACAATAAACTTTTAGCAGATTTTAGCAGAGTGCTTGGCTGAAGTGCATTGGCATATTTTTTTTGGACCACTTGGAGGCAGCAGAAACAAGCTGTGAACACCTTGTAAAGTTAATATGTCAAACTTGTTAAAGAAAACAGTACAGAGCCACATAGGCATTCATTTGGATTCTTCAGGCTACCGAATTAATGCAAGTCCAATATTCAGTCTCCTTTAGCTCTGTTTTGGTATCTACCGACTCTTGGTTCAATGCTCCAATAAGGTTAAGGGCTGAAAAACAATTAGCCTATAAACGCTGAAAAGCTCTCTAGAACTCTATTGCTTTCGGGTGAGAAATTCAAATTGTTCCATTGTTGATGTGAAAACATTGATTACAGCAGCTTTAAGAAAACAAATTTCACCACTACTCACCATAAGAGCTTTTCCTCTCCTCTGGCGTGCTCTTAGAACTGGGGAAGAGCACTTTGGCGGTGGGGCTCCCGTTGGGCATGTCCACATCCAGCCTGGGCAGGGAGACGGCGTTCTTCATGATGGGCGAGATGACTGGAGGTGGCGGGGACAGCGACAGGTCCTTGGGACTCGTCGCTCTGGGTCTGTTGTCAGAGCCCCTCCTGATCTGACGTATGGTCCTGGAGAAGAAGGCTCCGATCTTGTTGTCGGGGCTGGTGACAGAGTCCGTCTCAGCGCTGTTCCCATTGGCCGGCCCACCGTGGTTGCTGAGGAACGAGGTGTCCCCGAACACATCGCCGCCCCGCCCCACGTGCATGGTGTGCCTGAAGTCACCCAGTGGGGGGCTGATCATGTCCAACGTCAGGTCCCCTTTGTAGCGCCGCTTGCCGTGGGAGGGCGTGACCAGACCTTTAAGGCCGGACAGCTTTTCCTGAAGATTCATGGTTCTTGAAAGTTGAATGGCTCAATATTTTCTTGAAGCTGAAACAATATCTCTGAATAGCCTTTTAAATCCAACTGAATGGCAAAAAAAAACCTGAACGAGCAAAGTCCGACTCGTCCCCTCTTAAGATTTATGACAAAAAAAATCACAGAAAGTACAGCAGTCAAAAGTATGAACCCTAGAAAATAGCTCTGAAAGGTTATTCCAAGATCTTGAAACCGTGTAATTTCTCAGACTTGAGAGGTTGAACTCCAGGGCCTGCAGCGCCAAATACTTCACTGGAATATTATCTCTGTTTATCATGTGCAGGCCAAGCTCTGTCCCAACCCTTGTTGCTCGCTGTTCTGCATAGCTGGCTGAATTAAACGGACATCAATTGAGGAGAACACTGGGCACTTGTGTTCGTGGAAGCAGCCGGGCCAGTTGGAGTGCAGTCAGCTCGCCTGGTTTCCCCCGCTTGCCTTGGGCTTGGGCTTTGTCGACATCAGCTCAGGAATAGTTCTGAGTCCAGCTGCAAACGGTTCTGCGGTCGCACCGTGGAACCATCTAACAAGAGCAACAAAAAAAAAACAGGGAGAAAAAATCATCTTTAAAATGTAGACAAGGATATGTTTGATTTTTTAGGGACGTTGGGAGAAATGTATGGGATTTGTAGTTTACTCTACGGAAGTTGAGATTGAGTTTCAGACCACGGTGCTTTCCTATTATGAATCCCGTATGTAGTAGTTATAAATTAACCTCACTGCACTGTGGGACAGGCCTGGCTTTTCCGAAGGTTTTTTGGGATTCCGCGTTCCAAAGGTCCACTAGTCTGGAACTATCTAAATTTAGACCACAGTCAACCCTCTGTGCCATAAAGCCAAAGTCTGCTTCTTCTCCATACAGTGGTGGGTGGACTTTCAGGGAATTCCTGCTTCCATTTTGTCCTGCTTTGTCTGGTGTGAAGGTTACGCAAAGTTCATTTTTGCATTTCACTGACAACAAGACTTATCCCGGCTTTTTAAAGCAGAGCAGCAGCCCTCCTTCAACAGGCCCAGATGTGTTTGTAAGCGATAGGAAGAGATAATGAAAACTTCCTGATAAGAAAAATCACTGCTACTTAGCTGTACTGTTAGACTTCCTGTGTATGGAGCCGTCAAAAGGCAGTAAAAGATTATCAGACGACTAAAAAATTGAATTTGTGATCTAATTATAGGCCTGCTATAATTAAAATGGAGTGTGGGAAGAAATGTTAAGGATTTCACTTTTATCTATTTATTTACCTCCAGTCAGCCGGTAAAAGAAGAGAGAAAATTGTATTGTTTCCATTTGCTTCCGATATGTTGCTAATAAATTTAAACTTAATTCCACTCTGTTTTTTAATAATTTACCATATTTTCCTCCACTGTTATTGTTTGTTTAGCTTCAGTAGACCAATAAGAGGACTGCGTGGCAAACTAGCTTAGCTGAAACGACGTAGAACAATGAATACCAGTTTTTTTTAGCTACCTGTAGCTAAAAACTAACTTTTTTGCAGACAACATTACCATATACTTCAAACTGCAAACTTTATAAACCCTTGCATAACTGTAGCTAAGGCATTTGGCAATATAACCCTAACACAGTAGGCTAGCTACTGTAAATTAGCATTTGGAGACATGTTTTTTTTCTCCACAACATTAGTTGCTGCTTCTCTCTCTTTTACCTGCTAACTGTTGGAAGCTAAAGACTTTTTTTTATTTTGTCACATTTCTTTGAATTATTTAACAGTATTACTAAATGTTGTATTCAGTTAGATTGTTGGCTTTACTTTGTCTCCATACCTTGGCACATCTGTAAGTCAGTAATGAGGGCAAACACAAAAAACTCTGCTGTGCTTTGCCAGCAGAGTAATGGATATCCAATTGTAAAATAGTTTGATTGCATAAGGCCGCCCTGACTGGACCTCTGGTTCCCTTTAAAAAGTTGCAGCTAAACATCGGCGAGCCTCCCACGCATGCACAGCCCCGTCTGGCTTCATTAATGACCTGCTATGGTTCAAGAGATTGCGTCAGGTCCAAAGCAGCCTCTTCTAATTTGCTGCTGACCACAGTCCCAGGCCCACCGCTCCACTTCCCCTGGCTGGGACTTTTTAAAGAGGGGCATCTGGGAGCAGAGAGAGGGAGGAAACACGCCACATACCTCCACTGAGCAGAGCCATATCAAGGCTCACAAAGGGACGCCAGGGACCACTATACCGAGGTGTGATGTTGAATCTAATACGGAGTGAGCCTGCAGGGACCTTGTGCACGTTCCCATGAACTGGGTTGAAGCGACAGGCCACCGCTATGATTAAAGAGGCAGAGGCCACAGAGAGAATGGCTCAGTATGCTTCCCAATAAGGAAAAAGTTTTGTCTTTCTTTTATTGAGAGTGAACAAGAAACAAACTGAGCCTAATTGATAACCTAGAGCATTACAGGAATACACGCGGGGCCATTAATTACTCTGGCTACGTGCTCACGGAAAGCTATGTTGCTTTGTCTTTGCCTGTAATCCCATTAAAGAGCATTGACCGCAGCTCAGAGGGGGTCACTCTTATGGAGCCGGACCCTCAGGGGCAAAGCTTATTTTATCTGCACATATGCTTCTGTCCTACTGGGCTGACCCTCCCACCTAACAGTGATCCTTCTCTGCACTTACCCTCCTGTTTTTTGGAGTTAAACAAATACAGCAGCCAGCACACCCAGGGCATCAGATAAAGCCCAATATTTTGAGTCTTTGAAGGAACATAAATTAAAGACTATGATCCCAAAAGTAGCCTGCCTGCCTGCGTGTGTGTGTGTGTGTGTGTGTGTGTGTGTGTGTGTGTGTGTGTGTGTGTGTGTGTGTGTGTGTGTGTGTGTGTTGGATATCAAGGAAACAATAAGGGACATCCCAACACGGGGGGATTTTGACGTACCCTGGATTATCCTCTAATCCTTCATCTCCTCCGCTTCCCCCAGTAGGGCGCCTCTTTTTGGGCAAAGCCCTCGGCTGCTACCACGCCACTAGGCTGCTCCGCTGGCTCCAAGCCCTGACGGAGACGGGAAGAAAACAGAAAATTTGTTTGAGTGAGAGAGTTAGAGAGAGAGAGACAGAGAGAGAGAGAGAGGGCAAATTTAAACCGAAGCGAGGCAGGGTGAGAAGTGATGGAAGGAAGCAGGGAGATGAAAAAAAAAGTTTCATTTTCACAAGAAAAGGAGTGAAGGGGGAGGATGGCAAATCCAGGCAGAACTAATGTACGACAGAAATGGATGGATGGATGCTGAGGGAAATGAGACAGAGAGAGAAAAGGTCAAATGAGGAGAGGAAGAGAGAGTGGAGGGGGCAGAATGATAGGACATAAGAGAATATAATAAAAAATACAAGGGTGATGAAGAACTATGACACACAGTAAAATACCCACTGAGATTTCAGTGAACCTATACAATCACAGAAATATGTACAGTACAGTAATCTTATTTCACTACATGTCACTGTTGTTGTGCCATTGCTAGGCCTACAGGCACCACTTTAAACTGTTGGATGGATGGCGGTGACGTTTTAACACAGTGGGTATCTTTTAGCCTCCTATTCATGTATTGTCCTTTGCCAGTTTTACCTACTAACCACTGTGTCAGACAACTGGTATTTAAAGAGTGTGTGCTTACAGCATATTGTGATGTGCTGTAGGGTATGTGAACTGTCCAGGAATCAATGTTCTGCACTAATGAAATTCCTAACGGATCAATAAAGTTCAGTGAGTTGAAAATGTTACCATCCAAACATGCTATAAAGTAAGATGGCGAACATGGTGCATTACATTACACCTGCTGCACATCATCACGCATGTTAACATTGTCATTGTGAGCGTGACAGATATCACCGAATGAAGTGATGAGATAACCAATGAACTCCAATACCCAGAAATCTGTAGGGCAGTGTCATCAGTGTTGTTGATGTAAAAACTCAGCTCTGTTTCGGGTCCCAGTTTGAGACAAAAAATTAGAGTATTTTTGCTGTAAATCTCTGTGCTGCAGTTTTCTGGCTTGGTTGCTTTCTTTGGGCAAACTCCCCATCATTCGGAGGGGGATTTCGGTGCTTTTTCATACATCCCAGACAGGCTCAATAAAATATTTCCATGTCACTGCGTACAGTATTTTGCTTGAGGTGGCTTCGCTGGATAAAAACCAGAGCGACCACAGTCTAATAGGAGCCGTGTGTGTGTGTGTTCGCTGTGTGTACCAACGAAACACATTCCCCGGGCAGAGCATCGGTCGGTGGAGTCTGTCTCTCGATTGCGACCATCAAACATCCTTCTCCTCCTCGACCTCAGCGCTGATTGGAACCAGGTTTTGAATTTGGTCTTTTTTCACCCTCTCATTCTCTTCTTTAGCTTGCTCTTTCTCTCTCTCTATCTATCTACCCCTCTGTCTTCTACAGCAATCTCAACTTCTAGTGTAGGCCTATCTTTTTTCTCTCATTAATTGAAAAGTTATTCTCTTTTCTCCTTTTCCCCCCATTCCAATCTTTCCTGTGCTCCTTCTCTGTCCCTTTCTCATAGTTTTTCATTCCTTCTCCAGTGGCTCTCTTCTTCCTTTCCTTCCCTTCCATTTAATTTAATTTCTTTTCTTTGCTTCTCTTTAAGTGTCTGGACCGAAACAGCAGCTGCAGGGGCCCACACACACAAACTCCATTAATCTCTACTTTTGATGACTTTAACCAAAAAAATTCTATCTTCCTACAGTTTGTCTTGACTTAAATCTGCGCTGGACTTTGGTGTGTTATACCCCCCCTTCTAACACACACACACACACACACACACACACCCTTCCCTCTCGTCCTCTCGTCTCATGTCCTTCGCTGGCTAACCCCGCTAACCAGGTGAACAAACATACAAGATAAGGCCACATTTTTTTGGGCTAACCCCTTTGACTTTCAATTACGTCCCTATTTTCGCCATCCACGCTCAGGCCGGATCCAAGCAAAACATGGCTACACTTCCTCCTCGGGCCAAGAAAACATTTTCATGCTTGGCTGACTATCCATACTCCTCGAGGCTCCCTGCTTCCTGCATCTGCTTGGAGCTGGCAGGCCCAATTTGCCCTCTTTGTTGCCTCTCTCTTTCAGTTTATATCTCTACTGCGCTCATACATAAACTCCTTTTCTTCTCTCCTTCTCCCTTTCTTCTACTCACACACGCACACCCCCCTCTCTCTCTTCTCAGTTTATATAACAGGTCTTTAAAGATCATTTACATCGGTTGGTTTACATGTTAATGGGCGAGAGCAATATACAGACACTTCAGCCAGTCTCAAACATGTGCGAGGCTTATATTAATGGACCAATTTTATCTTAGTACACATATAAAAATAGAAACATGGAATTTGAAGTACTGTAATGCCAAAGATGTTTTAAACATCATTTATAAACTGTGTCACAGTTACATAGCTTGTCCACCAGAGAGCAGTGACAAATTGGCAAAATGTCAAGCTCCCGAGAACAAACTATTTCTTTTCAGTCTACGGGAAAACAAGCTTTGTTGCTGAGAGAAGATTGATACCACTCTAATATCTGTACGATGAATGTGAAGCTACAACTGAAAGCTGGTTAGCTTAGCGAGAAAGCAATTAACCGTTTTTTCCTAAAATGTCGAACCTAAAATATCGAACCTAAAATGTCAAGCTCTTGTTTCGGAAAACGGTTATCAACTGATGTTTTGTTGTCGTATTTTGTCGCTTAGTCCCTGGCGGTGTCATTTTGAGTGACAATATGCAGCTAGTAGCCTACAATTTCCAACGTTTAAAAAAAGGGTCGATGTTAGGTTTAAATGTTTATCTTGCATTTTGGAACCTAGCTACTTATCACCCACCATGTTTGTAGTCAAGCTTTGGACAGCAGCCAACCAGCAAACAGACCTGATGAGCCTATCTCGATTTTTCCAACAAAGAAATCATGGTTGCTTGGTCAAAAATGTCCTATTTTTTTCACCCACACAATCCACTAAAATAGGATTTTGCCTAAAAAAATATGTAGCCTATATAAAGGATAAAAACTTAAAGCGTGTAAACAGGACTGCAGAGTTGTTCGGAGACAGAAGGGACCAGTTGGCTTCTTGATGGATAAGTCGACCTATCTCAGCCTCTTAGAAACTTGGTGTATCCCTTTATGTGGGGGGACGAGGGGTTGGGGGGGGGGGTTGATCATGTTGTTGTATGAGTGAGTTGCGACCATTTGCTGACGACAGACCATGACAGAGAAGTTTGACCACCAATGCCACAGTGTGTGGCCAGAAAAGAAGGAAAATCCACCAGAGAGACCCTGTGGTGTGAAAGTAAATACAACAGAGCAGCTTTCAGAGTTCACACCTCGGCTACTGACCCTATGCTGGTCCATTGCGTCAATGACACCCAAAGTTCACAAAGGGTCCCTCTCACAGGAATGTAGAACTCAGGTAAAAAAAAAAAAAGGTTTTAGGCTACATTAAAGATGAGGAAGAACCACAGGGGAGGCTTTAAGAAGTAGGGTATCCTTAGTGTAGGTCGTATGCAGATACGTATTTCATGCATGTGTTGATCATCTGCTGCTGGCTTAGCTTACAGGATATCAAAGCATGTACTCAATGAGGATGCACTATAAGCCTACTACTGGTGAGGCCTATACCTTGGGGCACTGTCCATGACAAAGGGAATGGCTGAGTTCATTAACACGTGTTGTTAATTGGCTTTTTATTGATCACCACTGATGATCACGTTGGTTTATCGGCAGGCTTTAGCAGGCCAACAAGCTCCATAATCAATGTGTGCGTGTGTGTGTGTGTGTGTGTGTGTGTGTGTGTGTGTGTGTGTGTGTGTGTGTGTGTGTGTGGTATTTCACATGCTGGCCTCCCTCCAGGCTTGCTAGGGGGTCAGAAGGCCACTTGCCCCCACCTCCCTAACTTGTAATGAGTGACAACACTTTGCTGCCTGTTTGTCTCTGTAATGAGAACACCCCGGGGGCCACCAACTTCAACTTCGGCCATGTCACATGCCAGCGAACCACAGTACACACTCTTTTCTTGGTAATGTCAGTGACACGGATAGGTCATGTCATGTAACTTGCTGTAATTACAAGGCTAGAGTGATTCAAATCAAATGCTGGCAGAGTTTGTTAGGTCTGACCAGGGTTACAGCCAGGGGGGGGGGGGGTTCTAATGTTATATCCTACTGCTGCTGCTACTGCTGCTGCTGAATATAGAAATATAACGGAGGGTGTTAAGTTTCATGTCAGACATCTGAGACTGAGAGGGGACTCTAACAACAACACTAAAACAACATTCTCACACAGACCTTCCCCAGTCTGAGCGTTTAACACCGCGTCTGATAACAGCTTAGTTAAGAGTCAACATCTTTACAAGCCTTAATGGTAGGCTACCACCTTATCATCAGAAACTAAACCTAGAAATGTTTGCTTTCTCTCAACGCGGTCAGCAGGAGGCTTTTCATTCACACACTCACACTTATAATCTATTTCTTCAGTGGGAAAAACAACAGTATGGCTTAGAATGAATGACAGCCCGGGATATGCAGTAAAGAACTATGTCCATAGGCAATTGATACATTAAGAAAGAAAACAGGTATTTCCTAGCCAAACAGTTAGTTTTTCTCTCTCCCAATAGCAGTAAGTATCTGAGGATACAATAGAAATATCACAGAAACTCTTATAGGAGTACGATAAGGCATAGGCTGTAAAATACCCACAATGATAAAATTACATTGCAATACACGGATGCACTTAAAAAGTCATAATATGCACCGAGTAGTGAACTTACAGAAAACACACTCAAAGTCTGTGTGCATGATTAAGGCTGTATCATTTTAAATGTGCCCATGATCTCACCATCATGCGTACAGGCTCATTGTGCTCATTTCTGAAGAACGCTATAAAGTGATCACAAGCTGAATAAAAGTTAACTCACCTAAAGGAAGGAACCCGCTAATCTATGCGGAATAGCGGTAGACTTGTTGACTCCGGGTTTTAGTTATTTTGTCCAGCAGAAAGGTGTTTTCTGGTTCATGCGGTCAGAGAGAGCCGGGGGTGCAGCCGGGACTGAGCCGATGGTGCGTCGGGTGTGTGGAGCGGCGGCGCGCGGAGCACCAGGAAAGGGGGCGGGCCGAGGATCAGATGCCCAAAGAGACCATCAGGGGCCACACACACACACACACACACACACACATACATAACGGGACCTCCCGCGCTTCCCCGCGGGCAACACCTCAATTTGCTGTCTTCTTCACAACACGCCAATTGACTTTTCAACACCATTGGAGGCAGTTAGGCAACGGAGTGTGAAAGAGAAACCAGAAGCCATATTTGTATTTTATTTATTCTTTGCAGCTAAATATGGGCTGTGACGTGACCCTGGCATCATTATTATGCTGGTACCTGCTGACTTTTAGCTCAAACTTCCTTAATATGGAACTACTTCTTCATGATGACTCACAGTTTGTCTTTATGTATATCCTACAATAACCAACCGCATGCTGATGTGATGCAACTGAAACCAGAAGCCCACAATGACTGTGACCTTCACTGGGGAGTTTTAATGAGCAATACAGGGACTATGAGTAACTTTTCAATGTTTAACGATGTTCCTCTGGTGATTACAGAGCAAATGAGACCATTGTCAAGAAGAATGCAATTTTTATATAGGCCTATTATTAATGCTTTTGCTAGGGTCCGATTTCGCTGGAACTACAACAAAAACTAAACGGTTTATGGCAGAGAAGAACAACCTGTGTTTCATGAATGAATCAAAGTTCACTTTGCTTCACCATTAAAATATTATCATTAATATTCTTACTTAGTCACATAAATGCATTCCCTCATTGCAGTTTATCCTGCAGTCTTTCTTTCACTTGATTCCAAAAGAAATGCACGAAATACCGGCATTTTCAGGACAGCAGGCGCTACTTAGCAACACTACCGCTTTTGTCCAGGGAGGCCGCTATATCAACAGTTCCAGTTACTTTAAACTAGTAGCCTACAACTAAGTAAAGTAGTAGCTTTCAAGAAAAAATAAGTGCTGCTAATAAGGAGTGTTGTACTTTTTAAAGGAACAGTTAAACACAAAGGGATATAGCCTTTTTACTTTCTTGCAACAAAAAATGAAGCAACAGCTCCGTCCAAAGGTAACAAAATCCCCCGACCAGCACCTCTAAAGCTCACCAATGAATATGCCGGAAGGTTGATTTATTTCACCTTTGAATGGAGCCAAGCTATTTTCCATTCTCTATCTATGCTATAAGCTACGCTAATCATGGCCTGGCTGTAGCTTTATATTTAATGGGCAGATGTGAGAGTATGGTATCGATCTTCTCAATTGCCCTCCTACACAAAAGCAAATGTTTCCCATCAATTGCTTTAATCTTGCAGCGCATAAGTTACAGTTAAATGTTATTTTAAGCCGTGAATGTTCTCAATTACTGATACATTTGATATACTGTATTATTAACCAATGCATTGGGGAGGTGGTTATGTAGCCGTACGCGGTTGTTTTAAAACCTGTTGAGAATCAAAATTTCCCTCACAATGGAGGCTGAAAGCCGCACCACGGGCCATTTTGCGTGTTGGCAATGTCAACCGTTTCGAAGACTAAACCTAATACCCTTGAAATCCTCAAAGAAAAGGGCGTCAGTGAGCTCATGTTTGTCGTGATTTAAGTGAAGGAAACCAGAGCCGAGTCCAGCGAGTCATTTGACAAATGGCTCGCTAACTGCTGCTTATGACACAGTTTGTATTTCTCCCTCAAGTGTCCATAAAAAACAAACACAGTAAATCTTACAGTGTTAGCATTTCTCAACAGAGGGGGGGGTCGGTGGACTTTTCCTCCATTGCAGACACACTATGGGGTTTATACTGAGGGGGAAGTAGGCAGGTCCTCCATGCCTCCAAAATCTCAATCACATTTACTGCTCAACCACTGACTTGCTGCACAACTTCATCCAACACATTTAAGAGAACAACAGCCGGCCAGAGGTGTAGCCCCCCCCACCCCCCAGAGGTGTAGCCCCCCCCCCATAAAGTGCACATGTCCGTGGTCCCCCGCTGACCTGTCCAGCAGGAAACAGAGCCTTATCAACAGGAGCAGAAGCATCCTCACCCCCTCCTCAAAGGCTTCCAACAGGCCTGTGTGTGCCGTTAAAGCGCCGAAATGGGCCTGTAAGTCTGCCAGTCTGCACACACCGCTATACCAATGACACCGCAGCCACATGCCACCTCTTAGTGCTGCAGCACCTCCCGCCTCCCTGCTAACCACACGCACACACTCCTGGTACCACACACACACACAGACAGGCAGACATACAGGCACACACGCGCACAAACACACACACACACACAAACACACTCCAGGAGCTCACACGCAAGCAGGCGGAAGTAGGCCTATACACAATCGCACACAATCAGGAAAAGCCACCAACATTTTACTATTTCAGACAACACCCTTCCTCATCTCACCAGGCTTAAGTAGTTCTCTGAATACTCACATTTACAAAGTCAAAATTGTTGTCAAATATCAACCTTTTTTTACAGGAAGTTTTGGTATGAATCCAGTATACTTCTTCCTGATTGGCTCACATATCATTTATGTGTTACCAATCCATCCAATCAGGTTACTTTGCTTTTTTGCATTTGAACCAAATCATGTTTAATCAGTAGCTTTACCTCATTCCTCCATTACAGTTTATTTCCCTGATGAACAATATCTTACACTGGTTTGACTTTGATGAAAGGTTGGAAAATGTTCTGTCTTCTTGGTCTTCTTTTAGCATTTTCAAAATGACTGTGATTGCAAAAAAAACAGGTGTGGTTACTTGTTACATAAAATGTATTGGTTGCCTGTACACAGTTGGACTGACAACAGGCTTGCTTGGCAGCCAATCAGGATGGAGTTATTCTTCTGTGCGTCAGATGTTGTCATCACTAATTGCATTGCTAATCAACCTTATAATTAAAGAATTTTGGGAAGCGCAGACACACCTCTAATCTGTATCTGCAGTCCTGGAGGGCATCTAACGGCCCTAGTGGTAGGGGCCCTGAGGGCCCACTCACACTAGGGCCGTTGGCCTGTTCCGTGCTGCAGGAAGATTCAGCACGATTCCCCCCTTCCCCACTCCCCCCACTGGCCCGTGCTCACACTGCTCGTGGCCTGGGCACGTTTGCACCTTGCCTACGTCACCGTGCGCGTTTAGGATTTGGAGCGTAGTCTTGTAGGCTATACGACTGTTTGTGAATATTTTCATTCGGCCAAATTTGCATCATATATTCCACTTCCACATTAGAGCAACGAGAATCCTTAAGCTATTGTTTTAAAAAAAAAATGTAATCCTTGACATAATAGGTCGCGGTGGACAGTCTCATATGTGTGCAGCACGCTGTTTATTATTAATATAACGGCCCATCATCAGACCATACGTACCAGATGGTTTTATACACACACACACATTGCTCCATCAAATCCAAGTCAGAACTTTTTTGTATGGGCAGAGATTGTATTTTTAAGTGTCTTTATAAAGTTTCTTGTTAAACCTTAGTGTAGGCTACTGTTTCCTTATCACCGGGCCGCGGTGTGTTGTTTCGGGTGTGTCTCCACCGCCATGCGTAAAGGCAGTTATGACAGCTGACGGGAGGAAAAAGAAAAAAATCACGTGACGAACGTGAGTAAACACGAAAACCTTTTTGCTTTGCTTTCTGCGCGGACTATAGCCTGGCACCGCCCGCCTACTACTTCCGCTCAATTTTCATTTCCCATCAGTAGTCAGTCTGGGTGTGCGGTATATTTTTAGGTTTTCTCCGGACAGATTTCTGCCGTTCCAATCAGCTAACAGATGGCTCAGAAGCCGGCGCATGACATGGTTGGTTGGCAGGTCCAGAGTGGCACTGGGCAAATCCAATAGTTTTAAACTTCAACAGACACCCGCCTTCAAGTGAGTTAACGTTTGTCAATTGAGCTATTCACGACCTTCTGTACAAATAAAATGAAGTATGTTGGTCTGGTAGAACCAGGCTACGCGGACTATGCATCCTTAATAAATTCACGTCAGGAACGCCGCCTGTGCGCTTGCTTGTGCGCGTGTCATCTCATTAGCATCTGTACTTTGGCCACGGCACAACTCTACCAGGTGTGCCGTGGCCAAGGGGCTGTTCCGTGCTGGAATACAAGTTGGCGTGGTCACACTAGCCAAACGTTCTAGACTTTAGTATGCAAATGAGCTTTGGCACGGGGCTGCGGCCCTAGTGTGAGTGGCCCCTTAGGGTGTGTGTGTGTGTGTGTGTGTGTGTGTGTGTGTGTCTGTGTGTGTGTGTGTGTGTGTGTGTGTGTGTGTGTGTGTGTGTGTGTGTGTGTGTGTGTGTGTGTGTGTGTGTGTGTGTGTCTGTGTCTGTGTGTGTCTGTCAAACAACATGTCTGTGTTTGGTCTGTCTTCTCTCCAGCTGCCACCTTTGCCCACACTTCTCGGGCATGAAGTGCTGGCTCGGCCCCCTGCCTCCACTCTGACAGGCATTCATTCAACACAGCCAGAAAACCAGGCTCCACTGTGTTCTCAGCAGATTCACTTAGTGACATTCACTGTTTGTTGATCAATTTTCAAATTTTTGGAGGGGGCTGAAAAGTAGCCATTGATCCAGTTTCCAGTCAGAATCAACAAGCTTTCTTTTGTACAGAAAAACCTAATTTTTGCACTGGTTCAAATCACTAATGCTACACATGACATGATACACATAGCTAGTTAAAGATCCAGATATTTCCATCAAGAGTCGGTGGAGACCAAAACAGAGCATCAAGCCGAGTTAATATTGGACTTACAGCTGTCAAGTGGCATACATACAACTCCAGCTGAATGCTAATGTTGCTAGTATCCGCTGGGTGTGTAAATAAGCAACTGTTTGCTTACATGCTAGCCTTAACAACTTTACGAGGTGAAACCTTATAGCTAAATGGTAAAACCATAGCTTGTTGCACTGTTATTAAGTCAGAGTTAAGCTGCAGTATCTAAAATTGCAACTTTTTAAAGTTTACATCCTTTTTGTAGATGTAAAACGTTCTTGTTTTCAATGTGTACTCAATCTAACCATGTAAATTGCTTGGATGCCGGATTCATCACGGTAACTTTTAAAGGGGGAGCTTTACGGTTTCTTGCTGACAGGTCTATATTTGAAGTGTTGCGACCCTTGTTGAAGTATGTCTGCTGTATGTGCTTGTTAGTCATGCGTTTTGAATGTGGTTATCTCACTAAGGCGATATGTTATCTGCATTTATTTCAGCACTTAAGCCTGCACAGCTTTTACAGAAACTGTATCACAGGTGAAAAATGTGTTTTGTATAATTGTAGACTCATGTACAGGCCGATATCCACGCAGTATAATGTTTTCTCTTATTTTCATGTCTGCCACTTATTCTCCCGCAGACTCCTTGGTGTTGTCTGGTATTGGTTATCTTTCCAAACCACTTTGCAAAATGGAGTGTTCTGAAGCACTGTTTGACATGTCTCGACTTCACACTCCTCCAGATTTATCCTTACATTAAAGCTCTGTTTGGACCTGTTGCTTGTCTACAACATAATTCCTGTACATCTACAAAAAAAACTGTCATGTGCTTTGTTGTTTTTATAGCCCGGTGGTTTTCCCAAGCATCTCATCTCTCTCCTGCCCTCCCTTTTTATTTCTTTTATCTCAAATCCTCCTGTCCGTCTCTCTGTTCCTGTCTCCCCCCTCCTCTCTTTCTCTCTCTCTCCCTCTCCCAGGCTTTCCTTGCATCCCTCTCCTCTCTCCCCTTCACTCCATCCCAAGATAAACAACCTCTGTTCTGAGGCATGTCAGCTATTTGTTCTGAGAAGCTCACAAGCTTTTTGGATGAGAGCTGGGGTCTCCGAAGGGAGGCGAGATTACAAATTTAGTGCTTTTTTCACAATCTCTCCCTCTCTGTTTTGCATTTTTCTTGGTCCACGCCGCTCTCTTTTTTTCCTCTCTCTCTCCTCCGACTCTCTCACGGCTTTGACGTCTTGTTGAGTCCAAGATATGTGGGCTTTTTTCGACGAGCCACCTTCATGTTTGACCTTATGTTCCTCCATCTATTCCAACCAGTGTGAGTCCTCCAATTCCAAAACTGATTTATTTTCTGGCGGGGACTTTCATCACTCTGCCCTGTTTAACACGCGAGGGGAGAAGCCGACACCAGTTCTCATGCCTCTGGCCGGCCTGTGTCAAGTCCCTTATGAGAGTCAAACAGGCGAAACGCTCAACACACACGTCAGGGACTCTGTGGCAGAACCATTCCAATTTGGCATTGGCTTATCGCTGTGAGTTGTTTGGAGCAGCATCTTTTTCAGTGCAATGACCTGAAGTGGATGTTTCTCTGATGACAAGTATGTGTGTAAGTGTGTATTTGTACAGTGGGAGTTGCAGAATATGGTGTTCTTTGGTGAGATAAAACCGAGAACATTTAAAGCACGACTGGTTCACACATTTTTTATTTTCTCCGGTCAGCAGACTTGCATGTGTTGCATGTTTGTCTTACAGAAAACTGAAATCTGACTTGAATATTTTTCACCACAAATTACACATTTTCTCTGTCGTTTTGATCCCTGTGTTTAGCTTAATTGGTTTCCAAACATGCCCTGTGCACGTAGCTGCTGCTAGCTGACACTTCTCTACTTTTGAAATCTTGTGACAAAACACACACACACAGCCAATGACGTGAAACGCCACACAAGCTATGATACATGTATTCTTATTTTTTTATTATGTGAAAACACACATGAACAAAGACACGCACTTCTATGTGTAACCTGCTGGTGACACACTGCATCTCTTTATATACCAATGCAGACACACACACACACACACACACACACACACACACACACACCACACACACACACACACACACACACACACACACACACACACACACACACACACACACACACACACACACACATACGCATATGCACAACAACACTGTGGCTGTGTTTAGACTAGGTCACCATTCCTATATGGAGATACAGATCACTGTTTTGCTTTCCCAAGCATGATGAAGGGGTAATTATATCTAACTAGAGGGAAAATAACAGAGAGAGAGAGAGAGAGCAAGAGAGAGAACGTGATGGAGAAGGAGCAAGAGGGGGGGGGGTGAATGACCTGCAGATTGTTTTTAGTGTCAAATATTTTCCCCTATGCCCACCAGTGGTAGCGATGATAATGAAAAAATTATTTACTTGTTTTGTTTGACTCAAAATAAATTCACCTCTGATCCTGACTCACACTCACTATGTGGGTGTGTGACGTCAGCTGCTTGTTAACCCCTCCCTCGCCATGCTTTATTTTGTGCCTATGAGTGGTGAAGTTGACCAGTTTTCTGCAGTTGACCAATTTCTTTGTGGTAGCTTGTTGTCTGGAAAGAGGGAGGATTCACCTTTGATCTCTGTCTGCTGCAGTGTGCAACTTAAACTCCCCCTCAATCTTTCAGCAATCAAAACAGAATAGTTTGTCATGGACATTTTGCGAAATATGCAGACACCAGGGTGAAAGGGCAGCTGCACAGTCACTGAACCCCTCCCCAGGACAGGGATTGTCCTATGTCATAGCAGACCGGTCAAGCGTTGGATTTCTTAACGTGCTGAAGTGGTGTGGATGAAGACTTGGATTGAAAACAAAAAACAAAAGAGCAAAAGTGTAAGGGGGTTGAATAATACAGTATGTTAGCGCTTGACATTTAATCGCAATGAGGCAAGTTAGAATCCAGCCGGGGGCCTCTTTTGCAGGTCGTTCCCCCCTCTCTCTCTCCCGTCACTTCCCTATGTGCTTCAGCTTTACTATCCAATAAAGGTTAAAATACCCCCAAAATATCTAAAAAGCATTTCCAGCTAATTAGCTTAATAGCTACAGGAGCAACCAAAGTTCCGAGTCCAGGAGCATTTTTATAGGCTGTAATTTGTGAAGTTGGAGGTCGGATCCCCTTTAAAAAACAGGTAATGACTAGCACAAGGATGCTAGTCCTGAGTGTAGGTCATGCTAGCAGCTGTGTTCTACTCTTTTTTAGATTTGGAGAAGTTTAACTTAAGTTTAAGACTTACATATCAGCTTTTATTTTTTCGGACACAGGTCGATTTTGCGAGTACGTCGCTTCCGATAGACAGAGGCATAAAACATAACCTGTGTCTTGCTTGTCCAAGTAAGCTAAACAGCAAATGTATGATCTCAGAGCGGCCAAGTCTCACGCTTTGGCCGTGAGACACACGCATATCAACCAGTTCACACGCTCACACGCCACACCTCCAATTCCTCACGCAGAGAAATGAATCCCCGTAATATATATATATATATATTTTTTTTTGTACTTTTACTTTGAAAGTCTTATTTTGAAAAGCTAAATGGACTGAGTTCCGTGACATCCTCTTTCTGCCATGCTTTCTGCACGCGCGGTTTCTTTATAGGTCCATGGCCGTGTGCAGCCCGGAGCTGCAGCAGCCACTTGGCAAACCACCACGGCCACGCCCCCCTGCGTTACACTACAAAACTAATAAAAGCCCGCCGCCTCCCAGTCCCGCCCTTTGTTCAAATTATATGGAAAATTAATGATAACAAGGACGCCGGTATTAAATGAACAAAGAGGTAAGAACACCTTAATTCAAATCAGTCACTTCACTTGATATATTCAAGCTTGTTTTGCATTATGTTATTGGGCTGGTTGACACACCAACACATTTTTGTTCTAAAATGTTGTCAACATTAATTGAATGAATGTATTGAGCTTAGAGGTTACTGTGGGGAAAATATGTTCTGAGAAGACATCAAGTGTCATAGATTTAATATAATAATGGTGAATTGAAATTGGATAATTGGATAATAACCCATACAATGTTGAATATACATATAGAATAATTACCTTTATTACAGTTTAACCAAATGTTTTAACAATAGGCTACAGGAGATATTTGAAAGCACTACACATGCATTGTAGGCTATTCAATTAAATTTGTGTCAGCGAAACTGTGAATGTTCTCTTTTACTTTACATAAAAATGAATGCAGAAAAGGCACACATTGCTTCATTAAAATTCACCAGAATGCAGGAAATGAAGTGTTTAATGCTTAAAATTTTCTGGGGGGGAACCCCAGACCCCCACTTACAATATGTCCACACCCAATGTTTAGTTAAAACCTGTCCTACGACTTTGCAATTCATGAATTTGTTTATTTTAATAAGATTGTTGATGTTTTATCACATTTTCCAATTGTCTTTTATTTCTGATTTATTATGAACAATATGTAAACTTGCAGGACACTAGCAAAAATGATTGGGTGGGAAAGAGGACACGGTTTTGGGTCCCTCGGCCAAAAGATCTCACTCCAAACTTTTGGTGAAACTTGGCAGCCCTGTGATCTTTATAACATACTTGGGCTAACTATTTTCTATTGCAGTGAACAATGCTGTTTCTTTAGGTCCACAGCTCATTAACTGGTCAGGATGCTGACGGTTTACCTGCAATGTGCAGCTTAAGCCTCAGAGTTTTATCACAAAGTGTAGCTATTAAATATGTTTCTATGATTACAGGATTCTCATTTTTTAAGGTAGTCAGCCAAATAAATTGTTTTCCACCGGCTCATTCTGGCTTAATTTGCAAGCTATAGTTACAGCTGATCAAATCTGCTAGCGAACGTTGTCATTTCACCATACAGACCAGCTTAAAACCTAGTGAGACCTTAAAACTTGAAAGTGGGGATGGAGGAGAAAGAGTATGCGGAAGAGAGAGGGACCGAGGTGCTGGGTTGAAAACAGGATGAATATTTCACAGGCAGACCGTGCATAGGGATATCTTTCCAGGAAATGACTTTCACACAGTGCAAACGCCTGCCAGATATGCCGGCCATAACCCTTTCCAGCAGCACCGGCCCAAGAAAATCCACCAATTACCAAAGTCATTTTCAAAGAAGTACACTGCTGAGCCAGCCCAGAACAGTAATGTATTTTCATTTTCAGACCAGAGACATTTTCAGGTAATGAACAACAGCCCTCTGAAATTATAAGCAATGGTTTGGAATGATGTCTCTCAAATGGTCCAGCGTTGGAGAGTTACATAGCCTGTATTGTTATAATGGGCGTACTTACAGGAATAGTGGATTTCACCATGTTGCTGGCTGCTACTTGATCCTATAAACATGCATGGATTAAGCTAAGATACGCTGATCTCACCATTCAGCCTACCATGAAAAATGCATGCTGAGACATTAAAAAAGGCAGCCGTGACTTCCCCTCTAGTAGAGTTAAAAAACAGTCAAACCCATAGTGAGTGGCCCTGTGTCCCTTGTGTGAGTGTTGGACAGTGAAGCAGACAATCTGCCTGCCAACAGACTGTTTTAAAAAGCACAAATTCTCACTTTCAATCAAAAGCAAACTTAATTAAATTCAAATTCTCAGTCTTGAGTAATATCCTTCTTTTTTATCGCCGTGGTGCACAGTCAAACAGGGATTGAGTACCGAGTTAGTAAATCCCGTTTATGCGGCACGATCTGCTCCCCTGCGGCCAGACTGGTTTAAATTAGGCCTCTCCAACCTTCGGCGGCCCGTCTGCTAATTTGACTCCTAGAATAACAGCAGCTACTGTGTTTTTCAGGAGTCTGGAACCAAACGTCCGTCTGGGGAGTCTGCAGTGGACACAGGTGCTGGCTCTCTCGCTCTCTCCTCTGTCCTCCTCCAGGATTTCGCTTGAGTTATGTGTTCAGGAGGGACTGGTTTACTATTTTACAGAAAGAAAATCCCAAATGTCTTGTTTTCATCAAAGTGTGTTTCCTTTAACCCAATCCATGCTCTCTTCGGTCTTTCTGTGGACTTGGCAGCACGTTTGTGTGTGTGTGTGTGTGTGTGTGTGTGTAAATTATATTTTGATATATACGTGCAATTTTAATATATGCACGAGTGCATGTCTGCTAGTTAATCCCTTTCAGATTGACATACTCATAATCCATAATCATAGCCATAAATTAATCATAATGCCATCATCATTGAAATGTTTTGTTTATAAACTTGATTATCTTACACTCTTACACAACTTTGCCGGATTGTATGAATATAGGTACCATCCAGTCTTCTGTTGATCTAAGGGTAAACACACACACACACACACACACACACACACACACACACACTGAACACACAGTAGAACACACAGTAGATGAGTTAAGCAAAGGAAAGTCCGGAGGTCATAATGGCTTTCAAACAGGACTTTGCAGCTCCAACCATTCAGGCATTATTGGCACAAAGACAAACACACACAATCTCACATTTTAATGGTAGGACCGGACTGACTTGATAACAAATGGGATGTTTTTCTATGCAACTATAAGCTGCATGAGTGATGGATAGGAATACCCCAACATCTAACTCAACCCAAAACAGCAACCCTGCAAAAGTCATTACCTCTGTGAAGTCTCTTTTGTGGTTGTTACCTTGGATTCCATTATATTGTAAATCTGTTATTTCGTCCGACCCTTTTACTTTTAGTACTTCCACGTGGTCCAGCTTAAAGTTCATAGTTCGACATATTGAAAATCCATTTCATGCGCTTTATTTTTTACATATGGTCAGACGAGAAGATTGATTCTACTATGGGCAGCATGTTAGTTAGCTTATCATTAGCATAAAGGCTGGGCGTAGGGGGGAAACAGTGAGCTGGGCAATGGTAAAGAAAAGTTAAATGCATCTTCCAACCCAACTAAAGCTCACTAATCAATAGAGTATGTCTTGTTTGCTTAATTCATGACTCCGGGGGAAGTTATTGTGTCTCGCCAAATAAATTGTATAACTCCCCATAAAAACACAATGTGTTGTTTCCACACTAATTAGTGAGTTTTAGACTAAGCTGGAAGCAGTTTTTTTGTTTCTTTTTTGTTTTTTTTACCCAATGACAGAGCCAGACTCGCTGTTTCACTCATCTTTGCGGTAAGCGGCTGCTGTAGGGAACACGAGTGATGTCGATCATCTCATTTCACTCTTGGCATGAGAGCCTATAGGCCTATTACCCAAAATGTCAACCCATCCCTTAAATGTTATTCAGCCTTTATTTATTGCAGAGTTCTTTCCGTTAACATGTTACAGAGTCAGAAGATACAACAATGACTTAAACGGCAGGGTTTCACATGCTCAGTCAGTGCCTTGTTTGCGCTGAACTTAATGCCCTGGGCCTGGAGCATTAAGTCCACAAGCATTTAATCAAGAAGAGAATCTCAGATAAAGGCATGTTGTCACACCAAGCCATTTATTCCAAACCTGGCACATGAACTCCGGTGGTTCATATGTTTGTCAAGGTGAAAGTGATGTCATACAGCCACCTTATCAGATACCTGATGTTTCCGGTTAACTGTGTGTAAGATTCCAATGTTGAATAATCAGATTTATGTCATTTTTGTTGACTTTGTTCGGTTTAAGAATTGAAATGGGGCATTTACTTTTTTCAAAACCAAGACTGCTGAAAAAGAGAGTGGTGATGTTCTAACTATATGCACACCCACACCTAAAAAATGTGAAAGGTCCACTTTCCCACTAAAGAAAAACCAACTCACTGCAGATGTAATGGCATGTCCATTTGATATATATTAACCATAAATGCCTTGGCTGGAAATCCCCACCATGCAGTCCTGCTTTTTGGTTTCCAAACCCCAACCCCTTCTGTAGGCTACTCCACCCTCAGTCCCTCACCACCTCCTCCTGCTCCATTCCCCCCTCCCCCCCCCCCCATCAATCCCCATGCATGCTGTGGATGTGGATGGCTTTTTATTCGTTGAGACTGGGATGCTACGCTGATTAGCTTCCTGGCACAAACGCTAAACCACCCACACCCGGGCGTCATAGGCCGGGCAGCTCCTGGAGGGCCCGGCGGTCAGTGGAGAGCGTATAGCCAGCCAGCCGCTGTTTGTTTGCACTCTGTCCTAATTTCCGTGAATTCTGACCTGACAGGAAGCGTGGAGGGGAGACGGGACAATGGGCTATTGTAAGACTTCACTTTATGTCCATGCTTGGCTAAAACAGGAAAAGCCCACAAAGACGCAGACTCTCTCACACACACACACACACACACACACACACACACACACACACACACACACACACCACACACACACACACACACACACACACACACACACACACACACACTTTAACCTGCACACACACACACGGTCACAGAGACCCCGGAGAAGACCGTCATGTTATTGTGCTTCTTAGCCACACGCACAAACACTCTTATGAGGATTTTCCATTGACTGCACAATTTGAGCCTCTCCTGGTGTTACCTATAAGTAACAATACACTTTAACCGTCTTCCTGAACACAATTCTCAATCCATTTGAAAGCCAAGCCCTAACCCTAAATTTAGCCCTCATCAAAGCAAGAGGCAGGACAATATTCTTACTGTGCTACTGGATATTCACTCTCCGTCCGTCCATTCATTGCTCTTTAAAAAAATTATATTTTTTTCTAGTTTCTCATGTTAAAGGTGCTGTAAGCGTCAGTTACTGCAGTTAGCAGTCCCCTCGCTCGTCCCTACGTCACCACATTAATGCACTGCGGTCTTCATGCAGTGAGTGATCTAGCATCATCTCAGATCCATAAGTGTGATAAAACATGATAAAAACCATCAAAACAGACATTGGGAAGGATTTTTACCTGCTCTGCCATTGTAGGCGCATAAAAATTCACACACGTGTCACTCTGGCGTGCACCGGCAGTGAGACCATGAGTGAGACGGGTTTCGGTTTGTACCGTTCTCTCTTGTGATTGGATATCAATTTCGGGATCCCCCGAAAAGTTTTTTTGTCGATTACATGCAGAGCAGCTGACTAAGAGATCGGCTTTCTGAAACGCGCACATTATGTAAGTGATCACTGTATGAATAAAGAGCGATTTAACACTTATATTAACATAAATAAACTGCTTACTTCACCTTTAATAAACAAACCTTGTCAGAATATTAACACTTGGATGGGCCCACATATATCCTGTACTGATTATTGTGAGCAATTCTGTCATATTGTGTCGTATTTAGAAACATCTGCTAGTTGCTAAGTTTCAAAGTGACATTTTTGGCGCTTTGCTCCACAAAAATGTGAGTTTCAAACTGAGATATCTTGATACCACTTATGAAAGAGAAAAAAATAAGCGGTATTGTATTACAGATCAACTGTTCCTTTAATAAAAGTCACATCAGTCTGGCTTTGGTCTACCGCCTCACACTAGTGCCTTTCTCTGATGTTCAACTTCAATGTGCACACACACACACAAACACACACACATACACACAGACTCACACACAAACACACACAGTCCTCAAAACGCAGATTCTTGTCCGTTGACCGATGCCTCGGCCTGTGACCTCGACCTCGACCCTGTCAGCTCTCAGGTCAGTCGGGAGCGCCGGGCTCTGAGCCCTGGTGATGGATGGATTCACACCGGCTGTCAAAGGACTCAAAGGGAAGGGAAAGAGATGCAGAGGAAGGGAGTCTATTTAAGGACTGAAAGGTATGTGGCAGAGCGATGCTGTTTTTCTGTGCTGTGTGAATGTGAAAGGTGTGATATACCAGAAGGCTCTTATATAAACTGTTCTATGTGTTTACTTAGCTAATCTGGTGGAAGGCCATGTACGAGGCCCCCCCCCCCGGCATTAAGAGAGGTCAGGACGGACCGGAGCGTGTGTGATTGTGTCTGTGCTGGGAGGAATGTCAGCGTCTGACCTTTGCACTCTTTGCGTATGGATGAATGAGCTGGAAGACTTACCTTTGTGTGCTGGCTACACATACACACAGACACACACAGACACACACACTCCAGACACGCTTTATTACTCAAAGCGTGACGAAAAACCCAATCATAACGCTAACCAGAAAACATGCAGTACATGCTCCATAGTGTTGGGACACATTTGTCGACAAGTGGAGACAGCCCTTGTTGGGTGGCGATGTTGGTGTGACTTCGCTCACTTCACTGTAATTAGCTCTCAATATGTTTGCTTGAGTGGCATCTAAATAACAGTGCTGGTGGAGCTGCAGTGGTAAGTATGGAGGTGTGAAAATAGCAGCCTGTGAGTGTGGAGAGAGAGTCTGTTGTTTGTTTGACATTTCTATTTTCAGCATCAAGAAGAAAAACAGCTTTAATTATTGTTCTGTGATTGAGAATGACAGCTATTAGAGTCACTTTCTCTGTGTTGGTTATTGCTCCATGTTCATTGGGATGGTACAGGAAAAATATTATGGGGACTAAGGATTTTTTTAAACATAAGTAGAAAAAACTGAGTTGACTGGGAAATACACACTTGAATGGTTGAGGCTGTGCACACTAAACGGTAGAGATGGAGAGAGTAAAGACAACGCCATAGTGCAGTTTTCAAATGCAAAAAGGTGGATGAACGAATTGGTGGCTGCTCGAGAAGGCAGCGGGTTTGAAGAATGTCAGTGCAAAATTTCCTGCTGATGTTTTAGTTCACTCCAGGTTTTGCTGCTGGGAACACATATACTCACCATCTTATTTGTATTCACCAATAACTGCAACTTAGAAAAAGATTTAAAGGTCACATATTATGCTCATATTCAGGTTCAAAATTGTCATTTTGGTTTCTATTAGCAACTGTTTTCATGGTGTTGTGTCCAAAACAAAAAAAACGTTGTATTGACCAACCCTTTCTCATCAAAATTACGTTCCCAGAGGACTATTCGGCATTCTCAATTACGTTTGACCATTTACGTATTTTGTCCGTGATTACGTTTTTATGAACATATTCGGCATTCTCAATTACGTTTGACTGAAAAACGTATTTTGTCCGAAATTACGTTTTTATGAACATATCGCAAACAAGTTCGTTCTCAGCCTAGAGCTGTTCAGGATGCTCAATTACGTTTGGCTACAAAACGTATTGATTACGTTTTAATAAACATATCGCATACATTCGTTCTCAGCCTATTTTTTGCCATTTATTTACCTCTAGGATTATGTTTGGTTGAAGTGTGCATTGTCTGGGCGGCTGCCTGAACTACAGCGCTGCAGGAAATTAATATGTTCCATAGATATGTTCACATGTTTCTTCATTCATTCATTCAAACAGGAAATCGACGTTCCGACATGGCCACGCCCCCTTTGGGTGGAAAACAAAGCGATTTTGACTATAATGCAAAAAATTGCGGTCCAAAACAGCACAAAAAGAAAACGATCAGAGGTAAATAAGTTACAATTTGACCGACAGACACAATGTTAAGATCCTTTACAACTACTCTGCCAGCTAGATAACGTTAAACTAGACTACGGAACTACACAGGGCTGCAGGGAAAATAGGGTGACGTCAGACGCACGCCCCTCTACAAACCAATCAGTATCGAGGAATGCTAAACGAGCCTATCGGCAGCCCTGAGCTAAAAAGATTTCTAGCGAGACCTATGTACTTTATTTTCATAATCTTGATATAGCGAATTCATATGATCTGTCTGAAGTCTGATAGGCTAATTCTCAAGAAATGTTCGGTACACAAATAGGCTACGTGCCAAGCTGTTGATCAACTGGACACAATCAAAGATAGCACACACACACACAGCTGACAAGAGCGCTCCCTCCCTCCCTCCACCCGCCGCCGAGTTTTTTTTTCCCAGAGCAAATTTTTGAAGTCAAGGGTTATCATGGTGACACAAATACGTCACACTTCAGCTAGTAAGTGCATAAACATATGTTTTGAAAACATATCTAGCGAGAAATACATCAGAATATCATTATATTCGGTAATTGGGAGTATCTGATCTCTATTTGGTTAGTTTGCTGACGTATTTACCACCGTTGCTATGTAATCCTACATTTCCCATCATCCTTTTTAGGGCTGGGTGGACCCGTTCGACTCCTATCAGAGTGTCTGCCGATTCAGGGCGCATTCCATTTACAATTCAGGGCCTCCGCCGTAAAACCACAAGTCAGACATGTTCACACGGCTGACACTTCCGTTCTGCCCCATCATAATAAAAAAAACTTAACAGGAAGTAGGTTACATTATTCCCCTCCTCCGAAACGTCCCCGTTTCCACACAGAAACATCATAAGGGCCCTTAGGAATAATGGAACCACTTACAGAAACATGCTGCACTACCAAAAAATTAATAAAATAACTTGAATTGAACACATTCTTTATAGGCCTACCCTAAACCTTAAAGCATGTAGGCTAGGGAAACTATTTCTGTAAGAAAAATGTGTTTTATAGCCTTTGTGGTTGTATAATTTAAAGTTTCTGATCAAATATGTGGCGGATTATACATGAAATTATAAAACAATTAAATGTACAGTTTAAAATTTCATTGAATAGGCTTCTTGAACTTACTAAAGCAGTACTCTACAATGCGTGTGTGTGTGTGTGTGTGCGTGCGTGCGTGTGTGCGTGTGTCACATCTTGTAGCCTACCCTGACAGGGATTTGGTTGTTTTCTTTTAGTTAATGATATTAAATGTTGCTATAAATTGTGCATAGCCTACACATAATATAAAACTAGGTGCATATTGAATGTGAATCCTGCAACTGAAAGTATTTGGAAGGAGTAGGCCAGTTACTCAAATGGGAGTAGTTTAAAGATTGCTTTATTCATGATTTTGACCTTAAAAAGGTAGAATTTTAGGCAGTCTTATGAACAGTGCTTAATCAGTGTTTGCGGTGTGGTGTGGCAGTGTTTATTATTTTCTGCATATGCAGTTGACTCAGTATATTGTCCCCTGTCTTAATGGTAAGTGGTCTTGACGGCGGTTTGTCCACCACACACTTGGCATGATATACAGGTGAAATTTGAATATCGTGCAAAAGTTCATTTATTTCAGTAATTCAACTTTATAGGTGAAAATAATATCTTATACAGACTCATTACATACAAAGTGAGATATGTGAAGCCTTTATTTTTTATAATTGTGATTATTATGGCTTACAGTTTATAAAAACCCCAAATTCAAAATCTCAGAAAATTAGAATATTACATAAAATCAATAAAAAAAGGATTTTAAATACAGAACTGTCGGCCCTCTAGAAAGTATAATCATGCATATGTACTAAGTACTTGGTTTGGGCCCCTTTTGCATGAATTATTGCCTAAATATTGCCTCTATATGTTGTGAGTGTATTATTGTGAGTGAACATGTAACTTGTTGCTGCCTCTTGGCCAGGACTCCCTTGAAAAAGAGGTTTTTAATCTCAATGGGACTTTCCTGGTTAAATAAAGGTTAAAAAAAAAAAAAAGCGGCGTGGCATGGATGCTATCAGTCTGTGGCACTGCTGAGGTGCTATGGAAGCCCCTGGGTTGCTTTGATGTGGCCTTCAGCTCCTCTGTATCGTTGGGTCTGGTGTGTATCATCTTCCTCTTGACAATAGTCCATAGTTTCTCTATGGAGTTCAGGTCAGGAGAGTTGTCTGGCCATTCATGCAGAGTAATACCATGGTCAGTCAACCAGTTACCAGTGGTTTATGGTACCGTGGGCAGGTGCCAAGTCTAGCTGGAAATGGAAATTGTCATCTCCATAAAGCTTGTCAACAGACAGAAGCATGAAGTGCTCCAAAATCTTCTGGTAGATGGCTGTGGTGACTTTGGACTTGATAACACAGTGGACCAACAGCATGATACCTCAAATCATCACTGATCCAAATTAAATGTTGCGTTTCATTTGGAAATCAAGGTTCCACAGTCTGGAGGAAGAGTGGA
The DNA here is from genome assembly GCA_026929865.2 of Hyperoplus lanceolatus. Classification (NCBI taxonomy): domain Eukaryota; kingdom Metazoa; phylum Chordata; class Actinopteri; order Uranoscopiformes; family Ammodytidae; genus Hyperoplus; species Hyperoplus lanceolatus. Next base: position 23,198,303 of record CM049411.1, on the reverse strand, counting down.
GGGGCACAACATCCAAGGGGCTTGAAGACCACTGTCAAGTTTCAACAGTCAGTGATGATTTGAGGCACCATGTCATCTGATGGTGTTGGTCCACTGTGTTATCAAGTCCAAAGTCACCACCAGCTGTCTACCAGGAGATTTTAGAGCACTTCATGCTTCTGTCTGTTGACAAGCGTTATGGAGATGCTGAATTACTTTTTCCAGCAAGACTTGACACCTGTCCACAGTGCCAAAACCACAAGTAACTGGTTGACTGACCATGGTATTACTGTGTTGATTGGCCAGACAACTCTCCTGACCTGAACCCAATAGAGAAACTATGGACTATTGTCAAGAGGAAGATGATACACACCAGACCCAACAATACAGAGGAGCTGAAGGCCACTATCAAAGCAACCTGGGCTTCCATAACACCTCAGCAGTGCCACAGACAGATAGCATCCTTTGGAAGCGCATTGTGAAGCGCCTTGTGACCCTGGTCTGTGAAGGGCGCTATATAAATAAAAGCTTACTTACTTACTTACTTACTTACATCCATGCCACACCGCATTTAGGCAATAATTTGTGCAAAGGGGGCCCAAACCAAGTACTTAGTACATATGCATGATTATACTTTATAGAGGGCCGACATTTTTGTATTTAAAATCCTTTTTTTATTGATTTTATGTAATATTCAAATTTTCTGAGATTTAGAATTTGGGGTTTTCATAAGCTGTAAGCCATAATAATCACAATTATAACAAATAAAGGCTTGAAATATCTCACTTTGAATGTAATGAGTCTATATAATATATTAGTTTCACCATTTAGGTTGAATTACTGAAATAAATGAACTTTTGCACGATATTCTAATTTTCGAGTTTCACCTGTATTGATAAGAGATTTATTCTTGTTCTTTTCATACGGGCAGCGACATTCCACGTATGTATCGCGCTGGACCTGTGGTGTAGCATTGGGCGAGGAAGCCTTGACAGCGCCCTGATTTAATCTGCAAGGTTAAGATCCCTCTATAACAGTTTTTCCAATGACTCTAGCCTATTTTGTTCAAACTGCCTTTGTATTTCACATCCCTCAATTAGCACCTGTCACTTTCACATGGGCCTATTTTAAATAAATATTCAGATGATTCAGCAGATGCAAGGTGTGTCAGTTCTGTGTGCAGTTCACAGGACAGTTTACAGGGACAGGGAACAGGTGGACAGTAGTGTTCGGGCATGGTAGGAGCTACACACCTCTTAAATTTAACCAAGGTTGAGAGATGGATATGGATTTTGGGAGGACCAGGAGGACTAGGCTAAATCTCCATTCTGGGAGAAGAGGTTGAGTTGATGGAGGGCTACAGAAACCTGGGCATTTAATTAAACAACAGACTGCATGAAGGGACAGCGCAGACTCTACTTCATGAGCAAATCCTTATTAACCTGTTACTAAGCCCAGTTGGTTGTGGAGAGAATGATAATGCACAAGCTGCTGAAGATGATGGACAGCATCACCTTCAGCTATTTGACCACTACAGAAAGTCATTCCTGATACAATCCACAATAACTGCTACTACAATGCCACACTTTCCCTATGGCAATAAATAAAGTACATTATCCATCTATAAGTCCATCCATCCATGCAGGTATATTTAAACAACGCCTATGCATATGGGTTCTGTATTATAATCTCTGAAGGACACACCTTTTGGTTTACTATTTCCACAAGAAAACAAATGAGCAAACAAAAAGCTTAATTTTCCATATTGGGCCTTCAAATTGATCATAAAATCAACCTTGCGGTAAAGAACACCAACTGAATACATTGCTGGAAAGGTGCTAATGTTGAGAGTGTGAAGATTGTACAATTTTACATTTAAACACACCTACAATTCACCACCATGCTTTTGATTAGATTTAATTTATTTGCACAATAAAAACAACAAAGAACATTGGCCACAGAAATATAAAATATAAAACATTTTTTAAAAGGCAACATATTGTGCAGGTGAGATATATATATATAAAAAAGTTGTGAATGATATCTTACTTCAAAGATCATTTAATGTAAAATACTGAAGAAAATAGAAGTAATTTAATCCACAAGGTTATACAGAGGTAAAAAGACAAGCAAAGTGGGTATATGGTTGTAGTTGTCCTGCTTATTTAACTGTAAAGGCCGCCTACAACTCCTTATTCGTGATAACCATCAAACTACATCGTGCACATTTACTGAGTGACGATTGTGTTGCATTTCTCACAAACAACAATGATCATCTCACAACGATTTATGCTCTTCGTAGCTCAGGGCTGCCGCTATAGGCTCGTTTTCAAGGTCACGTGACATTCCTCGACATTGATTGGTTTGTAGAGGAGCGTGCGTCTGACGTCACCCTTCCTCAGGTCGGCAATACGTCATCTAGACAGAACTCTCGTGGCAGTACTCAAAGACAGCGATCATTCAAAATAAGCGTTATAGCTCAAATCTGCAATGTCCTGAGCTGTTTTGTGGTTTACAAAGTAAAAAACAAACATCATGGTTTTATTCCTTTGCCATGCCCCCAAAAATTCCCCTAAAGAAGGGCTGTATGACAGCAGGAAGCTCCCGGCTGCGCTCTGCATTCAGTGGGAGTTTGCTATCGTAACGAACAATTAGTTCACGTGTAATCAGCTTACATAGAGACTCAGTGAGGTGAATATATACATCAGGGCATGATATCTCTGGCCAATGGGTCGGATCATTGCGCCAGATTGATGCTGAGAGACTAGACACACATAGTTTTAGATTGATCAAATTAATCATTTAACGTTATCTAGCTGGCAGAGTTGTTGTAAAGGATCTTAACATTGTGTCTGTCGGTTAAATTTTAACTTATTTATCTCTGATCGTTTTCTTTTTGTGCTGTTTTGGACCGCAATTTTGCATTATAGTCAAAATCGCTTTGTTTTCCACCCAAAGGGGGCGTGGCCATGTCGGAACGTTGATTGCCTTCACCAGTTTGTTTGAATGAATGAATGAATGAATGAAGAAACATGTGAACATATCTATGGAACATATTAATTTCCTGCAGCGCTGTAGTTCAGGCAGCCGACCAGACAATGCACACTTCAACCAAACGTAAGCCTATAGGTAAATAAATGGCAAAAAATTGGCTGAGAACGAATGTATGCGATATGTTTATTAAAACGTAATCAATACGTTTTGTAGCCAAACGTAATTGAGCATCCTGAACAGCTCTAGGCTGAGAACGAACTTGTTTGCGATATGTTCATAAAAACGTAATTTCGGACAAAATACGTTTTCCAGTCAAACGTAATTGAGAATGCCGAATATGTTCATAAAAACGTAATCACGGACAAAATACGTAAATGGTCAAACGTAATTGAGAATGCCGAATAGTCCTCTGGGAACGTAATTTTGATGAGAAAGGGTTGCACAGTCCCAATGCCAAATCTCCTCTTTTCAGCCTCTGTCTGAAACGCTCAGTTTTAAAGCCTGTCTCTTTTAAGCCCCGCCTACCAAAAAAACCCAGTCTGCTCTGATTGGCTCTGAATCCAACTTCCGGTTTGGATCTAACTACCAATTTGACTATTCAGGAGTATCTTGGGCTGTGCTTATCAGAGGTGGAGGTATATTGATAATTAAGGTTGATAACGGAGGGGTGTCCTTCTCCTCTTATGATGTCATAAGGGGAGAGAAATCTGGGTGTGGTTTTGAAGCACAGGTTTTCAGAAAGGTGGAGATGGATCAAAAGAGAGAGGGTGGTTTTTTCTCATACTTTAGGAGTCTAGACTCACCGGGGACCCATGTTAATGTTAAAAAAACATTTCAAAAAAGTAAATTTTGAATAATAATTTACTATATGTACTATTTAGTTAATGTGTTTTTCAGAGGCTTTGCATGGAGCAGCTTTCCCTTAACATGTTTGGAGAGAACAGCAGGAAGAAAAAAAAGGCAGAAAAGGGTCTGAAGAGGTAGGACAGCAGTAAAGTAATGGTCCGTCCGTGATATTCTTCAACGCACGGCTTGTCCATCCCAACTCTGCTTGCTCTTCTCTGTCAATCCTCTTCCTCTGCGGCCTCTTTCTTTCCCGTCCTTTCTCTCTCTTTTCTCCTCATCTTTTTTTCCCCCCTGCTCTGTTACCGTGATTGCCTGTCTCCTCGTGGCTCCATGCCCAGCCACCACTGGGTAGCATTCCTCACCCCGAGCCAAATGGGGAGAGAGGGAACGGAGGGGGGAGCGGAGAGAGAGAGAGAGAGAGAGAGAAAGACAAATGGAAGGAATGAGAGAAAGAACCACAGCGAGTGTCCTTATATAGAGTGCAATGTTATATATCTGTGATCTCCGCAAGTCATTTCTCCTCCGGGTTGTTTGTTGCTTTCCAGCTTTTTCCACAGCGCTCATAAACTTTTCCCTTTCAGACTCTTCTGTTTATAGTCACGTCCACTCACTCTCACACAGACGCTCGCCCGCTACACAGCTCTTGTTTGGAAGTGGCACTCTTGGCTTCCCGTACTCACGCTCAGGCCACAAGATACCCGCACAGTTTGACCACACCGGGGTCTACTAAAATACACATGGCACATAAACATACTGTAGGCCTACACACCGCTTCACTCTTTATTTTTCACAGTAGGGGAATGAAATGCTATAGCTTGAAGGTAAGTTATGATGCCTGCTGCTGCTGCCTATAGGAGCAAAAATAAAAGATTTGCTGAGAGAGCAGAATGGACTCCACCCTGCCCTTCAGCTCTTATTTCTTCCAAGCCATTCAGTATTGTGTGTGTGTGTGTGTGTGTGTGTGTGTGTGTGTGAGTGTGTGTGTGTTTTAGGACTTGTATGAGCATGTGTGTGCAGGCTACGAAGGATTTAGTGTGTGTGTGTGTGTGTGTGTGTGTGTGTGTGTGTGTGTGTGTGTGTGTGTGTGTGTGTGTGTGTGTGTGTGTGTGTGTGTGTGTGTGGCATCTCCTCTGGTAGCTGCTGGCAGATGTAGCAGTCAGACTGTGGGTACAGAGGGGGACGGATAAAGTTTGGCTCAGCCTGCAAGCAAGTCAAGCCACACTGGAACAGAGGAGCCACGCACACAGTCCTATGGCTTTCAGTCTCGTCTTTTCTTTTTGTCTTATCTCTCGCTCTCTGCAGTCTTCTCTACCAGTTATACTAAACATGAGTCGTCGTCCATCTTGGTTCTCTTGAGCATCGCATCAACACACATTAACACAACCAGATGTTTCAATTACATGAATACTGACCTAGTTGATTAAATCTGTTTTTAAAAAGGCATTCATAGATAAAACGTAACTGCTGGTCTGCCCACCCACCCACTACAGTCAGTTGAACCTACTCCTTAACAACAATTGTCACAATTAAAAGTTCATGAAAACTAGTAAGCAAACGAGCAGACAAGTTAATAAATAAATAAGTAAATGTTTGTAGCATCAATATGAACTTGACAGAACTGAAAGTCTGAGGTCAAAGGTTACTGCAACCTTTAATATTGTGACTTTGTACCATGTAGCTTCTTAGGAGCTTGACCACCTTTAAAGCATTGCCCACAGTACTTTCACCGTTCTGCAATTATTTGCTTCTGCAAGTCATATAACTGCCAGGCCATGAGCTATTTCTAGTTTTGATATTAAACGTGCCCATCTCACAATGCTCCTCTCTAACACAGTACAAAGGATACAAGCTGACTGACACCTGTTTTAGCTGCGAGTAAGAAGAATGTGAGTAATTATGTTGTGAATTACACAAACCATGCCTTTGACATTTGTTATGTTGCCACTAAGAACCAGCTATAGGCTTTGAGTTTAGTGGCCAGCCTAAAGGTCACTAGTGGGTTTATGACCTGATGATTGGGAGTTAAAATCCCTGTACAGGCAGTGGTGGGAGTCTGAAAACAAACACATCACCCTCCTTTTGCTTGGTCACACTACACCAAAGCTCTTACAGCAGAGCATCCTTAGCTGTTTGGTGGAAGAGTGCGCTTTCACTGAGCACGCCCCTCAGCTTTAACCATTGAGCATGAATTGGGGAAGCTGAGAAAGTGAAAGCGAGGGTTTAGTTTGTGCATGCACATTGAAAAAAGGTGATCAAGTGCTTGCAACACAAAGAGAGCAGTGTAGGCCCACAAAGTGATATTCTGTCTCACATCTGGTGTAGCCTACATATTGTAGAAATCACTCACGAAGCAATTCATTCACTGTGAACGAGTCCGTTTTTACACATTGAAGAATTTGCATGTGAGAGAAGGGGACCGTTTGTAGTAAATGTCTTACTGAGGAAGACCCATATGTCATCTGGTAGGAGGAGGTCTGTTTATGTTCACGCAAACTGAAGTGCACGCATGCCAGTGCAATTTCGATACTTTCCCCCCGCTTTGAGCCACTGTGGACAAACACAGGGCCGAAGTCTTCATTCAAAATGTCTGAGACTTCTTTCCAGCTTGACTTTGGCAGGCCTGTTAGAGGCTCTTCCCACAACAGCTGTCAGTTTGATGGAAACCGAGTCCACTGAGAGAGATCATCAGTTGGCTATTCACAAAAGCCTTATGAAACACTGCAATGGTCTAACCAAAGGTATCTGGAAGTATTTACAAAGTTTGTATAATTAGATCAGTGGCTTTAGGCTGCAGTGGAAAAAATATTCACAGCATAATGTAATGACAGAGAAAGAGGAGGAGGAACGGCTGGACGAGCGCTTGTAGAACACGGGGCACCACAGTGTGCCAGAAGCAGCTAATACCACACATCTTAGGATAATTAGAGAATGGAAAAGGACTTTTTTTTATATTCCCATCGGTGTTTCCCCTCCACATGCCTCCTTAGTCCAGCTAACGATTAATCTAAGAGTGGGAGGAATGTGTGTGTTCACTGTCTGCAGCTTCCCCGGGGTTGTAAAACCTCTGATCCCGACCAGATCACCTCTGAAAACCATCAGCCTTCATGCTTATCTAAACCACGGAGCAGTGTACAAGTCACCAGGACCGGCCTCCTCATTATTCAAGCTAGTTCCATCCATCCTTTTCCCACTACCCCGTCACCAAAGCCAAACTTCCACTAACAGGGAGACTTCTTTTTCAGGCTGGACAGGCATTTCCTGTGGGTGGGACCTGAGAGCAAAAAACATTCTTGGGCCAGGCACCTCCACTTCCTGTCTCTGTTAACGCCACACTGAAAGACATTCTGTCTGGACCTGCTCTTACACTACTCGAAGTGGCAGATTAGTTTAAATTGCGAGATTACTAATGTTGCATGTAAACAAACAAAAAAGTTAAAAAGTGCAAAGGTCCAAGCTTTTAGTGCCCAGATAATGGAGGGAAAAAAGCAATGCTGTAAAGAATGGTATGATCTTAGGTGGAATAGTGCAAAGGAGAAGTGTTATGCGGGTATTATGCATGAAAGCAAATAAAAAGAGCAGAAATCTGAATATTGTAGGTGTTTTTTTTAAAGAATACAGCTCCAAAAATGCCTCCCTCCTGTCGCTGCTTTACTTTTGGTCTTAACCTCGTGTATTAAAAATGGTCTATACATTCTGTGTTTAAAATAATCATGCAACTGTGTATGGGAGAAGTTTGAGATGCACCTTTAAGCCTGTTAACGCAAATACACAAAATCCTTCTATGTAATTTGGGGAGTTAGTTACATGATAGTAAGCATCTTAAGAGTTTGGCATATTTATCAATCCAAATAAAAGATATTGTCATTTAAGTTTGATAAACTTTGCAAGTTAAGTTAAACTGAGGTGGGATATGGTTCTTATTGCACAATGAGTTTTTTGAATTTATCAGGGCAGTTCTCATCCAGAACTTTCTGTGAAAAACAGTGAAAAAGTTGTTTCTTTAACTAAGCTATATAATATATTAGGAACATTTATTATATTTGGTGAAAGCTTGTTGATACACCCAACTTTGATATCATATATTGCTTTTTTTGAACTATTTTAGACCTGGTTTCCGAAGGATTTTAGTCACTCGGCTGGTTTGCACTATTTGAAGTATTATGATGAGTCACAGTGAGGTCAACGCATATCAATAGCTCATAACCACCAGCCCCCCCCCCTTTTCTCTCTATATTTGCTCCCTGGTGTCTTTCCCTCAGCTGCACTCACACGTTATGTAGAAAGCTGGAGTTTCCCACGCCTCCAATGCTCAGGGAAGGTTTTCTTTGCGTGTGTTTGTGTGTGTACATGCATATTTATGTGCACCGTGGGGTGGTGGAATAGGTGTGGCAATCGACTGCCAAGTTCTCTGTAGGGGTCAACAGCTGCACCAAAGTGTTGGTATTTAACAGCTGGACCACTTCAGAGAAAGAATGCGGGGTTTACTTTGGATGAGAGTGGTTGTTCAACAGGGGGTCCTTATATACATCCATCCTTATACATACGTAGCTATAGTCAACTGGCTATGGGTGAGGTGTTGAAATATGGTTTTAAAAACTTTATAGCCTAGTGATGCATGTCAGTTGGATGCTGCATCATGGTTTTCTACTAATTGTGTAAATCTTTCATGTGAGAACAATTAATCACTAAACTTCTTGAATTGTTAAACTTTCTGGGCAAACTGATGCAGTAACCTTCAGAAAAAGTATAATATATGCTTTTACGGTTAATCATCTACAAATGAGTCACATAACTGTGATAGCGCTGACCCCCCATATGTGCTGTTAATCTGTAGCAAATGTGTACATTAGCATTTAAAGGAGAGTCATTACTGTTCACCATTGAACGGAACAGATAAGGAATTTAAAGTCACTTGATACTATATATGTAATATGTGACTGCCCAATCCAAATGTGCATGCAAGTTTTTCTGTCTTTTCCAACACCTAAAGCACTGAGGAATCTGTAATGAGGTTTAGGCTGCATTTGTGTGTTCTTGCTGCCCTCTAATGGCTCATCGTGAACAAGACGACTCCTCACAAGCCCAATAAAATAAAATAAAACACTTGGCAAAACACATTTATTCAACCCACTGTAACAGGTGGTCACACATTGATTAACAACCAAACACATTCTGAGTGTGTTTGAAAGAGAACAGGCTCACACCACACAAATACTCTTAGCCATGTGTGAGCTGTGGTTTTGCATGGCTCAGTCAACAGTCAGGGGGGGGGGGTGGGGGTTTAGGGCTTTCTATTTTCCCCTCATAGAGGGAATAGAGAAGTTCAATCTGCTCAGCATACTCGAACCCTGGCCTGTGTGGGGAGGACGTGAGAGTCATGTTAAAAACTGCACCTGAAAACTTTGCAAGCTAGTGGTTCATAATGGCATATGTGAAGATTTTTTTTTCTAAAACATAAAATTTAGTCAGAATAAACAATGCAAACTCCTCCATTACTTTCAGATTTAGCAAAATAATAAAATATGTAGTATTGTTTAGGCGTCTCCAAATCTATCCATTGTTCACAGACAGATGCCCTGACTCACCGTCCAGGCGTCTCCAGTATCAGAGGGATGTTGTCCAGTCTGGGCTCGTTGACAATGTCTCTGAAAGCAGAGATTCCAATGTGACCTTTACCAACATCTTCGTGCCGATCAAGGTTGCAGCCTAGTTTACCTGCCAAAAAAGAAAGACAGAAAGGACAGTGAGAGAGACAAAGGTGTTACGCCTCAATGACAAGTTATCTAGCTATAGTCTGTGTGTGAGATTTTTTTGTGTTAAAGTCCTGGCTGTACCTTTGGAGTCATTTAGATGGATGGCTTTGAGATAGTGAAGCCCCACTTCCTGATCAAACTCATCCAGAATGACCTTCACTCCTCCCTCTGCAGCCAAGTCATATCCTACACAGAGGAGAGAAAAACAACACCTGCAGCTCTAGTGGCAGCTTTAATATTTCGGCCTGTTTTAAAGCTCCGATAACAAGCAGGTTGTTTTTTTTTAGCAAACTTTAAAACGAGGAGGACCATTTTACCTTTTTTACATTAGCCACGGTGCAATTCAAATAAGCGATTAGGGAACTAAGTGTTTGTGGGTGAAATGGTGCTTAACAAAAAAACAAACACATTTGAATGGTGTCTGTTGAGTTTGTGCGACAAAAAAAGAAAAAAGGATCCACCTCTGGTTTCACTCACCTGCTGCGAAGGCGTGGCAGGTATCCAGACACACTCCCACTCTGGTCTGGTCCCTCACTTTGTCTATGATGCTCCTCAGCTCAGAGAACTTCCCTCCCACCGTGTTGCCCTGACCGCTCATGTTCTCCAACACTGACCACATAGGGGAGGGAGGGATGACAAGAAGTTCAACACACCCGTTCCACTCCTGATATTTCCCCTGATAAGCATCCAAAAAATGGGTTTGGCTTGCTGTTGTTCATCCCGTAAGCACAGCCTGAGGGAAAAGATTTTTTTCGACTACTACTGCTGCTGCTGCTGCTGCTTCAGTATTGTTTTTGGAGGCAACCCGCCACAGTTTATTCTTGTCACACCAGCGGCATTTGTCAAGAAGGACCGCGGTCTTTGCCCTGAATTTCAAGTAATGCAACACCATGAGAGAGCCTGCAGTTGGTTCTGTAAATTATACATTATGTATCACCACAAAAGTCAGTCTGAGGTCAGAGGGTGTAAAAGAAGTAAATTTAGCTCAATTTCATTTATTGCATTCAATAGGGGTTAGCATACTAATCGTGAATTTAAGATATAAGATTTCAAGTTCTGTGCACTGGGTATGGCTGTGAATCGATGCCACATGGTCTTGCGTCACTGACATTCAAATACTAAAAGTGTTTAGCGGTAAGTTTCACTTTAGGTAAAGCACGTAAAGTCCTCTGCTTGACGAAGCCATGAAAAGGGGATGGATTAAAAATCAGTGTGATTGCTGATGAGGCTGTAGTTTGTAGTGTTATAGGGTGAATAACCATCAACTGTCTGACGGCCAAGGTTGCTGAGGTTCTATATTGTTCCTCTTGGCTGAAAAGGTTTTTTTAGTATTTAGATAGTCATTGTTTTTTTTGTTTTTTTTCTTCCACACTTTTTTTTGCCCTTACCCTTTATATCATTTTGCAATCTGGCCCCATTTCACATCTGAAGTTCTCATCTTTCTTGACCTTTGTTAAGGCTGACACACTGCTTCTTCAACCTGTATTTGTCATGTTGGAGTAGCTGCCTCTGTAATGAAGTCCCCCTGTGAATGGCAGATGCTGTCACATTGCCCTGACCCCTCATCCTCACAGATACAAGATACAAATACCCCCCCAAGTCGTATCACCACGTCATCCAAAAGTCTCAACAATTTCCAGATATTATGTGCGCCATCAGAAAAGGTGTTTTTGTTATTTTGTCTAGCCCCTTTATACCTGTAACAACAGCAGGTGTTTGCTTGTGGGCGTGGTTAATGGCTCCCGCTATCTTCTCCACACACTGCTCGGTGGTGATGGAGCCCAGGGAGGAGCCGGGGTGGAAGTTGTAAAGGTGGAGGCCCAGGAGTCCGCAGCGGCTGAGCTCATCCACCAGCAGGGCCTGGCTCTTCTCAAATACATCTGGGTGAGAGATGGCACACAAGGCAGAAGGATGTTGGTCAATGGACTAATAGGCGACTACTACTGGGCTTACTACTACTACTACTACTAGAGGAGGAGACACAGGCGGAATGATTAAAAAAAAATAACGAGGAGAAGAGTGCACAGGGAGCAAAGTCAAGGACAGAATCCATCCATGTCTTACACACCCTCTTTAGGAGATCCACAGTTCATCAGGTAGGACCCGTGAGGCAAGATGTGAGAGGGGTCGAACCCCTGCAGGGAACATTGCTCCCTAAACCTGGCTGCAGCCGTGTGGTCCAGAGCAGGCCTCTTCCATGACCGCTGTGAGCCAAGGAACAAGGCGAAGCTACTGCCGCCCATCTCTGTGCAGGACTCCACAGCTTTCCACATCCCACCTGGAGACAATACAAAAGTGATAGCACAGCTGTTAGTAATTATGTGTCATATGTTTTTATTTTTTATTAGGCCTACTCCAACAAGATTAGGCTTCACCTTGAATGCCAACATGAGCTCCAATGTATTTCTTATTCCCACGGTCCTTTCTCCTCCTACTGTCTCCTCTCTCCTCAGCCTCTTTCTCTTCAGTGCCATCTCCTCCAAAAGCCTCCTGGGTTTTCCTCTTCCTTGATCCTTTCTTTTTTGGACCCATGCTATTAGAAATGTATGAGAAACAAACAATTATACATCCTCAAGGCGGTTTCACGTTCGCTGTGTACGGCTTAAATGACTACTTTTAAAATGTGCAGCGGTGCCAAGTTTGACTACCGAAAGTTTTAAGAAGGTCAAAATGCGTTGCTTTATGCATCCCTCTAGGCACGAGCCAGCCAGTCAGAGCGCTTCCACAGGCAGCCCCATTGGAGACGCTTCATGCTGAGCAGCAAAATGGCCGCCCGTCATACGACTAGCTCCACAGCGCTTTGAGATTTTTCAAATTTCTGCACATTAAGTGTTTACCCTAGTTCAACGTTAGCACTTATTTACGTAACCAGAAGCTCGTTGCGCGCGTGTCTCTGTCACTTACTGGACTATCTGCTCAGGCGTCGCTGTTCTTGTAGCCTCGACGAATGCCTCAAAAAGCTAAGAAAAAAAATCGCACTGAAGCACTTTAGCGAGTCAAGCTAGCACGCTAGCTTTTCTTCATATGTGATCCCTGAGGTGAGTAGAGCCAGCTGGAGATATGCGAACAATTTCCAGACATTCATCTGCTTATAATTGTATGTGCTTTCAAAATTACTGCGACGTGTTTGTTCGTGAAATGCTGCCCGAGCTAATGCCGTAAGCCAGGCTACTTGTAGTTGCAGTCTCTAGGTAACTTAGCTAACGCTCGATAGCATTAGCACCGATGTAGCAGCACTGGTTGCTGTGCATTAGCAGAGGTGGATGTGCTGCTCAAGGGTCAGTGTATTTGCTAGTAAAGTACACAGGACTGACTTCGATATCTTACCTACGTTGGTTGACAACTGGTTGGTCTCTTGAACGTTAACCTGTTGGTGTGTTTGCACGTCTGTGTCTGCGCAACGTTTTATTTTGCATGTTTTGGCAGAAACCACTCCTTAATGTTAGCCGTCGACGAAACATTTCACCAGCAGCTGCTGTGGAACTCGTCGCCTGTTAAAACTTGTAGAGACTGATGATGGGGTTGGATAAATATGCACAGTTCTTTGATTTTTGATAAAGACTTAACATGTTTAGCGTTTGGAAACTCAACTCTTCTGCTGCTTTAAGCTAGCTGACGGCTAAATGCGGATGAGCTTGTGATGGCGTTGACAGGACAACATAAGCAGGGAAACATTAGCTAACTGATTTGGCTTACATCAGTGATTTGAAGGGGAGCTCGGCAGTGATGAACACAGGTCTGACAGCTCGTAATAGGCCTAATAACATAATAATCGGGTCTGGCTTTCTGACCCGCCAGGCCTGTGGTCAGAAATGCTTCAAAGAGGATACGAGTCCTGCCTTCTGAAGTAAGGGCAGTGAGCAAAACCGAAACTTAAGAGAAATAAAAACATTCAAAGTCGAGACTTGGCAGTTCAGTACGTGTATGCATTTAAACCGTCTGATCTCTTCATTAGTTAATAAACGATTTAAAACATTGTACCATGAGCCTGGATATCATGTGGATTTTGGATTACTGCCATTTTAGAAGATACTGGTGCTAGTTGTGCTTTCATGGCTACGTTGCAGTAGACTGACAACGTTTTCTTAGCCTTTTGGACTGATAAAGCTAAATTAAACTATGGCTTTACCCGTTTTATTGCCATCACACCTTTTCTTTAAAAAGTGTTGTCTAATCTATAATAATCTTTAAAGCATTAAAACCTAACCCAAATATTGCATTACATTTCATTAACACACTATCAGTATTGGGGAATCTGATCAAAAATATAAAGTTGTATTTTTCCATATTGGCCTGTTCTGTGTTCCCTCCTTAGTGGTTCCTAATAAACGGAATTATTTGAAATTCTCGTTCTGTTTCTAGTCTTAAATTCCATAATAAGAACCATAATCCGGAAGATTGTCTCACACTGCGTCATTAGAAAAACCTAAGATCGCTCAAGCATGGGTGTCACCTGCTTTGGCTTCTTGTTATGGTTTCCATACCCACCTGAGGATTTAGTCAGTCTACTGAAATGATGAGTTCACTGACTAAATGAAGCCTTTTTAAATAGTCTAAATTGGTTGAGCGTAGTCAGTTTACAGTATTCTGTATGCCTATGATAGACATAATAACTGTTTTGGTTGCTCACATGTGCAGCAGTATTCTCAGCTGTTGGCTGATTCATTCAATCAAGCGTAGTTCATTGTTCCTTACACACATGGATGCTCACGTGGCCTTGTAACAGCTATGATGTTGTCTCTTTCCTATGAGTTTTGCTGTGGTCGTCATTAACTTTAGTGTTATTTGAGTAGTCATCTAAAGGATATAGAAAAAGAGGTTTATTATGAAACTAATACAATAGAAGATCAACAATCTTTGAATCTCTGCTTTGGATCAGTAAAGATGTACTTTACAGTTGGAAGCTACGCACTACACAAAGAAGCATGCAGGGATTTCAAAATGGTGAATGTGTGACCAATATCTTCCCTTTTTCTCTAGAAGAAAGGAGTATCAGGACAGGAGCAGTAGTTCATGGAAGACAAGAAAAGGAAAAAAGACGACAAAAGGAAAAGGGAAGCCTCTCAGAAGGTGAGCATGTTCACAATGACTAGCAAGCTCCTCCTTCTGGGTTGGACACCAGTTTTGAGTGACTGACTGAATTAATTATTTATTATTTAAAGGTGCTGTAAGCGGAATGGTTCTTTTAGCTCACTTCCTGTCAGTTACTGCAGTTAGCATGTCACCTCGCTCGTCCCTACATCACCACATTAATGCACTGCGGTCTTCAAACAGCGAGTTATCTAGCATCATCTCAGATATGTAATTGTGATAAAACATGATAAAAACCATCAAAACAGACATTGGGAAGGATTTTTACCTGCTCCGCCATTGTATGCGCATAAACATTCACCCGTCTGTCCTCTGGCGTGCACTGGCAGTGAGATCATGAGTGAGACGGGTTTCGGTTTGTAGCGTTCTCTCTTGTGATTGGATATTAATTTCGGGATACGACAAAAAGTTTATTTGCCGATTACATGCAGAGCAGCTGACTGAGAGATCGGCTTTATGAAACGCGCACATTATGTAAGTAATCACTGTATGAATAAATAGCGATTTAACACTTATATTAACAAACAAATCGCTGCTTTATTATACATTCAAACCCGATCATATTTTATTCTTGTTAATCCCATGTTGCTTCTGTTCTATACTTTGCTTTGCATATCTTTGCGAAGCACATGTTGGACTGAGGGCATGTTTGACTTGTGAATGAATGCAATGTATCTGTCATGGTGTCCTTACTTTGATGCTTTTTGAAGGACGTTTAAGTAACTGTGTTTTTTTTTCCTGTTCATTTTAGGTCACGGAACAAAAAAACAAAGGTAAGCAGAACCGTGATGTTTGTCTATCAGTTAGAGATGTCAGGAGTTGGCTATGTTCACCAAAGTTATTCTGTTGATCCGGCTTCTGACATTTGATCATCTGTTTTAAGTGTTGTTTAGCTCTTCGTTTTATATCTCTGGCATAACCATTCATCTGGCACAGTAACCACATTGATGCTAGATAACCCTTGATTTTGTTAAACTACTTATTTCCGCCTTTGCAATATTTGAATGTTTTTGAAAAAAAGGCAAAGAGGAGCTTACATGAACCAAAATGATCTGCCTCAGGCTATTCTCTGTAGCGTCCTCCCTTTCCTTAACTACTTCATGTTAAAAATGTATTTAGTGCTTACAGTTACAGCAAATTAGTTGTTAATTCTTCTCTTAAAACGTTCTTGGTTCAACAATGCTTAAAGCTGCAGTTGAGAGTTTCAGCCGTTGGGATCCCAACGGCTGTTTTCCCAACGCTCTACCTGCTGTAGCTCCTCCCTCCGAACGACAGCTATGCGCGTTCATGTGAATTCAGTTACATTGACAGGAGACAAACACCATGTCCGATTCCGAGGTGATTAAACATTAGTAATGATAACTACATACGTACATATTGAGCATACATTTTAATCACAGACATACCATGTATGTTAGCTTAAAATCATTGTAAGTGTGCTGGTAGGCCTAACAAAAGTACCTGTAACAGCCAGGCAAGATAGCAAACTAATTGTAACAGAGCGGAGAGGTGTGTGTGTATCTCCTACTATCTATGCTCCTGCTCTGACCACAGCGGGAGCCCTGACACGCAGCCCGCTCCTCGCGCAGCAGCCCCGAGCAGCCGCCCCGAGCAGCGGGCTGCATGTCAGTGCTCCCGCTGCTCGTTGAGAAGAGGTGATTTGCTTTGGCGAAAAAAGTCACCAATAACACCAGAAAAAAAGCTAGATTTGTCGCTTGTCGCTGTCTTGAAAAAAAAAAGTCGCCAGGGGGGCTGAAAAGTCACTAAATATAGCGACAAAATTGCTTTGAGTTGGTAACACTGAGCACAGGACGAGGGCTATATAGGGCCAGCCGGACGTCCTGCTAGCGGCAGGCAGCCTAGGGGCAGAGCAAGGGGACGAGGTCGCGGTCGGAGAGGTCTTGATGTGATAGGGCAAGAAGACATGGCCGGTGTACTTTTTTTTTCGAGCTCTCTCCGTCTCCCTTTCAGCAGTTAACTATTCAACATTCGTCTTTCCTCGTTTTTTTGCTGTCTTAGCGGTGTTAGTTGTTGGTATCCTGGGAATGGTAAATTGAGGGTTCGTTTGTGAAGACATTGCTACTCGCTGTCTGCCGTAGTAGTCTAGTACCAAACAGTAGGCTAGTGTCAGACTGCTAGGGTCGTGAACGCTCACGCAACTGACGCATCAACGTTGTTGCCAAGGTCCCACAGCCAATAAGAACGGAGAATCTGACCTCGCTCTGATTGGTCAAAATTAACATGAGCGGTGGCAATTTTGGGGGGCAGCACACAGAGGCAGGGGGGAGCAAAGTGATAAAAAAGTATTTTCAGACCACTTCACCTACATATAGCTGAATGGCTATTATGACAGTTTTGCCAAATATTACAGTAAAAAAACTCAACTGCAGCTTTAATTTAATCCACTCCCAATTTCTATCTTCCTTGCCCTATCTGCAGTGCCAGACTTGACCAAGCCGGCGTCTGCTCAGTCGCCTGCCACTCAGAGCAGCTCTGCCTCCCCCAGCCCTGGACCCACCCCCTCTGCCTCTCCATCCCCAGCCACCTTGGGCCCTGGCAGTGCTGCCACCCCATCACAGGGCGGCAACAATGCCAAGCGCCTGGCGGTGGCCAACGGACAGCCCACCTCCACCACCATTTCTTCCTCAACCACTGGCAGCCCCAGTGCTGCTGGAAACGGCAGCACAAGTAGCGGAGGCGGAGCCCAGGCACCTCAGCAGCAACCGCGCTACATGCCGAGAGAAGTGCCGCCACGATTCCGCTGCCAGCAGGACCATAAAGTGCTACTGAAGAGGGGTCAGCCACCACTGTCCTCCATGCTGCTGGGAGGGGGAGGGGGAGGAGGGGATGGCCCCAATGCAAACATGGTTGCTGTCTCAGGTAAGTGTTTGCAATTCTGTAGTTCACATATAGATTTATATATCCATTCTATGTAAATATTTCTTTAACATATTCCTTTTGAGGCCTGAAGACTCATTATTGTGGGATTTTCTTTTTCAGATTCTGGTGCAGCTGCCTCCTCATTGGCTCTCACCTCATCATCAGTTGCTGCTTCTACTACTACTTCTAATTATGCAAATTCCATGTGGGGGACAAGCTCAGGCAGCCAGGCCTCCTCTCAGGGCAGGGAGCAGGTGATTGTCGATGGAAACGACCTGGAGGAGTGGCCTAGCATTGCTGGCAGTGATGGGGGAGGAGCTTCTTTCACCGTGGCTGGAGGGGGCAGCAGCAACAACGTTATGCCTGTGAACAGCATCAGTGCCTCTGGCAACCAATCCTCACCCACTTCCTCGTTCTCTTTGCCCAATGAATGTATGCAGTCTACCAACGGTGTGGCGTGGGGGATGGCTGCCTCCCAGGGTCAGCTTGGAGGAGGGAACGAAGTAGCTGAAGCTGGGTCTCTGCTACAGCCCTCCTCACTTTCCAAAGCCTCCGCTGTGCCAGGGAGTCATGATGCCAGTGGCCCCGTCAACGGCAGCAGTGGTATTCCAGGTGCCAACTTCAATCCAAATGCCAACCCTTCGGCCTGGCCTGCCCTGGTGCAGCAGGATGGGCCCGCTGCTGCAGGGGAAGGAGGTGAGTCTTCCTTCCATCACCAGGGCCCTGGAGGGGCTCTGTCTGCCAACAGCTCTGCTTCCCTGGGAATGGGGCTGGGAGGCGGGCCAGTCGGGGTGCTGGGGGGTCACCCACCTTTATCTGTGAATCAATCAAGCACCCATCAGCGCCAACTTCACCAAATGCAATCCAGAGACAGAGAGATGGTAGGGGGGAAGTGGGACGGCGAATCAGCGGGACCAAAAATTGCAGGGGGGGAAGGGATGGGGGGTGGAATGGACAGTATTGTGGGAGGAGGTGAGATGAATGTGGGAGACCACAGCCTTGCCTCTTCATGGAGAGGCCCGCCTTCTAACCCCGCAGCTAACTCCAAAACGGGTGCCTCAAGGACTGATGGATGGGAGGGTGGAGCAGGTGGCACAGGGGGATTCACAGCTGCTGAAGGAGATAATGGGACCTCAAGTTGGGGGTATCCAAGCTCCACAAGTGGGATTAATGCTTGGGGCAGTTCTGGAACTGGGGGAAAAAGTAGTCAAACCTCCGGGGTATCTCAGGGAGGGTGGGGGTCACCAGGAGTAGGAGCGGAGAGAGGAGTTTCTGGTGGTGATTGGGGCAGGAGCACCACCGGTACAGGTGGAGCTAATCCAGGAGGCGAGGGTGTGGGAGGAGCCTGCAGCAGTAACAGCAGCAGTAGTGGGGGCAGCACAGCTGGCAACCCGCCTGCCAGCACCTCTTCCTCAGCAGCCCCCACCACTATGACCAGAGCCTGGGACAATCAGAAGGGAGAGGGCGAGACAGGGGAGTGGGGTGGAGGAGTAGACGGACAGGGAGCACAGGGACGATCATCATCCAGTGGTGGAAATTCCAGAAACGAGAGCGGCAGCAGTCACACTCGTGCTCGCCACCCAGCACCTAATGCTGAAGCTGCCTTACAGAACCTGCTCAGCCGGTCTGATCTGGACCCTCGAGTCCTGTCCAACACAGGCTGGGGTCAAACACAGATCCGACAAAACACGTCCTGGGACTTCGAGGAACGTGGAGCACAGAGTAAAGGTGGATCGACATCAGCTACATCGAAACACCAGTCTTCTGTTGGTGGTTCTTCTCAGTATTCTAGTGGATCCAGGACCCAAATCACAGATTCTATGGGTCCAGGGGTCAACACTTCTCTGGCTCAATCTGCCGGGTCCTCCGGAGAGGGCTGGGAGAGCAGCAGCAACAGTAGCAGCAGTGGGGCCTCCATGTCTGGGAGAGCTCCACAACCTTCAGGCCCCAACATGAAGAATCTTGGCGTCTCACAATCTGGGCCAGTGACCACAACGGGACCTGGTATGGGGTCAGGGGTAATGCCAGGACATAGCCAGCAGGGGAAGGTTACAGGCTGGGGTGGAGGAGGGATGGGGGCTGGGGATGGCCATGAGGCTAAGGGCTGGGGAAAGGAGGAATGGAGAGACAGCAGTAGAGGAGGAAAAGGAGGAGGAGGATGGGGTGATCCTGGTCCACAGAGCGAGGCAGTGAGTGGAGGCTGGGGAGGAGGTCAGGAGGAGAAAGGGTCAGGGGGGTGGAAAGATATGGGAGGGAACGGAGGAGGCGGGTGGGGATCGGGTCAGAAGGCCGGGGCAGGTAGGGACTGGGGAGAACAGTCCAAATCAAATAGCGGAGGAGGATGGGAGGATGAGAGGAAGAATGGAGGTAACTCAGGTGGGGATTCAGGTGGGGGTAGTTGGGGCAGCTGGGAGGATGGTGCTCCCCGGAGAACCTGGGGAGCAGGGGGCCAAGGGGGTGGAGGAGGGAACGGAGGAGCGGGGATGGGTGTCGCTGGGGGTATGGGCTCCAAACCCCATCAAGGTTGGGGCGGGGGAAACAAAATGCACCAGATGCCAAACAGCCAGTCGGGCACCATCACAGGCCCGCCGGCACAACTGCAACAGCAACAATCACAGCCCCGCAATCAGCATCCACCACAGCGGCAGCAAGGGTTGGACCAAGGGGCTATGCAAGGGGCCGGGGGAGGAAACCCATATCTCAAGCCCAGAATCAGAACCAAAGCTCAGGCTGGACCTCGGGGCCCATCCCCAGTGGCCCTGGAGGAGGAGGTGGTGGCGGAGGAGGCGGATCTGAACCGAGCGGCTGGGAGGAACCCTCACCGCAGTCTATAAGCAGGAAGAACGAGATAGATGATGGAACATCAGCATGGGGAGATCCCACACATTACAACTACAAGCCGGTCAACCTGTGGGATAAGAACAGTGCCCCAGCGGGCCAGCAGCCGCATAGCCAAGGTCAGCCGCCGCCGCCTCAGCAGCAGCAGCAGCAGCAGCAGCAGCAGCAGCAGCTGCAACAACAACAACAACAACAACAACAACAACAACAACCACCACCACCACTACCACAACAGCAAGGACCTCCAATACAGCAGCAGCCTAGCAGGCAGGCCGCAGGGCTGGGAGGTAACAGAGACTTCAACACTGGCCATGGACCTGGAAAAACTTCGTCTATGGGTAAGACACCACAAACTACATTTATAGTGTTTTTGAAGTTGTCATAATGGGGAAAAAGACTTAAATCATCCATTGCTTTAGAAAGATGTGAACTACCACTTTATCAATGTGACCACTAGGGGTGTGCACGTGTACACGTGTAACCGTTTAGTAAATCATAAACGTTTAGGAAAAATCAATAAACGAAAACCGTTTAAAAAAAAAAATCTTCAAATTTAAAATTTTCTTTTTTTCGAAGTTTTTAAATATGTTCTGGAGACACACATTTATTGATTTTACATCACTAGTAGGCCTAAACTAATTGGGGATGATAAAAGCTAGTCTGCCGAATCGGTCTGTCCCTCGGCGAGTGTGTGAGTGTGTGTATCGGCGCACACACACACACACACACACACACACACACACACACACACACACACACACACACGGGGAGTCGCCGTGCCGGTGCTCGACTCGCAGCCACGGAAGAGTGATGAAAGATAACCTAAAGATTAAAGTTACTCGGTTGACGTGAACTAAGCTCGTAAGTAGCCCGAACTTTATAACACCTGTTCAACCTGCATGAACGTGTACATGTAGAAAGCGATAGGCTATATTAATCAGGAAATGAATGAAGCGCGATAATGACGGCGCACATGTCAGGCAAACGTGTGTGTGTGTTTGTGTGTGTGCCATGGACCTATTATAAGAGGTGTGTAAACGAGCGTAGTTCATTTCAACTGTGTGTTTACAGGCGAACAAACGTGTGTGTGTGTGTGTGTGTGTGTGTGTGTGTGCGCGCCTACAGGACGGCGGGCGCGCGAAGACAATGACGTCACGGTTAACCGTGTACACGAAAAAAATTCCGTTGTGTACACGGTTAGACATTTTTGTAAACGTTCACACCCCTAGTGACCACTGAGTCAACCTAGTGATAGCTTCTACATGTACAGAACCAACACATTGGGCTAGTTTTGAGGCAAATAGTTGTCCTTTTCTCAATAGGTTTCTAATGGGGTTCTCCATAACATGTGATTTGGCTTTGTGTCTGCAGGTCCGTCAGGTTGGGGTGGTGCTTCTCCATCCAGTCCTACAGGAGACAATGGCACGGCAGCGTGGGGAAAGCCCACTGAAGCCCCTACTAGCTGGGGAGAACCTGAAGATGTTGGAGGGAAGACATCAGGCTGGGGAAACCCTTCTCCAAACCCTATCAAGCCTGGTGAGAGAGATTCAAATAACAATTTAAAGTATATGAGGTGAAAGCAGCAGGACATTAGTCTACATAGATTCACAGCTGGTATTTGCAGGACATCCTGACATGATTTGAAAGATTGGGTTGGCTGTGCCAAGTTAACACATATTGTTTGCATTGTATTTGGTAGGGCTGGCCCGAATGCCATTTTTCAAGCTTCGAATATTCGTTGGTTTTTTTCGAGCGAATATTTGAATATTCGTTCCAGAAAAACACACCATCAAAAAACATTTAAAAAAAAAACGTTAATAATCCCTATATACTCCCTGGAACCGATTTTGACAGTATCTGCATATTTTGTTGAAGATTTACGCGCTCGGAGGTGAAGTAATGGATGCGCTATTACGATGTAATACCCTCCTAAATGAGCAATACTACTACTACAATATTACTTACTTTTATATCCAAATATAAAATTATTTGATGACATTATATTGCAGTACTAGTTTCTTGCAAAAAAATTGAGAAAAAAAATAATAATTAGAAAAAAAAAAAAAAAGCTACGAATACTAATTTAATCTCCGAATACAAATTTTCCGAACAAATATTCGAATAATTCGGGCCAGCCCTAGTATTTGGAACATTGGCATGCTAATCTACAAATAGAAGACATAAAAATGCATACATTTCAGATCTAATAATAATTTCCCTATAATGTGATATTTGTATTTAGTGATGAGTATTTTCTTCTGCAGTTTCAAAGTCTATGCAAGACGGCTGGGGTGACAAAGAGGGCTCTGTGGCTGCCTCGCGTCACTCAAGCTGGGAGGATGAAGAGGAGGGAGGGGGCATGTGGAACAGCACAGGCTCCCAGGGAAGCAGCTCGTCTTGGGGACAGGGGAGCAACGGGGGCTGGGGACAGAGCCACGCTGGGAAGAAGCCTAGCAACAAGGTGGGAATGGTTCAAAAAACAACATTTGGGTCGTGCAACCTGTATGTGGGTACATTTATTTATACTACTTAGTCACTATCTAATCTCATTGACATCTCTTATAACAACAGGGTTCCCGCGGATCCTTAAAAAGTCTTAATTTCATAAATCTAAAAATAAGGCCTTACATAGCATTAAAAAGTCTTAAATCCATCTTTCAAAGGTCTTAAAAATGTTAACACATGGTAAGTAGGATTTTATGACTGTAATTGGTCTCAAATCTAAAAATAATACGTAACATTTTTTATTTTTTTAATAAATTGCCGAATAGTTTAATGTTGTGCAATCACGAGAGCGGAACATGGACATATAAAGAAAGGAGCGGAACCAACAAAACATTTGTTTGCGTCCGTGACTCAGAGCAGACGCACGTCGCTCAGGTAGCAGTAGCAGCATGAGTAGCAGTCGGCCCGCATCATGGGAAAATGTAAATTCAACAAAATTTGGCACAAGGCACATTGTATGCACAGCGCGAAACACAAAGCCTCAAAATCAAGCTGTGAACAAACGCCAGGTATTTCCCTGTTCTGTTCTACTCGTCGTGCCGTGCCTCCACCCCTCCATGCTCCACCTCCGATATCAACAACCGGGACAGCAGCACCAAATCTCCAGACAATGTTCGGTGTCACGCGTACTAGGGATGAGCCCGAATCCGAACATGTGTAGGCTATTCGGAAAAGCACGGATAATGAGATCGATCGATAGTCTCGTTATATTCGGGGAACAAATATTTATTTATTAAGTGCTAAATTGACGCAGCGCGTGCTGCCTTAACTATAGTGGCACCGATCAGCTGTTCATCTTCGCTGCCGCGGCGGAGAGGAGAAAGACCGGCTGCATTTATGCATGGCTCCGTTACCCGCGGTCTCTCTCCATTCCGCTGGAATTTTCTGCAGCCCGTGTCACCGTCAGCCCTTCCTGCCTTTCATTTATTTCAGACCTCTGAACATGGACCACGTCTCTCTAGTAGCGGGCAGCGGGCTGTATAATGCTATTAAATAGACAAAATCGATTAAATATTTAAATATATCAAATATATATTTAAATATTCGATATGTGACGCTTCGCCTGTTTAGTTCATACAATCTGTTTATAACTAAGATAAGCTGAAAAAAGTATAATCTTTGTGCGTTAAACACTTGTAGAGCACTAAACGCTGTTTCCTGATCCAAAGTAATTATTCATTGAACCAAGTTAGAAAAAAAGGGAGAGATAGAGCGACAGAGTGAGTGAGAGAGTAGAGGGAAATAAATTGGGCAAAATAGATCGATTAGATGTCGGATCGATATATCATAAAACTTTTAAAAATAAAAAGTTTTAAAAAAATTAAATAAAACAGACAAATTGAATTACTGTGATGTAATACTGTTCTTTTTCAGATTCTGAATGTTCATTATATCCCCCAGTCAAAGGGCTAGTGGGGCTCAGACAGTTCATATAACTTATAATGAGAGAGAGAAACGGATGAAAAGTACAGAATGAGGTACAAATGTATCTCATAATTAATGATATGCCAATATTAGATCAGTTTGATGCACTGAAGGGACAATAATTGCAAAAAAAAAAAAATCGGACATAAACCCCGGCCATTTCCGGCTTCATATCCGAATACAGATACATACAGATTATTTTGTTGGTTGAACAGATACAGATAATGACGTCTACGCTGAAAGCACAGTTACTGTGGTGTCTGACCACCGAGACAATACATTTTTCCTTTGGTCTGTTGGTCTTAAATTTCATATCAAGTGGCATTAAAAAGGTCTTGAAAAGTCTTAAATTTAACTTGCATTAAGCTGTTCGAACCATGAACAAAGCTGTAGTAAGTAAAAGTTGAAGGTACCCAATTGGTTATATGAATTTACCCACTCAATGAAAGTAAGAAAATTAATTATATGGCAAAGCTACTGCATTTATCTGCAGTATATGTACTTTGTTAAAACCCTCTGCACACTCTCTTCTTGTCTCTCAGGGTCCACTTAAACCTGGTGGAGGAGACTCATGGATGAGTCCCATCAACAGACAGTTCTCCAACATGGGACTGCTGGTAAGAAATGTTGTTGCATTTTACTCATCACTAGAGATGTGTTGTAGCAGGGAAATGTCAGATACTGTATGTCCTCTTTTCCAGATTCAGCAGAATAAACTGGCGTTTAGTGTGCTGTTTTTTCCCTAAATGATAACATGTGTGGCTTTATTTGCTCTACAGAATGACGATCCCAGTGGCCCAAACATGGACCTGCCTCCGGGTTCTCTCCAGGAGAAGAAGCTGGATGTGGACAAAAGAGGCATGGGGATGAACGACTACAATGGAGACATGAGAAAGACAGGACGAGCAGGTGGAGGGGGCATGGCATATCGGCCACCCGGTTCCAAAGAGACAGCACCTGGGGATGCTGGATCCTACTATGACAAGGTAATGCCTCACTACCAGCCTAGCCGTATTTGTCTCTTATGTCTATTCTCGTGTCTAGATAACATTTTGTCCTTTCTCACTAGTCTTTATTTCCTATTCTGACTCTACCTTTTCTTCCTGCTCTGTCTCACGTCTCCCTGTCTCACCCCTTCCCTCCCCCCATTAACCACCTCTTACATTGGTCTTCAATTGGCTGTCACTGTGACAGACCTTTCCTATGACCAATCAGGATTGGTGCCTTGGGGAGGAGGGTCCTTGCTCTCTGTACTCACCACCCACTGTCTACAAGCCCCATTCCCTCTTCAACCACACTATCCCCTTTAGACAAGTAAGCTAAGCAACCTCTTGTTTCCGTCCTACCATCAGGTTCTTGTAGTTTTGTGTTTATAGAAAGCTAACCAAACAAATGTATCCCCAATGTTTTCCTCTTCCAGTCTTTTGTTTTTCTGCTTTATCCGTTTGTATGTTTTTCATGTATGTGACTCCGATGTTGTGAGTCCTCGTTTTAATAACCCATCCTTGGTCACAGGGAGGTCACAGTATCTTTGGCAGTGGTGGAGGGATGGCTCAGTCAAGACACCAGCCAAGTGTCCCACCCATAAACCAGTCCCCTGGGATAAGAGCGCAAGTGCCTCATCAGTTCCTGTCACCACAGGTATTAAGGCTTCTGCTGTTATTCTGTGTTCAGCGTTATCCCCAGCGGTCTGCATCTTTTCACACTGATTTGACACTGTTGAACAGTGTTGTTTGTGAGGGGAATTATCTTTGCTGTTTATTTTTGCTGCTTAGCAACAGCGGAATTCTTTCAACTAGGAAATGTGTTGAGTTTGGCAGCGACACTATGTAGGTCATGCATAGGGTTGATTGGTAACTGCACAGACTCATCTTTGTGCTGTGTACTTTCTGACATAGTGCGTAATTGTCTGATTGTTCTTTTTATGAGCTTCCATGGCGTAGTCTGTTGGATGAGTGCATGGTGTATATTCTGTGCGTTCCTTAGGGTGCATAATGACTCTTTAGGAAATGTTTAATTTTTGAATGTTTTATAGCTTAGATGCCTCTGTGATTTTTTTTATCCTAATTTGTTCCCTCTGATTCATTTATTTATTTGTATGTTTATACTCATTTATTGCATATCCGTTCATCCTTTGTTGCTCACAATTTTTCCCCCCATTAAAAGTTTTCTTGGGGACAGATTGTGAACCCCTTAGTAGCACATTTGTGATGTTGAGCTATGTAAATTAGAAAATGAACTTGATTTGTTCATGTATCACTGCTCACTTCTGAGGATTACCAAAACGTGTCAGGAATTGAATCACTTCTATTTACTCCCTCGGGTCAAGACACTTGTTAACAACAGCTAATGAGACCATGAGAAAGAATCAATGTAGACGAGAGGTAACCTGAGGTAGTTGCTAGTGGTTACAGCTCCAAAGCGTTTCTGTGGTAACAGGTGTGCCTGCCTGCCGTTGTGTGTGTGTGTGTGTGTGTGTGTGTGTGTGTGTGTGTGTGTGTGTGTGTGTGTGTGTCTCCAGGTGCCAGGCTCTGTGCTGAAGCAGATGCCCCCTCCCAGCGGGAGCGTGGGGGGTGTTGGCAGCGTGGGAGGAGTGTCAGGACTGGGTGGAGGCGTGTTCCCTCCACAGCTGTCTCCCCAGCATATTGCCATGCTCAGCAGCATCTACCCACCTCACATCCAGTTTCAGCTGGTGAGAAGCAGCACTCTACATGTCTAAGAGCTTTCTGCAGGGTTCCATACACATCTGCTGAGTGTGAGATGTGATCGTTTCTCAGACCTTAACAGCTTGCAAAATCAAAAAGCTTTAGGAAAAGGGAGACCATTTTAATCAGTTTCCATATATGATTGTACATTGTGTACGCACATACAGTACAGTTTTACTCCCCCTGTATGTCACAATTTCTGATACTGATATGAGTTTTTTTTCATGCATCGAGGGACAGGATGGTGAAGAATGACTCATCAAAACATTGCATAACGCCCACAAAATCCTTGAAATCATATCAAGCATGACATATCGCATACAAATGTGTTGGAACCATGTCACTATCACTTTCAAACAACATTATTATTATTATTATTATTATTATGAGATTAAAATCCTACATTTTACAAAATACTGTGACAAATTTATTTTCATTACAAACTCTGACTCACTGACCAAATATTTAGATAGTGATGATTACCTCAGAGTAGAGCCAAAAAAAGATCAGCAGTCTACACAGCATTCAGTGTGCACATGCCTTTGTTAGTACAAAGCTTTAACATCTTCTGTGCAGCAGAGTGCATTTTTATCTCTTAGCGTTCTCACTCCGTTAGTTTCTTTTCCTATTTTGTTCTGTCTGTAATGGTTCAGGCTTGTCAGCTCCTCCTCCAGCAGCAGCAGCAGCAGCAGCAGCAGCAGCAGCAGCCACAACAGCAGCAGCCACAGCAGCTCCTACAGAACCAGAGGAAGTTTCCACCAAACGTGCGGCAGCAGGCTGACCCTCAACAGGTACACACAAATACCACACATCACTCCCTCCCTCACTTCATCACATTCTCCTCCCAGCAGCTGACACTTTTTTTGTGGTCCGTCCTCAGCTGGCCAGGATCATGGCTGTGCTCCAGCAGCAGAGGCAGCAGCAGCAGCAGCAACAGCAGCAGCAGCAGATCGGGGGTTTAGGTGGCAGCTCCAAACTCTCCCCCTCTCACCATGGTGGAGGTGGCATAGGGGGTCCCAAACTGCCAGGGGGTGATTCCCTGTCCCATCCAGGCCTGGCAGCATCTATGGCTGACCTGCACCAGAAAAATCTCGGACCATACTCTGGTGAGCGATTGTTCCCTACACCGGGAAGTGTGCATGCATTACATTTTACAGAGATTGCATGTTAAGAGTATATTGCCATCTCATTTTTCTAAAATTATTTTTATTTAACTCAACAATTGTTTAAAACATATTAACCCTTGTTATGTTTCCTTCTGTTCTCTGGTTCTCTTCCTGTAAGCAGGCTTTAGCTCTGGGGTGAACATCCCAGGTCTGGACCTTGGTGGTTCTATGGTGGGGGGACCTGGGGGCATGAAGGACCTAGGGATTCAGAAGTCCCGCTTCAAATGGATGATGGAGGGACACAATTCTCCAGACACATCCTCACCTGAGAACGCATTCCATAAAAATGGTGAGATGTTTGGGTTTTTATTATACCAATGTGTTGGATAAGATATGAAGTGAACGGTTGACATATTAGCATGATAAGTGAACCCATCTGGTGTTCAGTGCTGTAACATACACTATCACCTTCCAGGTCCTGTCACACCTATGAAGATGTCAGGGGGCTCACCCTACTCTCAGTACGACATGATGGTTGGAGACGGGATGGGTGACAACTGGCATCGCACCCCGGGAAACAAGATGGGTCCCAAGCCTACCCCCACGCCCAGCTGGCCCCCTGGTTAGTGACACGTTAGAGTTAAATCCATCACATGAGTCAAAGAATCCAGTGTTTCTCCTACCATTATACAGGGCCCGCCAGGCCAACAGCTGCCAAAAAAATATATATATATATATATTTTTTTTTTCCTGTCTGCGTGGCGTGATGCGCGTGTTCATTCGGAGCGCACATGTCAAACAGGGAAACTGACGAGAAATAATAACCTTCCTTTATAGGTCCATGGCAGGAGCATGACTAGCCAGCAGACATTACACTGGAGATATTTAGGACTCTATCGGTGAATCTCAATTCAGGGGTTACAGCCTACGAAGGCTGCATTTGAAGACCGATTGCGTCATAGCGGTGCGCAAAGGCTTGTTCCATTTGCAAGGCTCCTTCATATGTGGCTGAGAAATGCAGCCTTCTTTTCACGGTTTTGAAGCCTGCAACAGATGGATCCTTCGCGGCCCAACATATCCCAAGATTCATTGCGTTTTTTTCAGAGATGGCATAAAATAAAATAAAAAAATAACAAAACAGCAACGTGTTGCTCCATCTTCTTAACTTTTCTTTTTCTTCCTTTCTTTTTTTCTTGTACTTTTTCTTTTCGTCTAGTAGGCAACTTCTTTTTATTTTTTCCTCTGTTGACAAGGCTGTCTCCGTTGGCAGCAATCAGGGTTGCTAGGCAGCACAGGAGCGGCGAGTCGTCACGCAAACCGGAAATGCTCGTAAACGGAGACCTGCGGAGACCGCCTCGTTTAACAACGCTCGTTCGGCCTTCGAATCGGCCTTCATAGACCGCGTCCTTCCAAGGACGTGTTCTCTGTATTGGGATACAGTCAGTAACAGGGAGTTGAACAGGAAAAGGTGCTGAGCAAAACTTAGAAAGCTAAAGTCGCTACATCGCCGTGGCAACCAATCTGTATCAACAGCTGAGACAGTGCAGCAAGTTATCTTGAAAACAGCAGGCTACTGTAGCAATACAACCTTTATTTTTTGGTATTTTCAATGATACTTTATTTTTATGTTTTAAATTGAGAACTAGGCTACATGAAATATAAAGGTCGGAATACGAAATTTGGCTTATTTTGCACACATTTATTCATTTATTTTAAATTAATATTTGATAAATTTAAAGGAAATGTTTCATGATTCAGATTATTCCAGAAATTAATACTAGACAGGACATACCTGTCTATATTAGGTCTTAGTGTTTATTGTATTTTATTTTCATATCCATGTGTTTTTCTTCAATAGTTTATATGGCTTGTGTCTCCAAATTATTCCAGAAAATTGTTTTAGGCAGGACATATGACAGCTGTTTACAGAGCAAAAAAAAAAAAATCAGATTTAGCTTCTCAAAGTGCACCAGATTGATGCATTTAACTTTAAAAAGTTAAATGTTTTCTTCCGCAGGGGCATGCCCCAAGACCCCACTAGAAGGTCCATTCTCCCCCAGCAGTCTCAAAAAATCCTGAGGGAAACACAAAATGTTCAAACGTACCGAATGTGAAGGCATAACCCTATGCCCTAATTTGTAGCGGGCTGTCAAAAGAGGCTCATCCATAATACGGTTACTTTTGGTCAATTTCTACTATAAATTTGGTAAGCACGCCACACGCATACTCTTTATCAGCTTTTACCACCGGGCCTAAAAAAAAATCTAGGGGAAACACTGGAATCCCTCAAGGGTTAAAACAAGATTAAGGAAGAAAAGTAATTCCTATGTTTTGGTGTCAATGACAGACCATCTAGGAATATGTAGGGGAGAACGGGGTAATTTGTCACACGGGTTGGTTGTCGTTATATATCTCGGAACCAGAAGGCGCTGTCTGTGACATTTTGGTATGTAAATATCCAGAATTGGGATCAGAGGTCACCTACATAGTCTTCCTTTGAGTTAGACTGCTGAATTTGAGGTGAGACGACTTTGTGTTTTTCATGTCAAATTGTAAATATTTAGCTCCTCAGTATTTTTCTTCTAGGCTTTTGCACAATGGGTTTATAACAAAACACTTGTTACCCATACAAAGTGTGAAGGGTAAACTATAGTTTAGATTGTGGTTAGCAAGCTAATTAGTTGTCAGATGGTTGTTGGCCTTGATGCTAGCAAGAAATTCAAGTTGGGGTTGGTCGTCACATTTTGTGTGGGCGGTTGATTGTTATATGTTATCTCAAGACTGCAGCCAGAAAAGGAACCCAATAACGAAATAAATTGTCAAGCTGTAGCCTCACTGACACACCAGAGAAGGAAAGAATAGAGCAGGAAAAGGCAGCTAGCATGCAAAAAGAAAAAAGGGCAACAAAATCAAAACAACCCAGTGCATCCCAAACTAGACCAGCTGCCAAGTTATATAGGCCTATTTGTCAACTTGACAATGCATCTAAACTTTCAAATTTAGTTCTACTTTCTTGCCTTCTTTTTAAGATTATTCCCATTAAGATAACATTGTGACAAACAACCCCATAGTGTTTGACATCCGACCCCATCATGGGGTTGGTTGTCACAATGTGTTGATGATTAATTTCTTCTTTATTACAATAAGATATAAAAGGTGAGGGGTACACATTTCAAGCCAACACCTTAAGCTTCAATTTAATGTAGGAATGATTATTGAAAGATGTTTTGGTGATAAGCTATTCTCACTAGAGTAAAAAGTGTGCCTATTTACCCCGTTCTCCCCTACTCAGTCACTCTTGGAGACACTCAGTTTTTACCTGTGGTATTTCTCATGTTGTGTCCAGATGTACTCCACCTGCTCCCCTGCCTTTGAAAACTTTCCCAACAGACCAAATGTATTTTTCCTCTTTAGAGTTCCAGCCCGGCGTGCCCTGGAAGGGCATCGACCGTGTGGACCCTGAATCTGACCCCTACATGACCCCAGGGAGCATGATGGGAAATGTGGTGTCATCCAGCCTAAATGATACTGAGCACCAGTTGTTAGATAATACTGGTAAGCCTTTAATATATCCCCTGGCTTATTTTCTCTACCATGAGGTTTGTGATGAGACTGCTTTCATACAATGATATCTAGTAGTTATTTTGTTATTAAGTTGCCTTGTTATCTTATGATTTGTCTTCTGCATTTTGCAATATTGAACAAGGGAAGGTATTTTTCTAAGCTTCTTTGGGTTCATATTCTTTTTTCGTTTTCACAGTTTTGCTTGTGCTCATGTTGCATATTGTTTATACCAATGTGAAGAATTATTGATTGAATAGTTACTGTCATTCCTTCATTCTAAAAAAATGCTAACACACTTGTTTGGTGCCTTTTTTGTTTGCAGATTCCACCCCTCCCCTCAACACCTTGCTGCCTTCACCTGGTGCCTGGCCCTACAGTGCCTCAGACAGTCCCCTCAACAACGCACACAACTCAGGTGCCCACACACCAACACTCGCCATCTTATATCTGTGATAAATTGAGATTTCAGCCTTTTCTGGTGTTCAATAGACCAAACAATTAATATATTAATTAAGAAAATAATCATCTGATTAATTGATGAAAAAATTGTTAGTTTCACTTTCAACCCTTATTAGGATTAATTAGCCCTTGCATATTAAAATCCGTTTTGATATATTCAAATTTTTTAAATGAAAGAAGTCACAACTTTTTTTTTAACTTTATACTTCATAGTTTATCTTTGTCATAACCAGAAGTCACTCTGTCATGAAAGTCTTGATCAACTTGCTCGCTATACTGATATTGTTCCATATTAGTATTATAGTGTAAAACAATGTTCAGGCCCTCCTTAATTTTTCGGTTTCCCTACAGCAAAGTACACAGACTACAAGACCAGCTGGCCCCCAGAGCCCATTGGACACAAGTCCTGGAAAGCCAATCGCGGCAGCAGCCAGTCCCAGCTGTCCCGCCCACCTCCAGGACTAGCCAGTCAAAAGCAGCCATCGCCTTCCCCTTGGTCTGGAGGAGCCCCTCGATTGGCTGGTCGGGGCTGGGGCGGTGGCTCGAACACCACTGGTAATGCCCCAACAAATGTTTCATGTTTTTTCTGGTTACGAGCCTTTTCCTCCTCCAGGCTTGTTGAATTATACAGCAGATTTAAATGTACACGGGAGATTAAACAACTGGTTTTCATTGCGGAGTGCTCTTTTGAATGAGAGTCCATTCATATTTGATCTGGAAGAGCAGCCAAGCCATGGTGCAGGCCCGCTGGGAAAGTTATTCATCTTTTATTACATATGAGAAGCGGAAAGGAAAAACCCAGTGGGATTGTGTTTACAGGGAATGTGGAAACCTCTCCCTCAAAATGTTTTTCTTTTTCTCCACAGGCTCGGGCTGGAGTGACGGTAGCTCTCGGGAAAGCTGCTGGTTGGTGCTCAGCAACCTCACACCACAGGTACAGACACATTTTACAAAATCTACTGAAAAACATTATTTTAGGGTTTTTACTATTCTAATACTGCCAGTTTGGCTTGTTTACTCTCACTCCAAAAACAGGGACGAAAGGTGATTCCATGTAGAAACGATGATCTGTTTAATACCTCAACCCATATTTAAGTTGACCATCTTTCATCTTGTGTATTCCCCTCAGATTGATGGCTCCACTCTGAGGACCATCTGCATGCAGCACGGCCCTTTGCTGACCTTTCACCTTGGCCTGACCCAGGGCACTGCTCTGATTCGCTACGGCTCCAAGCAGGAGGCAGCCAAGGCCCAGAGTGCACTCCACATGTAAGACTCACCTCAAAACATCAATACCTTTAATATATATCATACATGTTTAACTGTTTATTTTAGAAAACCCTTTGTCAAATGTATATTGTAATTAATTTTAAGGAAAAAGACATGCTCTAAAAGTGACTTTGTTTCTATCAGGTGTGTTCTGGGTAACACCACTATCTTGGCGGAGTTTGTAAGTGAGGAGGACGTGGCTCGCTATATTGCACATTCCCAGGCAGGAGGAGCAGGGAGCGGCGGCACCACAGGCGGCCCTGCAGGCTCCGGGCCTACTGCGTCCTCCGCAGTGGGCGCTAACGGTAACGGAGGAGGCTGTGAGAGAGGCGGAGCAGGAGGCAGCACAGGAGGAATGGAAGGAGGCTCCACAGCTGGAGGAGCAGGAAACGGAGGAGCCGGGCATTCCAGCTCCGGGTGGCAGAGCATGGACAGCACAGGCGGCTCATCGGACCAGTCTGCCAACCAGGGGCCCGGGCTGGGCATGTTCGCCCAGTGGAGCAACAACGGTGCAGGAGGGGCGGGTGGGGCCGGAGGAGTGGAGGCCGCAAGGCAGGGTCTGTGGGGAGGGATGAGCGGGGCAGGGTATCCCAGCAGTAGCCTTTGGGGTTCCCCGGCACTTGAAGATTGTCACCAAATGGGCAGCCCCGCTTCACTTCTTCCTGGGGACCTGCTGGGCGGGGGGGGCGACTCTATGTGAGGGACTGACTGACACACACACACACACACACACACACACACACACACACACACACACACACACACACACACACACACACGTGCATATTTTACACCCAAGTCAGAATACACACGTCACACTCTGTATTTATGTACATGAAGAGTTGACATGAATTAAAGTTACACTGGTCACCCAACACGCTGACACTTAAACATGCATACTACACAAACATTACATGCACACATAACTTATACACATACACATAGCGCCGCTTAACTTTAAATGAAGACAACAGTAAAACTTGAACCGGGGGAAAAGGTGAAATCCATTAAACTCTTAGGACTCAACTGGATAGCTCTTTGTCTTTTTACTCAAACCCACCATCTGCATTCAGAGACCCAATCACTCAGGCATGCACTGTAGACAGGCTCAGCCAGAGTCGTACGTGTCAACAAGTTTAGCTATTGCTGTTTTTAGTGTGCCACAATTTTTTTTCTTTTGTATTACTATTTAATGGTCGAATCTCAAAAAAAATCAGACTTGCAGACTGAGCCCTCGTAGACCTGGCTGGCGTACTTCTGAGTTCTCATGTTTGGAAGCTCGAGAGTGGGGAAGGATCTGGAGTTTGTCGAAAATTTGGGACAGCGCCACACTACTGAGTCAAACGGACGATCAGCAACCTTTTTTGAGGTCTGGAAAAAGGAGAGCGGTTTTAAGTCGGTACTGACACCTCTACCTTGGTGGAAATATGCCATCAACATGGGACCCAGGGTAAAAAAAAGTAGAAAAAAAGAAAGAAAACAACATTAGCCAAACTTGCACTATATGCCTCTGGGTTTGTTGTTGACACATCCTCCACAAATCCCTCCATGTTTTGAAACAGAGCTACAACACAACAACTACATAGACCTTACAGGACAACTAAACGTTACAACAGCAGTGGCCTTGGCTAACACCCAGCGGCCGCCCGCCCACCATGTCAGCAGAAAAGAAAAATGTGTGAAACTTTGTGAAAATCCATAGATGTCGTTCTTTTTTTTCTTCTTTTTTTTTTGCCCCTCAAACACTGACCTCGCTATTGTATTTTTTTCTTACTCGAGAAATCAAGTTGGTTATTATATACTGTCATGATGTTAATGATGACTATGATCACTTATTTACTCGCTGTACAAGGTGCCCTCCTGCCTGCCTGTGTGTGCATGAAAGGAGTGATGACAGTATGGCCGAATGGAGGAGGATGTGATGAAGATAATGAGGACGATGATATCGGGATGTGTGTGTTATTGCTACAATGTTGAATGTTTCTTTATTTCTTGTCCACGAGAGATTCATTAGAAACCTTTGTATACGTGCGTGCGTGTGTGTGTGTGTTCGCTTTTGAATACTTATCTGCTCCAGTCAGGAAAGTGAATAGATGTTGATCTGACAGCTTGCATTTGAGAGAAAGTGTGTTTGTGTGTATGTGTGTGTGCGTGGATCAATGTGTACATGTTTGCGTTTGACTGTCTGGGTATTGTGATAGCTAATAAGTTCAAAACCATTGGCACTATTGCATATGTCTCTTAAGTTGTGTTTTTTAGCAGCATTTTGTTCCTGTTTGTATTTTTTTTTTTTTTTCTGCCAAATGCAATAAGAATTATTTTTTTGTTTTTCAAGACGAAGCAACCAACTGAAGGCATTTCTATTAATATGCCAAAACCTACCATACCAAGCTGAGCTGGAACTGTGTTTTACAGACACGTTAAAGACATTACCTGTTATATTTTACTGTTTGTTTTTTTGTTATTATGTATCAATCTAAATTAAGTCTTTA
Source organism: Hyperoplus lanceolatus (assembly GCA_026929865.2). NCBI lineage: Eukaryota > Metazoa > Chordata > Actinopteri > Uranoscopiformes > Ammodytidae > Hyperoplus > Hyperoplus lanceolatus. Next base: position 23,162,397 of record CM049411.1, on the reverse strand, counting down.
TTATCACTCCTGTTCAGGATGTTTTCATTTATTTCAGATGTTACAAAAAAGGAGAGGAAGTTAATTTAAGGCGGAAAAGAACAAGACAATAAAGGTTGAATTGAAGTCTTTAGTGGTTTGTTGTTTGATTTTTGCGCCCGAGAACAGTTGACCTAAATCCTATATCCCAGGAATTCATAGGAATTCACATGTTCCTTTGCGGTTTGAAGTTACATGCTAACCACCCTATGAAGTTACATGTTATTACTGGGCCATGGGACTGTGGAGCAGGGGCGTTGCTAGACATAATGCTCTACTAGGGCACAGGCCCCCCAACATTTCTGAATGCCTGCTGTGTGTATGGAATGTGCATAAACTAAGGGGTGAATTAAAGGTGTAGATTTTTCTTTTTACTGGGGCACAGCATATCGACTCTGCCCCAGTAAAAGGGGTCCAGCAACGCCCCTGCTGTTGAGTTAATAGGTCTGTCAATGCAGTATTGTTCCATACACAGCAAATGGAGCTAGTCTCTGTTGACTATCATGTATTTCTTGCACCTTAAATATGCAAAATCTACTCTAAGAAGTGCTAGAAAAGTTAACATTTGGGTGAATGCCAAATCCATTCTGGAGCAGCCCTTTGATATGTCATCCAATCCCCCTGACTGGTTATTTTTCCTGAAGAAAAAGTTAGATTCACAGACTGGTGGCCTGTCACAGCCGTGCAGGGGAGAACCCCATGGTCATTGGCAGTTTTTTAAACTTTCACTGGGAATAATTTCACTTGTTAAAAACGTTGTACATAAAAAGTAAACGACACACACATTCCAAGGAAAGCTTACTAAAACTTGAGAACTGATTTATAGCATTTTTCTTTTTTTAATTTTTAGTGCTGGTGTGTTGCATGGACCTGGTGTGTAGTCACTGGTCTAGTTGCCGCCATTATAAAGTGGCATCATTCTTGTACATGCGCAGTTTCATATTTGTCATTTCTCATATTGCCCCTGAAAAGTTACTACTGGCAACCTCACTTGAGTCTGCTCTAACAAGAGAACTAGCGTAGGCAACTACAGGTCAGAAGGTAAAAGTACTTTGAAAACAAGGGACGGAAATTCCGGTTGAAGCTACAATGAATGTTTTGCCGTTAATGTTGTCATGAAAAATTAAGCTAGCTGTTAGGAAAGCTGTTTACTGTTGTGTGTTATTGTAATATGACAGTCTTTTCGCAACTTCGTAAATACTTTTTTAAACAGTTTTTTTTTTTGGGGTATCGTAGCTAAAACAGGACTTTTAGCACAGCGTTTTGCTCAGTTATAAAAACGAGTCCAACAGACGCGAATTAAATTATTGTTAGTTAGCCTATCTAAGTGACGTGCAATTCATAGGAACTGCCACTAGGGGGTGGTTAAACCCCTCCCCCCCGGGCAAAGGTCAGTCAGTGCCCATGGTTCGTGTACCTTTTGCATCCTATATAGCCTAAGGATAATAAGAGCAATGAACTGTTTCTACATTAGCCAACTGTTTAGGACTTAATTCGAGTGATACAAGAAGTAAAAGTGTTGTTGGTGGCTCTGCACGCCCATTCATGCCTGCAAATAAAAAAGAAACATCAGCAGCAGCGCGGCGGCTTTAAGACAATCCGGGCATCTCATCCAAGTCTGCGGATGACATCATTGATATTGTCAATGGTGTAAACTGAGAGAGGGCTGGGTGTGTGTGTGTGTGTTTGAGAGAGAGAAGAGCAGCCCCCGAAAAGGGAGAGAGGGACCTCAGGATCTGTTTTTTGTGAGTTTCTTTTTCTCCTCCCTCCAGAAAAAGAAGGAAAAACGTGACAGTGAGATCCTTCCAGAGTCGCACAGTACTCAGGTAGGCTCGGATCTGCTATTTGTTTTGGGGGGATCATCTTCTATTCTTTTACCGGAGTGAAAATGGAGCGGGGGTTGGGTTCTGGTCACTGTCACAGATGAGCCGTCCGGAGCCGCCGACGGTGCGTCGCTGTCCAGGGTCCTGAGTGAGACGGAGGCGACCACGGAGACGGACACACACAAAACCCGGTGAGGAGGAGGCGGTGGTGGGGCATGTTGGCGAGTCAAGGTGTCTGGAGGCTTGAAGGTGTGCGTGTGTAATGGTGTGAGATGGTTTTGGGTGAGACAAATAAAGAGTCGTGTTGAGAGGGGGGGGTGGGGGGGTGGGGGGTGTGCGCTTGTTCAGTCCAGGACCTATACCTGTCTGTTGGAGGAGGGTGCGGTTATGGGAATTATCATCACATTTGGTGGTCAGGGAGGGATGGCGTGTCGTGTGTGTGCATTCGGCACCTTCTCCTGTGTTATCTGGGGCAACTACATGAAGTATTCAGTCTGAAAAATACAACGCCTTGGTTATTGCGGTCCTTTGCAGCAATAGTGGGGGCTCAGTTTTGTAACACTGACAGCATAGCAGCTCTCATGAGGCTGGCAGCGGAGATAAGGTGATGATTTTTTTTTTTAGGTGGGGGGGGGGCGTATTTGGTAATGTGCAGCAGTGTCTCACTCTACCTTGTTTTCCTCATATGTGCACCGGCTATATGTAGGTCTACAACGCAGCCAGGGCTAAGAATATGAACTTAGTGCAATGTAAAACTGGCTTGTGGAGCCTTACCTCTGTGCGAAGGAGCCCTCACTCATTTAGACCACTTTTAAAGTCTCTTTTTCATGGCCGCTCAGGCACACAGGGTTTGGGGTGAGGAGGAAAACATGACTCATTCAGATTTGGTCTGTGGGGAGACTCCAGTTAGAAATGGGGAGTTTATGCAAATCCCCTCCCGCACGGGACCACACTCCCTTGAAGAAGTGCTTTGGGAAGAGAGTGTGTGATGCTGAACCAGCCCCCACCTCCTACTCTGAATAAATCATGTTATGCAACCACACGCTCTCACCTTTTCCCCATGCACTTAGTAAACACTTCATTGGCCTACATTGTTGTCTTCCCAAGATACAAGGATTTATGATGGCGTCCTCTAAAGTCCTATTAAGTCCAACTCGACACAACACGGCAGATATGAGCAGGGCGGTTACATGAGGTCATGTGTATGGGAAATATTTTGCACCAAACACATGAAGTCACTGAATGGCTGGAAGTGAGCAACATCTTCCTTCTTTGTTCCAGCGATTCCTCTCCGGCTGCACCAAGTCACTGCCTTGCCTCGGTTCAGTCATTCGACACTCTTCATTCTTTCTCAACTCTCCTGTCAGTTTTTCTACCCAAAGCTTCCTGTTTCAATTTCTTCCATGATAAACTCAGCCGGGGGGCATGTTGCCTAAAGTTTAAAGTCTGCAGCTGTGTACCTACCACTGTCCTTTTTCTCTTATTGATCACCAGTGATTGATGACGTGTTTTTGTGTGTGCGTGCGTGTGTGTGTGTGTGTGTGTGTGTGTGTGTGTGTGTGCATGTGCGTGCATGTGCGTGCGCGTGTGCGTGTGTGTATATTTACCCCTTCAGTGAGTTGATAAAGCCCTGGAGCCATGGAGTTGCGGGTGGGGAACAAGTACCGCCTCGGGAGGAAGATAGGGAGCGGATCCTTTGGAGATATTTACCTGGGTGAGACTGTGTTGTTATTCTTCCTGTAAACTGTGTTAAATGGATCTCACTCTTCAATTCAAAAGACCCTTCGTGTGTTGGAAACAACTGATATTGTTGTCACTACATCTCTGTCATTTGTCCCGACAGGTTCTAACATCGCTACGGGAGAGGAAGTGGCCATCAAACTAGAATGTGTGAAGACCAAACATCCCCAGCTCCACATTGAGAGCAAATTCTACAAGATGATGCAAGGCGGAGGTGAGACAAACGAGAAGTGTTAAAGTGTTTTTGAAAGCTTTAGTGGGAGGGGGGGGGGGGGCACTGAGAGACTGTGAAGAGTTTATGAGACACTAAGGGGTATTTATGGCTGATGAGGGCTATTAACAGGGATTGCAGTTGTTTAGCAGGCACTGCAGTGCATTTCAGGACATTTAAGGGCATTCAAGGTGCATTCAGGGTATTCAGGGACACCAAAAGGCAACTTTGACCGGACTTAAAGGAGTACTTCAACGTTGTTTTATTTTTAGCTTGTGGCTGCACTCTCGGGTTCAAGACAAGGCAACATGAATGGTAAATAAACAATTCACAACAAGCACACAGGAGCGTTTAGTGATGTTGTAAAGTTTATCTTCTGACTGTCGGCAGAGGCAGGCTAATACTTCCCATCGACTACCAGTATTTATGATAAGCTAATTGGCGATGAGCCGCCTTCTCCCATTTCTTCCTCAAAAAATGCCCACACAATTAAAGGAATGGTTTTTGTCGCCTTGTCTTGAACCCGAGAGTGAGCAACAAGCTTATAATTCAACTTCCTTTAAGGCTCATTGAAGTGTCTTTAGTGTTGCAGAGATATTTTCATAATGTATATAAACTTGTTTTCTCCATCCTGTGTTATTATGTGCTGCCCTCTGACCCCCCCCCCCCCCCCCCCCCCCCACAGTGGGGATCCCCTCCATCAAGTGGTGTGGAGCGGAAGGCGACTACAACGTAATGGTGATGGAGCTGCTGGGCCCCAGTCTGGAGGACCTGTTCAACTTCTGCTCCCGCAAGTTCAGCCTGAAGACAGTGCTGCTGCTGGCCGACCAAATGGTGAGACACATTGACTCCAGTCCATACTGTCAAACGTAATAGTTCGCATTAGGCTTTTTCTGAGTTCCAGAGACAATGATTGCCACACAGTCCAACTTGTATTAAATAATGACTCTAAGCTCTCACCATCGAGATTCACCAAGTCTCTATTAAAAAAAGGTTATCTAAGGCTGAGAGAAAAGTAGACGGGGATTGTTATAAATAATGGAAAAGTACACGCTAAAATATGCAGTTCCCATGCTGTTTGAAAAGACTACATTTCTAAATCTGCACCATTGTTTGCACATAATGCTCTGAAGTCAACCTGAGGCCCGGTGGAGTCACACAGATTTTCCAGCAAACGGCTGTGGCTATTTATAGAGTGTAACTAAATGGATCATCTGAAATGGGACAATGTTTCTCATAATTATGAAACCTCTAAATCTTGTTTCCTGGCTGGAGACAAAGCTTTATCCCCATCCCTATCTCCAAGCATTCAGCTCCTCCATAAAAAGTCAATTCCAATGTAGGACAGGGACGCTCGGCAAGACGACAGCCTAATCCTTGTGGCAGGGGTCAGCCTGTGGTGTCTTTTATGAGCCTCTTTAATCCTTCATGTGTCATTCTCAAGTCCACAAACTGGCACATTTGTTATTTTCGTCCCGTTTTCCCTTGGCCCACTTTGACCGCTCTCTGCTGTCATTGGAACATCTCTCCTCCCCTCTCCTCTGAAGGGGCCAATAAATAATATTTTAACTAGGCCCATAACCTGAAAATGACCTCTATATATCTGCAGACAGTCTGACAGCATCATTGATCAGCACCAATGACTCCACTATTATTTCAGCGGGCGATGAGACTTGTGGCCTTTAAAAGTCACTTTCTGTGTTAACGCTTTTTAATTATAGGAATATAAAGACTCCCAGCACCGCAGCCATCCCAATCAAAACCAGTGAAAGTCATCGATTATCTGGAAAGGAGTAACAGTTTGCCAGACGTGCTCCCTGCATAAAATATATTTTTTTATCAATTTTGAAAGGATCAGTGACTTGATAACTTGAAGGACAATACCCCACAATTACATTTAACTCTCCTTGCATTCAAGGACCTTTTGACTTTTGAGATGTTATGGTTGCCTGCTAAAGGACAAAGCCACTCAAATCCATACAATATGAGCATAGTTGCATTGTCTATCTCATCATTATTATAAAACCCTTATTATTGTTGTTAGTTTTCTTTTCTAGCTGTTATTTGACTTTAATAGAGTGAGCGTCTTGTTTTAGATTTTTTTTAAACGTTCCTGACAGCAACATGCATTAATTAATTCAATCTTTAAAGGAAAGCCTACATTATGAACCTAAAGTGTAAGAGGTGGGCCTTTAACAGACAAGGAGGGTTTTATGAAAGACCGTATTGAGTTGTATTATGGTCTGAAAGTCAATGTATTTTTTATACATAGTTACATTTTAACCATTTCTCTCTTAAATTGGTCTGTTGTGAGTCATTCCAACTGTCTGAAAGTGAAGTGCTAAATTGCTGGAGTATCTACAGGAAAGAAATGTCCCTCATGGTTAATGTAGTAGCTCAGGTCAGATTCAAGTGTAGGGCTTCCTGTAAAGTGTAAACCTTCAAACCCACACTAAACTCTTATGACTTGCACATTTTGTTAATCGGCTACAACGTGCTAGACCACTTAATACCCTGGTTTAATCCCAGCTAAATCCTGTTGGACCCTCTCTGTTGCTCCAGATCAGCAGGATTGAATACATCCACTCCAAGAACTTCATCCACAGAGACGTGAAGCCAGACAACTTCCTGATGGGGCTGGGGAAGAAGGGCAACCTGGTCTACATCATCGACTTTGGCCTGGCCAAGAAATACCGCGACGCCCGAACGCACCAGCACATCCCCTACCGCGAGAACAAGAACCTGACTGGCACCGCCCGCTACGCCTCCATCAACACACACCTGGGCATCGGTAAGAGGACGTACACGCAGTGGTCCAAGTGTGAACGTGTGTTCTGCTAAACCCACTGGGCTTTATGTGTGTGTTCACAGCAGAGTGTCAGTAGAACATGTTGCAATATTCATGTTTATTGATTCTTCTTTCTCTGTCTCCTTCTCTCCCTCCCTCACTCCTCTCCTCTCCTCTCTTCTCCCTCCTGTCTTTTCCTCCACAGAGCAGTCTAGACGAGACGACCTGGAGTCTCTAGGCTACGTACTCATGTACTTTAACCTGGGCTCTCTGCCCTGGCAGGGGCTGAAGGCTGCCACCAAGAGGCAGAAGTACGAACGCATCAGTGAGAAGAAAATGTCCACCCCCATCGAGGTGCTCTGCAAGGGATACCCCTGTGAGTACACAGAGACTGAGTACAGTATTAGTATATGATGCAATTTTTTTCTCAAACGGCTTGACATGATGTTACCTGTCTTTGCTTAAAATCTACTCCCTCTTCTCTCTTGTGTTTCCCAGCCGAGTTCTCCACATACCTGAATTTGTGTCGCTCCCTGCGGTTCGATGACAAGCCAGACTACTCTTATCTGAGGCAGCTCTTCAGGAACCTTTTCCACAGACAGGGCTTCTCCTACGACTACGTCTTTGACTGGAACATGCTGAAGTTTGTGAGTGGCTCGTCCAGAATTCCTACCCGTCCCGTTCTGTAACAGTTAGAGTTAGCTTAACTCTGGGAGGGATTCACTTTTACAAACAATTTCCAGCTTTTAGGTTTAAAAAATATTTCCCATGATGTGTTTGTCCTTTCAGTCATCTCCTGCGAACACACGTAAAGGCGTTCCAGTTTTGAAGATAATCTACTGACCGGCGCGGTGCTATGTTTTGCGTCACTCTTGATGTAGTAAATCCTGGTCCAGTGTAACTGCACCAAGCCGAACGCCAATGTTGCAGTTATGTCAATATGTATATGGAATGGCTGTGTTAAAAGGGGCTTGTGTGTTTCAGGGGGCCAGCAGGACAGCAGAGGATGGAGAGAGGGAGAGGAGGGAGGGGAAGGAGGGAGAGGAGAGAGCAGGAGGAGGCCAGAGAGGAGCTGGAGGGCGGGCTGCACCGCCGGGTCCCAACCCTTCAGCAGCCAACAGAGTCAGGAACGAGGCAGACGCTGCTCCTTCCAACCCTGCCACACGTGGAGTCCAGCAGTCAGGTTAGGCTTTAGTTTGGGTTGATTGGACTGTAACAGAGCTAAGGCTTGCATCTTAAAGCGTGTGTGTGTGTGTGTGTGTGTGTGTGTGTGTGCGTGCGCGCGCGTGCGTGTGTGCGCGCGTGCAGGTAACCGCTCTCCTCAGGCGGGGAGGGCAGAGCGAGCCGAGCGAGAGAGGAAGGTGGCCATGAGGCTCCATCGCGGCGCCCCCGCCAACGTCTCCTCCGCTGACCTCAACGCACGGCTGGACCAGTCACGCATCACTGCATCACAGGTAGGCAGACTGTGGCTTCACAGGCCCAGAGAGACTCTGCTGTGTAGACAGCTGCTGAGTGTTTCATGAGCATATGTTGCTTCAGCTGAGAGTTCTCCTCATCGTCATGAAACGCATTCACATTAAGGTGCCGCAACATACTTTGTGTTAATTCCTTTGTGTTTATTCCTAATTAACTACCAAATAGTAGCATGCTAACTTGCTAAAAGTGAACATGGTAAACAAGATGTCAGCATGTTTGCATTGTCATTGTGGCCTCGTTAAAAAGCTGATGATAACATTTAAATCAAAGAAGCGCTGCATGGCAGTAGGTTTGTTATTTCAGAATTGATTTAACTCCGCCATAAATACCCCTCAGCAGATATTGCTCTCCTTTCTTATCTAGCATTAATTGCTTTTTTTTGTGAATAAAATGGGTCAGTAGGATTTTCATTGCCATGGGCTACTGACAACATTGCTAGTTTCTTTGTTATGTCTCATGTTGAGGCAAATTCATATTTCATGACACCGACTTGGAAATATAGCTGGAAATATTCAAACATAATCTTCCCATTATAACCAAGATATCATTGTGAAGAGTTGTTTTGTTGCTGTGCAGTTTAAGTCTGACATTATGTAAACACAGAATAAGCTAATCCACCAAGGCAGGCTCTTTGTGTCCCAAATCCTCCTTCTCATTGTAATTGGCCTCTCTCCACTGCTCCTTCATTTATTAGGGATCATGTCTGCCTCCTGTGGTAACGACAGCAGCCATTCTTACATATCCAGAGGGATTGTGCTATGCTCTACATCACCCTCCACAACAATCATACTTGCACTTTAATGACATGGTGGCACAGATGTTCCAAATTCAAAAAGATATGAGCTCAATTTACACAGTACAGTGTAAAGAGTTTTTGCATACATTAACAACAGTGTGGTGAAAAGACCTGGACAGTTTCCATATTATTCTGTAATAGAATGTCAATTGTAGATAGATCAGTTTTGTTCACTAGCCATCCACTGATTGCACCAGTAAAAATGGCTTTGTTGTGCTTTTCTGATTTGGTCACTGTTGTGATACTGTATAAAGCCTGCTTTTTCCTGGTCCAAACCCACAATCAATTTGAGTGCTTCTGTCTAGCTGTCATCTGAATTTGTCTTATAGCAGCAGCCTTTGTGAGGGGGAAACTCCTAATAAATCACAAGTGGCACTCAAATAGCAAATAGCCATAAAGAACCGGACTCAGCTTTCTTAGCCTTTGATTTATCTCTTTGGTTTAGTTCTCGGGGGTTTGGGCAGGGATGGGCTGAAATGATAAAAGCAGTGTTTTCTACAGCTTACTGTCTCCTAACCCTTTGATGTGCTCCAAGCCTTTCATCTGGTTCCTTCACAGGTCAGTGTGCCATTCGAACATCTGGCGAAGTGAGTTACTACTGGCTGGCCTGCAGGTCAGCGGCAGGTACGGACATGTCACACACGCACGCATACACACAAACACACACACACACACACACACACACACACACACACACAAACACACACACACACACAGCATGATTTAACAGCTATCCATGTCCTTTGTCTTTGATGGCCCCTGACCCCATCGCCACTCCCCAGATAAAAAAGTCATTCAGCTAAAATTATTTATTCATCAGCAATAATTGAAAGCAATAATGATCCATAAATAAATACATATGTTAAGCAAATCAAAGAAGCAGAGTTGAGGTGTTATTTCAACTAGCATAGTCTATTCATAGTTTATTCCTTTGTGCCACAGAGCTCTGTTGTTGTCTACTACTAAAAGCATCAATGGCCCACGCTACTGAACATGTTCTTTTATTACCACGAAAATGATTGAGTCTATCTCTACATACACAAATGTTAAGCTAAAAATAGTCTCCAACAAATTCACAATTTACTCCTTTTTCGCTAAAAACAACTAGTTGTTTAACCTTTTTCAAAAATGCAAGTCTATATTGATGAGCTGTTTTTAAAAGTAGGCTACATGCCTGGGCTTGAGGCTGAGTGCCACAGACAGGATAAGGAAGTAAGACCTATTGAGTGACAGACAAATGCATTGTTATTTTTTAATCCTTTAATGGGATTTGTTTACCCTTCCACTAACCCCATAGAGTGACATTTCTCTTCCTCTGTTTCTCATGCTTCAGCAGCTGCAGGGTGTCAAATAGCCCTTACTTTTCAAACGGATGAATGAGAAGATGAATGAGTGGAAGAGGACCAGAGAGGAGCGCTAGGAGGCGTTGCGGGCCCTTAAGAGGGGGGTGGAGGCCCTCCATGTGTCTGTCAGTATGCTGTGTGACCTGGAAGAGTCTGAAACCAGTGGGACAAAACAAACTCTTGGCCGGATCTGGTTGGTTCTGCTTTTTTTCGGGGCAGGCGGCACCAAAGACGGGAGTGGGTTAAACAACACATTGGGCCCGCCCCTTCTTAAGTCCTATTCACCTGTCCGTCAACTCAAGAGGCTCAAGTTGCAAAAAAGAAGAAGAAAAAACACACACATCAGAGTGCACAAAATTGACTAGATTTCTGTTATCCTGTGGTTTACACCTGTGGTTTAATATTATTAAAAAAGAGGGGTTTACTATGAACCTGCTAACATTTGAGAGCTACATTCACTGCTTCTGGAGTTCTTGATTATTAACAAATATGTACAACAACTCTGGAGACAAACAGAAAACGAGAAGTGTATTTGGCCACATGATCGTGACAATAGACCACAGAGAGGATCAGACAATGAATGTGAATGGATGTGTGAGTGAGTGCTGTGCGTTTGTGGATGGGAGCGAGGCTGCTTTTCATCGATAAATGTTGGTCTTTTTCTGTGTGTTATTGTCCCCGGTGTTTTTTTTTTTTTTTCCTTCAGGTTTGCATTAGAGAGTCTGGGAAAATGGAGGTCATTTACACATGAATTATAACTTCCTCATTTTCAGAACACTTACCTATGAGAGACCGACAAGGAAAACACAAGCTAATTGAATGTGTGAGGAGGATGAGGGAGGCTGCTTTGAGTTGGGGGCAGGGAGGAGCCCTAAGGATTGTATGATATGATAATAAAGCCTTAGTCCAGCTTGTAACTCCAGGTATGAAAAAAGACTTGCCAAAGTTATAAGATCTTGGTGGTGGACAAGTCTGGACTGTTAACATCTGTATTTTTTGGGTCTTTACTTTCATCTTGTTTTTTTTATAACACATGTAGAATGTGTAAATACCTTTAGCCAGAAAGTGACAGAGTGAATAATAAAGATGGAGAGAAGAGTACTGGTAACTTCCTGACAGCCCTGGGGGCAAACAGTGGAACAGAAATGTGTTACCAATCACCTTTAGAGTCAGCCCCGTAGAGAGTGTTTTGTGGTGTCCGGCTGTGGCAGGCAATGACAGAGAGGAACCTGTAAATGTTTCTAGGAGTGTTTTTGACCCAGAGCCTGTCAGGATGGACGGAGGAGCTGTCTGAAGTCCTGTACATTTCTTTACTTCAACTTTATTACTATGATATTTGTGTATATTTTCTGAATCAATAAACATATACACAACTGATACAGCATTCTAATGTTTTGTTTGAATTTATCACAATATATTGGACCACATATTTATTTTTTGATATTGAAGTATATTATATCTTAATATTATATTTATATATTAATTTGTCTATTGTTTTAATAAGGACCATTGTGATATTTAAAATGTGTTTTACTTTGAGTGCATCAACTTTATGGAAGTACAATACTAAACTGCTCCAGTAGGCTACCTGTTTATCAAAGCCCCAAATTGCCGTCATTATTAGCTATTGCCTTGATTTAAAAAAGGGGGTTGGGGAGGTCCGTGGAGAGGCATTGAATGTCTAAATTGAAGAAGAAGAAAAAACAAGTTAAATATAGGCCTATAGCAGTAAATTAAGAAAAAAGTAAAGTCTAACAAAATAAAAATAGCATTTGTTTTTATGGTGAGTTGTTGCCCACACACTCTGACTACAGCATAGGAAGTCTTAAACAAATAATGAATCAATAAGTGTGTGTGGGAGCAGTGTTCACCCATGGACCAGGTGTTCACCTTAGTTTTTGCAGTGCACCCACATTTCCACCGCTGAAAACATGGAAGGGGCTCCGAAAATAGATCCGAGCATGCTCAGTGCTCAACTGGCAAACCCCTCCCTCTTCCGGATTATTAATGGTAGTCCGCCTCTAATTGTCTGAGCTGGCTCGTTCTCGAGCAGTGGGCGGAGCTCGTGTGATCCACAGTTAATCCAACGGGGATTTGGGTTTTGAAGTCAACGGAGAGGAGAAAGAGTGAGCGTAGAGGAATAACGGAGTTTACTGCTTTAACTCCGAGAAACACGTTAGTTTAGGCGAGGTTCGTGTCCAAGTAGAAGCGGTGAAAGCATAAAATAGAGGTCGTTTAGCTTGAGAGACAAACTTTTGGTTGGAGTTTTTTTTTCGGGGGACACTCAGAGGTTGACGGGGCGGACCGCCGAGGGCTCAACATCAACATGGATGTCTGGGGAGCAACGGTGCTGCTCTTGAGGAGGAATTAAGGCCGTTTCTGTTTTAGCTCGGTCGTGACTTTGTCTGACTGAGCTGGGGAGGATTTTAAAACCGCTGCCTATTCACCAGGTGAGCCTTTGTAGGCAATAAACCAGACTGGAAACACTTTGCCTGTTGTACACAACACTTCTTTTGTAGCCTATAGGCTACCCGACTAATTAAAGGTGTCTTCCTGTCTCGATTGCAGGTTCGTCTGTGAATTGTGGCTGTTAGCTAAGGTAAGTCCTCTCAAGCTTTGCTTTCTGTGCTTTGTCTGTTTGAATGTTGGCATCGTTTCAATATTATTCAAACATGTTCAGTCAGATTCACTGAAGACATTTAACCACGGCATTGCAATAGCATCTCTTTTATGGAACGAAAGTAATGTTAGAGCCAAATACTTCCCAAAATCCATCCCAGTGCTGCTCCTGTGCTGCTGTTGTTGTTGCCTCAGTCATTGTAATAATCCAGTCTGGTTATCACCCGTATCATTGCTCATTATGAAAGATAAACACACACTGGTCTGCCCCCCTCATCCCCTTTCCATCTGTTGCTTTATTCCTGACCCCTGCCTCTCATTTATTATTCCCCTGTGTGTGTGTGTGTGTGTGTGTGTGTGTGTGTGTGTGTGTGTGTGTGTGTGTGTGTGTGTGTGTGTGTGTGTGTGTGTGTGTGTGTGTGTGTGTGTGTGTGTGTGTGTGTGTGGTGTGGACATGGTCTGACCTTTCTGCCTTTCAAATGAAACGCACAGATGTCCCTTTTCTCCAGCGCAGCATCATTTCACTGTCACCGGCATTGTGTGTGTGTGTGTGTGTGTGTGTGTGTGTGTGTGTGTGTGTGTGTGTGTGTGTGTGTGTGTGTGTGTGTGTGTGTGTGTGTGTGTGTGTGTGTGTGTGTGTGTGTGTGTGTGTGTGTGTGTGTGTGTGTGTGTGTGTGTGTGTGCTGATGCCTTCACTTCTCCTTGTTGACATGTGGATCTGCTGACCCCTGGCAAATCAATACAAATGACCTGCTGTCTCTCTCTGTCACACACACTCAGGTCACACATACACAATCAGAGAAACCATAACTCTTCTCAGTCTCTATATAAAAGTGTGTGACAAACGACTAATTCATTTTACGGAACTCTCCAAAATCAAATCAAGGAGCATAACCATATTAGTGTTGTGAAGACTCTGGTGGTTGTGTGTGGAATAGCATTATGTCAGCCTTTTAATATCCACACTGATTGTTTAATGTGACTTTTGGAGGGCAGAATAAACGATGCTGTCACTTTTTTTCATTCAGTGACCATTTTAGTGCATGCCCACTCTTTTTTGTCATATCCTTAATTAATTTATCATCTATAATTTTTGGTCTGAAATTTTAGTGTGGGTGTGTTTGCACTCCACTTCCATCACGACAAGGTCTCTGTCTCCCCAAAGCTCAGTCAAGTATATGACAACTGTCTGTCAGTGCACAAGATCAAACACACCCCGAGGAAAATGTCAGTGTCACCGTGGAGACAGTGACAAGCTGCATGCTTATGTAACTTCACTTCTGGCCACTTCAAGTCCAGTCGTTTCCAGAGGCTGGAAGTGGATAGGGCAGCATCCATGCCTAGATGTGGTGGATTATTGTTTGAATCACTAAAAAATATAATAATAATAAGAAGTATTCATTTTATTTATGGGTGTCTTTCAGAACACTTAAGGACACCTTTTAGTTATAAAAAGCAAAATAAAGTTAATACAAGCAAGTTAGTAAATATATTAATACAATTAAACAAACACAACATATCCATTAATTTGATAGTGTGACATCGGATGGGCCAGTCTGATATTTCTTGTGGTGAAAGTGTTTTCGTTTGACTTTTTCTTGTTTTCTAAACTTCTTTAGGTCTGTTTGGTTTTATTTTTATTCTGTGATTGTCCTATTCCCAAGGATAACCAGCCGACATTCAACCATATCAAATCAAATCTAGGTTTTTACAAAACAATAACGTTTTGATTGCATTAATAATTCAGTGATTGAAAACATTACCTCTAAATGTCATGTTTTGTTGTCAAAGAGAAAATTAACCTTTTTTCTCTTGGATGTTACCATTTTGTGAGATCCTAAATGGTCATACATCGAGGGTTATGGTTAGCAAAGCCTCAGAATACCAGAATGCCCTGCAGCTAAATAACATGTTGCTTGCTGTTAAGTTAGAAAAATGCCTTTTGTTATCAAGCTCACACACTGCGCCTAAAACCACAGCTCAATAGTGGATGTTGGGGCATGTTATCTGGCAGAGGTCAAATGGCATTCTGGGAATTGTAGGAACTCGGAACAATCTATTCTCTTCATAAATTCCAATGTAGAGACCATTGTACACAATTGGGACACACACACACATCCTTGACTCATTGTGAAACGTTGACCTGCAGTGTATCTGTGTTTCTCCTCTATCTGTCGGCCTATCTCAGATTACACATTGCACAGATAACACACAGCGTGAGATCTATAATCCAGGTGGATGATCTCTAGAAGACATGCATGTTATTCATACTTAAAGAATTGTGTCACAGCATACTCACTGTTTGAAAAGAGTTTCAGTCACACACGGACTGACTGCACCTTTATTTATTACCCTGTATTCTGCCTGTGTGTCACCTCCAGATGTTGAGTGTATGGAGGCGAGACGTTCCCCTGTCAGAGAGGCTGGGGGAGGACTCTCCTCTGGCTGCAGCCCCCGGCCTCCAGCCCACAGCTGCCCCCATGGGCCCCAACATCTCCTGGCTCCCAGAGGCCCCTCTGCTCAGCAAAGAGCCACCTCTGTTCATCATGACGCCCACCGCACAGGCTGTGTCCGGCTTCTTCGTCTGGACCGCGCTCATCCTCACCTGCCACCAGGTAACCGCCCCCACACTGCACAAGGACAGATAGGAGGTTCAATCAGCAGCTCTTACATTCACCTTGATGCTGTAGAATTCACTCACACACATGGAGATAAGATGTTGAGATCTGACTGAGCACAATGGCTTTTCTAAAGTCGGCTCTCACAAAGATGTAAACCGGATTCGTCAGGCTTGTGTGTGCTGTGTCGGTGTGCTGTGTGAATGCACAGGTGACGTGATCCTGTGAACACATCTGCTCTGGCCAATAGGAGGGCAGGGGTTGCTCGGCAACATCCCTCTGCAGGTGTTTGTTATACAGAGCATGAATACTCACAAACAGACACACACACACACACACACACACACACACACACACACACACACACACACACACACACACACACACACACACACACACACACACACACACACACACACACACACACACACACACACACACACACAAAGGTGTAACTTGATCCAGGTGAAATAAAGAGGAAAGCGCTGAATGAGTCCTAGTTGTTCTCTTCTCCACATTCCTGTGAGATGATGTCAGCTCATGTATTGATTATAAAGGTCAGTGACACTGACACACAAGAAACAATGATGAGCTAAAAAAAGACTAACATGTCTTATCATGATTCATCCTACAAGTCCTCTGATAGTCTTACTAGTCTACAACCATATATGCAGGGAAGCAGCTCCTCTTAATTATGCCGTCTAGCACCATTATGTAACAAGCATAATGAAAAAAAAATTGGTGCTAGATGGCTATTGTTATTACTGCTTCTATTACACTGCTATTCTGTTGACCTTTTGTGTGTTTTTGGTTTTATTCAACAAATTCTTAGCTGTTTTTTTGGGGTTCTTTAATGTTAGCCCTCAAGTCGATCAATAAATCACTCCATCAATAAAACTACATGATGTGGAAAAACAACCTTACAATTCTATCTCTGTATAAACCATCAAGGAAATGTCCCTATTTGATTATTTAACACGTGTCTGTCTCCTGTGTCTGTCTGTCCCAGATCTACATGCACCTGCGCTTCTACAGCAGACCCAGGGAGCAGCGGCACATCGTACGCATACTCTTCATCGTCCCCATCTACGCCTTGGACTCCTGGCTCAGCCTCCTCTTCTTCACCAACGACCAGTACTACGTGTACTTTGACACGGTCAGGGACTGCTATGAGGGTAAGAGGACATGTCTATGGGCTTTTATTAATGCCGCCATTTCAGCAGACAGCTAGGACAGGGTAGGAGGGGGGCGGGTTTCGATGACCTGATTTAACAGATCACTACACAATCATAGTACAGATCATGCCTGAAGCTTATATGTTATAACGCTGTGAAAGTCTAACCAAAAAATGACCAAGGGGAATAAAGTCCCATCTAAAAGCCTGTGTTCCTGATACCACTGATGGATAGAAGTCACTGATTTCAAATCCTCTGCATCATTGAGAGCATTATCCAGTTAAGTTGTTGAAACACATCTGTCTATCCCTTATTAGTCCACCCACACAGTGCATGTTTATTTTGGCCCTCTCACCATTCCACTCCTGTCCTTTTCCTCCTGGTACGCTGAAACATTGTCCTTGAAACTGAATAGCTCTCCTGTTGGACTGAGAGGCTTGAAATGAGGTAACCTGTTGATATAACTCTGTGTGTGGAGTCAGTGTGACTGGAAGGGATGTAGACACAGATCAATGCTGCTCACTGTAGCTTATTTTCCCCTTCAGAATAAGGACTTAAGTGAGATGGTGAGCTGGCAGATTTGCTTAGCGGATGCCTGACCCACACAAAACAAATGGCGTCTCGTGCTTTGAATCTTTGACCATTTCTAAATAGTTGAATTGCTGAAAGGCAGCTGACCGCCTGCTCCTCTCCCTGCAGAGTCAGCTGTGACGTTCAGGACAGAAATAGTCCCCTCATTTTGTAACATGACGGGCGTCACTTCCTGATGATGTCACCGCCATTTGAATGTGGCTCTTAGGCACTCTACCAATGCTTCTGCTTTTATCAGGAAACACCATCAGCATGGAGGTGGTCATACTGTATCGCTCCCACACACAGACGGCTCTCCTCCTATCCTCCCTATGATGCCCCCCCTCCTCTCACTCCACTTTCCTTCACATAATCAGTAACATTCCAACTTCTCCTCCTCCTGTTTGCCTTTCCCTCCTTCCCACAATGCCGCTGAGCTAAGCATGATCGACCTGTTGCTTGGCAACTGCGCTCACAAGTCTTCACCAAGCGGACTGGCTGCATCAGATAGTGACTTTCTCTCTCAACCAAACTTGCTGCCCCCTCAACTCGCTTCTCATTGTGTGCAGGCCTACTGTATCACCGTGGCAACCAGCCCTGCCGACGGGGGTCCCTGGAGAGAAGAGAAAGGGCGTAGTGGTAAACAGCTGAGACGCAGAGAGCAGATGAGCCTGTTTATCACTCTGAACACTCTTGTGTTTAGGTGCACAGTGAAACGTTGTATAAGGCAGCTACATACATAAGTACTGTCTGACAGGCGTCTGGTGTCAGGTAGTGGACTGCAGAAGGCATTGACAAAGTTATAGAGTAGTGTGAGAAAAGGAAAATCTATTAACTCGGCAGCAGACAGCTGATGCAACAATAATCACGGCCAGCTGCACCGTTGCTTTGAGATCACACACACATCCTCCTGAACCACCACACACACACACACACACACACACACACACACACACACACACACACACACACACACACACACATCCTCCTGAACCTCCCACACACACACACACACACACACACACACACACACACACACACACACACACACACACACACACACACACACACACACACACACACACACACACACACACACACACACACACACATTCCATGGCTCTATCCCAACAAGAGTATCTCACATTTTCACACTTTCACAAGTAAAGGTGGAGTCAGCAATTCTGGAGAATGCCTTGTTGTCAAAATCACTTTTTAACAGTCAGTGAATATAAATAATGATAATCATATATTCTATTTAGATAGCGCTTTCTCACACTCAAAGCGCTTAAATGTCTCCCTTACGATCCGCTACCCGTCGTTACTGTGTGTCCATTGGGGAAAATAACCTGGTGTTAATACACAGCCTAGGCTCTGTAAACTGTGAACAAAGGGCACATGTAAACAAAGGGGCCCACTATAGCTAGCAACATGGCATTCAAAGAGCCTATGTATGCTTTGTATTAAGACTGGATTTTGTTTTCTCAGCGCGCACACACAGAACTGACTCCACTGCTCACCTTATTTTACCACACGTGCACCCCCACCCACACAAACACATCCCCCCCTGAGAGGAAGTGTGTGTGTTAATAGGATTAGCCTGGCTGGGTTGTTAAGAGCGTCTTGTTCGACTGGAGCAGCACAGACATAATCCACAGCTCACTAGAGACAGTCAGGTTAATGTCAGTCTCACAGGAAGAGGAGGTGTGTTTGTGTGAGGGAATCCATGTCCAAATCCTAAAGGTTTTTTGGGCGTCAAGAAGACACGTTTCTGCTATCATTTAGTGTTAAGTGTTCACAGGGAAGCAGGTATTTACGGTTAAGGTTTAAGCTTGTGTAAGTCAGTGAAGGTCCTCAGAAGGATAGAAACACCAGAGTCTGTGTGTGCATGTTTGAGGGTCAATGGGAATGTGCTTTGTACTCTTTTATTTTGATACATACTCAATAGAATTTTATTGAATCTAAATCAATTATCAAGTATATGTAGCTCTTAGCAGTTTTAACACAATTAACATTAAAGCTATAGTGTGTAGCTTCTGTTGTCCCCTGAGTAATTACAACAACATTGTTGGCGCATCTACATGAGGTAAGCCTTCGGCGATCGCACAGGGATTTTATTCCTTCTGCTGTACGTCCAGGTTTTTCCTGCACACAGTCAGAATACAGGGTGTCAGAGGGCGACATCAATTTGTAAACCCTGCCATACTGAGATAATAAGAGAGTGTTGTAGTGCTGATAGGCTTAATCAAGTTGGTGTCAACTTATTTGGCGATGGCTTGAATGACACCGACAGTCATTTACTATATGAAAAAGTTACACACTATAGCTTTAGTATCTAAGATCTTCAAATAATAGATGCTGGTCTCTCTGGTATCCACAGTTAATATCCATCACCTGTTCAAGGTCACTGTGACACTTGAGGCTGATGCATCTCGTATCCTAAGCGTAGAGCCCCGTCTCATAAGCTCCGGGGTATTAAATCTCCAGCACTGCTCTCTGTAGAGGTAATGAGCTGTTTCATCTCCACGGCCCAGCACATACGTCTTTCTGGCTGACCCTGAGACTCAGGTACCCAGTGGTCTTTACTGCAGCTACCAGGCCTAAACACCACATATCTATGGCCTCATTAAATGGAATATGCATCGCAGCATAACTCCTGCTGCTAAGCACGCAGATGCAGGACGCGCCAGGCCAGAATCAATACATTTGATTTTCAGTGGCTGCTGCTGGCGGTACACAACCATAACACTGTCAGGTTTGAGGTCGTCTGCAGTAACAACCCCATGGACCTCTGTTAGATATGACTCACAGGGGCATGTAGAAGACAGGCAGGTACAGGTGCTTATTGTCCTGCTGAAACAGTATAAATCTAACATTTGATTTTTCATATCCATCAACTCAGTCAGCACACTCCGAATATTACACATTAAAAAGCAACACCTGCAATCTGTTTCCTTGCAAACGTCAAAACAAGTGACGGGAAGCGATGTGTTTTGTGTGATAAATGTGGGGGGTCTGTGGTGGGCAACGGAATGAAGTGTTCTGCTCTACTTTTCAGATTGTGGTACAACAGTTTTCTCAGTTGCATAGAGTTGCCAGTTCCCCCTTTCCAAGAACAGGATGAATATTTTATATGTGACAAATGCTGCGAAATCTGTTTTCACAAAACACAATGAGTGTGGCTATAACAACTATTCCTTCCCTCAATGTCATTTGTGTCTTCTTCATATAAATAAGAGCATTATACTGATATACTTATAAACGTGTTCTCGTACAGGAAGCTCTTTATACATCTTGGTGGCTTGTGCGCGGCTTTCATGAGTGATAAATAATAGTAGAAGTAAATACCGTCTGCGTAGACATAATAACAATCCGCCCTTTCTCTCCCTTTTTTTCCCCAGCGTTTGTGATTTACAACTTCCTCAGTCTGTGCTATGAATACCTGGGAGGAGAGAGCGCCATTATGGCTGAGATCAGAGGAAAACCCATCCAGTAAGTCTTGGATTACCCCCCCCCCCAAGTCAAAGCATTTTTATTCTTAAAGGCAAACCAGTGTGATTTGAGGCTGATCTTTTCCATTCAAAGTGATCATTGTGCAGATCTCCCTTGCCTCCTGCTATGACACTTGGTAAACTGTGTGTTTTTTGTCCCATCAGGTCCAGCTGTATGTATGGGACCTGCTGCCTGCGAGGGAAGGCCTACTCCATTGGCTTCCTGCGCTTCTGTAAGCAGGCCACTCTGCAGTTCTGCGTGGTCAAACCGGTCATGGCCATCATCATCGTCGTCCTGCAGGCCTACGGAAAATACAAGGACGGAGACTTCAAGTGAGTGAGGGAGCTAGGAGGTCTAACAGCTAGGCCTGGATTGATTTTTTGAGGTTAATATATTACCCCTGATACTGTATGTGGCGCAAGCAATGAGAGCACATAGGCAATTAACTTAAAGATAAAAAAGCAGTAAATAAAACCTGCTGCTCATAATCTGTTCACAAAGGTTTCTCCATAACATGTGGATTCCTTTTTGAATTGTTTTATGATTTTTTGAAAGATTATTTTCAGGAAACTTTTATGCTTTTATAAGACGGTTCAGTTCTTAAATCTCTGGTGGTAGATGAAGGCTTTTAGCGTGACCTACAACAATCAGAACAAACCCAACTTCTGAATCAACAGCGCTAACTTTGTTCTCTCTCTCTCTCTCTCTCTCTCTCTCTCTCTCTCTCTCTCTCTCTCTCTCTCTCTCTCTCTCTCTCTCTCTCTCTCTCTCTCTCTCTCTCTCTCTCTCTCTCTCTCTCTCTCTCTCTCTCTCTCTCTCTCTCTCTCTCTCCACACAGTGTTGCCAGCGGTTACCTGTACGCCACCATCATCTACAACATCTCAGTGAGCTTGTCTCTGTACGCTCTGTTCCTCTTCTACTTCTCCACCAAGGAGCTGCTCAGCCCCTACAGCCCCATGCTCAAGTTCCTCATGGTCAAGTCTGTCATCTTCCTGTCCTTCTGGCAGGGTGAGGAGAACACACCAGTCAGCCTGCTTTCTGTTGGATACACTGTGTGCCTGTGGACATGGTTTTCATTCAGCACCATCTTGTGCTTTTGTGTCCAGGCTTGTTGCTGGCCATCCTGGAGAAGTGCGGCGCCATCCCTCGTATTAACTCAGTGGAGGTGACGGTGGGCGAGGGGACGGTCGCCGCCGGTTACCAGAACTTCATCATCTGCGTGGAGATGTTCTTCGCGGCGCTGGCTCTGCGCCACGCGTTCACATACAGAGTCTACATGGACAAGAGCCTGGACTCACAAGGTGAGGAAGGGAGATTTGTGGTGAATATGTAGAATTACAACATTATCTTACTATGGTAAAACATTTGGAAAAAATCTAAGTCTAAACTAATCTATTTTCCTCCATTTCCAAAGTGTATTTGCCTTTATTATCCTTCTTTTTTTAAACCAACCACATTTCTTGATTTACTTTTCTACCTTTCCAACTTTTACTTGTTGGATCACTTCCTCTTTGCCTGTTTCTTCAACTCTGTCTGTCTTCTTCTCTGCTGCGTCCTAAAGGACCTGTTCCTACATATGGAGAGTTTGGTAGGTTGAACACTGCTGTCCTTTGCTCCATAATCCTGCCTTTTCCCCTCGTGTCACACACTGTATTTCTATCTTTTTTTAATCCATGAATTTGATTGGGATATGGTTTAGTTCCTGTCTTTTCTTTTAGTATTTCTTCTTGATCCCATTCATATTCCATCCTTCTTTCCTTTCCCTTTCCTTTCCTGTCTTGCTTCCCTCTCTCCACCAATGTGTGGTCAACCCTTTTTCTGTTCCCTCTCTCTAAATCACATCCACTCCTCTTTTTTCTCCTCATTTCTCTTCCACCCGCTCCCTCCTTTTGTCTCCATGTTCCCTGTAAATCACAGATGGCCCGTTCTTCTCTTCACCCAGTTGGTTGGCCCTTCTCTTCATCTCCCACCCAGCTAAATCCCACCTTCTCCTCTATTCTCTATTCTCTCCTTCCTCCTCCTCCTTTGCTCCCACATCCCCGCCCTAGAACCTCATAAAACCACATTCCTTTAATGTTTTTGATGCGTCAACACTAAGGCAGGAGGCTGGTGCCATTATGTTTTATGTTTTTGGGTTGTCTATCTGTAAGTGCATACGTATGTCCATCCATCCGGGGCCGTTCTTGTGAGCGATATCTCAAGAACGCTTTGAGGGATTTTCATCAAACCTGACTCAAACTCACACTTTCATCAGAGTATAAACTGATTTACATTTTGGAGGTCAAAGGTCAAGGTCAGGTTGCATACAAGCATCGCCTACCACCACTGTACTTTCACCTTTCCATAAATGTGTACCTCCCATCAGTATTCAATTGCCAGACTGTATTTCTTTTTCTCTCACCCCTTCTTATCCTCTTCATGACTCCTATGCCTTCCTACACTGTTCATGTCCCCTCCACACTTTTCCTTTCCTTCCCTTTTCCCTCTAACTCTCCGGTCTGTGTGTGTCTCCCCTGCAGGCCGCTGTGCCCCCATGAAGAGCATCTCCAGCAGCCTGAAGGAGACCATGAACCCTGGAGACATGGTCCAGGACGCCATCATCAACTTCTCCCCGGCCTACCAGCAGTACACGCAGCAGGCCACGCTGGAGCAGGGCGCGCCGCAGCCCGTCTGCCGCACACACAGCACCGTGAGCGCCCGCGGAGACACGGAGAAAACCCTCCTGCTCAGCTCGGACGACGAATTCTAAAAACACAGGGCCACCATGTCTCGTTCCTATTCAGTTTTAATGGCGAGGTGTGTGTGAATGATTAGACAGTTTTTTTTTTTTTTTTTTTTTTTTGAGTTTTGATTTGTTGATCTGGAACGCGAGGACCTTTTCTAAAGAATCCGTTCAGCACAAACATTTCCCAAGTTTCTATTGGTGGGAACACTTTGCACTGCTTTTGGTTTTCAAACCGTCGGCCAGAAAAATAGTTTTTTGTGTTTCTTTGTTTTTTGGAAAGAGTGTGAGTCACACACACACACGTCCAGACTGAATCATACTTGACTTTTGGAACAAAGTTTTTCTGGTTTGGACGGAAGCCTCATTTCACATTTCAGCCAAGTCCTGTTTCCCAAGCTCCTATTTTTCTGGATTGGTTTTGCATTTTGAAAAGCCCTGCTGTTTCCTTGTAGTCATTGACTGTGTTTATTATGGTTTTCCTCACTTTGAGAAAATCATTAAAAAATTTGAATTTGAATCTTTTGTTTTCATGACTGTTGGTGATAAAAATATTCTTATAAAGTTTTTATAAAAGTTCTTAACTTTTATTTTTACGGTACGAAGTTATGGAAAATATATGTGTAGGTCCGGGGAGGAACCTTGAGTATTGTGGGATTTTAAGGGACAAAGTAAACCAAGTAAAACATCTCATTATTGATATGAATGGGACAGATGAGGGCCAGGCAGATTGTAGATTATGCAGTACATCTGCTCCAGTGGACCAGTGTGCAGCAGCAGATTACACTGGTGGAATTGGGGCGTTCTCCGAAACGGGCGGGATTAGAACAGTCAGCCCTCTCCAGGCCACAATGTAGGTTAACTGGAATGAGGGGGTAAACGACAGGGATATAGGTTATACTAGCTAACCTCTAGACGCCTGTAGAGAAGCTTTGTCATGCTAACTAAACCTTTCCTCTGTTATTGCACGGACATGATCCCAAATGTTAGACATTTCAACTGCAATTTAAAGTTCTCTGACTTTTTGTGTAAAGTAATAATGGAGCTATTGTGTATTTTTTTCCCCCTGTTTATCTGAAAGAGAATAAACACATTTTAAAAAACAGAGTGTTAGCTTCAAGCCGTTGGGTAGGGGTCTCCCTGTGCAAACCTTGACTGATATCATAGAGAGGATGTTGTAGACACTGTTAGTGAAAGGACAATGTGGTGTTTTTTGAACTGCCCGTTTTGTTGCTGAAACTGAAGGGAAATTACAAACCATTATTTTAGGGCCCGTCCCCAATAGATAACCATTATTTTAAAAACACTGATGTCCTAATTAATGACAAGATAAGTATAAAGTAAATCCATTATGCAGTATGGTGTTCCCTTAACAACACTAAATTGGTTAAATTAGTTTAATGTTAAGTTTTTTTTTTCTTTCTCCCAACCAACACCCATTGTTTCCGATTGGCTTTGAAATCCAGATAAAATGTCTTCTCTGGGCTCGGTGGCTAAGTCTTTGTCAACAGTCAGGTTTTCGGTATCATTTGTGGCTTGTAAGCAGCTTAACTACATTGTTTTCAACATTAAACAGTGCATTAAACAAACTCCTATCTGGGGCCATGGTATATGTGAATATTGGCACCACAATGTGTGGAAAATGTATTTTGTGCGCCACATTGCCATCTCATGCATTTATTTACACAATGTCAGTTCAAAGTAACATGTGGCCTATAAAAATCCACATTGTTGCGTGTCTTTTGACCTTGGATGCTCCTTCGGTTCGTCCACTCTCTCTGATTCAAACGTCGCCGCAGTTAGATTTTTTTTTATTAAACATAATTGAAGTACTTGAGTCATCTTGAGTGAGTCAGAGGGAGTCTGCTGCTGACATGATGTGTTTAGTACTTTCACTGCTCTGCTGTAGCACTGTGTGAACACCAGGGGGCCTCACTGAGAAGAACACGCATGGACACTGATCACACTCTTATCTGCATGCAGACACACACACACACACACACACACAAGACAGTTATCATTGTACACACGTAACAGACACAAACGCTCTGTCTGGGCCTTAGAAAAGCAGCCATGGATATTTTATTTGTATTAATATTACTGACGTAACATGGCTTCACGCAGCAGTGCAGTCATGTCTGGAGCAGTGGCCTATATTTAGAAGTCTCTCTGTGTGTGTGTGTGTGTGTGTGTGTGTGTGTGTGTGTGTATGTGTGTGTTGTCTGGGTAATTGGGTTGCTTCATCTTGACATGAAGGCAAACTGGATTATTTTTTCACAGTGACTATGCTTCACCCAGCTATGAATGACCTTGTACTTTTTATAAAGGCACTGGTTGGTTCATTGTGTTTGGGTTTCAGTGTTGATAGATATTTTTAGAGGGTTGAAGAAAGTCTTTGAGTGTTTTTTTTTTTTTTTTTTTTTTACATTTGAGCATTTTCATGTTTCAAAAGAAAATGAAAACTTCCTCTGAATTCTCTTATCATGGTGGCCAACTGATGCAACTTGTTTTTTCTTCTCTTTTCTTTATGAAAGAAGGCAGCTTACCTCGCTTGATATTATAATAACTTACAATCTCAGAGCTAAAGTAGGCAGTATGTTATATGTATGAGTGAAGCTAAGGAGATGTGCCCAGGCTGTCTCTACAATAGTGATGTATGTTGAAATAGTCATAATTTAATTTGAATTGTGCTATAATTAGAGGGGCACAGGATAGAGGGAAAAATTAGTTTGGTATTTTTTTTTATTTCAATTAGTTTTGGTTTTCAGTTCTTTGTACATTATAAAGCTGCTCATGATGCTATATTTCATGTCTGAAAAAAAAAAAGATTTTTATTCTGGTACGTAACCACCTGCTTGTATTTGTGATCTAGCTTTGAGACAGTGAGGTTTAAAGATCCCCGGCAGACATGTTCCAACACATGTAACACTTTAAACTGTAATTTGTCTGATAGGATTTTGTTTTGTTTATATGTGAATATACTTCTCTCAAAAATACAGAATCTATGAATGTCTCACTTCATTCTTCCCTGTGTCAACCATCTCAGCTGATTCTGAGAGATAACTCTTTCTGAACATCCTGCATATCACCTTCCTCTCTGTGCCTCGTGTGTGTGTGTGTTTGTGTGTCCAATCCAACCCAGAAATACACCAATTTATGTACAATATGTACAACATTTATTATAATTAATATATAAAATAGACAATGTACTTAAATTTTCACAATAGAAAAAATACGAGTAATAAATACAAAAAACATTTTTTGTTTTGCGGGTAGTACAAAACATCCAGCACAGTTTGACAGATGTGAGACGTTAAAATATTGAGAATAAATGCTTTTTTTTGTCACACCGATATTCATATAGCTAAATATATGCCTCATATCTTTAGGAGTTATTCGTCGACACTTTCTAATGCGTTACAATGCCTGCCTATTGATGAATATTGCTAGCACTAGTCAGTGGCCTAGACTCCACCACATGCAGGCCTGTGTGAGTGCAGGCCTGAGACCGATGGAGGTTTTCAAGTGAATAAAGCAACATCTCCTCTGCACCGCTTCTCTCCTAGTCCACCTGTTCCCACTTTCCTTTCTCCGTCTTTCAAACCACTCCTCCTTCTTCTTCTCCTCCTCATCTCCATCTCTCTTTTCACACTTTTCTCTTTTAACACCCAACCAGCCGGTTCCGAAGTGACCTTAATTATTATTTTTTTTCTCCTCACAACGTTTACACATACAAATCATCATAGAAAAATAATATCCCTCCAAGAATCCACTGTGGACAAACCAGTACAAACATGGAAAATAAAACAAACACACACGCACACACAAACAAAAATCATCATACAGCAATATGGCCATTGGCTTTGAGCATATTTCTACATAGCTAATAATAATAATTAAACATTTTGTAAAGTAATCATCATCATCGTTGCCACACAACACAATAATTAGACATGAGAATATCCCCCGGACTAAGTCATAAGTAAGTACTTCTGAAAACATATAGAACATCACAGCACTCGTTAGCTTGTCTTTTTCATAATATCTAACTTTAAATACAAATAAAATATAGAATATATCTCTGATAAATGTCACTCAACATTTTCGTCTCTCGAACGGCACGTACAAACATTACAAATAAGAACACAGAACGGGAATGTATGCGGAGGATTCTCCACCGACGAGCGTATATTCCTACCAGATGCGTCTCTGCTTTTTACACCAGGATTTTATTTTTTTATAATTTTTAGCAAAATGACCAACGTCTGTTGTTGGGAGTCAACTACCAGATATGAAAGGAGACAGGAAGCCACAGCAGACTGGACGGTACGGTGTGTGATATTAGCCATGAGGGGATTACAGCAAAAAATAGGCAAATCCAGAGAGAAATCCGCGGTCGTGAACAGTCAAGAAGGAGCGACTACAGCCTGTTTTTTTTTTAACCTTTGAAACATACACTGAAGGCACTGCATTAATGGGACAAATGTGTGCACGAGCAGTACAAAACTATATCCCAGTTAACAGGGCTGTCCGGTGAATCTGAGTGTGGCATACCGTTACCAAGATATCATATAGAAATGACAGTTTAGTTAAGCTATTAAACAAACATATCACTTAACTAGCCTTAGAAACTCTCCCATGGCCCCGCCTGAAGTGACACCAAGGCTGAGAAACTCTTCATCAATGACTAACAAAGAGTGACTCATACTTTGGGACACTTCCTTTTGAGCAAAGACACGTGGGACTGGGGTCGGGCATGTGGCTACAAACTGGACCAAGAATGCAGATATTAAAGAGCTGGAGAAAGCTGCACATATAGTACGTCCGCTCCTCCACCCTGGCACTCTGCTGTTGGTCAGGTGAAGTGAATGGAGGGGGGTTTGAAAAGCACCAGCGTGAGAGCTGGATTTGTTGAGCAGTGAAGATGTACAGTAAGTCTGTTTGGGTTGTCGGTCTGGCTTCAGTCAGAGTCCACTTAGTCAATGTCTACGCCCCTGTGTGGGTCAGGGGAGCGAGTGTGAGGGTTTGGGGTTGTGTGCCTGTGTGCGTGTGTGTGTGTGCTGTGTGTGTGTGTGTGTGTGTGTGTGTGTGTGTGTGTGTGTGTGTGTGTGTGTGTGTGTGTGTGTGTTTGATGACTCGCCTCGTTCACAATTATACCCCGCTGCGTCTTTCTCAACCTAATTCTAAACGTTAAGAGCTTCCAAACAAACGTAACTTCGCTACGTTTCAGTCGACTTAAGTTGCAGTGTCATAAAGCGGCTATAGGCGGAGGACACTGCCGGTCCTACTTGACATTTTTCAACTGTTCCCGGGCCTGGCTTTGGGAAACAGATCGTGGCTGTTGTCTGTTTCGCTGACTCTGTCACGCATGCACTCTGTCAACACTGTGTCACACAGGAATGAATGACTCCTGCACACGTCATCCAACGGTGTTTGGTAATGTGACCAAGGCGGAACGCTTGTCAAGTGTTTAGTATTTTCCTACTACTGACTTCTTCCTTTTCCCTGCATGTTTGTTTGTGTGTGTGTGGTATGTGTGTATGTGTGTTTGCATTGCAGGTTGTGCGCCCCCCCCCCTTCCCCAGTCTGGTTGCAGCAGCTCCTTCTAGGACGGCTCTCTGTGTGTCTGCGGCTGTGGCGGGCTCTTGACTATGGTGATGACTGAGGCAGTGTTGAGGCGTGGGGCGGTGGCCAGCAGGTGGCCTCCTCCGGCCTCCAGCCCTCTGGCAAACCTCTGCAGTGCTGCCAGGCGGGCGCCCAGCCCCTCCAGCTCCTTCCTCATGCCTGCGTTCTCTGCTCCCAGCCGCTCCACCTCTCTCTGCAGCTCTCCCTTCTGCTGCTCCAGGGCCTCGCGCTGGGACACACGTTTGACCCGGCAGCTGGCGGCGTAGCCCCGGTTCTTCAGGGTGCGTCTGCGCTGCTTCAGCTTCTGGATCTCCTCACGGGAGAGGCCGCGCAGGTGGAGGTTCAGCTCCCGCACCGTTAGCGACATGAGCTCACTGTCCGACAGCACCGGCACGTTCTCTCCACATTCCTGCTTCACCTGGCAGAGGAAGAAGGGAGCACATTGTAAAAGGGAGGAAGAGTGGAGACGGAGGAGAAGTAAATATATGACTAATGACGTTCAAAGGTGGAGTCAGCCATCCAGGAGAAGGTTTGTTGTCAAAATCACTTTTTTTGGTATGGTATGTGGCTAGCTACGGTGGGCCCCTTTGTTTGCATACCCTTTGTTTACATACAGATCTTGAGGAGATACCCACTGACTTTGAGAGGAAAGTGATTTTGAAAACAAACCGTTCTCCAGAATCGTTGACTCCACCTCTGAGAAATACCAAACAGGGAGCAGAGTAAACGTCTTTGAAAGCGTGACTGTCTTCCTCTTGTCAAAACAGATTGCGATGAGAACAGAGTTTTATTTATGGCTGTGTGTTACCTTCAGGGCTTTGTTGCTTCTTTCTGTATTCATGATCCAACTGTCTTCAGTTTTTCTCCCCAGAGCACCAGTCAACAACACGGATACGCCACACACTCTGGAAGAACACAAACACACACATATAAAGGTACATTATTACATGTGACTCAAGGCATGATGCTGTTTTGGTCTTTGTCCTGCCTGACATTTACCATCCACTCACAAGACAGCCAGTCATGCACAATGAAGAAGAAGAAGAAGAAAAAAAAAAGGAGAAGCCACAGATCGCTCATGCTTCTCCAAACGCGCGCTCTGGTTAAACTTGATATGAAAAGGAAGAGGAGGAGGTTCAGAAAGCCAGCTGCCTTTCTGTGGAAAAGGCCAGGAGGAAGTTATGATGGGGACTGCCCTCTGGTTGCTCAAAGCAGGTGTCCTAACCAATTCCCTCAACACTTCCTCTTGTCAACACAACACTAACGGCTCCACACTTTCATTGTGAAACAAAAAGAAAGTCTAATGGCAGTTAACTTCTTCTATGGGATACATTTCTCACTGTGTGAAGTCATTTGTTTATTACACCACTCATTATTTCTGCCTTTCAAACCTAAAATAAAAAAATTATAATTCAATCATTTTTAACGTGGCAGAAATAGGAAACTAAAAACGGCCACCACATTTGGGTACTGTAGGTTTGTGCAGTGTTAAATTACTGCCTCCAGCAACAAGCTGTAATAACAGCAGTGAGAGTGTTTGTTCAAGCCTGTAACCGCCTTAACGCTACTGTATTTGGAATTGTTTTTCCTCCATCTTCTTCTTGCTGAACAGTTCACAAAGACGGCGTGGGGATTTCCGACTCTCGCCTTAAGGTCAGCTCACTAATGTGTGGGATTAAAGTCCAATGTGGAAGTCTAATACTAAGAGGGCAAACTTGAACTTCTTCTTCTTCCTCCTCCTCCTCCTCCCCCTGGTCTCTTCTTGGACTATCTGGCTGTCATCGTGTTGTTGTTTTTTATGACTCTGCTGCGCTTTCAACTTGTGAGGCCACTTTAAAAACGGGATCCCAGAGCACACTGGACAGACAACCGACACGACGCACAAATATATTTTGACATCCACAACGTCCAACTGCAACCGGGACGGACGAGATGTAATGTTGACATCATCAGGCCACACCCACGCGGTGTTTTCCAGCATGGCTTTTGGGGAGCCAATGTGTTCACGTTCAAATGATCTGCAACATTGGATTCTTTATTTTATTTTCAACCCAGACGTGTAGTAAAAACCCCAGAACGAATGAAAAAAAGAGGGAAAGTTAACAAGTGCACGGATGCATGATCCTGTATGTGTGCATGGTGGGTGCTTTGAGCTTGCTGTTGACCTTTAGGCTAACTCTTTGCACTTTCCCCGAGAAATGACTGAACAAGACACCTAGACGCAACCATGCTGCAGCTCAACCCAACCACATCTTGATTGCAGTCTTCGCTGGGTACCAGGGTGCTTTCATGATCTTTGACCCACTTTATTTGTGTCATCTTTTTCCTTTCTCTATCAACAACAAAACTGTGAAGATCAACTCGTGCTCCTTGTTTTAAAAGGCAACACGTGACAGAATCTTTGTGGGAAATCCCCAGTGGCCAGCATGATTCAATCCTTGAAACCATTGAGTATATTTGATATTTGATATGTTCATGAGAAGGGTATTACTGTTCTATAAAATCAGGGATCTTCATTTTTTTGAAAATTTTCATTTTTGAAATTTGTGAAAGTTATCTGTTCCACGGGGATTCCCAAAAGACCAGACACAAAACCAGAATCCAATTTGGGTATAAACTTGATTTCATAATAGTATAGGCTAAACATGGTCTTTGACAGCCCATGTGGGCCTACAGCTCAGATAGGCTACAGTAGGGAATAATTCTCGTAGACTAAATAAACCATAATAGCCTGGAGATTTCACAAATTAACTGTTATTTCCCGAAAGGCGTGGGAAGTAGAGGTTGCAGCAGCAGTGGTTGTCCACCCGGCCGGTGGACCGACCGCCGTCGTTTCGTAAAGTCATGGTGATTCAGCAATAAACAGTTCGCTCCGCCAACACTGCCTGTCAGTCCAAACCCAGGAAAACCGGCTGTAACCACGTCTGTCTGGGTCTCTCTAAACAGCACAGGATATCCACCTTCCCAACTCGACTATAAATAGCCCTAACACTTTGGGGGACATAGTACTTTGTAAGTAACGCTACCAAAACAGGCACGCAACAAGTGAACGCAGCACTGACAAACGAAAGCTACAACCAACGACGTTTATAAAGTTAAAGACCAAAACATCTATTCTGTTCAATATTCAAATGCTAATGAACAAATGGCCAGCACAGGCATCTCCTGGAGACAGTATTTATCGTCTTGCTACTTCCAGAATCCACCCTTATCCTTATAGGGAGAGGAGCTGACCAGCTCCGGGGAGAGGCGCTGCTGGTGCTGTAGTAAACAGCCATCACGAGTGCGCTCGACATCCATTTTAGTAAGACTTTAAATTATCCATTTAAACCGTTTTTAAACACGCAGTTACAAAAGACGGAAGCGAGAACCTCCCCTGGCTGTCAAAATGTACGAACATAGAGGGGTAAAATACCAAGAGCGAGGCCAAATTATCCGCTACATCTCAAACATGCTAGTAATGTTACCCGTTAGCAGCTAGCATGAGCGGTTTGTGCCGAGCTAAAGGAGATTAAAGCAAACAGCTGCCTGCTCACTTGTCCTTGGCTGCTCGGCCCGTCCCCGGCGGGTTCAAGTCCCCTCGTTTCCTCGTGTAAACAACAAACACAGCTAAATACTTTAACGTTCACTATTTTGTTGAGAAATAATATTTACCTGCTGGGTCGAAGCGACTCTGGCGACAAAATGTCAGTCCGCCTTTTCCCGGAATTACTCCGCTGCTCTGAGGTTGGATTCCTTCATTCATAAAAAACACAAGCGACAATGACGTCAGGTCTAAAGAATGAGGGCGGAGCCAACCCCGCCCCCGCGGCGTACTCCGGGAGGATGTAAACAAGGAATCCCTGCGTCCCAGAAACTTTCCATGACCAGCACCCATTAACTGTTCCCAGCAACATATCTGAAAAAAGATTGTAAAAAACAGAAGTCATCAAATTGGCTCAACTTCCACCATGTTATATACCCTATTTAACATTGGAGCCAGTTGTTTAGAGTAAAAGGGCAGTGTATGCTCAACACTAGATCATGCCAGAGTCGATGGCGACACCAATGTAGAGGTCCTACATGTGTCTGTTTTTCTCACATGACATGATATAATAAGGGCACTTCAAACATAGATAGTATAGAAGTGAACGCAGGAATGCAGTTGTATCTAAAGGTAAAAAGTGTATTACTAAAGCACTTGTTGGAAATTAAATACTTCTCTCTCCAGTCTCGACCATAATGTCTCACAAAATGTGAAAAGTAAATCGGGGGAAAAAAATAGTAATAATGCAAAGGTAAAATAATGTGGGGAAAAATTATATAGGCTATTAAATAAAATGCTATGCTGACGAAAATCAACAACACAAAAAAAAACTGTTCAAATCCAAGATCAGAGAAATGGATGTAGATTAATTGTGTTCGGGTATTCTAGTAAGGCAAAAATAAACATTTGAATATTAATTTAAAAAATTTAGCCAGTTATATATGTTTTTTTTGTCTTCTTCCATAACAGTCGTCTTTGACATCCGCTACGGAAGGGGGCGCACTTCATTTTCAAGCGGTGTACAAACTGACCCCTGCCCTGCTACCGTCATGCGTCCCTGACAAGCCTCACGTTTTCCCACTGTGACCTCAGTCTGTCGCACAAACCGATGCACGCCTCCTAGCATTAGCTTTAATGAAAGCCGGTGGGAAATCATCTGAAATATCGCCAAATTTATAGTAGGCCTAGTCCGCTGCGGGTTTTCCTAGGGACTTGTTCGCCGGAAGCACAACTGATTCTCCCGGAGAGACACGAGCCAGCGGGCGAGCAGGAGACATGGCCGAGATCGAGGAGCTTTCCCCGGATGCAGGCCCAGTGGCCACCCGGCCCCCGGAGGACGAGATAGACGACGATGAAGATGAAGATGTAAGTGGCCAGTCACACACACAACAACGTCTGAAATTAATGAGGGCAAACAAAATTAACATAGAGTCTCGCACTGTCTGGTGTCCGGCTTGTCCATATCTTGGCTGAACATGGCTGCCTGCTGCAGCAATGCTAATTACCTAGCTTTCTACCTGAGCTGTCTGATAAGGCTTTGACAGACGGGACAGACCACATCTAAACCACGTTATGTTGCAATCACACACTATCACTATCCTTATTATGTTATCATGCTGAATATGACACTATAGAGAGTCTCACTGTGTTAACACCAGTTAAACCAACCTGCAGCAAAATTCAGGATTGGCTAACTGCATTTACCATATTGATGAATGAGTATTTTCTCTGAGGGTTTTCTAACAGTTTTTTTATTGAAAAGTTGCAGCTTTACTGTTAACTCAAGCTGCTTGTCTCATGTTTTGTAACTGTCTTCCTTCAGCTGGATGAGACCATGATGGAGAGGTTGTGGGGCCTGACAGAGATGTTTCCGGACACAGTCCGCACCGCCGCCGAGGTGTCCGCACAGTGCTCCGTCTCACTGGCTAAGAAGTTTTACAGGTATGTCATCTTATTATTCGTGGTACCCCCAGAACTGGGTCCATACCTTGCCATGGCACTGTCTAAAAGCAGCAGAAACCTAATGTGTCTCTTTTGGACTGGTTTCAGTTTCTCCCGCGCAGCGCTGTGGGTGGGTACTACCTCCTTCATGATCCTGGTGCTGCCCGTTGTGTTTGAGACGGAGAGACTACAGCTGGAGCAGCAGCAGCTACAACAGCAGAGACAGGTGGGTGTTGACGTGCAACAGCTGAGAGAGCAGACTCATCTCAGGGTGGACTAAGATGCACTACTTTAGTTTAAAAGTAGTGAAGTGAGGAGTGAATGCAACCTGAATGATGTTTTTTCTCTCCCTCCTAGATCCTGTTGGGACCCAACACTGGAATGTCCGGTGGGATGCCCGGCATGATGCCTCCTGCGCCCGGCAAGATGTGAGAGACGGGAAGGGCCGACGAGAACGTTACACCCACCGCTTAGCCATCCAGCGGGGCCCCGTTGCAAGGAGAGACAGAGAGACCATGGAGAAGGGCAAAGAACTGCAGTCAACTTGAGAAAAAGATCAAACAAAGAAGCAAAATCTGTGTCCCCAGCGCGGCATTAGGCTCACATCAACGTATCGGATTGGCTAATGGGATTTGGAAGAGGAGGAGGCGATGCGTTTTGAACACTTCTCCCTCACTGTCTCTCCTTACTCCCAACATCATGCAGAGACTTATTCCAAGAAGCACTGCTTCTATTTTCTCCTCTTTTTTTTTTTCTTTTTTTTTTTAAATAAATACTTATATCAACATAAATAATGTGTTCTTTAGGGGATAGCAAGTACAGGTGGAAAGAATTGTAAGAGAATAAATTTGGAGGCTACCAACGGTTTGTTTTGGTGTTTTTGTAGTCCGAAGAACAGGAAATGTACGCTATATGTCTGCAGTTTCCGTCCATCATCATCATGTGCTTGCTGGCAGACGGTCAGACGTATTGCGGAGCATTCTGTAGACGATATTAATCGATAAGAATGTGGTCTACAGAACTGCCTTAAGAAGCTCTAAAAGATAAACAACTATTTTCTGTGTGATGGGTTTTCTGTTCGTACATTTGTCACAGTTCACCATTCTACTACGAACGGTATGTCCTAGTGCAATGCCTCTCCCTTCAAACTTGTAGCCACAGTGACTGGTTTTATTAGGTTTCTCTGGTTTAAAACAATGGATTGTATATACAGCAGTGCCAGATCCCATGCTGTTCAATCATAAAAAGATGGTTTTGTCTTTTTTCCCCCCCTTGATGGTACGTCGAATGCAAATCTATTTTGTTGTGCAACACAGGAAACATGTTGCAAGTGTTTTGGACAGATGTGGTTGATATGGTTTTGGTTGCTAACTGTCTGTTATTTCTCTGACTTGTCCAGTCTTAAGATGTCGTCCATGTGACCATCAACAATCCTTAACCTCTGTTGAGCGAGCCAAACCATGTCTCTGTTACGTGTTCAACATGTTCGCAGAAATTAAAACACCAAATCAAATGGAAAGCCAATTGTTTACTTTCAGCATGTGGGTCATATCTATGCTCACATACACTTATTAAACTGCCCTGTTGAAGCATTATGTAAGGATTTATGAATGAAAGATTGGACTAAATTGTTGTAATATAACAATATTGCTGAATCTTTTATTACTGCCATCCATATATTATAATTAAACCCGGAGCCTGTAGATGAACAATACACCACAAATGAATATATAGAGCAAAATCCAAATGAAAGCCTATTTATATACATTTTTAAACAATAGTACAGACAATAACTGCACACATTTAAATGTCCGATGCTGCATTCACTGCTCTTTCTCAGTGAACTTCACTGAAGGTCGTTCCCCGTTTCTCAGAGCAATAACTAATAAGCATTTTTGAATAGATAAACCAACTATAAATATTTCTATGTTGTTTCATGTTCGTTAAGGTCTTCCAAACTGGCATTGCTGCCCGCATTTCAAAGCAATAATAACGTTTTGGGCCAGTCATGCACATTCATCATAGTTAATATTTAACTCACCTTATAAATATGTAATTTCCGACTGCACTTGAATAGGACACAAAAAAGAAATCCCGCCAATGGCTGCGCGCGAGCTTCTTCAAGAAGAACCGGAAAGCAAAGCACGTCTATTTTAACCTCTTTATATGTCCATGATTTTAACTCAAAACTCAACTGTAATTTATAACTCAGTCAGTATCTCAAGAAATGTAATTTAACAAGAACAATTCTGGTTTGCATTGTCTTATCATATCCCGTGACAGACACCAGAGTATTAGAGTAAATTAGCAGTTCACGAACAAGGGTAGCTATTTTAATGACATTAGCTAGGGATTATTACTGAACTAGCCAAATCCAGTTTATTTTAAGCATTAGTCCAATTCTAAATTGAGAATGAAACATGCTGATGATATCCTGGATGACGAGGTGAGATATTATCATTTTTAGTACATTAAAACTATCTTTAGTGGCCTTCAATGACCAGTCAATTCCCTATGAAGATCATATAAATAAGTTGTCATCAGAGTAATTTATGAACCCTTCTAAAGTGACCACAAACATACCTATGTGGAAACATTTCTACCTGAGCTGTCTGATAAGGCTTTGACGCACGGGACAGACCACATCTAAACCCCGCTATGTTGCCATCACACACAATCACTATCCTTATTAGGCCTATGTTATCATGCTTTACCATATTGATAAATGAGTATTTTCTCTGAGGGTTTTTAACAGTTTTTTTATTGAAAAGTTGCAGCTTCATTGTTAACTCAAGCTGCTTGCCTCATGTTTTGTAACTGTCTTCCTTCAGCTGGATGAGACCATGATGGAGAGGTTGTGGGGCCTGACAGAGATGTTTCCTGACACAGTCCGCAAGTGCTCTGTCTCACTGGCCAAGAAGTTTTACAGGTATGTCATCTTATTATTCCTAAAGTCTAAAATCAGCAGAAACTTAAAGACCTACTTCACCGGTGGGAATATGAAGGTGCATTTAACTCTGAGATCCTATGTAGTATAAATGTGCAAACATTTTAGAAATCTGTTCATCCTAGCCTGAGAAAAAGCAGAAAGAGTGTTTTATGGTCTCACTGTCTAACCCTACATTTTCCCACGTGTGACATCACACAATGGAACATGTAGGGTAAGGATTAACAGGACAGCTGAGCCAAGGGAAGACTAAGGGAAGAATAACCTCATTTATTATATTATAATAGCGATTTTATAATGATAGAACGCCGGTTCCTTTTTTAATGTGTCTCTTTTGGTCTGGTTTCAGTTTCTCCCACAGGGCGCTTTGGGTGGGTACTACCTCCTTCATGATCCTGGTGTTGCCCGTTGTGCTTGTGACGTGGAGCCTTGAGCTAGAGCAGCAGCAGCTACAACAGCAGAGACATGTGGGTGTTGACGTGCAACAGCTGAGAGAGCAGACTCATCTCAGGGTGGACTAAGATGCACTACTTTAGTTTAACAGTAGTGAAGTGAGGAGTGAATGCAACCTGAATGATGTTTTTTCTCTCCCTCCTAGATCCTGTTGGGACCCAACACTGGAATGTCCGGTGGGATGCCCGGCATGATGCCTCCTGCGCCCGGCAAGATGTGAGAGACGGGAAGGGCCGACGAGAACGTTACACCCACCGCTTAGCCATCCAGCGGGGCCCCGTCGCAAGGAGAGACAGAGAGACCATGGAGAAGGGCAAAGAACTGCAGTTAACTTGAGAAAAAGATCAAATAAAGAAGCAAAATCTGTTTTGTGTTCAACATCACTGCATAAATTAAAACACCAAATCAAATGGAAAACCAATTGTTTACTTTCTGCACGTGGGTCATATACAGTATATGCTCACATACACTTTTTAATGTTTATTATAACTGCCCTTGAAGCTTAATGTAAGGATTTATGAATGAAAGACTTGACTAAATTGTTGTCATATAACAATAAAACAGGTGAGCAATGGCATTGTGATATGTTTTCTAAAATATTGAAATTAATTTAGTTGTATGATATTTCTACTGAATTTAATCCGTTTATCTTTTTTAAATGGCAGATATTTTATCGTGCATAAACCATGATTATGAATACCTGAAAGGTGCAGCCATGGTTTATTTTATTATATAACACCAATACATGGTTTTACACCTGTGCTGTTCCTGCTTTAACACGTCTCAATTGAAAAAGGTTAATTATTGTAGCATGATGCTGAATCTTATTTTTGCCATCCATGTATTATAATTAAAACCCAGCTCCTGTAGATAAACAATACACCACAAATAAATATATAGATCATATCAGAATTAAAGCACATATTTATACATTTTTAAACAGTACAGAGACGATTTGAGTACAGACAGTTTAGAGTCCAGAAAATAAATACACACATTTTAAATGCCAATATCCGATGCTGCATTCACTGCTCTTTCTCAGTGAACTTCATTGTAGGGCGTTCCCCGTTTCTCAGAGCAATAACTGATAAGCATGTGTGAATAAATACACCAAATATAAATATTTCTATGTAGTTGTTACATGTTTGTTAAGGTCAACCGAATCAGCCTTGCCGCCCGCACTTCAAAGCAATAATAACGTTTTGGGCAAGTCATGCTTATGTTGTAATACATATTCAACACAAATCGTAAATTTCTCATTTCCGACTGCACTTGAATAGGACACAAAAAAATTCCCGCCAGTGGATGCGCGCGAGCTTCTTCAACAACAACCGGAGAGCAAAGAACGTCTATATTTTAACTCAAAGCTGTATTTTATTAGTCATTATCTCAAGAAATGTAATTTAACAAAAAAAAAATCTGGTTTGCATAATTTTATCATATCCCGTGACAGTCTCAACATTTTGTTGTGAGCAGTTGAGACACCAGAGTAGAGTAAATAAGCAGTTCACGAACAAGGGTAGCTACCTTTAGGACACTAGCTAGGGATTATTACTGAGTTACCATAACTGAACTAGCCAAATCCAGTTTATCTTCAGCATTAGTCCAATTCTAAATTGAGAATGAAACATGCTGAGGATCAGGTTGTTGAAGATGATACTGTTATCCTGGATGACGAGGTGAGATATTATAATTTTTAGTACATTAAAATCATCTTTAGTAGCCTTCAGTGACAAGACAATTCCCTATGAAGGTTATATAAATAAATTGTCATCAGGGTAATTTATGAGCCCTTCTAAAGTGACCACAAACATAACAATGTGGAAACATTGTATAATTGCCTATGTTTTTTGAATGGACTCTGAGTCTCTTCAATAAAGTTATATATAACTTTATTGAAGATATATATATATATATATATACTATAATGCAACGGTTAGGATACACTGTAAAAAAAATCCTGAAAATGTCATCCTACGAATTTGAAATTATTTATTAATATGTTGTGCTACATTTTTTTTAATGTCAAAGCTGTATTCCTCTTCAATATGACGTTAACTCCGTCCTCAGCAACTACCTCCTATTGATTAACTTTTGTTCAACAGGAGTCCTTTTTCCAAGACATTGACCTCCTACAGAAACATGGGATTGTGAGTAAATGACAGTGGTTGAAACATAGTCTGTCCTACCATCACATCAAAAGTCAGTTGTCAATGTGTCTCTGTCCCCCTCGCCTCCCGCCTCCACAGAATATGGCAGACCTCAAAAAGCTGAAGTCGGTGGGTATCTGCACTGTGAAGGGGATCCAGATGACCACTCGTAGGAATATGTGCAACATCAAGGGCCTGTCGGAAGCAAAGGTGGAAAAGATCAAGGAGGCTGCTGGTAAAATGCTGGTAAAAAAATGGGTCTTTTTTACTGTGATTTTCCTTTCCATTCAATGTTTTTTTTTGTTCACTGAATAATTTGAGAAATAACAGAATAATTGACTGAACATTTGACCTACTAGATGATTTTCTTCACATTATAGAACGTTGGTTTCGTGACGGCCTATGAGTACAGCACTAAGAGGAAGCACGTGTTCCACATCACAACTGGGAGCCAGGAGTTTGAGTTGAGATTTACTGTTATTCCTGATAACATGTAGACAATAGGTTGTCATGTTAAACTTTACACACTATTTTGTGAATTTGACAATTACATGTATCATATAAATGCTTTATCTTGGCTACACTAAAGTTTATTGATGTACTTTTTAAAAATTCATTATACTGTTCTAACAAAGTGAAATGAAAAATTAACATTATTTATGATTTGTCAGCGCCAATAATTACAGTAGTTATAGCCAAAATATTATCACATTATTGATTTCTGGGAACAAATCCTATAACAGATGTTGATGATGACATGCTAGAATGACTTGCAACCGTTAACTCAGCTAGCACATACTGTGGCTAGATGGATGAAAATAAAAAGGTCACAGACCAAATTGCACAGACTTTACAACAACACATATCTTTGATCTCCGCAGTAAACTCCTGGGCGGAGGTATAGAGAGCATGGCCATCACAGAAGCCTTCGGAGGTGAGGATTTATCTTCCGATTGTTAGATACAATGTGTATGATTACAATGTTTACAGTAAATATAAATCACTGTATCGTAGCATTGGCTCTAAAACTCCCTACATCATTTCCTCCTACAGAGTTCCGCACAGGCAAAACCCAGCTGTCTCACACACTGTGCGGTGAGTAAGGAGCCTTCTTTAAATGGCTGCTTCAGGCTGATAGATTAAACCACGCTGGAAAAATCTGAAAAATGTAATGAAAGAGATATTGTGGGTTTTTTTTCCAGTTACTTCTCAGCTGCCAGGCGAGGACGGATACTCAGGCGGGAAAATTATCTTCATTGACACAGAGAACACCTTGTATCCTCACAAATACAAACTCACTGTTTCTCAGATTTCACTGAATTATCATCGGTTATTTATTCATTTTCTCAGGAAGAACACGAGGCCTAAACATTTCCACTGATCTTAAAATGAGTGTTTATTAGAGCTATTTCTTGGTTCAAGGTTTCATAATGTGATGTTGCAATGACTGTGCATGTGTGTATCAGTGGGTTTTCTTCTTGTTATTCTGTTTGCCATTCTCCTTGACTTGAGCGTTTGCCTTGCTGCCAGTCGTCCAGACAGACTGAAAGACATTGCCGACAGGTTCAACGTGGACCACGACGCTGTGCTGGACAACGTGCTTTACGCCCGCGCCTATACCAGTACGAAACATACACTTCATTTAGAGCAGGAGCAGCTTGTACTGAAACACTTTCTCTAGGCAAGGTTATAATACTTTGGTGTGTTAAACGATTGTCTTGCTCTCTTCCCAGGTGAACACCAGATGGAGCTGTTGGACTTTGTAGCAGCTAAATTCCACGAGGAAGGGGGAGTGTTCAAACTATTGGTCAGTACAAGAATTAAAAAGATTTGTTTGTCACATTTTCATAGTATTTTGTGGCAATGTTCAACGCTATTGGAGGATTAGAATGAACCTATTTCTTGTTTGTTTTTCTCAATGGAATGTGAAGTGCATGTTCAAAGAAGGGGATTCTTTTTTAGTGTTTTCTCATCATTTCAGTCTCCTCTCTGCTTCCCTCTGTTGTCAGATCATTGACTCCATCATGGCTCTGTTCAGAGTAGACTTCTCAGGTCGAGGTGAGCTGGCAGAGCGGCAGCAGAAACTGGCCCAGATGCTCTCCAGGCTGCAGAAGATCTCTGAAGGTCTGAACCGGGAGTTTGCTTTATATGTGATTGCATGTGAAAGTCAAAAACATCAGCCTTGGTTATCTTATAGTTTACAACAATTATGTTCTTAAAATATTGATATTGATTCTATTTTTCATTCATGTTATTTCTTAGAGTACAACGTAGCTGTGTTCGTCACCAACCAAATGACAGCTGATCCCGGCGCAGGAATGTCGTAAGTGATGGCTAATTTCCTCATTCTGAACACATTGGGAAAAAAATTGTACCTGCAATACCATTGGATGCAAAATTGTTAGAAACTTTGACAAGATGCTACCTTATAGTTGTATGCCCCTGTTTCAGGTTTCAAGCCGATCCCAAGAAGCCAATTGGAGGTCATATCCTGGCCCACGCCTCCACCACAAGGATCAGCTTAAGGAAGGGGCGTGGAGAGATGAGAATAGCCAAAATATTTGACAGGTTGGTGGCTGTTACTATTAGAAAATGTGAATCAAAATACACAAATGACTGTCTATAATATTCACACAAAGCAATAAGGGCGTTTTCTCCCATAAATGATTCTTAAATACTTGAATGTTAGCTGAAAATGACAGTTGGGAGGGAGTTTCACTTCCTGTTACCATGTGGTCAGGTGAGGTAAACAGCTAAACAAACTGACATGTGGTTTTTTAACATCAGAATAGATGTTGTGACACCACAACAAGGCCTTCTGCCTACCATGTAATTTTTATTTTGTCATATTACCTTAAAGCAGGGGTGTCCAAACTACGGCCCGCTTTTTATTGGCCCGCGGCCGATTTTAAAAATATAATGTAATATGGCCCTTTGAAAAAAAAAAATATTTTTTTTTTTTGCATTTCTTAGTTAACCCACTAGTGCAGGGGTGTCAAACACTGATTGATTGGCCCGTGGCACATTTAAAAAATATAATGTAATATGGCGCTTTTAATTTTTAAATAATTTAAATGCACTCATTATATTACAGAGAAATATGTCCCATAAAAGAAAAAGAGCAACAAGCCCATCCCAGAGGACCCTGCATAA
The DNA here is from genome assembly GCA_026929865.2 of Hyperoplus lanceolatus. Taxonomy (NCBI): domain Eukaryota; kingdom Metazoa; phylum Chordata; class Actinopteri; order Uranoscopiformes; family Ammodytidae; genus Hyperoplus; species Hyperoplus lanceolatus. Next base: position 23,119,211 of record CM049411.1, on the reverse strand, counting down.
TATTTGTTTTTAAATTAAATTCTATGTGTCCTTCTCCAATAGCTTCTAATTCATCTGACACAGTGTCTCCATTTTTTTTTCATACAAAATTCTTCAGATTTAGCCTCTTAATTTCCCTCTCAAAGTGCACCAGATTCATGCATTTCACTTTAAAAACTTTAAAAAATCTCTCGGGGGGGCATACCCCCGGAGCCCCCAGGGAGGGTCAGGACCTTGGCTGGATACTATTTTCACCCTGCTGAACATTGGACGCAAAGGCAGAAAACACTGGGTGTATCATTGGCATATAAACAAGAGGGGAAATGTGTCTGTTTAATGTGCAAGGAAAGTGTTGCCATGAAGAAGGATTACAACTTACGAAGACACTATGAAACTAAACATCAGAGCAGCTACATGTCCTGATAAATGTGTTATTTTTGCGAAGTGGCCTGGCCCTTCGTAGATTTTTCTGTATGTGGCCCTCAGTGAAAAAAGTTTGGACACCCCTGCCTTAAAGGGTCTCAACCGTAAATTGAACTTGACTTGATCATAAGCCTACTGTCGGAATGAAGATGTGTAAATGTATGTTTAAACACACCTTAAGTAGGATGATTTGTAGTTAGTGGTGCGCATGCAGTGCATAGTTCAGTACGAGAATATGAGTAAACCAGAGTATGATTAAGAACTAAAAGTGGTTGCTGACCTGATACAGATTTGAATCTGATTGAGACATGCCCTCAGATCTCATAGCTTTCACTTTAATGTTAACATGTGAGACTCACTTTTGCTCTATTGTCCCTGCTTTCTTTATTTCCTCCAGTCCCGACATGCCTGAGAATGAGGCCACGTTTGCCATCTCTGGTGGAGGAGTTACTGATGCCAAAGAGTGAAGGATAAAAACACACACAGTTCTCTGTTCCTGTCTATTTAAAGCTATTTACATTTTTTATTTATTTAATGTATTTATTGAGTTGTATAACGTTTTATAACCTCCTAATGTTATCTTGTAAGGAAAAATGTTGATGTATTTATTGTATTTATATGTTACTGTATTTTCTATGTTTAAGACACGTTGCAATAAACAAAAGACAACAGGTTGTTATCTACTTTTTTACAGTGTCTGCTGCTGACAATGAGATTTCTCCTAGAGATAAACAGATAATGTAACATTATGGTAACATGACAGTTCAGTGAGCTGAGGTCCGGTGCTGCCCTCTAGCGGTGGTTGCTTCACGCTCGTCAGCTGTACACCACTTCTCGTCTGTTACGGGATCATATGCTTGCTAAAGCAAGGCTTGACAAAGCAATGGGAACTTCACCAGACGTGCTGTTAAGAGTCTAAAACACACCAGCAACTCAACGTTTTAGCGGACCCGTAAAGTCACGCGCTTGCCCCGGTAGTGGAACGCGTGTCAACTCTGTAGAAAGGAGCGATGGACCCGAGAGACACAGCCCCGGATTCGTGGGAGCTGGAGGAGGATGCCGAGGCCCCGGCCGCCGCGGCGGGGCTACAGGCTGCCTTCGCTGCCCTAAATGTCAACGCCAAGCCGTTTGTCCCCAACGTTAACGCTGCGGTGTTTGTACCGAGCTTCCTAGTCCAGGCCAGTGCCGTGGAGGACATAGTGGACGGTAGGTGAACGCTAGACATCTGCCTGGAAGTTAGCTTAACTTGCTAGCTAGCCCAGCTAAGTTAGCATCCTGACAGCAACTCGCAATGTTCAGCCCAGCCAGTGCCACAGTGCATTTCCACTAACTCATCAACAAGTCAGCCTCAGTGTTATAGACATGTGTTGTAACTGTGCCCTAGCTAAATTTGTAATGCTTTAACGAGCTCAACCAAACGTAAAACATGACAATCCTTGTGTAATTCATATTTATGAAAGTTTGACATGCGTTGTCTTCTCTCCTTAAAGGTGCCCCTGATACAGTGGCCAGCATGGAGGTGGCAGAAACAGTCGGTATGCATTACACCACAGCACTGCATGTTGATGTTCTCAAATTACAAATCTGGCTGTCAGAGGTTTAGGTTGTGGGGCTGAAATCTCTGAACAGACTTCATGCATACGAGGCAAGTTTGGATGTTCACTTCTGAGTTCCTGCTTGTAGGCTTCATTTACTGAGCCATATTTGGATTGCTGGCATTGGTAAACACATGTGCACGGGCCTAGTATAATATGATGCAACTCCAGTTGTCCATGCCCGAAATAGACACCCCATTGACTAGCATAGTTAAAAGCGCTGCATGTCGAAGGCCTTGCTCTGCTGTGTGGATGTATTTGCTAGGGAAAGAAAGTCACTTTGTGCTGGATAGTTTTAATTAGATAGAGTCAGGTTCATTCACATTTTTGGCCCGCCTGTTCCCTTTCTCAAGTTACACAGAACTGGTTGTGTGTTTGTTTTCAATGTCCTAGAAAATGTAGCTGGAGCAATGGTTGAAAGACAAATGAAACAGAACGTATAATCAGAGAGACATTTATCATTATCGTGTTCTGGAGAAAGTTTTCCATCTATATCCTTACCATAGACATATTCAAATTTCTCTGAATATGCCTGAAAGACAAATAATAATTGCAGCACGATGAGACTGTTGCCAAACTCAGGGCAACGGATGTCCTTCAGAGCTGCCAGCACATAGCAATCTCTCCCAAGCTGATTATAAACAACGAGGGTTTGAGGAGAAAATAAGCATTGTGCGTGACTGCTGGGCTGCATAATTTCCTACATTACGGAAATGGGAGGCTTATTTTGCGTGTTGCCATGGGAAGACGCTTCTTCTGCTAGGGGTCAGCAGATTTCAGTGAACTCTTGTTAGACTTTTGTGTTGTTTGTTTTTTTTGACTTGTACTTGTTGGATAGAAATTGCATTGCATTGGTTGTGTGTAATAAGTGGATTAGACCTTGAGCATAAGGCTGGACCACAGACCACACACAGTGAAGCCTATCAACTCTATGGTTTTTTATCTATGAATGCTAATACATTTTATGAGCATATGACAAAGACACATATTATACAGTAGTCAGTGAACCTGGATATCAAACAACATTGTCATACTTTTTGATTTATTTTTTTTAAATATGGAGTCTGTTGAGGGTTGGAAACCTTCAAGGGGACTGGGCAGCTGTTTTGACAGTAAAAGTATTCATTTCATACTGCGTGGCAGATTGGATATTGAAGTAAGTTCATTTGATTGAAGCTGTAAATGTTGTAAAATGTGTCAAACCTTCATTTTCCAAAGACGTGCAAATCCACAATAAGTACCCATAATAATGTCAAAAGAAACATAATGTCTACAACAGAGAATGATAAGGGCAAAGGAGATCCAAATGAATAAGCTGACTTTACACGGTGCAGTTCTGTAAGTGTTTGACATTTGCAAAAGGGAATCCGTTTGTGCAAATTTGATTAAAAGGTTTCACTTTGACATAACCATAAAACTGTCAGAAATGTCGCAGTTTGAACAAAGTCCAGGATTCAGAATCAATCAATCATGCTCAGTCAGTCCAGCCAAAAACTTAAAGGTCACATATGGCGCTTTTCCACCGCACATGTAGCTCGACTCGACTCAACTTGACTCGACTCAACTTGGTTTGGTAGCAGCACGGGTCGTTTTCCACCGCAAGTAGTACCTGCTGAACGTGGGCGGGGTCGTTGTAAGGGGCTGAAAGCCTACTCCGGAGCAAAGTAACAAAGCAGAAATTACGAGCAGTTGTTGCACTATTAACTGAACCAACCGCCAAAAACACGGATGAAAAATGTTTAAGAAATACCCCCCTTGTATCTGTTTGCTAAAAGAAGTAGAAGAATATTGCTACGGGCCATTAAAAGGGATGGTTGTTGTCCCGATGTGTGACTCTGCCACACAGTCAGCTGTAGGGATGCGTCACGTACATCCCTATGCACGTAAACACGGGCATGATAAAGTTGACTGTTTAGTGCTTGTTTCAGGATACGTGTTTTCAAATGCAAGCCGTGTCTCAGCCTGAATATTTTATTGAGGTAATCAGTTCAGTCCGAGGCTTGTAATGTAATCGCTCGCTATCATGTCTGTCCCAGCTGGCTACTATTTAGCCTAGCTGCTAGCTGCCCTACATGTCTCCTCTCGTATGTAAGTAACTTCCCCAACAACCAACACTGGGTGAGCTTAGCGAGTATATGGAAAATAAATTCGGATCTGTGATGCAAATCAAATGAAAGAGAGCCAGAGAAGGCTGCACGCGGCGTAAATACACTCAAAAGTCCTGGAGAGTTGGGGAGAATAAACAACAGAATGAAGCCGGTAGTCTCTGGCCACTGATTGGCCAGACAATAGTTTCTGGCCAATCAGTGGCCGGCCGTCTGCCGACGTCACCTTTTAGCATCGGCTCAGCTCGGCTCAGCTCGCTTGGACCCTAGAGCGAGGCGATACCAAAAAAGCAGCCGCTACGTGGTACCAGGTACTATGAAATTGCGGTGGAAAAGCCGCAATTACCATGCCGTGGAAAAGCGCCAATATTATGCTAAATGCACTTTTTAAATGTGTTCTAACATATCCATGGGTCCACGGTGTGCCTAGAGACTGCCAAAATATTTTAAAAAATAACAATCTCTCCTGTTCTCACTCTCCCCCTTTCTGAAACCCCCACCCCTCCCCCCAATATACTCCAGTCAGAATTTCCCCTTTTCTGACCTCACAAACTGGAAAGCCAGAAGCTTCCACTGTGCAGCCCACACCCCTATTTCTTATTGGTCCACGGCCCTGACAGACAGAGGGCGAGGCGTATCTGGCTTCGCTTCCGGACAGGGGGCGGGGGCAGCTCAAAGATTGTATATTTACGAGTGGAGCTGCAGCTCTTTTTAAAAAATAGGCCATTGTGAGATTAGCTGAACATCAGCATAGTACAATAAATTATCTGAAAGTTTTTTTCAGCAAATAATTAAAGAAAAACGTATTAGGGACCACTAAGACCATATAATATGGTGTATAATAGAACCGAAAAGTGTATAATATGGGAGCTTTAATGTGAAATAATGAAATAGTTCCCTCTCCCTCCGAGCTGTGGGTCGTCTGTAGCATCCAGAGAAACAGGTGCACATGTACAGATTGACTAAATGGCTGTGTTCCATTACCCATAGTTCCCTGCTATTTAGTATGGTAGAAACAGATTAAGGATGTCACCAGTACGTGTGGTCAAATGCAGCATCCTGAAAAACACTCCAGAAGTCCTACTGCATCTGGTCATAATCGTTAGTTAGCAAATGCTTTTTTAGTGATTATGACCCACAATCCATTGCCGACGGAAACTACGTCACATCCACGGAGCCTCCGTGTGAAAACAACCAGCGATGTCGGGGATATAAGCAAGAGGCAAGTTCAAGGCGCGATGTTAAGATGAAATAAAATACGTAAAAGTGCATGTCCCAATTGTGTGCCTACAGCATGCAAAACACCCACCTTCTATGATCAGCTGTAGTATGTAGAATAGCAAAAAAGTATGAGATTTAGGAACGGAGGGAATGTTTTTTTGCGCTTTCAGCTCCGGTGGAGAACGGAGGCACGGAGGCGGACATGACAGTGGAGGAGGAGACGTGGGAGCAGAAGGAGGAGCCGGAGGGAGGGGGAGGGGGGCAGCCAGGGTCTGGAGGGGGAGGAGGAGAGGAGCAGCCTGGGTCTGGAGGGGCCTGTCTGGGGGAAGAGCAGGGGGAAGAGAGGGGCTTGGCCAGGAGAGAGGAGGACGAGATGATGATCATGGAGGAGGAAGAGGAGGAGATCCCAATGCCTAAAGTGGCCCCACCCCCGCCCGACGCACCCAAGAAAGAACACGTCAATGTGGTCTTCATCGGTCATGTGGGTGCGTAGGCGTACATGCGTATATGTGTGTATGCATTTTATTTTTATTTATTTTTATATAGGACATTTCCCTATCTTATAATGTTCATGTCTGTTTCTGTCTTGTCAGATGCTGGTAAATCAACTATTGGAGGACAGATCATGTGAGTAGTCCATTTCTCGTGTTCTGCGGTGGATGATCCCAGTGAATATGTAAAAAATATTTGAGTGTGATATAAACATTCCTCTTGTTCCTCTGTGTTCAAACCCTTAAAAATATGAAACAAAAAATATAATGTCAGTTGTTGACTGCAAAGAAATGTCAATATGGCTCCCAGCTTCGGTGCGACGCCTCTTGCACAACGTTTTTCTGCAGTTTCAGCTTCAGTTTCACGTCTGCTCCCGAAACAGCCACATTTGACTTTGCGTTCTCCTTGCCAGGTACTTAACTGGAATGGTGGAAAAGCGAACCCTGGAAAAGTATGAAAGGGAAGCCAAGGAGAAGAACAGGGAGACATGGTGAGAAAGGCGTGTGTTGTGTCTGCTCTTCTCCACAACAGTTGATTATAACTGGTGTGTTTCTCATTCACGGAGCTCTTTGCTGGCCATTTATTTTTTCCTATGTTTTCTTCTGTCTAAAAACATCCCAGCTTCTGTTTTCTCCCCCTCCTTGTGTTTAGTATTAAAGTATATGAATACATTTCAGTAAGCTGCTTAGACTATTTAAATGAAAGCCTAAATTTGACCTACTGTATTTTGTTATTTAGCCTTTTTTTTTAAGGAGTAATTGAAGCAAATATTGCAGAGGTTTGGATGACAACAGATTTGTGTTACCACAGTGCTCATGACACAGTCTTGTAAAAGATTAATGATGAATAATGAATGTGGTGGTTGTTGTTGCCAGGTACCTGTCGTGGGCTCTGGACACAAACCAAGAGGAGAGAGACAAGGGGAAGACAGTGGAGGTGGGCAGAGCTTACTTTGAGACCGATTTCAAACACTTCACTATCCTGGACGCCCCCGGACACAAGAGCTTCGTCCCCAACATGATCGGTGGAGCGTCACAAGCCGACCTGGCAGTGCTGGTGAGACGGACGCCGCCGACGTACAACCAACCCTAATGCTAACGCTAACTAGCCCTTAAACCTCAGTCACACAGTAAAGGCCAGAACACACCAGTCCGACTACCCGAAAATGGTGACTGCCGATTCAGGGAGCTCCAGTCTTCCCGTCGCGGCCGAAAAAGTGCAACGAACACACCAAACCGACTGTTGCCTTTCCGTACGGTCTGCGCTTGCGCGGGACGTAATGTCTCCATAACAGCAGGCGGCGCTAATCTGTATTGTGCGGGTTATATCCCATTCTACACTGTCCATCTTTATAACATATCTTATAAAAAGTTAACAGACTTAAGTTATTAAGAAGACACTATTTCTAAAAGTTTGCCACTGAATGGTTGTATTCCCTCTGCCTCCTTTATCGGTTTGTGTCAGGTGATTTCAGCGAGGAAGGGGGAGTTTGAGACGGGCTTTGAGAAGGGTGGACAGACACGGGAACACGCCATGCTGGCTAAAACGGCAGGAGTCAAGCATCTGATTGTCCTGGTCAACAAGATGGATGACCCCACTGTCAACTGGAGCCTAGACAGGTGAACAGAGGCAGGATCAAAATAAACATGTGTTTATTGTATTGAATCTATTGCTAAAATCTCTTATTAATCAATGAATAGTATTGGTGCCTGACTTATCCCATGTAAAAATCCATGTGTTAAAGATTTCATATGTTAATAGTAATTAATCCTCACCACGCTCCTGCAGGTATGAAGAGTGTAAGGAGAAGCTGGTGCCCTTTCTAAAGAAGGTGGGCTTCAACCCCAAGAAGGACATCCACTTTATGCCTTGCTCCGGCCTCACAGGTGCCAACCTCAAGGACCCCATGCCTGAATGCGACTGGTACACGTAAGTGGGCTCTGTGAAATGGCTTTCTATGGTAGAACAGTGTGGAGTATTGTCAGGTTCTCCGGACCACAGGGCAATTTTTAGATGCTTGTAGAACTGGACGCACATTCTGGCTGAATGTTTTGTTCCCTCAGTCCTAAAGTAGTAACGCCTTTCCGGCACAATTTTACTAATGGCATCACGGCCACTCCATGTCCTTTTCACACATGCCTTCTTGCTCTGACCGAGAATAGATAAACATATCTGTATAAATATTCACCAGACATTTTGGTGAACATTTCTATAACAAGATTGTAATTAAGGAGTGGGAGGGCATGATTAGAAACTCTTGTCTTTATATTAGTAGTAAATGAAATCTGTCTTTGAACACAGCTCACAGGTCTCCAGCAGATTTGTTCTCTACTTTGTCTTCCTAATGCTTGCTGTTATATATTCTGATTTGGTTTGATCGAAAAAACATAATCAAAAAAAAAAACTTTCCAGAATAAGAGATTCGCTTTAACAAATGGAATTCACAAGACAGTTTTAGTTTATGTGTAGTGTTTTTTTGTTAAATAAAAATTCAAAATAAATTGCAGAATAGACTGGAAGCAAAAGTAATAGGCTGACATATCCTCCATATTAGGACTCTTTGTAAAAAGTCTTCATCTTTTTTTCCCATCCCAGGGGTTTGCCATTTATTCCCCATCTGGAGAGTTTGCCAAACTTGAGCAGATCCAACGATGGACCGGTCCGACTACCTATCGTAGACAAGTACAAGGTGAGCAGCTGGAGGCCGTCCATTGTCTCTCTGAAGAGTACACATGTGGCTGCTCGTCTTTCCCGCTGCGAGGTCCTCGGTGGATGAGTGGGCGGACATTTTCTTTTGGATTATGATAACTTTGGTCCATCTCCAGTTTGTCGTCCTCCTTCCTCTCTGGCTAATTTCCAAGAGCACAGCAACACGATTACAACACACACACACACACACACACACACACACACACACACACACACACACACACACACACACACACACACACACACACACACACACACACACACACACACACACACACACACACACACACACACACACACACACACACACACACACACACACACTTTGCCCCTGCATAGTCATTCCTCTTTAAGATAATTCAGCTTCTTGGCACTCGCCTCCGCTTAGATGTTGGAAGCAGTTCAACACCCTCCGCCTTTCTTCACACGTCATATTTTGTCTTCATTCTCTTGTCTTTGAATTGTCAAAAACTCACTCTCTCTCTCTCACTCACTCACTCACTCACTCACTCACTCACTCACACACACACACACACACACACTTACTTACTTATCTTACGTAGTGGCTATATGGTTAAGCAGTCCCCACTGATGTAAGGGGATTATGGCTCAGTTAACTGGGTGCTGCATTACTAACAGCCCAGCCAAGACTTCTGTACAGCAAACTCTGCCCAGGCTAGTTGTTTCGAAGTGCTTACAGTCTGTATGCTAGGCTAACACGCAACTTGTAATAGTTGAATATTCATCTAGCTCTTTTCAAGAAGCACATTGGCCAAAAAGCTGATCTATTTCTTTTAAGTGTGCATATGAAAGAAGAGACTTGTCAGGGAGATTTTCCATGTGTTTCTTCTTAGCCTTGTGTTAGAACTACGGAACAGTCCATAGGATTTATTTGAGGTTGGATACAATGTAGTTGAATCTTCAGCTCTTCTGGACTGCTACCATACAACCATACTAATTGGTCTCAAGGGACTCCAATGATTAAGCGTTTTTTTAATCCAATCAAACGGCTGTTGCTAGGTAGATTGACACTTATACTCTATATTGGGCAATAGTTTGAGAAAGTAGAAGTCAAAAGTTATTTTCATACTGCAGGTGATCAGTGTGTCATCATCAGGATAAAAATAACACCCGTCTGCTAATATTTTTTTTGCTATAATATGAAAACCACATAACTCCGGAATGGCATTATTTGTTTAGCTTTCAGCCTCACACAAACCTATTTATCAGATAATACAATGGGTTTTAAATGGGTTCATTTTGGTGAAGAATTTCAAACCATAAAAAAGCACTTGATTGAACTCAGGTTTCTGTTGATATAAAAAAATGCAGTGTCACTGTAATTTACCACAAGCTATAAATGTCCACAGTCTTAAAACGGTAAATACTGCTTTTCCATAATTAAGTCAATAATTTTATAGTGAATTAATATTTGGTTAAATCATCAAAAGTGACTGATTTCTAATAACTAATTACTCTTTATTTTTTCAATGTTTGTGTCTGTGTCTGTGTCTGTGCCCTTGCAGGACATGGGCACGGTTATCCTCGGGAAGCTTGAGTCAGGTATCATCAGCAAAGCCCAGCAGCTGACCATGATGCCCAACAGGGTGAGTGCTCCTCTGTGTGACTTTGCTGCTTTCTCACAAGGGACCCATTAACGTTTTACTAGAAATAACCTCAAGGCCGCATTGCTGTATTATAAGTTCTGCAGCCTAGATGGAAAACCCATCCTGTATCCAAAATGATATAGTTTCTGTTCTGAAATTAGCAATGCACTACTTCAGTACAGCAATGATGTGCTTTAGGGGTGGCGAAAAAAAAATTGATTAACGTAAAAATCGCGATTACTAGCTCCTGCGATTTCAAATTGATTCCTAATTCCCAAAAATCGATCAAATTAAAATTAATTAAAAAAATATATATATATACTGTATATATGTTGACTTGCCTTAAGATAACATGCATTACAAGGTCCACATTCTGATAGACTTAGATGAAGATAGATATCACATGGACTTTTATTTGATTTCATGCCATAATTTGCCACAACACCTCTCAGCACACAATGGACTGGAGTAGATCCTGGAATCCTCTTTTAAACTGAATCGGGAATCGCTTTGAATTGTAAATCGAATTTGGATCGAATTGTGACCCCAGGAATCAAATCGAAGCGTGGCGTTCTTAAAGATTCACAGCCCTTATGTGTTTATTCAAAGCTTTTATTTAAAATACTAACGTGTGTGTGTGTGTGTGTGTGTGTGTGTGTGTGTGTGTGTGTGTGTGTGTGTGTGTGTGTGTGTGTGTGTGTGTGTGTGTGTGTGTGTGTGTGTGTGTGTGTGTGTGTGTGTGTGTGTGTGTGTGTGTGTGTGTGTGTGTGTGTTGCAGCACACGGTGGAGGTATTGAGCCTGCTGAGTGACGATGTGGAGACAGACGATGCAGTTCCTGGGGAGAATCTGAAGCTGAGGCTGAAGGGTATCGAGGAAGAGGAAATCCTCCCGGGTTTCATCCTCTGCAGCCCTGACAACATCTGCCACTCCGGACGCACCTTTGACGCACAGGTGAGGAGAACAGGAGCTGGCATCAGTGTCCTGATTCTACATCTGACTTTCTCTCACAGTCTTTCATTGTGGGGAGGGTCTGAATCAAAAGTCATTGTCTCCCATTGATTCCCTTTGAGGTTAACAGATAAACTCTTCACAACCCGCCCCTGATTTAAATTTACGGATAGCCTTGTCTGATGCTCGGTCGAAAAAAGAGACACAAAAATGCTTTTGCATGTTGGTATACCAAGAAATATTTGGGAGTTAGGGTGTATCCTAAGTAGGTGGTGCTGCATGACAATGTATCTTACAGTGGGTTTATACATAGACACTGTAAAATGGAGAGTGTACAACCAGCCACACAGTTGAGAATACATAATACATACACAATACCCCGATGGTGTTGTCTGATCTTTGAAATGCCGCTCTCGTGCTCCTTTTTTATTACAGATTGTCATCATCGAGCACAAATCAATCATTTGTCCTGGTTACAATGCAGTCCTTCACATCCACACCTGCATTGAAGAAGTGCAAATCACTGTAAGTTTTGCCGTTGAGCTGTCGCTGAATGCGGCTATCAATGTATTTTAGCATTTCCTCAGCCAGGCCTTGTTAGAACTCTCTTTTATCCTGACTGCAGGCCTTAATCTGTCTGGTGGATAAGAAGACGGGCGAGAAGAGCAAAACACGACCGCGTTTTGTCAAGCAGGACCAGGTGTGTATCGCCAGGCTCCGGGCGGCCGGTGTCATCTGCTTGGAGACCTTCAAAGACTTCCCTCAGATGGGACGGTTCACGCTGCGAGATGAAGGTAAGGACACACAGCGGGGGTCAGTTTGGCCTTATAAAGTAGGCTTTTAAGAACAGCCAATGTATCTTTATTATGGACACATGCTACAACAGAGATATCGAGTTGTGAACGTGCTTGCTTTCGGTGCATGTCTGGCTTATTTTTTTACCAATGATATGAACAGATGTCTTAAATCTCCATTTTGTGTCCCTCAACGCTCCGCCAGGTAAAACTATCGCCATTGGCAAAGTGCTGAAGCTGGTGCCAGAAAAGGACTAAGTGCGACAGTGGCAGCATGCATGGAGTTCTTTCCACTTGATACCAGAGGAAAACGCTGCAAGAGCCGACCCAAATGGCTACTCTCTCTTTACACACAACTATGCTGAGGAGGAGAAGAACTAGGAGCGACAGGAGGAGAATTAAATTGCGTCACACAAAGAAAAAAAAACAAGACTGAATCAGTTTTTATGATGAACAATATGTAATGAGAGACCAAGTCCAGTGTGTCAGCTTTCTCATATTGAGAGCTCAGCTATGCCACTAATGTAGCTACACGCGCCCCTTCTGTACTCCCACGGCTAACCGCGCTGTCGGACGGCCACGCCATTTGTTTTCAGAATGGAGATGGATGCAGTGTCGCTGTAATTGGGGAAGAAGGAAAGAAATAAAACTACAGAGTGATTTCATATCCAGAGTTAGCCTGTAATTCTAATTTGCAAAGAACATCTCCCTTTTTAAAGAGTGGGATTAAGAATCCTATGGACCTTTTTTTTTTGTTTTAAGGGATTGCTGTACCAAAATGTTTAGTTTGGTCTCTCTCCACATATGATGGTTAAATTGGATTGGGCTCACACACTATTCTGATGAACCACGGATAAACACTCAAACAGAAACACACACATAATTACATAATATAAACTGAGAATAAATGATGCAAGCTGCAACAGAAAGGTGTTTTTGTTTTCCTTTTTAATAAATATTCCCAGTTGGGATGAGGAAATCAATATGTATTGTCTACTATTACATGTATATGCAATATATATTACTATATACAATATCAATGCTAGTAACAATTCCTGAGATTTAATTGTAATATTACCGCCATTTATATAGAAGTATCCTATCCTTTGCTTAATTTTAGGCGTTTAAACGTTTAGCTGCCGTGCAAAGGCTTTTGTTATTATCTGTATCCATCGTTTTAGCTGAAAAGTATTGTCAGGAGGAAACTTTCTTCAGTGTTCTGCGTTTTTGTACAAATAAAGTTTTATAGAAAGTGTGACGTAGGGCTATACCATTTGCGCATGCGTCGCTTTGAGTCCACACGTGAAGCAGACAGCATGGCGGAGGAAACAGCAGTAGTTTTAGACCGGCCACAGGTAAAAACTGCCTATTTGTTGCTATACTTTTAAACTTTTCATGAATATGAGGTCGGTTGATAAAAGTTTACACGACTGTGACTCAGTACATTGACTTACACAGCAGCTTTAAACGAGTTAGCATTAGCCAGCTTGTTTGCTCGCTGACTGCTTTAGCAACGAAGCTAATTCACATTGTCGGTGTATATGTATTGTTTCTCTAAAGTTAATGTATATTTCAGGTGAAAAAGGCCGTCCAGGCCTTGCAGGCTTTCCTGAAAACCAAGTTGACCAGTGACATCTCGTTACTGGACGGGACTCAGCAGATCAGCATGCTCTTCACTCTATGGAAGATCCCTAAAGTGGCGCAGGCCATCCGCATGTGAGTCCACCAGACAGGGGCATGAAGCTGCCTCCATGCATGCCATGTTGTCTCTCTGTTCGCCCTAATCTAAACGTGTTATTCCCCTATCAGTCCCTTGCCCCACGGCCAGCGGCCAGACACAGACGAGGTTTGCCTCTTCACCAGAGATGAGCCCAAGATGACATCAGAACAGACCCAGAGGTTTTATAAGAAGCTGCTGGAGGAGAAGGGAGTCAAAAACATCACAGAGGTATCTACCAGCCAGAGTCCTTCCTGTTTACGTAGCTCAGTGGATGTGGAAATGAACAGTGGAGTATAATAAATGTTACTGGTACCCGCAGGGTCTTAGAGCATTATGATTTAATATGTTCAAAATAAGGCCTTTTTAAGTATTGATCGTTATGTGATTAGGAGTATTCTTACACTTGACAACGCTGTTATGTGAATGTAAGTATGTTTTTAAACTGAAATGCATAATGCATATAGTTTTTCCATTATATCCTTCCAACTTAGTCTTGCCGTGGCATTAAAAAGTCTTAAATTTCCCTTGGATATTCCTTGGGGTTACTCTGTGTTGTGAACACTAATTATAGCAAAGTTGGTTGACCGGCCACAGTGCTGGTAGATTAAAACTCTTTAAAACCTGGAGTGCGTTACTTACCAGCCAACAAGGTTTTGGGTCTACATGGCATCCATTAAAACACTGTCTCTCTGTCTCCAACACAGATTATCCCGTACAAAGTCCTGAAGACGGAGTATAAACCGTATGAAGCCAAGCGCCGGCTGCTGGGGAACTTTGACATGTTCCTGTCCGACGAACGCGTCCGCCGCCTGCTGCCGTCCCACCTCGGAAAACATTTCTACGAGAGGAAAAAGTGAGATTTTACATTAGTGTTGTCAGGGCTTTTGCATTCAATTCCTCAGATCCACCAATGCTGTGTGGAACTTTGTCAGTGCGGTGAGCATCAGTGGTAGCCTGGCATTCCCAGACCTGCCACTAGGCGCTGGCAAATTAAATTTGCTGCGCGTGTTGGCCTGGACACGCTCCGTTGAAGCTTTATCAAGAAAACCAGAAATCTGGCTATGGTTTCAATTGGTTCTATCTAATATGGGCGCGCCAGAGCCCTTTGTATGGTTCTCTGGGGAGGACGTAACCGGATGACGACAGTGACGTGCATGCGAAGTCGAAGCCGTGTTAGTAAACATCAAAGATGGCTGCGGATATGTTGTGTGAGTTTGAGACTGCTTTGGCCTCGACCCTTAACGATTTGGAAGACGGCACTCAAATCTTTCATTAGCAAGTAAGTGGAATGTTCTGTTTTGCCGACCGACAACGGCAAACGTTTAATTTAACAGTTTAACATCTGTTCGCTAAACAAACAGCTGTGCATCGCACCTTGTGCATCGCTCTGATTGGTTATAGTGCTATCCATCTGCGTGCAGTGGCATTTGAAATGCACGAGTAGGAGCCGCCCCTTGAGTTGGAAATTACTATTGATCGTGGCCAGACCCTCTATCGTTCAAGATATCAGGGTCTGGATTTCCAGGCTACATCAGTGGTAAATTCATGTTTTGCTCCCAGTACCATGTAATAGAAGAAAAAAATCTATTTTCTCTCATTCATACATTAAAGGAGAAGTTAGCGATATTCTTTTGTTAATATACGTGTTAATTTTCTCTATATTCATACAGCAATCACAGAAACAGTATGTGCAGTTCTTAACAGAGGTCTCCAAGCTTTGCAGTAATAGCCAGTTAAAATTGAGTATCCCGCTCGTTATCCAATCAGGAGACAGAGCGCTATAAAGAGGCAGGTCTCTGTGCCTGTGAACGATGACTTGCTTCTCTCCATCGCGTCACTATCTGAAAAGACGGCTGTGCGTTCATGTGGTGGTGACGAAGGGGGGAATGATAACTGCAGTCACTGACAGGAAGTTAGCTGAAAGGACCTTATCACTGACTTCTCCTTTAACATCCTGTGGTGATGACAGTGAACGTATTATCATTTCTGCTTGTTTAACACGACGACACTAATTGAATCAAAATGAAAAAGGAGCAACAAATCAAATGTTTAGAGTTAACCCCTACTAACCTTGCTGACAAGTTCTCACATACACATTTGGTACAAAGTTTTTTTTTTGTCCCAAATCTTCATATTTAAATACTTTCTGGTTTGTGTTTGTTTTTGTATTGGACAGTTCTGTCGCTGCATTCTTACCCCATTTCTGTCTTTTCCCAGAGAGCCACTGACAGTGAATCTGCTGAGCAAAAACCTAGCCAGAGACATCCACAGAGTCATCCAGGGCACCAGCTTGAAGGTCACCAACAAGGGCTGCTGCTGGTGAGATCTCTTCCCTTTGACTTTCCCAATAAAGCATAACAGCTTTATTCAGCTCTCTGTGTAAAAGAAACAGCGCGCACCTCAGCAACCCTGTCAATTCTGTTAAGTGTATTGATAAGGGCAGAAGCAGGTGCCATAGAGACTCGAAGTAAATCCAGATGGACCTCCTCTTCTGTGGAGCCTGTCTCTACAACTTTGATACACACTGTGCAATGTTTCCCTGAAAGAACCTTCATATGACTGCTTGCCTTGGTGCTCTCTGCGGTGCCATGTTACACTCCCACATCATGGTCATTCTGCATCCTCTTACATGACTGGCCTGTGTTGCAGCATGGCTCGTGTTGCCCACTCCGGCATGACTCCAGATGAGGTGACGGATAACATTGAGGCCGCTGTCCAAACAGTGGTGGCCAAGCTACGTACGGTGAGTGCAGCCGCCCCCCAGAGAATGGTCTTGTGTTGTATGAATTAGGGTAAGCCAGTTTGACACGTTTTTCCTTGTTTATCTTGTGATGCTATCTTGTGAGTAGAACTTTGCCCCCCCCTTTTTTTTTTTTTTTTTTTTTTTTTTTTTTTTTAGATATTTTTTGGGCATTTTTATGCTTTATTGATAGTTTAGAGACAGAGTTGAAATGGGCCAGAGAGGGGAGTGACATGCAGAGAACGACCGCGGGCTGGAATGGAACCCGGGTCCGCTGCTGGCCGAGGCACATAGGGGGGACGCCCTTCCAACTGAGCTAAGGGTGCCCCCAACTTTGCCCTTTTCTGATCATGTGTTTTTATATTTGACTATTTCCAGAAAGGCCCTGTGGTGAAGCTCATCCATTTGAAGAGTGAGACGTCGGTGGCCCTGCCCATCTACACATCAGACCTCAGCGACATCAACAAGCTGGAGGAGGCTCAGGAGGTGGGAGACAGTTTGAAACTTAAATGATGTTCTCCAGTCAGATATATAGTTAATGTATAACTGAACCAGCTCGTGTGTTTGTGTTTATTTCAGGAAGCGGCAGCCAAGAAGAGGCCAAAGAAGACCAAGACAGAGGATGCCGCTGCAGAGGAGGAAGAAATCCCAACGCTGGTTCCCATAGAAACGCCTTCCAAAAAGCCTAAACTGGAGGTCAGTACGCCTCACAGCTGTTACGATTTAAATTCTCTGAAGATTTTCAGTTGACATTTTGGCAGAGCGTAGGCAGTGCTGTGTCTGAATTGAGCGAGCTGCAGATTTCTCATTGGCCCTTTCTTTCTGTCTTGTAGAAACCGCCCCAGAAAAGGATGGAGAAGAAAAACAAACCTGCGGCCGGGAAGAAGGGCAAGAAATCACCAAGCAAACTGACCAAGAAGAAGGGCAAGATGGACTCCAAAGTAAAGAGAAAAGTTAAAAAGTGAGAGCGTTCTGAGCAGAGCTTCTTGTGAACATGGACATTTGACACAACACACAGGACCCGACTTGTCACAGTACGGTCAACTTATTAAGTCTGTTTTGTCTTTTTTATGCAGATTATATAAACTTTGTTGCTGGAAACGATCTGTCGTTATGTTGTGTTTTGTAAATAATGTGTAACAATAGGCCTTTTCACACAGCAGACATTTTCATATTAGATGAGACTAATATTGGAAACAATGGCTTTGTTTCAAAGTGTCAGGGCCCTGAAACTAGTAAAGCTAAATGGAGTGCAGCCCATATTAATGTTTTCCTGATGTCTGTTTGAAAAAGACCAAAAATAAATAATGGCTTGGCCGAACGACTGTTGATTAATTCAATGTCTTAGTTAAATCTTTTTGATAGGCATTGGCAAGTTAGAATTGGGGGTAGGGTTCTTTATTATTAACCTGTTGCATTTGCCCTTAATTAACTGCTATTATTTTAGGGTATTTTCACCATTCAAGACATTATTTTGGAAAACATAGTCTTAATAGAATGGAAGAGATAATACAGGTATTTGATCATCATATATTCAAGCTAACTTTAAATAACTACGTTTGCTCAGAAGTCAGGACCTCACCAATAATAAAGTTTTTAGATTTTCAGTGACAGAAAAATTAGTTTGCACACAAGATTTTTAGTAAAGTATAAGTAAACTGTTCTTCCCATTTACACTTTGTCAAAAGTTAGCACTTTTTGCATTACTATCAGGCTATACACAATACTATGCACACCTCATGTGTACTTTTAACATCTGAACTGCATTAGCCTTGAGAGCTGTTAGCATATGCTTAGTTGAGCCATCAGAGCTGTGTGTGTGTATAGCTGCCAGCTGTATCGCATGACATGCTCATTGTTAAGGGGATTATACTCTGGCTTGTACAGCTGCTCCTTGTGTGTAACAATGCTATATGGGCACAATAACATCCCCCTATCAGGCTTTGTATCTTCACAACACCTCGACCGTATGTCCTTGCTTCTAAACACACCAAACACATATTCTACATGCAGGAGGGTCTGTGATATTGAAATTTCAATTTTCCGAACATTTGTTTTTGGGAGGGAACATAATGACTTAAGTAACCAGCCAATAAGTGGTGATGATATTGTTGTCAACAGGTGGGCTGGGTCTGTCTATTCATCCAAGCCCTCCCTCTGCAGTGTGGTGGGGGCCATCTGGAATTACAGTGTTCACGGGTTAGTGGGCAGCAGAGTAAGAGATGCTGCAGACATACAGACACTCTTCTTATTGATGATACAGATGATAGAACTCCTCCATGCGGCTGTGGCTGACTTAAACAGCAGCTGAGCGGACGGGACGCCTCGAGAAAGAAGTAAGGAAAAGTTGTGGAGCTATGGATGTTCAGTGGCTGCTGGTGTCTCCATTGTTCATGTGCTAAAAGGTTCTCAGTTGGGAGAAGCAAAGCGATAACAGGCGTTTGTTCTCAGGAGTCAACATGGAAGCAATTGGAGAAAGTTCACTTCCAGATGATCGTCACACGGGCTGGGCCTATCTCCACAAGCCAATCATTGTGATGGTGATGGGCTCCTTGATGTGTGCTGCAGGTGGAATCCTCTTACTCTTACGGTGGCTGGAGGTGACTGAAGCACCCAGCTCAGTGGCCTCAGCCTGCCTGTCCATAGGGCTGATGTTTGTGGTGATGGGGCTGGTGTGGATCCCCGTGCTGAAAGAGAAGCGCAGGAGGAAACGCTACAGCCAGGGGCCCTGAATGGAGGATGGAAACAACGCTGCAATGTGAAAGTGATGATGCAACCTGCTCCCTTTTAAAGGCAGAGCCAGCAATTCTTGAGAATGCTTGCTTGTTGTTGTCAACATCACTTTCTGTCAAAATCAGTGAATATCATCCCCTACCATTCCACACTGTGTGTGCTGAAAATGGTGTTCATGTACAGCCTGGGCTCTGTAAACTGGTATGTAAACGAAGGGCCCGTCGCAGATACCAACATGTCCGTTTACAGAGCTTAGGCTGTGTATTACACTGAATTTATTTTCTTTACGAACACAGTACATGGAGGTGAGTACATAACCCATTCACTGATTCTGACAAAAAGCGGTTTTGACCATAAGCATTGTCCAGAACCGCCTCCACCTTCAAAACATCCAATGCAGTCCCACAGCTGGCGTGGCTCTTCTGGCTGATAACCGCCTGTGTACATTGTACTTTGACCAGAGTCCTTGCAGATTTTGTTTCATGAGTTTCTATCAGTCTGTGAGGATCACACTTTCCCTTGTCCTGCAAGCAGCCTATACATCTGCTGCCAGCACCTGTTATACTTATGACTTGTTTCCACCTCTGGATTAATTCAGTGTGGGGCGGGGGGGTTGTGAACTGAAGACAGGCCACCTTCTCTCTGCCACCATGTCAACATTTGTGCAGGTAGAGCCGGTCAGCGAGACAATCTACGAGGGAGTCGGTCGTTGCAAGTGCTCCTTCTGGTTTGCGGTGGCCCATGACATCTTCGGCATTTTCATCATGATGGTGGGGGTGTTCGGAGGGCTGGTGGTCCACGACCTGTTCATCTACGCGGGGGCCATTATCATCTTCCTCAGCCTGATCTGGTGGGTCTTCTGGTACTCGGGGAACATCGACGTTCCCCCGGAGGAGCTGGAGGACGACGTGGGCCTGACCAAGCTGAAGAACCGCGGGCTGGGCCGGGCGGTGAGGCGCATGTCAGGCCGCATCTCCAATAGCATCAGGAACTCCTTCAGAAAGAACCGACGCTTTGTCACAAAGGGACCCACGGGCAACAACACAGAGGTGTCGCTCTCCACCATATTCGACAGTAACACCGCTGTCGCGTCTAAAGAAATAGTGAGGGAGACATTGTCAATATGATATTTTACACTGACTGTAAAATGACACTCACAGACACTGAAATTGGATCTTTATACACGTTTCCATTGCTTGTCGAAAATGACACTCAGAGACAGTGTTTTCCCATTACTTATCTTTTACTTTGTTGAAAGGGATTTTGCGTTTGCTCTGCTCACATGCACTAGTAATGATTAGACAACATCGAAGCCTTGTCAAGATAAGATCCCCATGTTCTTATCTAGCTGATAAGATGTAAACTTTGCTCAATTACAGCGCCGTTGCTCCCATTTAGACCACAGCATTCTCACCAGTCACTTTTCTGTTATCAGTCTTGTTTGGTGGATTGACAGATTGTACGCAGATTCCGGGATGTGATGACTGTTAATAGAGAAATAAAAGGTAAAATTAGGGATTCATTTTATGTGAATGATTTGTGAACAGAACTTTTTTTCATAGCTGACTTTGTTTTGTGAAAGGACATCAGAAGCAAAACTGCCACTGTTATTATTTATTTGTTTTCTAAAGGGATAGGGCTAAATTTACCTTTGAGAAAACATATTGTATCAACCGTCTTAACCAATAAAGTACACCCAAACATGCCGGTATTTATAAGGATGTTTGTATTTTATTTCAATTCAATTCATACTATCTACATTTTAAACTTTAAAATATTTCATTTTGTCATTTAACTATTACATTTTTATATATGTTGCTTTGAAAACCAACATATGTTATCCTGTTTGTTGGATTAAAGGCTATTTCTCGATCATCACCTTTTGCAAGGAAGTATAGCTCTGGTGGAGAAATAGTGAATCCTTTTATGGACTAAATGTACACAACACTTAGAACATATCCTGGTCTCTAACTACCCATGCATCATTGCTAACAAATAGAACAAAAAAACTAGCAGTAGTGTAAATAATTCTACATCCACAAGTGTGAAATGAAGAAGTTAATTGATCCATCCGTCATCTTTCTCTTGTTTGACATAAATATATTACACGGAAAATGCTCATATTTCACACATCTAGAGGTATAAATGCATTTAAGTTAGCTGTATTGTTTTATTTTATGCGGTAACACTTTACAATAAGGTACACAAAAAAAGAGTAGTTATCCTTTTAAAAAGGGTAGTTTACCTTTTAAAAATGTTACCTTTTATGGTATTTTAATTTAATATGTAAGGTGTGTGTGTTTGTGTATTTCTCTTATTACAGCTTTGGTTTGACAATATTTTCTGTAATACAAGTGCAACCCACACATACATATGTATCCACATAGATATTCACTGTAACCTTAGATTAGATATGTGCAGATCGAAGTGCAGATTTCAGCGGACTGTGGCAAACTCATCAGGTCATCTGATAACCACTGATGGGGGAATGTGATACCCATGACCCGGTGGCTTTGTCTGACTTAGATGTAGGAAAGAAATTGAAGCGTCACACTGGAGCTTTGTGGCTGTTCCCTGATCAAAAGTGGTTTGTTATGCTGGCTGCACACCATCTCCTCATAGTGACACATGGCCTTTAACAGTAGGCTAATGGAGGCTTTTCCTGAGCTGACTGAAGGACTAGTTCTAGGATTTAATAATGTTTTTTCCAAATATTTGGAGCTTTTGAGAAACAAGGGTATTTCCCTGACATGTTAAAAAGGTCAACACCACATAGCTTTTGATGATAATTACATTTTAATTGATCAAATAATTGGTTTTTTTTTCCAGATGTAAATAACAGTAATCTGGGTATTTACAACTAATGTAAATCTATCATGGTCCATCATGTTCATTATTCAACCAATCAACCACCTTAAATAGCTGTTAAAATGAGATCAAATGATTTTATATGAAAAATATGCACCATTACCAGGAAAAATTGTAGCATCACTCAGAGAAAAAGCTGAAGTCCATCAATGCCCTTGACTAGAGAAACAGCAAACGGGTATCTGTATGAAGACATATCAAACCAAATGTGAACATTGGACAAAAAATGTATGATTTTAACAGCTAATGTAAGGTGAATGAAGGTGCTACGAGGAACTTTGAAATATTTCTGTCTCAGTCTAATTTTTCCCTCTGATGGTCAGAATTATTAAAATAAATGATTTATAGCCATGGAAGAAAAAAAGAAACACCATTACAACAATTTGTTCTCACATTTGGGTTGAATGAATTGATTGCTCTAAATCACAATATTCTTATTTTTACTTTGGGAGCAATGTTTTCAATAGTCTAAAGTTAAACATAAACGTTAATATTTATCGGTATCAGGAGCTGGACATAGCCTGTTAAAAAAATAACAAAAGAGGAGCACTCAACAGACTTTTTTCTTGATTATTTTATTGTTTACATTGTGTATAGTGAACTACTCAGCCTGTCAGGGGGAGTGAGTTTGAAAGATGTGGGCCTTTTGGTAAATATTTGCATTCTTGACAGTTGCCTTAAAAGTTGGACAGATCACATATAACTATTTTGAATGCTAAATGAAGAACATATTTATGAATGAAAATACATTTGATAATGTCTTTCTAAAATCATATCTAGCCTATCAGGTCATGTGCACGGTTATAATTCAGATAAAGATTAAACAAAGCAAACTATGTTATATGTTGACTGACACAGTCTCCTACAGTGCATATAGCCTACTCGTGTTTTTATACCAAATATTTCCCTTCTAGTGCATGAATATTTGACTCGCGACTACTTTAGACAAACCTCATAGCCTTTAAACCAAGGTCCATGCTATAAACACATGATCGTCACCGCTATCTTTAAGGACTATTATTTCCCCTTCTCTAACCAACCGTGCTGCCTTCAGGGTGCTTAAAGCCGGTCATACGATTTCGTTTAGGTTGTCTGTTCCCACTGTATCCCGACCATAATCGCAACACACCGGCTACGGAAAGCGAAGAGGGTCTGTTTTGCTTAAAGCTTTCCGGTTCCCCACTGTCAACACTTGGTTCGAGTGCTGCTGCTGCGGAGCAACGACAATGTCGGAGCAGGAGTCTCTGAGGTGCTCCAGTGCCAGGAACCGCGGAGGTGTACAGCGGGTGGAAGGAAAACTGCGAGCTAGCGTGGAAAAGGGGGACTACTATGAAGCACACCAGATGTACAGGACTTTATTTTTTAGGTAAGACGAGGTTTCACGCTCGTGGGTGCAGTTGTGATAGTCATTTGGCTTTGGGGCCCTGTCTGTTCCAGATCATTCCGCTGTCAACCTTGCTGCTGTGCCTGGACTCATTTGATTGGGCGGACTTTTCCGCGGACCCACCCACTCACGCAGGTCCTCTCTTTCATGTGGACAGCTGGGCTGTCTATCTTCCAGCAGTAACAAAATGGGATGGCTTGGCTTACTACGGCTAGCCTAGGTAGCTAGCTAGGTTTTTAGCAGCACAACTGACGATTGCCGAAGCCCAACTTAGCTGGACTGCTAATGTCATAGACAGCCACATATTCTGCGGTAATGTGTAATTGGAAAGGGCACTTCACATGAAAAGGAACAGAATAATGGCGCTTATTTCCCAACTCTTCTTAAACACATGTTGAAGCTGCCCAGCTGTGTTAGCATGTAGCCAGACCTGTAGCCACATATTGCACCGCCGCAGTCTGAACTATGACGGCTAGACATGCGTATACTCCCTGGTGCATGTCTTGATATCCACCTGCTTATCCTCATTTGACTAGTGATCGGATGACCAGAGTGTGGGGTCGGTCTACTCTAGTCAGAGTTAGTGATTTCTGTTTTCATGCTCCCTGCTCCAATACATGAAAGAAACCTAGATTGTTTGGGAGTAATACATAGTTTCGCTGTCTAATTGGTTGGCCGTCTGCCTCGAGCATAGTTTGTTAAAGGGGAGGTTTGTTCAGAATCAGAATCAAAACCTATTTTAAGCCAGAGCCTTTCCATATCAGATAGTGAGTGAGTTCGTCATAGTCCTACTCTATCTATGACTAACAGCCATACTATCAACTCCTAAAATCCTCTCATACATGTAAGAAGGGGCCTTCCAAAATATTATCACAATCTGCAATATTCACATAGGGTTCACTTGTTTTGTCCCTCAAGCAGAACTGGTGCATGCTGTGTTATCTTGCATCCTCAGGCAGTAATGTTCTCCTGAGGTCCATAGAGAGTGTTGATACTTTTAAGGGCAAACTCAAAACCTACCTTTTTAGTCAGGCCTTTTTTTCTTTTTTTTAATATCTTTTAGATTAAACAGCCCACTGTTTTTATCGATCTTTTATAGCCTATTTTATTTATATATGTAGTCTGCTTTTATTTATGTATTTTATCTTTTTATTAATCATATGAAAAGCTTTTATTTATTTCATCCATTTATTTTAAATGTCTTAGTTTATAGTCTCTAGTGTTCTCTTACTGATGATGGCGTTTCCTCAGCGCAGTCTCTTCTTCCTGTTTTTTAATGAAACTTGTCACAATGTTATGCTTTGGGTTTGGATGGGTGTGAGGGGGATTGTTTTTGCGTGTATGAATATATCGGGGGTGTCGTGGGAGGGGGGGGGGATTGTTTTAAGCACTTTGTGTTACATTTACTTGAAAAGTGCTCTATAAATACAGTTTGTTTGATTGAAGTGAAGCCTGTGTCTGTGTCAATAAGCAGTTGGGATCATATTGTGTGTAACAGTGACAACCTCCTGTCCTCCCTCAGGTACATGTCACAGGCTAAACATGCGGAGGCCAGGGAGCTGATGCACAACGGTGCTCTACTCTTCTTCAGCTATAACCAGGTGAGGGTTAAAGGGTTTCTGCTCAGTTGTCTCGGTATGTCCCAGGCCAGCTTTATTTTAAAGTGTTTGGTTTTGTTTAATGTGCTCATGTTAACGGAAACACAGCAGATAGGGAAATTATAATGTCAGGTTTTCAAACTAGCTTTGTTTTGCTGACTGTATCTCAACTTTTGTATGATTTTAATACCAAAGTAGTGTCTATAAGCCAGTCATTAACAACTGAACCAGGACATATTGGGCCAGTTTCACAGACATGGATTAAGCCTAGTCCTGGACTAAATGGAATTTTGAATGGAGATTGTCCATTGAAAGTACAATTTAGTCCAGAACTAGGCTTAATCCATGTCTGCGAAACCGGCCCATTGTGTGATCAGTAAGCTAATGTAGACAGCACAGTGTTATTTGTCAAACTGCATTCAAATATTGATTTGAAAGTAGTTTCGTTATCAGGTTCTCAGCCTTAATCTAAACGCACTCACAATCCATTTTGTAAGTATTATATAATTCTGCAACCGTACGTTTTAAAGGTAAAGGAAGTCAGGAGTCAGTTAGATGCCAGTTGGGTGATGAATTCATGATAGATCCATGTATAAGGCCCCTAGCCCTAGGTGCTTGTGTACAATATCAACCTCTTTTCTGTAGAATATGACATTTGTCGTGTTTTTTTTCTCCAGCCAAACAGTGCAGCCGACCTGTCCATGCTGGTGCTAGAAGTGTTGGAGAAATCAGAGACAAAAGTAGAAGAAGACATATTAGGTGAGTGTCAGCTTTCAGCCTTTAACGTTTAACCTGTGCTTTATCCATACGCTATGTAATGAGTTTTAAGACTGGATAGTTTGAGCCTTTTTTCTGTTTGTGCCAATGTTATTAAATTGTAAAGAGTGTTTAAAATGTATGCAGTAAGTCCTGATCAATCAGTGCCAGTCTATTAAAGCAGTGGGGTGGGGTATTTTTTTGTTACAGTGGGTGTTGGATTGGGTTTTCTTATAAAGCCAATACAGAGCCACTATTGACTATTAATACTGTGCTGGTCTGCTGGTTATGCTTAGGACACATCCATTATGTATAATCGCCTATAAATGCTACTGCATATAATTTTAATGACATTCAGATAAGTTTTCCTTTCAAGGGGACATTTTGCATTAGAAGGCTCATTTGCTGATGTAGTTGTGTGTGTGTGTGTGATAAGCAGAAAGCCTGGCTAAGCTGTTCAGCCGGATGGACCATAACTCCCCAGAGAGAGTAGCGTTTGTGTCCAGAGCCTTGAAATGGTCCACAGGAGGGTCCGGCAAGTTGGGCCACCCAAAACTACACCAGCTGCTGGCTGTCACTTTGTGGAAAGGTAATACACGAATGGCTTATATGAAGTGTTGAGGATAATACTATTATCCCAAGTATTGGTGAATATTAAACGTCATTGACGTAAAATCCACAAACATGTGTGTGTCCAGAGGAGAACTACGGCGAGTCTCGTTACCACTTCCTTCACTCGTCTGACGGGGAGGGCTGTGCACAGATGCTGGTGGAGTTTTCGGCGTCACGAGGCTTCCGCAGCGAGGTCGACATGTTTGTGGCGCAGGCCGTCCTACAGTGAGTGGAGTGTCAAGTTTGTTTACCATGTCGTTAAAAAAATAAATAATAATAAAAAAATAGTTCTCCATTTTTATTTGACAAAAAATTCTGACCTCTAACCTGGAAAGCAGGTCGTCATCCTCCTGCAGCAGATTGACCTGCAGTCATATCTGTTTTCCTTCTGTCAGCGGCTTCTTTACACTGTCTTTGATATATATATATATATATATATCTCTCTCTCTCTCATCTTCTGTCACACTTTCCATCCCGTTTTCTTCCTCATCTTCACCTCTCTTGTCTTGTTTCTATTTCTGTCCCCCCCACCTCTCCAGGTTCCTCTGCCTAAAGAACAAAAACAGCGCTTCCGTGGTGTTCAGCACATACACAGAGAAACACCCGTCCATAGAGAAGGGCCCTCCCTTCGTCCAGCCTCTACTAAACTTTATCTGGTTTCTGCTGCTGGCAGTGGATGGGTGAGGAAACATTCTGTATTAAAAACCCGTGTGTTATGAATTTTATAATGACCTCAATGTACCGAGCACTTTAATAAGCTTATTGAGCGAGCGTTGGCTGACTTCTCCTTCCTGGCGTCTCCTCTAGTACTTTATAGCAGGAAATCATTTGAGGATCATTAAACTGTTTGTGTGTCTGAAAAACAAATTGAGGTATAATAATTTCCATTATTTTAAAACTGTTCCTCTCTTTGTTTCCTCAGGGGTAAATTAACAGTTTTCACAGTGTTATGTGAGCAATATCAACCTTCCTTGAAGAGGGACCCCATGTATAATGAGGTGAGTGAAATGCTCCGTTATTTCTCCCCATGCATCATGTATTAAAAGACCGTCAGTAATGTGACCAGCAGCTCTCATCATTTGACTAAAACCTTATTCAGGTTAAAGTAACCAAAACACAAAAATATGTGTCGAATTCATGTTCTGGTGGACTCACAACCACATCTGTCTGTCCCCCTCTTCCTCTTCCCGGCTCCTCAGTATCTGGACAGAATAGGACAGGTTTTCTTTGGGGTTCCACCCAAACAGTCCCCATCATACGGCGGCCTGCTAGGTGAGTGGACTAAGACCTTGTCCATTTGAGCACACCATAATTACACACCTTTCCTTCTTTTTTGTTCACTTTTTAATCCTATGGTTAAGTAGATAAGGTGTGCTGCATGAACATTTTCTGACTGAAATATATATATGAATGTATATTGTCGAATTTTATGTAACAGGGGTTATCAATAGCTTTCTTGGCTAAGAGTTCTATGGAAGATTGGTACCATTCATTTCTGTATGAAATATATGAAGCTAATCAAAGTCTGGGTGCATTGCCTTCCTGTAGTCTTATTGTCAAGTTTGTAGTGTTAGTGTAGTGAGATGAAGAGGTTCTGGTAGGCAGATTTTGCTCTCTTTTTGACTTAACAAGGCTGGCTGTTTCCAATCGTTTTGCTCCAGCAATATTGATGTTCTCAACTAATTCTATGCCAGAACTTGAATGAGCGCATTTCCCAAAATGTTGAACTGTCCCCCTTTTTTGTTGTTGTTGGAAAAGCTACATATAGTATTCCAACACCTGTTGAAAATGACATCTCTCTATAAAGTGGTTGTTGTGCTTTGTAAAACCCATTAAAGGAAACCTGTTGAACAGCCTGATGGGTTCGGGTGAGGAGGATGACGGGGCAGAAGAAGCCCAGGAGGACAGCAGCCCCATAGAGCTGGACTGAGACAGAGAGAACAAACCAACACACACACACACACACACACACACACACACACACACACACACACACACACACACACACACACACACCCCCCTACACACACAGAGAGGAAGACCACGCCGCCTCGCTCCTTTTGCCTCCTCAAAAGCGCAGGGTGGGGTGAGGCGCACGGTCCCAGTTTTTCAGAGGCGTGCTGTTTCCAAAAAAATAAAAAAAAACCTCCTCTCCCCCCCATCCAGCCCGTCTAAAAAAAAATCAGAGAAAGTGTCAGACCGCCATAAGCCCCCTCTCAGCACTGCCGGGACTGACTGCGCCACCACACTGCAAACTCTTCCCATGTTTAATTATTGTAAGATGATATTATTTTATTTTAATCGTTATATATTTTCTTTTGTTTAGTTTGGGACTCTTGCTCTCTGTTTAGGGTTGTTTTGATTTTTTTTTTTAAACAAGAGGTAACAAACTGCCCCTCTCCCTGTGAATACCTGCTCCCGAGACATGGGAATGGTCAGAGTCTACCACTGGAGAGGATAGCATCACATTTAAAACCCACTCCCCCCCGCCTCATAACATTGTCATTATCAACTCACTACAATTCTCCAACTGTTATGTACAGCCACACAGGGCTCCATCTGAGCCATGGTGTAGCCATGGTCATCCCACAACTTTCTCCGTTATTAGTCAATTCTTTAATTTTTTTTTATTCAAGTGAATAACTGCAAACATACCTGTATACACTTGGCTTCGTAGAGAGCTCACTCTTTACTGTGCACTTAGTCAATCTGCTGCTGAGCTTGTTTGCATCTCCAAGAGGAATTGGAGAAATCCAGTGTTTTTTTTTCTTTCTTTTTGTTACACATACCAAGTCAAAACAAGAGTTTGTGTTTTGCTGTTTGTTTGTCTGAGGCTGTGTTACATGTCGCTGTGTACAATAGAAAAAGGCTAGAGCTGGAAGTTACCTTCCAAGTCTGTAAAGTGATCCTTACTAGACGAGCAAAATGAGACACTGTGAAAACCTGTCTGTTGGAGTGAATCTTGCTTTTCATGTTCTATAATGCTCAGTTTTCTGTTTTCTGTTTTGTTCCCGTTAAAGGATTCCTCTTGGTGGTGGATCAATAGTGAAACATCAGTTCTGCCAGTGCACACTTAAGCAGTGTTTATCAGTGTTAACTTCATAGGCCCTCAAGAGAACCCTCTTATCTTATCTCTCAATATTCTGCATTGGATCAGTCCGTCTGCTGTTTAAGGAGTCCTTTAAAAAGCCCTTAATGTGCTCCCTATTATTTTAAAAGGGGTATAAAAAAAACCTAATACCAATTTAATATTAGGAAACTTGGAAAGTCCAGAGGTCTCCCAATGTAGAGTCATGTCAATGTAATCACCTGTGTGGGACCAGTGAACACCAAAATGGCCGATACTCGATCAAGAAATTCTGAAATAAATAATGAATGAATCAGTAGAGTGAAATGTATATAAATGAACCAATACGTAGCCTGGTAAAACTCAACTCATGTTCGGGGAATTTTGTCAGTGTACACACTGCTGTGGTTGCATCTATCTCACGTTGGATAAAAAGGAGACCTTTAAGAGCAGGAGGGGGGAGGTTCTAAAATAAAGCTGCAAACAAACATTCAAATGGCTCAGCTTTAACAGTTTTGTCTTTTAATAGTTGTAAAAAGTCCTTTTTTCCTGAAGCAGAGGACTCTCTGGTGACTGGCTCGGCCTGCAGGTGTACCTGTGAAACCAGAGTTCAACCCGTCTAAAAGGAAATTTGGACAGAACTGACTTTTAGCTTCTTATTTCTCATTTTCATTTGCTCTGCTCCTCATTCTACACAGGTTGTATTATCAGTGTCATTTGTCTTAATAACTTCACTTTGTTTTACATGTCAGATGCAGAGAGGAATGTCAGAACATTGCAGCTTTTTTCTTTTAGATGTTTTTTTCCTTACGGACTAAAGGGTGGTGTGGGGGGGGGGGGGGGGGGGTGTTTGCCTTTTTGATGAGTCACTAACTGAGTAAATAAACTACAACTGAGAAGAGTTTGAGAATGTCTTGAACCCAAAATGGTCCTGTCCACTTTTTGTTTTTATTGAATCATGTTGTGTGTGCAGGGCCAGAGGCGGGCCGTACTATGAGGCAAACCAGACAATTGCCTGGAGCCCCGGGGCCCCCAAAATGCCCTCTTTATATTTTGTCCCCATATTTATTGTTTTTTTATAAAGATCTCTTTACAATAGTATCTCACAAACTCAATCATTTGACCATTCATTTAGGTTGCTTACTTTATTAAACATACCCACAATGTACAATTAGTTTCTTTAAGGTTTCAGAGCAGTGTAATAGTCCAATGAAAGTTTAATTAGTGTATTGTTTATGTTATTTTCATTTTGGCACAAGAACAGCTTTCTGTCACTTCAGTCTACAAGTAGCAATACTGTTTGTTTTTATACATTGGTCCTTTTCAGCCACTCACACCCCTTCACATTCACAAAGTGTCCTCACGCAGAATACATTAAGGCATTTTTCTTCTTTTTCATATTTACACACGCTTGGGGTTACCGACGGTCTAGCAAAACCTTGTTTATGCCAAGGCTCAGGTGCGGGACTGCAGTGCCAGCCTCTGGAGCGTGTCTGCCAGGTGGCTCATGTCCGGCTGCTGTGCCTGGTGCTAGATGAACTCTAGGGTCCTAACCTGGGGAGGACAGACAGGGAGGGTCACTACAGCTGCTCTTTACATTCAACCAGACAGATCTGAACTGATCTGAGTTCAGCAGAAGGTGTGGAGCGTTGTGTGTGTGACTCACTGAAGCGCGGGCCTCACAGCCTCCATGTTTGTGGCTGAGGTTCCACAGGTTGACGGCCAGCTGACTCAGCTTGTTGTTCCTCAGGTCGCCGTGGGCAACCAGGACGCCGAACAGGGAGAAGGCCAGAGAGCTTTGACGCCGTGTGCTGGTCTGAACCAACAGATGAAAAGGACAACATGTCAATGCAATGCTGCCAAGGACGGGACTACACTTTACCACCACAGAAACCCCTCCTGTCTGGATCAACACCTATTCCTACATTAACAACAACACTGACATGTCTTGTTAAAATACAATCAAGACAAATGTATTATAGGAAGACTAAGATCAGCTTGATCAAAAGCATTGCAGTCTTGCTGTTGGCGGGGGCTAATTGTGCCTCACCTCATCTCGACCGAGTGTCTTCAGGTGGTCCAGGATCTGTGCAATCAGAGTCTCACACAGCTTGTTGATCTCAGATAGAAACTTGGGGTCTCCTCCGTAAAGGGTCTCATTGGAGTCCACTGACACCAGGAAAGAGAAGATGGAAAAATGATCTCAATTGGAAAAATAAATGCTTTTGATAAACAGGTTTGTCATGAAGTGGCCACATCAAATACCTCTATCAAACTAAGTACTAACTGTAAAGCCTTTGGTGTGCTTACCTTTAGGGATGGTGTAGATGTAGCTTTCCTGGCTCATGGCGGCCAGCAGGGGCAGAGAGCTGACGTAGACCCGCACCTTGGCGTCACTGTTGTCCTCCCAAGTGTAGTCTTGTACCATGTTGAGCAGACCACGCACCAGATAGAGGACTCCCAGCTCCGGATGATCCTAAACACACATACAGTCACTCTTTTAATGGATCCACTATACACACATACAGTCACTCTTTTCCCATGATGCTATGGAATCTAGGATGATTCCTAATGCCTGAGGGTTTCTGAAAAAAAGGAGGGATTCAGTCTACCAAAACCTTAATATCTAAGCTGTGTAGCACATAGAAACATGAAATAAAATACATTTAAAAGTAAGGTTCAGGTTTATTAAACATGTCCTATTACAAACCAACAAATATTTCTAAAAATCGTCAAAATTAGATGAATTAGAAAATTATTAAATATTGTTAATAAATAGATGAATGTGTTGTGTGATTTTCGTCAGTAGTCTATAGTAGACCTTGATTCTGCCACCAAACCCACTAACTGTTGGCTACTATTTTTTAATTATTTTGTTTTATTTTATTATTTTTTTTTTTTGATTGACGTGATTTCGGAAACACACAACTTTGGGTGGTACGTGTCTTAAAAAAATAACAAAACCCACTCATGTGTATTTGAACAATGACAGTGATTCTATGTGGGAATGATGAAAATTAGATAAAGTAATAATGTGGGATGAGATCAGGGGAGAGAATGGGATAGAAGTCATCAATGGGTTAATGGATCCACTTGGAGTGATTTTCTCCCATCATATTTCATATTTATTTCTTATAAATATAAATCTGTATTTTACTTTTTTTACTATGTATATTGATGCATTTTAGCTTGTGTTAATTGTTTTGTGTCTGGTTGTATGTACTACAGCTGCTGGATTTTTGAATTTCCCTGAAGGAACACTCCCAAGGGATCAATAAAGTGTCTATCTATCTATCTATCTATCTATCTATCTATCTATCTATCTATCTATCTATCTGTTCTGAGAGGAGAGAGGAGGTGGACTGTCTTACCGGGACGACCAGCAGTGCAGCCATGAAGTTGTTGATGAAGTCCAGCAGGAAGCTCTCTGAGGACCGAAGCTTCCCCTCTATGCTGATGGAGCGAGGCACGTCAGGGAGAATGCTGACTGCTGCCTGTAGGAACGCATCCGCTGGAGAGAGGAAGACAAGAGGAGGTTACAATTTAAAAAGGTTAATTTAGTCTAACTTGATAAAAGCTGGGGTACATGATTTCTGATTGGTCAAAGTTAACATGAGCTGACACTTTGACCAATCAGAGCGAGGCTCCGATTCTCTGTTCTTATTGGCTGTTGGGACTGTCCATTCACTTTGGCACGACCTTGTTGGTGTATAGCGTGTCAGGGAGGGACCAAAGAGAACAAGTGGAGCGGTTGAGGTATTTGGGTTCGAATCTCTATCCCAACTGCCATTTTCTCCCCAAATCCTCCATCCCAGCTTTAACTGCATGTTCATGTAAACAGACTGACACTTGAAGAAAACTGCAGGGAGTAGATACAAACAATTGAATACTAGCCCGTTCACATGATCATGCAAGTAAGTGTGTAATACAATTTAAAAGAAGAGGAAAAGGAAAGGAGAAAAATGTAGGAAGGAAATGAAAGAGAATTAAAAAAAAAAAGAAAGAAGGAAAGAAATAAAAAAAAAAAGAAGGAGGAGAGAAAGGGAGGAGAGAAAAGAAAAAAAAAGAATGACCCCAAAAGGATTCAAAGGGCAAAAACCCCCAAAAGGAGCCAATGGTTCCTCTAACATGTGAGAGGCAGCAGCAGCAGCTCACCCTGGGACAGACACAGGTTGGCCAGAGCCACCTGACCGGACTGCAGGTAGAGGCTGAGGCGGCTGAAGATGCTGCTGAGAGACGGGATGGTGATGAAGCTGTAGGCAGCACAGGCCTGGAGGAGAGAGGGAACAGAGAACAGAGGCAGTGATGGACTGATCTGAACACAACGCTGAGCTCATTGAGGCGCTGCTGTGACCTATTCCCCTAGTAGTGTACTGTACGGTGGCCTGCAGTGGTCAGATGCTGTGCGTGTTTGTTTGTCCACTCACCCTGACGAAGGCCGCCGTTTTGCGGGAGTGATTGCCTCTCATCACCCTGTTGGTCTCCATCGCCAGCTGGTTCACCGTCTGCAAAGAAAATGGTGAAGTGTTGAGCATGGTGTGTGTG
Organism: Hyperoplus lanceolatus; assembly: GCA_026929865.2. Lineage (NCBI taxonomy): Eukaryota > Metazoa > Chordata > Actinopteri > Uranoscopiformes > Ammodytidae > Hyperoplus > Hyperoplus lanceolatus. The sequence continues at coordinate 23,085,314 of CM049411.1, read as the reverse complement.
TGTGTGTGTGTGTGTGTGTGTGTGTGTGTGTGTGTGTGTGTGTGTGTGTGTGTGTGTGTGTGTGTGTGTGTGTGTGTGTGTGTGTGTGTGTGTGTGTTTGTGTGAGTGTGAGAGAATATCCCACACAAAGGAAAGATCCAAACAGAGATTTGTACTGACGTGAATGAGCTGCACCAGCACTGGCTCCAGGTTACAGAAGGTGGCTCTGGCCTCCACACAGAAACTCAGCTGCTGCTCAAAGTCCCGACCAAAAGAAACCTGGACACCATTATGAACAGAGGAAAGAAGACAGTTATTCTTTTTACTCAACATCTACGTTTGAATAATCATGGTGTTTGATGCTTGTTGTTGATCACAGGAGTCAAATACAGAGCAAAATAGAGTTGTGTACTGTTGTGTCAGGACAATATCACATCCCTTTTTCTAAACATTTAGAGCTCAAAACAGATTTGAGTCGAAATAGTCAAAGGCAGTTTCCTGATGAGATTGTGTAAGGCAGAAATGTAACACATAATTATAATAATGACGTGAGGAGACAAAGCTGTAAATAATAACTATTACTACGAACACGCACACACACACACACACACACACGCTGAAGTTTATTATCAGTCACTCCCACATACACATCACAAAATGTATATTAATTCGCAGAATTTTTAATTTTTTTATATTTACATCAAAGTCATTGCAACAAAGTCATAAAGAGCTATAATGTGGACCTTAAGAAAAATCTATAACAACAGCAGTCTGACTGGTCTCACCATGCGGATGAAGCCGGTGATCAACAGAGCCGAAGATCTTTTCTCATCCTCAAGAGTGAGAGCGCTGCAACAGAGAGCTCAAGAGTTAACGACTGAGGGCTGTCGCCGGGCAGATCACCTCGGTCTTTATATTAACTATCTACATTAACAGAGCTGAAACTAAATCACTGCCGCAAACATGAAAAAGAAACCATAGACAAGAAAATAATATTTCCCCAAAGACATCAACTTTGAAAGTAATTATAGGTATTAAACACATATAAACACACACACACACACAAATGCCCATACTTGACAGAGTCGTGCATTGTCTTGCAGATGTGCAACATTGCGTTGAGGATGACCGGGTCTTTGGTGAGCTCCAGCTGGTGTCTGCAGGAGACAAACCAAAAGATGGAGACACATTAAGAAGTCCCACACTTTTCAAACCGTTACTCACTTGTCACCAAAGCAAATCAATCCTCATCATTTGACCAAACTCGGACCTGATGAAGACCTCCATGATGGAGCGACACACCTCCACCCGCACACTGTCCTTCTGGAACATGTCTAGGAAGGGCAGGAAACGCTCCTAGGGGAAAACAAGCATTTAGGGAACATTGTGGCACCTCAAAGGGACACTTGTCAAAGGTTTTGAGAGGGTGCTCACTCACCATGGAGAAGAGGACAGAGAAGTCCTGGAAGTAGGTGAGGATCTTCCTGATGACAGACTGCAGCTGGGGGCAGGACAGAAGCAAAACAGAGTCAGTATGTGGCAGAGGAGAATGCTCAGAGGGTTATGGGGAGGACTTGTACTGGGACGTGAGCCACTGACCTGAGGATAGGCGTCTTCAAACGCCCGGTCCGGGGTCATGTGCTTGATGATGTCAGCCAGGATGGTGTTGACCTCGCGTTTCTGGGAACACCACACAGAGACGCAATAGTAACTTTGAATCCCTCAAGATAAACAGCTGGGCGACTTACCCCCATGCGTGCTCTACTTACCGCAAAGTGTCGACAGGTGAACTCCACCCAGATCTCAGCACAGTTGATGTAATCCTGAAAAAAGCAACAAAAAAATTAAAAATAAACGTAATGTAGTCGTATATTCATGGGATCAGTTTATGGAAGAGCAGCAGTTATTGTCACAGCACCTGGGGACTGCGCACTTTGGTGACCACCTTCCAGGCCTCGTTGAGGATGGTCAGCCTCTCAGACTCTGGAGGGTCGGCCAAGGCCAGACTGCGACCCAGAGAGCCAAACAACAGATGCTGGAGAGAGAGGGAGACAGTCAAGATTACAGTAGAACAAACATGAGAGTCACTGACTAAATGGATCTGGTTATTTACTGGAGCGCAGTGTTACAACCGTTCCCGTCCTCTGACCTTTGGGAAGCCGGCCTCGTCGCAGTCTTTGATCATGCCGATGAAGTCCGTGGCTCTGGCAGCGACAAACTCCGGTCTGAACGCCCTCGTCACAGAATTCAGCAGCAAAGCACTGTGGGAGACGGGACACACCGTTTACCTCTCTGTTAAATACTTTGCTGGCAGTGGATTAACTTGTCAAATGATAGATCCTCAATTTCAGAGAATTTACAGAAGCAATGGTGGCCTTCAAGAAGAAGAAGCTAGTTACTGATCTTTCCACAATATCAAGTGATGAGGGTGAAGATATGTTTAGTTACTTATTCTATAGTACTTCTTCTTTGACTTCCAACAGGTGCATTTCCCCAGGACACACACTTAATATAAAAATGCATTAGCCTGTTAAGTTAGTCCGTTCTGTGCTATTGTAGAAACAGGCCGGTGCCACATGGTGTCGTGCCCTGCTCTTATGTAGATATAAAAAGATCATTCTAAGGTAAAACAGTTATTATTTTCAAGTGACTATACGCTAATTAAAACATACTTATGAATATAATATTCAATTAAATTCCTGAAAAATGCCAATAAATTCTACACACTGAACCTTGAATAAAAGCGCTTCCCAATTCTTTCTGACTCACTGCCGCTTAAAAAACGAAGCCATGTCTACAAATGATCTGAATCATAAGACAGAGAGACAGAGATCAAACGATCATTATATCAGCACTCACTTGTTTCCCAGCTTCTTACATCGCTCCATCATCTCCGTTAGCAGAGGCTGGAATGGAAACAAACAAACCTGAGACGGGCTTTTGACAGCTCACCATACTTTCCCAAATTCTTTTTATCTTTCAACCAGGTCCAGCTACATAAGTGGTGATGAGTAAAAGGTGTGTGTGTGTGTGTGTGTGTGTGTGTGTGTGTGTGTGTGTGTGTGTGTGTGTGTGTGTGTGTGAGTGAGTGAGAGAGCCTCTTGCCTCTGGAGCCCTGTAGGCGATGCACTGCAGGATCCAGTTGATGGCGGGTGAATAAAGGGTCAGGTACTCGGGCACCTCCACCCTCTGCTGCAGCAGCTGCTTCTGGACACTCTCTCCACTGATCTGCCTGAAGGCCCCCAGCAGGTCAAAGAAGTTACGGTTCAAACTGTCTTTAAGGTGCGGGGCTACTTCCATGCCCACCTGAGAGGGAGAGAGACTACAGTTACCTCTCAACCCCATTTCTTCCCATTAACTACATATAACAATGTGAAGAAGTGAAGGTTTCTATTGATGCATCCAACTGGTAAAAATGTGACTTTAATAATATACTATGATATACTGTAAAAACAAATGAGTGTTCCCTAAGGTCGCAGGAAATGTTGCTGTCTTTCTGGTTAACATTTTAGTGGCGAAAAATAAAAAAAAAGGTTTCACATAATTCTTGTTGGAAATTGAGTGGTTTGAACAGCTTTAAAAATGGGATGACACAATGCTGTTTTCCTTTCGTTTCCTGGTCCATAGGAAAAAGGCTGAGAAAAGAAAAAAAGAAGAAGAAAAGTCATGCAGTGCGATTGTTAGAAGGTAGAGGAGCTTTACCCTGCAGAGGTAAGCCCTGGTGTAGGCTGCCACAAGAGGGTCTCCTATCCCTCTGATCATGGCCGTCAGCCGAGGGAGCGTCTCCGGAATACCACTGTGGAGAAGGAGCGAGCCAGCTGTGTTAGTGTCTTAGTCCTCTTAGGCAGAAAGAAGTATGCGGCAGATTTGTTGTCTCAAATATATCACAGATGCTTCAAATGAAACAATAAACCTCATTCTAATTTGGAATAGAAATCTACATGATATGGAACTAACAACATCTTATATATCGCTCAACGCAAGGCATTGGAACAAGTTACAGAAAATGTCTTTCAAACATTAAAAGCTATATTTATTATATGTAGACCTGAAAGGAAACAGACAGAATACATACGATTTGTTCAGGAAGCGGTTGCACTTGAGAATGGCGGCCTCCACGTATCTTTTCCCCAGAGGTTAAAGAGTCACGTTTTCAGGTGAGGTCATGGAGATAAACATAGATTATTACACATATTAGAAATAAGAGAGATAATAAAAAGACTGGGTCAGAATGAGTTGCAGTCTTCTTAAAATGAAAGAGAAACGTTGCAGTGTCCTATAGAACAGAGGTATAGGATACAGTCTGGGCAGCAGCTCTCTGATGGAGGCGATCTTGAAGAACCAGTTGAGACATGTCTCTTTGGCCGTGTCGTTCACGTCTTCTGCAGTGAAAGAGTCTGAGGAGGAAAGAGAGGAGAGCAGGCCACAGAGTCAAGGCAAAGCAAGGCAAGGCAAGTTTATTTATATAGCACAATTCAGTCACAAGGCCATTCAAAATGCTTTACAGGGACAAGATTCAAATATACAATACACATTAGAAAAGCAAGTGAGTAAAACATTTAAAAGCGAATGAATAGAAATAGAACATTTAAATAAGATAAAAGTAACAGGTTAAAATGGAAACAGAAAAGTCTTCAGACATGATTTAAAAGAGCTGAGAGTTGCAGAAGACCTCAAGTTCTCTGGGAGTTTGACAGTCATCACTGGCTCAAGTTAAATACAAAAACACTAAAAAAACCCATCCCAGCTGTACCTGGTAGGGGCCGTGGTTCTGAACACATGCTCCAGATTCTATCGTACACCAGCCGGCCTGCAAAAAAAACAAAAAACAATTCAACTACAATGAGGAAGTTTGCTACCAATATATATATATTTTTTTTTTATTGAATTGAGAGCATAGAGGCTCTTTGACGAACCAAATGTGTCCAGGATGTCAGTGATGAGGACAAACTTGCTGGGGTAGAACTGGATGACCGAGGTGTCCGACAGGAGCTTGGAGCACTGGAACACAGATCACAGATCAGCGCTAATGTTCTCACACAGGAGACAAAAGGTTTATTTTATTTTGCTCTCAGCTGCTGCTTGATTACCTGGATGACTATCTTCAGGGCTTTGACCTTCTGGTCGGAGGCCCAGGCCTCCTTCAGGGACTGGTTCAGCTCCTCGATGCGGTTGGCATAGTCCTGCTGGGAGAGGTTCAGCAGCTCCTTCTGAGAACCCTGTGCACACACACACACACACACACTTATTATAGCGACAGCTTTCCAATAAAGGCCGCTAAGTGGGCTCAAGGCAGTTACGCGTCAATCTATTTCCAAGTCCGGTGATGAGTATAGTTTGAGAATTTAATAAATAAAGGCAGAATGACAACTGATGAATGAAAACATGACGAGGGTATTGAAAACAAATAAATAAAAGAATGACGGTTTCTTGACGGTAAACAGAAAATGTAATCAGGTGCGCCACTAACCCCCTTTGTCTTTTAACTCCCGCCCGCCACAAGTGCCCAGGTATATAGATTAAACCACACCCACACCCACATGTGTCAATCAAACGGAAATGTGTGTAACTTTTCAAAATAAACAATAAACAAATAGACCAAATGTGCATTTTGGCCCCTACACTTATCTAATGTATACGTACAGTATGTGTAGGCATTACATAATAAACAATAGAGCATTTGATGAGCGCTCAAGTATAGATGCCTACAATGTCTACAGTGTTTCCGTTTCTACCTAGAAACAGAAACACACCTCTTCCAGATCATCCAGCTCCTCCAGACGAGTACGAACTTTCTCTGAAACAGCCGAGGATCCTGGGTTTGGAGCTTTTCCTACAGGGACAACAAGAAAAACACAAAGATTATTTAAAGCATTGTTAGGAGGCAGCACAACAAGCAGTAAACACAGCATCAATACATTATATCATGCCCTAAATGAAGTGCATATGACGTGTTGGCAAACTGTTACCCCTTTAATCCATATACCATAGTCACTTGATCTCCTCTTAATATAAACTTTCCCCCAAAGATACAGATGAAGCACAATGATCATACAACTCTTAAGTTTACATGTTTGTGCCGTTTGGTTTGTTGTTAGAATGAACTCAAATACAAGTCTTACCTTTATCGGAGCCCATACAAAGATTCTATGGAGACAAAGGAATTGGATTTAGGTTTGTGTCTTAACAAAGATGGACACCAGTTTGAATGAACAGACTTCTTTAATGATGGAGGGCCACTCACTATAGAGAGTTTCTCTGTGGTGGTGAACCGGGCCAGGATCTCTCCTCGCTTTGTGGACCAGGGCTCAAAGTCTTCTCCCACTGCCTCTTCCTCCTTCTCCTTCCTCTTCCTCCCCAGGTCCTGGACACACACACACACACACACACACACACACACACACACACACACACACACACACACACACACACACACACACACACACACACACACACACACACACACACACACACAAAGAAAAAAACACAAAGAAAAAAAGAAAAATATCTATAAGATAGCAACCTGAGACCAAAATAAACAAAAAAGTAGTGCAAGGACACAGTGCAGATAAACATGTAAGGTGTACCATGTAACAAGTATCAAGTACAATGCAAAATTGAATGAAACGTAAAGAAAACAGAGAACTGTACAATGTACATGATTAACAAACAAAAAAGAAAAACGAATGAAAAAGAATATTGTACATGGAAAAGAATAATGCCAAATTAAAAAAAAATTATGTACACTCAATATGTAGTGTAAAAATTGTGAGTTCTGGACTGACCCCTGTGGAGGCGCTGTGTGACAGGGCGGGGGGCTCAGGGGCCGAGGCAGCGAACATGGAGAGAGGGTCGGTCCCGTCCATCATGGAGCTGAGCGGGTCAGCGGGGGCAGACGAGCAGGACGAGGAGGAGGACGAGGTGCTGCCTTTACGGGCCCCGCGACGGCTCTTTGTGTCTGTCACCTGGGTCACACATCAAAATGCTTTAAATGTACATCCAGTTGACTGCATATTGTAAATATTTTTCACCACATTGCAATTGAACTTACCTTATCTACTTTACTTTCTATTCTATTTTATACATACTGTCTTATATTGTACAACAATTCCTTTGCACCAGTTACTTTAGAATTTATCTGTTGTAAATATTGTTTATGTTATGTCTATCTTGTTCTACTCTCTCTCTCTCTCTCTCTCTCTCTCTCTCTCTCTCTCTCTCTATATATATATATATATATATATATATATATATATATATATATATATATATATATTTTATCATTCCTTTTGCACAGTGGCTCAGTGATAAACGCCATTTAGATTCTGATGTATGTCTTGCATATATCAGAACTGACAATAAAGAACTTTGACTTTTGACTTTGGGTGGAGAGGAGAGGACAGAGATGTTCATCAATGGGACATCAAGTTCACCTTTGAAATGCAAGAAACAACTGAACTTTTTGCAACTCTTACAGTTCATTTTATTTTTTGTCAAATAGAAGGATAGATAAGGTATTTAAAGGTGGAGTCAGCAATTCTGGCCAATGCTTGTTGTCAGAATAACTTCTCGTCAAAATCAGTGAATATCTCCTAACCATCAAATACCTTTCCGTACTGTGTGTGTTTGCTGGAAATAATCCAGTGTTAATACACAGCCGAGGCTCTGTAAACGGGCCCCCTTTGTTAACATACTCTTTGTTAAAATAATCCTTTGCTTACATACCAGTTTACAGAACCTACGTTTTGTATTAACCCCCCCCCCCCCCCCCAGTGCACACAGTATGGACACGTAGAAGATTGTGAGGAGATATTGACCGATATTGACAAAAAGTGATTTGACAACAAGCATTCTCCAGAATCGCTGACTCCACCTTTAACCATACTGATGGAGGACCTGGTGCAGAATGCTGTAACAACATCTTTTGTATGCATGTGTGCAGAGCTGATAGTAGAGCAGACAGTGAAAACGGCAAATGGTCTACCATGATAGGTTTGAGGGGGTGGTAGTCTCCAAACTCTATCGGAGCGGCCTCAAGGCGACATGTCTGCAGTTCCACCTCATAGTTGCGCATGCGGGAACGCCTTGTTACACAAAGGAGACAGACAGGCAGACAAACAGACAGACAGACAGACAACATCAGACCAGGATTACTGACACACCTCCAGTCACCATGTGGGCTCACACTGACAGTCCTCTATCTGTCTATTGACTTACAGCTATCACGGTTGATGCTAGCACTCTTAAAGTTAATTAGCTATTTAAAGCTCATGTGGATTTAAGATGAAGCATTGATTGGGTCCCATTAGGATCTGATGTTGCCTTGAAGACAACCAAAGACAGCTCTTTGAGGTGGTCAAAGAGCTGTCTTCATGGAAGGCATGTGTCAGCTCATGACTGAACTAATATTAGGATACTCTTAAGGAATAAAGGACTACCAAATTACACAGTAGCCTATTGCTTTTTGTACCAAACAGCATGTGTAAGCTTGAAAAGGGTCTGTCAGACAGAGCAACTATTAAATACAAAAGTAGGCTGCCTGAGTGTGAGAGTGCTACAAACCCCTTTAGCACTCTCACTAATAACTTTGCAAGAGTAGGATCAACTCATAGTCAGAGTCTATGACCTCTGTCTCGTATACATTCTCTGACTCAGAGTAGGTATTTGATTCAAGGCCATAGCCATAACGACACTTGGTAATGTTATGCTGAAAACCTACAAAAAAAGTAGACACCTTATTTAAGACGCTACATTGTAATTAAACCGGCGATACACGCATTTGCATTGCAAACTCGCTCTCAGAAGTCACACGATATCATAGATACATCATTTAGCCAATTTGTGTGCGAGAAACTTAGTGTTTTGAGAGAAGAAAATAGCATCTTACCACTGCACCGCTGCCATTTTCCTAGCATCATATGACACCACGGTACTTCCTGGTCATGGCAAATTCGGGAAACGCGCTGTTTTTGTCTTCAAATAGGTGGTCAGTTAAATGTTAATATTGGTTAATGGCGAGAGCAGTTACTTTGGAAACGTAAAACGTTTTTACTCACTATTTATTACAACGACAGCGTGACTATAGAGAGGTTTTATTCAACCGTTACGGCGAAATAAAACTTCATCTCCCAGGATCCATTGCACGCTCTCAAACGAGCTGACACAAGAAGAGAAAGTAAAAGAACAGGGGCCTATCCGAAAAGTCCAATCTCCTTACCTATAAGCCTCCTTTCCTATGCCTTAACCCCTAAACGTCATCGGGGTTAAGGAGAGATGAAAGGTGCTTCCTATCGAACATAGGAAAGGACAGCGTTGTTTCAAATGAATTCGACCCCCCCTTTCCTAACCGACGTCATTGCGCGACGGCGAGTATTGCTGACGTGATCGCGAAACTACACTATTCTCCGAAAATTGACTTCAACAAGCGCTCGTTTGATCCATGCGTTCTTTTCATATTGATTGTAATCAGGTTGTCGCCAACAGAGTGAGAATCACTCCCATATATCCCAATTCACATGTGGAATAAAAAGAGGCTACACTTAGCCTATGTTGATGTTGAAATTAACTGCCCCCAGTAACTTCATTAAATGTGAAGTTGGTATTTTATTTTCTTATGGTGTAAATGATGTGCTACAAAATAACTAAATTATGATGTTGGTCTTTTATGAGTTCTTTATTATCTTAATGGGGGGGGGGGTATTTTGTTTTAGCTGAGTTAAATCTTCCTCTCTTCTCCTCTCCTCTCTTCTGTTTTGCCTCTCGTTCGTATTCGTGTAGAGTCGGTAAACTCCGGCGGTGGCTTTTTTTTTAAATTTTTCCCGCAAAAAATGATTGGGAGAAACATCTACGTTCCTTTAGCAAAGGTTGGTCAGGAGTAACCTATGCTAAAGGAGGGTTAAGGATGAATCGAGGCTCCTTTCCTATGCATTTTGGTTCCTCGGATTCACCTATCTCCCAGCACTTCCGGGTCATCTCATAGAAAAGAAAATTTTTTTAAAAAAAGTTTTTGAGAGGCCCCGTACACTTTTTGATTTTTTTTTTTTTTTTTGAAAAAAGTTTTTCTAATGTAACCTTGCCAAGGTAATGTGGAGCAAGTCAACACAACTGGTTTAGTAGAACAGTAGGTAACCCCCACTTCTTCATTTTATCAAGAAAAACAACTTTCCTCAGCCGACTGGAAAACGTTTTTTTTTGGTTGCTGTTGAGTTGTGTTTAATATACGATCTTTGTGAGCGCCACCGCTGTCCTCCGGTGTGTGCAGAAGCAGCAGCAGCAGCAGCCAGTGAGGACACCAGCTAGCTAACAGTATAGCCTGGCCATGACCTGACCGTGGTGCCGCAGGCTCGTCCCCCAAGTTCACCTGACCAGGTACGGTATGTCATTGTGCAGGCTGGTCCGAGTTGCTATGTCGTATATTTATTAATGATGACTTGAACAGCACGGGTGATGGATTGAAGGTGGCTGGAGACAGCTAGCAGCTAGCTAACGTTACAGCATGACACATTGTCTAATTGGAGGCAGCCTTTACATCTACTCATTGACACGTTTAGATATTTAGTGGAATGTAGGATTTGGAGGATAGTTTATCTCAGCGAGAACTCTGTTAATTTGGATATAGGTTTCTTTAGCCCTTATTTGAACAAAGGTGATATCGTGTGTGTGTTTGTGTGTGTGTGTTTCTCTCAGAGCTACGTGTATGATGACAATAATAACAAACCCTACTGACAAAAGCAACATAGGCTACTACATTGAAATACGGTAGCTAGGCCTACTATGTAGCCTACTCGAAACTATAGAGGGGAATGATGTCATCAGAAGGTACATGTGTTTATTTATTTAATTAAATGTAGCTTTTTGGAATGGGGAAATAAATGATTTAGGATAAAATATCCAAATCATTATTTTCATTCATTAATTGTGTGCTGATTCTTTTTCTTCCTTCAACACTTTGTCATTTTAGTCAATACAATGTCAAAAAATAGTGAAAAATATCAATATTGCATCCCCAAAGATCAAGGTAACATTCTCAGTTGTTTGTCATGTCTGAGCAATAGTCCAAACCCCAAAGCTAATGGATTGACAACAATATTTAAACAGAGGAAAGCAGCAATTAACCACTTACTGGAGAGTGGCTGAAACCGGGTATTGTCTGCCATTTCTGCTTCACAAGTGTGAGTGAAATGATTACTTCCATTTGATTAATTAATTTCCTGTTGTAGGCTACAGTTAATCAATCTGGCTTCTCGTTTCAGTTCTAGACAATTTTCTAATGACCAAAAGCCCATAGTCACTATTTAGTGGCATGCGTTCCACTTATCTTACCATCAGCCTCATATCTCACATTTATATTAGGCTATATGAAATATAAAAGCATGTAGAACTCAGTTGTTTTAGATGTGATGCATGTACAACTCAGCTCCTCACCAGCTGTATGAATGTTAGCCTATTGTGCACACTTCTACTGAAAGAAAATAAATCCGCCCATTGAACCAGATCCAAACAAAGCAGGAAAGTGAAAATGTCTTCCTCCTCTTTGACCCTTCCTGACACTGAGACAGCCGGACCAAGCAAAGCTTATTACTTTGGCACTAACAGGAAACGATGTCCATTTCCTCTTAAGACCAGATTTAGGGCAGATGGGTTGCCATGGAGACCACGGTGCACTGCTGTGTGCCACTCTCTCATGTCATTTCTGTCTTATAACATTTAAAAAAAAAAAATGTCATGTTAAAAGATCTCTCCTGTATGGAAGCCCATTTCTGCCAACAAAAGGGAAAACAAATTATGTAATAATTTTGAATGACAAACATATAATGAATCAGAATAAGGAGAAACTATAAATCTAAATGAATGAAAATGAAGTTGTTCTTATAAACATTCACTGCACCATCCAGTCCGACTCTGGTTCGTTTCCCACCTCAATACAATGAATTGTGACCTATCTCATACTCTCATCTTATTTTGTCTTGTTGACAGTGTTATTCATTTATTTGGGTTGTGGACTTTTAGTTGTATAAAACAAAGAATTTGTCATCTTGGACTAAGAAATGATAAAGGGGACATTTTATGCAATCTAATAATTACAGTAATTGATTAAGTAATTGATTGCAGCCCTTATCATAACTTTTTCTTATTTTGGGTCATCATATCTTATACATTTTTCTTCTTCTTAAGAAAATGAACAGTATGTCCTATCTTTGGGATTACATTTATGATATAGAATGAATGTGGCCTTGATCTAGTAATGTTGCATCTTTATAATGAGCAGGGTTTGTGCACATCCTTAGAGTTAAAAAAAAAAAAAGCAGAAAAAACGATAATATGAATTTGAGGGCTTTTTCTTAAATACGACTTTGTCAGGTTTAAAAAAAAGTTAATGTTACTTTTAGGAAAATAATTTAACAAAACTACAAAGCCAACATAAGGAGGCCATTCATGTTCAATCTAAATACTTTTTTTTTTAACTTTGCACGTAATTCTGGGACCTCCTATTTTCTGTCATATCCTTGAACATTTTTAAATGGCAGTATGGATTTGAAATTCTTAAATTATATTAATAATGGTCTTTTAAAGGTATTAAAAAGTCTAAAATTGAAATGGTTAAAACCTGAACAAGACCTATTGCACTTACAGACTTGTTTCAGTGTATGTGCATAACAATAACAGAGTGCTGTTTGCAGCCAGTAGTGAGGAAAGGATTGTGGTCAGGCCTTGTTACTGTCTACTTAAGATCTCATTATTAATGCTGGTCTATTTTGGAGAACTTTGAACAAGCCTTATCTGTGTAACTAATACTCACTTTCATTAAAAGATGCCCAGGGATCAGGTAGCCAATTTATTTCCCTCTCACAACACTCACCCCCTTTGCATTTCCCTCTTATAGGGTTACCACTCCAGCTTCTTGGCCCGGAGCTGTGGATTGTGCTGTGAATTATTAACAGGAGAAGTTTATTTTGTAGGAGCTGAAGTGGCGTAGCTCATTACCTGATCCTTCCCGCCTGTTCTTATCACATTGATGGACATATTTCCCTCGGGACATACAACATTCTAATGAGTAGTGCTCCCTAGCAAAGGGAGCCCTTTGTCGTGGTGGAGGTCTTGTGTATTTCTCTGTCAGTCTCCTCGTAGGTTGACATTTGGGAACCTTTCCCCACTTTAGCGAGGATGGGAACCTCTCCTGTGGTCCGGCTCCGCCATGAGGAGCTGCTGTTTTACACGGCATGTGTGTGTAACTGCTGGTGTTTGTGTCTGTGTGTCTGTGTCTGTGTTGAGGGCAGAGTGTGTAGGAGAGGAGGAGGTGGTGATAGTGGCGGCATGCGTTTGGGCAGCGGCTGGAGGTGGCAGCTGTCCCGGACCATGCGTCTGGCTCTGCGTTGGTGCCGGCCGTGTCGCCCGTGGAGAGGGGCCCGAGGCGGGGGGAGCAAAGCCTGGCTGAGCGGCCGCTGTCTGGAGCTGTGGAGCTACAGCAAGCTGCTGCTCCGCTCACTGTACCACAACACCCTCAACAACTCAGACACTCTGCTGGACTGCGCCTTCGAACCCGTCTACTGGATCGTGGACAACGTGACCCGCTGGTTTGGAGTAGTAAGTCTTATTTCTTTTTTTGTTTAACGGTGCACTATGTAGCTTTGGGTTTGTCAGAGAAGTGACAATATTCAAGGGTATTTTTCTCATAACTGAATCATTTGAAAATGTTCCTCATTTGAAAATTGGATCCCTGGAACACTGTTTGAAGTTAGAGAGCTACTGTTACACTGTCGTTGTTTACAGCAGCAGGGCCTACAATATTCTTCACAAACATATTCTAGTCTAACGTTTGGCTCCAGGTGCCTCAAAATAATTTAGTTTTTGTATTTGATGATACAATGTTGTACTATGTCTAACCACTACACCCCGAGTGACCCCAATAAGTCTATTTCTGAATCCTATCTCTTCTCCACACACACACCCCAAACAATGTCGCTCAGCATCTCTTGTCTCTCCCTCAGGTGTTCGTGTGTCTTGTGGTGATGCTGACCACCTCGGTCGTGGTCATCATCTACCTGTTTGTCCTCCCCATGATCCTCAGCACCTACCCTGTGCACTGGATCGCCTGGCACCTCTGCTACGGCCACTGGCTCCTCGTCATGGTGCTCTTCCATTACTACAAGGCCACCACCACCGCCCCAGGACACCCGCCTAAGGTACCACACTTCTTTACTATAGTGTGGACTATCTCTCTCTACTTCTTCTACCTCCACAGGGTAAAAAAAAAAAACGTATGTTGTTCCAATAACTCAATAAAAGGTCCTCCTTCGTTTTTCTGTTTTATTATAGGATAAAACGAATATTCCCTCAGTGTCCATCTGTAAGAAATGCATCAGCCCCAAACCGCCCAGGACCCACCACTGTAGCATCTGCAACATGTAAGCTAATAAATGAATAATAATAATCTTCATGTGGGTTAGATTTATCTCTTTCTCTTTATGGTAATTCCTTTTGAACTGTTTCTGTTGTTATTAAAGGTGTGTGTTGAAGATGGACCACCACTGTCGTATCCTTTTTATCAAACAAAACATAAAGGAAAAAAAAAACGTGTCATTGATGTCCCAATTTGTACACAACTGACCTGAATGTGTCTCCAGCCTGGCTGAACAACTGCGTGGGCCACTTCAACCACCGCTACTTCATCTCCTTCTGCCTTTTCATGACCCTGGGCTGCATCTACTGCAGCATTAGCACCAAGGAGTTGTTTCTGGAGGCCTACAATGCCATAGAGGTGAGGTCTGAAGACTACTGCCAACCCATAAACATCAGCTGTGTGTTATTGTCCTGTGTTAGTGTGTTCCAATTCAGTTCAGTTTATTTTTGAAGTGACTGGGTTTACATTGTTGAGGTGTTGCTAATGCTTCGATTGGATGAGGAGATAGGGGGAGATCTTTCATCATGCAGCACCTGCCATGCGGGGCTCAGATGTCAAAGGAGAAGGGAAACAGGAGACATGAAAAAGGATCGTTTTCTTTCTGCTCCCCATACCGCTCGTCCCCTCATGGTCTTATCTCAAGGGTATTTGTCCAGCATCTGGTAAACAAACAACTCTAGGCTTCCAATATAACAATTACTTTGTATGTTCTCTCTGCACCCTAAGATCACTTATAGGATCCAGCATGTTTGACTCTTCTACTTGTTACCCAACGGTGTAAGCAAACATTTGATCAGGAGCCAAACTAAACTCACTAAAAGCAGCAAGCTCAAACCTCCTCCTCGGATCACATCTGAAAGTGAAATACCTCCAAACCTTACACAACTAGTATGAATATGTAAACAGGAATGTTTTCCTGTCCCCCCTTCAGTTATACTATCTGACCCCTCCTCCAACCGAAGACTACAAAGAGACCACGGCCTACAAGTGTATCATCTTCCTCTGGGTGCTGACCAGGTAAGTAGCGCTTTATTTTTCCCTGTTTAAATAGTGGGATAAAGGTTGACGTCAGCTTGTATTGTGTTCTCCCTATCCAGCTCTGTGACTGTAGCTCTGGGAGGGCTCAGCCTGTGGCATGTCATCCTCATCAGCAGAGGAGAGACCAGTGTGGAGCGCCACATCAACAACAAAGAGCTCAGAAGACTCCAGGAGAAGGGCAAGGTACATACACGCATGTACAGTCAGTGCTGGGCCACGGTTGGCTTTGGAGTACAGAAACTGTTTATTGGTCACACATGCAATTGTCCATTTTAAGGCATAAAGCTTGAATATCATTGTTGACTGTGAAAGTTTTAAGTCTGTTATTGTTTCTTCTGTTTCTACCTAGGTGTTCAAAAACCCATACCATCATGGTCCCATGAACAACTGGAAGATACTGCTTGGTGTGGAAAAAAGGAGGTGAGTTCGGTTACCATCTTTCCCGGAATGGCCTATCGTTGTATGCATTAAGAATGTAAATTATAAAACAGGATTTTAAAAAATGATAAAGGAACTGTACATCAAATCAGAAGTCTGTATGTTATGCACCTATGAAAGTGACGTTGTCAATTAGTAAAGTCACATTAGAAAGTTAGTGAAACAGGAGTGAAGCAGGACATATTTCAGGTGTTGTGTTCTTCTGTCCCACAGTCACTGGCTCACGCGGGTTCTCCTGCCCTCCAGCCATATTCCCAACCAGGACGGCATCATGTGGGACTGCTGCTTCACCAGAAGAGACCCCATGGCCATCTGACCCCCCCCAAACCTTTTTACTCAAAGACCATTTCCAAAAGAAACTTGCACAAACTTTTACCCTTTATTTCAACGACATGCCTCGTGATTCCCGTTTCATCCAGTATCCGTTGTGACCAGCTTGGAACTGAAGAAGAAGAGAAGCTCCTTCTTCATGATGTTTCATCTGCTGCTACATTCCTTGAACCAGGAAACAGAAGCTTTGTAGTTTTTTCAAATCAAGAGGTTTATTTTTTGCTGCGTTGGTATTTGGACTGTTGAAAGTAGTACCCACATGGAAATGACCAACCACTGATTCCTCTTGTGTGGGTCAGTTATCATTTCCAGCTTGTCAACACTCAACCTAGCACAGTAGGTCTTACCGTAAACCTTGCCACCAGACAACTTTAACCTGCAACTAATTTCATAAAAAAATAAATAAAGAATGCTGCTGGTCAGCATTGTTGTCAAAGCCTAAACCTCTTTCTTCCAACCATTTGTAAAGACTCATCAAAGAATATTTGTGTTATTATGGTGGGAAAATCTTTCCCAAACACCAAAGCCTCATGGGAAGTGTAGTAAGATGGAGGGATGGACTGGAGGTAAGGCAGTGTGTGAGAACATCGTAGCGTTCAGTAGTATCTTAAAGGTGCTGTGTTGCATCTTCAAACATCAATTCTAATACTTTAGTATGATTGACAGACTCTCTTATTCACTGTGCATTTTTAATGCTTTCAAATGAACACTTCATTTCCCATAAACTCTGCTATATAAAAGTGATTTCTAAGTGTTTCGTTTTCCATTTTGCTTTTACTACTTCAAACTCAAACTCAACGTTATCCTTTTTAGCTCAATATCTGCTATAAGAGTAGCAAAACACATTTCCCTCTAAAGTAACTTACTGTTATATAGCTTACCGCACCAGATTTTTTTTTTCATTTGCAATGTTTTAATGTGCCAGCTTCATTGATGATCAAATGCGAGACAGCACCATTAATAACTGACACCTAATGGAAGAGGTTTTTTAGTTTGTAATGTACGGTTTGTCTGTAGAAACTGTGTTTGTGTCTTGGTCTGAGGATGAATCCAAGTGTTTCTTAACGTGGGGGAGGGCAAGTCATGAGATAAAAACCTATGTTCAATATTCTTTTTTTCACTTTGTCAGATTAAAAGTCCTGTGATTATTTAAATGAATGATCAAATAATGTGTTTAAATGTTTACTATTCTGCATGTGTTGAAGGGAGTCTGTGCTACTGACTGATGTTGAGCTAAAACCAAGAGCTTAATCCAACTCCATTTGGGACTTAAATTTAAGGTGAAAAAAAAAACAACCCTGCACAGCACTCGTGTAATCATTGCAAAAATGTTTTCCTTTGATAAAGAAATTGTCGCGTGCCTTGTTTGGTCTCCCTGCCTTTTAAAATGAGGCACTTTACATAAGTGAATCAGGCACTGTGACGACATGGAATTCCAGATTTTTTCGCCCCAACATGTTCATATTAAGAATTTAATGACGGATGAGTTGGATCTGTAGTTGCCATAGAAACATGTACAGCTGTGATACCACTTGTAACCAATGGGAGCTGTGCTCCAGTTTGACTTAGTTTTTTTTTAAATAAAACACCCGTTTGATATTTGAAGTATTTCTCTTGTCAGGTTTATTATTCAACATTAAAAAACAAATGCTTTTTGTATAATTACAAAGAAAAGTTTTAATGACATGTTAAGACAGACATTTTCAATATTGTCTATTTCCTTAGCATAGGTCGATGTTGTGAGGTTCAAAGTCAACGACTCAACAAGAACTAAATGACACCAGTATCTGTTCAAATATTTAGACAATACAAGGAAGATGTTTGACATAATGTCCACATAACTTACAATCATAATTCATATACATTTAGGCTACCTCAACATAGATACTTAATTATGTAAAATTAATCCTAAAATTGAGCTCATGTCACTGGAGGTGTGACACATTTAGAAGTGCTTGACTGATGTCACCCTATGAGCAAACAGGATATTTGGCACATCTACATTTTTACCAGGTCTCAACAACCCCACCCGGCTGGCATACCAGAGTGACACCAACCAAACACCCCAGCTGTTAAGACATTACTGCTCAGTTCCTCAGTGCCTGCTGGGTTCAGTGATGCTCGCAAGTCCACATGTTAATATGAACAAGACATGTTTGATGTCAAAGAAAGGAAATGTTGTGACCACAGTTCACTGCAATCTCTTTCCCTTTGCTTTCTATCATTGTATTATGAGTTGACACATTCAAGTCACAAACTTAAACATCTTTCAACTTTCTTAATCCATCTACGCAAGTTTGATCATATTTTCAAAAATCTTTGAAAGTATCCATCTTTTGATTACTATACAATCAAAAGCACCGTCCTTCATTAATTATGATTATAAAATCAATCCTGGAGTTATTTTACTGCAGATCTGACGGAATAGCAAACCTAAAAGATAAAACTTTTGGTTGCCTATGACAGGCACCGGACTTGCTGATTTAAAATGCACAAACTTCAAAATACAAACGACCAAAATTCCCACATGGAATCTGATATGACATTTTCTCCAATACACAGCGCGAACGACAATGAGGCGTGTTCTATAAGAAACAAACTTTTCAGTCCATAGTCTCTTATTTGTGCGTTAATGACGGTACAGGCATTTGCAAAAAAAAAAAAAAAGAGGAGAAGATGAAGGATGGAGGGAGTATTGTTGAAGACATGGGTGTAGTAAGGACAAGGGGATGCTGGGAAATCCAAAGTAATGAAAAAAGGGGAAGGAGCAGGGCACTGCAGAGTTGAACCCAGGACAGAGAGCTGTTTGTTGGGACTGCTTTGATCCTTTGGTACCTGGTCCTGGTGGTTGACTCTCCCACATCTGTGTTCTTCCATGTTCAGGGAGACTTGTTGAGCAGACTCACCTTCCACCAGGACTTCCCAACAGGAACCTAGGAGGAGAGGACATGCCTTACTGTGAGGAAGCATCTAAAAGTACTGAGGGAGTTACATTCAAAAGAACAAAACCAAACTGGATATTTTCTTGAGACCTTTGATAATAAAACCTGGTCAATTATTAATGTTTCTAGAGGATGAAAATAGTGTCCAATCGCTGAAATAAATAACAGATCAAATGTATCCAGACAAATGTGATACATTGTGGTTTCAGGTGGTTCCCGATGGTTCAGAGGGTGCATTGCATGGCAGCTACTGCCATCGGTGTAGGAGTGTGTGTATGAATGGGTGAATGTGGTAAGAATTGTAAAGCGCTTTGGGGCTGAGAAAATCATCTAAAAAAAGCGCTATATAAGTCAAGTCCATATCCTTCAGTGTGTATATGGTTCTCTCACCACTCTCCTCGTGCCAGGACCGCCTCTCCCCTCACCAGCCTCTTCCTGTCGTCTAAAGGCCTGGCCAGAGCTCGCAGCACTCGGCTCCGGAACGGCAACACCTGCAAGAAGATTCATAAATGTTAAAAGACCATTTTAGAATATAAATATATTCTATGGCACAGGTAATAAATAGTCTGGGTCATTTCATCCACAGGCAGTGACATATGGAATCCACATACATTAGCAGAAAGTGGAAGGAAATGAATAGAGAGTACAACCCGACGAACAGCTCAAACATGGACAATTCTCAAGAGTTTTACCTCATGTGCGGGGAAGCGGGAAACGGCATGGACGCAGCGCAATGAGGAAATCCTTACCAGCTGCAAGAAACAAACAAAATATTGCTGAGAGGTCTGGATACCTAATATGTTCCTACTGCGGAATGGAAATGAGCTGGTTAATGTTTTGAGGTACCTTCGATCAAGTACATTTTCAAGTTGGGCACATACATACAACATACATCATTTCAGTCAAAGCAACGTATCTCACTCCATTCCGTCATGTTTATGCACCGTTTTGAATTTCATTTTACTGTTGTATTCAGTTCCCAAACACACACACACACGTCACATCACGACAGAGGGGAAAAAGCAGTCAGACTCACCATGTCTGAACTAGAGACGAGGGCCAGCAGCCTGTTGACCAGAGCCTCTAGCTGCTGGATGAGGGCTGGCGGAGGGTTGGCCAGGACGGGCTCCAGACAGGACAGAGTGGACAGCTGGACTGTACGGTCTGGGCATGACAAGGCCTCCAACAGCAGAGACAGGAGCTGGAGCACATGGAACAATACAACTAAACATTAATCTGACTGTTTGAGGATGAGCTGACAGCGCTAGCATTTGTTAGCTCTAATACTCACCGCGGGGAGTTCAGTGACTTGGACCTGCTTGGGCAGTTTGTTGACTATGTTACACAGAGCCTTCAGGTAGTTGGCCTTCTTCTCTGTAGGAGAGACACAGAAAATTCAATTCATCTGGGACCGAAAAGCTGCTTGTTGGAAGATCCATTTGAGCTCTTTTGTGATGTTTCAAATATACTGTAAATATTTCCATGTACTGCACTTGGTGGAAATTAAGACTCATTCGATCAAAAATGAAATACAATTCTTTACATGTGCACACTGCAAATGACAGTCGAATGGAGATGAAGCCTCTTATAAAAGGTTACATTACCTTCTCTCGTTTCCTTGAACATATTCAAATATCACATCAAATTGCTATACTTCAAACCACGTGGACTGATGTGTAATGGATATCAGCGTGCATTTGTGTGAGACATTTTATACTTGTATAGACACAGTGGCTTTAAACTGTTCATTGTTAAGTAGCCGGTCTACTCTGCAGTATTGTTGCTGTTGTACCTTGCGGAGCAGCGTTGAAGCCCTGGACCAACTTAGCTGAGTTCTCGCTGAAGAAGCGCTGGCGGTACATGATGCGGACGTCTGCGTGGCAGGAGCGGTTCAACACGTCGGGAGAGTCACTCATCAGCATGGAGAAGGCTTCTGCTGCCAGCGGGCCCAGATCAGCATCATCCAGCAGAGAGAAGAGCTGAGAAAATACAGGGGGGGAGGAGAGAGATTTAGACCTCAAATTCAAAGCCTAAATGTTAAGGCAAGGCACATAAGCTGTACTGACATGTACACTGTAAAAGGAAATAAAAAATGTATCCAATTGAGTTTAATAAATATGTGTAAATAAGACCGACAAAGTGAGTGAGTGAGTGAGTGAGTGAGTGAGTGAGTGAGTGAGTGAGTGAGTGAGTGAGTGAGTGAGTGAGTGAGTGAGTGAGTGAGTGAGTGAGTGAGTGAGTGAGTGAGTGAGTGAGTGTGTGTGTGTGTGTTTTCACCTTATCAGTCAGCGTTGTGGACAGAGGGTGGTATCTGAGAAGCAGAGCCTTGGCAACCTGGAGACACAAGCTACTTTAATGCACTTGATTTAACAGTGAACTGGACATAATGATTTTTTTACCAATTATTAGACCAAGCCATTTGACAGGAGCCTATGCGAATGAAAGCTTGCTATGCAAACAATCATCATCAGCAGACGGGCTGAGAACAGTGCGACTCTTACCCAGATCATGAGAGTGAAGGCCTGAGTGCGGACAGGTGAAGACGGAGCCTCCAGCTCACTGCTCACTCTCTTCATGGTGCTCTGGATCAAGCTGTCCAGAGAATCACCTGAAGAAGAAACCAGACCAATCACAGACGGTTATTAGTTGACAAAGTGAGGGCCCCCCCCCCCTCCATTTTGAACATAAACAGGAGTGTAAAGACACAAACTGACCCTGAGGTCTCTTGTTAACCAGGCCGGCGAAGCACTTGGCAGCCGAGGTGTATGACAGCGTGTGGCTACAGCTGCAGCTCAACTCCTCCAGCTCAGACAGCAGCTCATCTATCCGAGGAACCTCCACCTGGACCACATACACAACAACCTCAATACAGCTAACTGACACAACTAGGTTCAAATACAATATAATATTTATGATTTTCAGTAAAAGCATAATTCGGAGTTCAAGTTGAGACTTACACTGCGTGGTAATGAGCACACACATCCCATGAGCAGACACACCATCTGAGACTGGCTCCACGAGTCCCCCTTCTGCTTCTGGGAAAACAAGAAAAAAGTGCTGCAAATACCAAGATAATCAAGCGCTCAAAATATAAATGATACAGGTTAAATGGTATATAGATTATAATCAACTGTTATTTTTTTATGAAACAGTCTTCAATTGACTAATAAATATTTCTTTTGATGTAAATTATTAAAAGCAAAGGGAGTCAATGATGAAGAATTGACAGTGTTTATGTGTAGAGAGGATATTTGGATGAAAGGCCGCGAACAAACGAACCTTGAGCAGCTTGATGTGTGAAGGGAAGGAGTTGTCGGGCAGAAAGGAAACGTCACCGTCCAGGAAGAGAGACGCGGCTCTCGACGCTGTCTGTGCCGCCAACCTGACCACGGGAAAGCACACAAACCTCATGAAAAAATGCTTCAAAAAACAAGTTCGTAAGAACAAAACTGAATGACTGATAAAATAGCAATAGGTGAGAGACGGACAGGAAACATGTGGCATGCTTAGATTTATTTAAAGATGTTTCAGAAGTGATTTAAAAATACAAAACTGTTACGAAAAGCGGATGCAGAAGAGGATCATCTATTACACCGGTTCGCCAACACATTTAAAAACGTACTATCTTAGCACGCCTTTATAAATAGATAAGTAAAGACTAGTACATACAGATAGTATCATCATAATGTAATGAGAGTTTGTACTTACTTGGGCTGTAGCCTGGAGCAGGAAGTACTGATGACAGGGACCATGGCGGAAAGGACCGCCTCCTCCAGGAGAGGACTACAACGACCAGAAGAACCCTCACCTACCAAACAACACATTCAGCATAATGTCACCATTAAACTTACACGAGGAAGATTTCAAAGTCAGTCTATTTGAGTTGGACTGTGGTGATTATCAGAGTTTGAATTGAGGGACGGCTCACCCTGCAGCGCTGCCTGAAGGGCCAGAGACAGCAGGCGCGGAATGATGACATCATGGAAGCATCGCCCCGTCTCCTCTGTGTCACTGACCCGCTCTGCTATTCTCTGGAGGCTGCGACACGCTAACACCAGCTCCTCCACCGAGAAGCCTACGCTGCCTGAGCAAACAAAAACACATTGGCATTCATTACAGACGGGTCTTTAAAGTGTTCAACCTGCCAAACAAACACACTTCAGTGCGTTCAGCAACTGTTTCATGTCATCAGGAGAGCAGTGCAGATAGGAGATCTGAAGTGTCAGCTGGCAGTACTGGCACTAACATGTCAGCATTTGATGGCTAATGTTACTGTATCATACCTCGTTTCCAGTCAGCTTTTTGTATTAGGAGACAAACTTATACATAAATGATCTGGACCAGTTCTTATGTGGCCTGGGAGCTCAGAGAGAGTGACCATCAGGTGTTGTATGTGACCATGTCTGCTTCCAAGATCTAAATAGATGAACAGCTGACTTTTTGACAATTAATGGAGACTTCTGACTCGTGGCCAATCAGCTAAGAAATAATCATCCTTTCCACACAGTTTACCTTTGTGTGCGGAGCGGAGGACCTCCAAGAGGACAGGCGTGCTCTCCTGGACCACACTGGGCTGTGTGGACACCGCGGCCAGAGCAGACAAACACCGCTGGCGCACTGCATGATGGGAATGCTGCTCTGAAGACACTCTGTTGTCGTCTTGATCCATGGGCTCTGAGCAGAGGAGAGAGGGGAAATTGTTGTTAATTAGTGGCAGAAAATACTGGATGAATTCACCGTGGGTCAACAAGGTAAGGAAACAATAGAAGCTTTATATGATAAAATAATAAGTATCTGTACAGTGTTTTCACTTATCCTCTTATACTGTAGGTAATATTCTTAGTAGTATGCTTTTCACTCACCGGGAAACATCTCCATCTTTAGTCTTGGGATGAGTTTATTGATAAAGGGCACCGGGTGCAACGCTGCTAAGGCTCCGACACACTCCACCACAGCAAGACTGAAGGCAGGAACAGGAGAACAACACAAAGAGATATGAATTAGACAGAAAGCTCATATACCAATGTATTGTTTATTAATATGAGCGTCAAGGTAAAGGAAATTTTACAAGAATGAATAGAAGGAGAGAGACAGACAGTGTGTTTAACATGAGCTCACACCTGACTGCATTGTCGTCCTCTGTCAGCACCAGTCTGGTCAGGTGATCTACAGCCAGCTCAATATCAGAGTCCAACAGCAGACCTGAGAGACACGGGAGATGTGAACGATTTGATACTTTGCTGCTGACATTGTCAGAATGGCGTCTCTGCTGCCAGCTGTGAGCGTGTTTAGCGTCTGACCTGTTTGTTGAGCCAGTGAGGTGAGCACAGAGGTGGCAGTGACCTGCAGACTGGAGTTATTCTCCGCCAGGGCTGAGAACACCATGCCGCACAGGGACGGGCGGAAGGCTAGGAACACACTCTCTTCTACTGTGGAGGGAGGAAGACAAAGACACAGGCCAGTTCAAACTACCAAAATAAGGATGTTGAAAAACCACATTACAGTACAGCTATCTGTTTGTTCCTGGCATTGAAGGGGAGAATTTAGCATTCATAAGTTCTAACACAATCACTTTACTTTACAGTCTCTCACAGTGACATGAAACAGGTAAGCTATAAAACCCATTGGGTTTAAATATCCTGATTTTACCCAAGTACATACTGCAGCAGAGCAGTACTTTAGCATTTAGTCTTTCCATACGATGGAAATATGTGGAAAAAGTCACGTAAAAAAAGGACAAACTGAAACTAATGTATTATATGTAGTATCATTTCTATCAGGTGAAGGTGTTAAAGTGAAACAAGACTATGTAGAAAAAAGCATATCACACAAAGCTGGAGTGAACATGTCATACAGTATGTCAGCATTAATAAACACAACTTGCCATTCTCTATAGACTTGCTGGTTTGTACCGACTGGATGAACTTCTGCACCACCTCCAGTAATGTTCTTCTGTGGGAACACTGCACAAAGAGAAAAGCTCACATTTTCCAGTATATTTAAAAGTTACTGATATCCTCACACACAATACAATACAGACATATTTCATGAAATTGTGGATGTAACTAAGAGAGAATACCTTCAAAAACATAGTCTACATGTGACACAGTTGTACAAGTAAGAGCAGCACTTTTCCCATGGTCAGGTAGCAATCAAACTTCATGTTAAACAAAAAAAAACATCCAGATTCCTGGCGTACCTGTGCTCTGTTGTTGTATTGCTCGATGAGCAAGGGCATGACGGTGGCTGTGATGATGTGGCTGGCCCTGTTGGAGGCACTGCAGGCCGCCTGCAGCAGCTTGGCACTGGGCCACACCAGCTTCAGGTCCGGCTCACACAGATGATGTTTGCAATCTGGACACAGTCAGTCGCACACGTTAACACAGGGTTACACTGATATGTTTTTTTTTTTTTAACCTTTATTTATACAGGTAAATCCCATTGAGACCGAAGACTCTTTTACAAGGGAGACCTGTTTTCCTTTCCCACGTTACCATTCACACACACATTCATACACCGATAGCAGGCTAACTATCGACATTCACACGAGGCAAGTTGGGTGAAGTGTCTTGCCCAAGGACACAACAACCATGGCACATGGTGGCAGGGTGGGGATCGAACCTCCAACCCTTTGATCATCAGCCGACCCGCTCTACCAACTGAGCCACAGTCGCCCCAAAATGTTAGGCTGTTCCTGTGTGACTCCTTGTGAGTTTTAAATATGAAAGATCAAATTCTTCACCAAGCTATAGCAGTCTAAGATATTGATACTGGTATCAATCAACCAATATTAGTCAAACCCTGGTGTCCATGTGTTAATTAGTCAATAATGCCTTCTGAAGAATTATATATTTAATATTGAGCCTCATAGAACCATGTACTGTATATATAGATGACATTATAGAAACCTCTCTTTTGGTTGTTAAATTTCACTCCAACTCTAGCTGCTCTAATGCAGAAGACTAGCCATGATCTTGGTGGAAACCTGCACACTGTTAAATGTACAGGCAGTGGGTTTAAATTAAACAAGTGAACAGTCACTGTGGTTTCATTTCCTGCCCATCTACTGGAGCAGTGCTACACTGCAGTTAACCCTCCCATTACCACAGCTCTGACACATTTAGCTCAACATCTACTTTAACCTACACACACACTCCCCTACCGCCTTACTGTCACACTGTCTGCATCAAGGCAATTCTCTTCCTTCCAAAACTATTTTCTTATTTTGTTGTTTTTGCATCATCCAAACTGAGTTTTAATAAACACCCGACCGGTATTGAGATCCTTTCTTTCAACATGTTGTATACACTCTTTTAACTTATTCATCCTGCAAATACAACGTGCATTGATTTTTCCTGTGCAAGTAAAGCTGGAATTTCCAAACATGTCACCTTTGAGAAGGAGCTCCAGGAAGCTGCAGAGGGAGTCTTCAGAGTCGGAGTGGAGGACTGAGCGAGACAGACAGGAAGTGATTGCGGTGAGAGCGGCGAGGCCCGCGGTCTCAATCTTCTCACTCGCCGTCTGAAACACCTGCAATCAAACAGCAGGAGGGGGAAGGGCTTTTTATTAGGCTGTTGTTCAAATTCTACTAAGGAGGCAATAACACTGACTGTTTACCCTGGTCTAAAATGGGAATGGAAAGGTTTTTATTTTTCTGCAATTGATTCTTAGATTTCAAGATGTGATTCTCAGTGCCTGGAGCATGAGGACTTAGTCATTTCTCTCGCTAAGAACACAATAGAAAATGCTGATGAATATTTGCCACAGTCCAAACTTCAGTTTGTTTTTCTTGGCTCTCCAAACATGGGAACTGCATTTGTTCCTTTCTTCCCACATAGCATTGTGTTTTGGGTCATGTCCTTAAGATGCACTCAATTACATTCTCACTTCTGATGAAACAATGGTTATATTCTTAGAAAAGTGTTAGTCAGTTTTACATTATATCTAGAGCAAGAATCTGACATTCAAATGCCATTGCTTGTAACATGACAAACAGCTTAATATAGCTTTAATAGTATATATTCATTCATTAAAACCAGAAGTACTGTTAATGTATTTCATATACATTTATCTCAAACAAACCTCTCTGCGTAGTGACGTCCACAGTCCCTCCAGGAATTCTGCCAGGTCCTTATGTTCATATTGTCCCACACAAGCCGTCTGAAAAAGATGTGTTGTGGTGAGAAACCTTGCAACTAGCTTTCCCAGCTACACCCTGCATGCAATCATCTTCACAAGTTATACATCAACCCTGCACTCTGGGCCTAACGAGCTCAACTGTTGTCGTAATGGAGGCTGTATCTCCTCTACATTTACAGACGTCTTATAGAAGGACTATGTCACATCTGCATTGAAATGTCAAAATACCTAATTCAACAGACTACTGATATAGCTCAGACGGACATTTTTGAAAAAAAAAAACAGCAGAGCTTTCTCACCAGAGTCTGCAGTGAGTCCAGCTTGGCACTGAGAACGTCTGAGTCCAGCTTCTCGATGAGGAGGGGTAACATAAACTGGAACAGTGAAGTGACAAAAACGGAGCAGAAAACTCTCTTTAGGCGCCCATAGACAAGACATATCATCCAAATACTCACAGATCACCAAACCTCAAATACAAAGGAATGTATTTGTATGTTGACAGTCCTACCTCAGCAAACTGTGCTGTCCCAGTGAGGACGTCCCTCAGCTCCTGGATGAGTTCCTCTTTGGTGATGCCGTGTGGGTCAGTGGGAGGCTAGGGGTCAAGAAGAGAGAGACAGGCTTTTTTAAATAAAACACACTGATATCACACCTGCACCAACACATCTAGCAAACATATGTTATTATTATCCTCTGCGGTTATTAAAAGGTTGTTAATGATAAGACAGTGGCCGTGATAGTCTAGGTCCGATTCAAAGACAATGTTAACAATTAGCTGTTACAAAAGACCAATTACGCACACTTTTTGAGGTTCGATTTAAAACATATGAAATTTCAGACCATACAGACATGATAATACCTCATTATAGTGTGACAGACTGCAATATATCTAAAACGTTTGTTTTGTTATTAAATAGTAAGCCAGCGTTTCCTTCCTTATGTCCACAACTTTAGCAACATACTGGAAATGTTATTCTTTTTGGTCCTCATAAGATCACATTTCCTCTGTGACGAACACATGGTAAATGTGTGCTAGCGGATGAAGAGGCAGACAGGTTTTTATTGTCTTCGCCACAGTTCCCCCGAGGTCACAGGAAGTCGCTGATGACATTTCTGTCTGCTGCTTTATTTTGCTTTCGTCAGCTCCGGGGGGTAAAAAAGCAGCTGAGTAAACAGGGACTTACGGGGGAGAAGTCGATGGGGAAATAGCAGGACGTCACTTCGAACAGCTCCTCTGTGAATTTACCTTAGACAGCAAGCAGACAGGGGAATGAATGGGACGCTTAATAAAGAGTTATGGCTGAAGTGGGCCATGGACAGTCACAAAGTTCACAAGAGGTCAGAGACAGACATATGTATGTAGAGATAACAACAATGTGCGCTCACCTAGATCATAACCTCGGCGCACAATGTTCTTGGCGATGGTGAAGGCTAGCAGGAGGTTGCGAGGATCCCTCTCTCCGTCCATTGATTGGACAAAACCAAACACAAAGTCTGGCCCCAAACTCTTCAGTTCTGTGGAATCAAACCACTTTTGTTCAAGGTCTATTGAAGAATATGCTCCCCAAATAATGTTTGGACTAGGGAAATAAAGTCCTATGGAGGGGCAAAGCACCATGTTGGAGAAATTACACCACGGCACCCCTACTTTCCGCGGCTGACCTTGTTACCTCTACCTGAAAATATGAGCTAGTTGTTAGGACGTAGGGTGGAGGGAGGCTACAGACAAGTTTGACATTACTTTATCAAATTGAACCGTTAACACAAATGATTCATCTTATCAATCAAATTGAGAAAACAAACTAGTATGACCAGTAACGAGATTTTCAGTTGCAAAGAACCTCCATTTTCTGCCGAAATTTAAACAATTATTTTTCCTTTTCTTTCATTTATATACATCATTACATAGGTGCTATTATCATGCTTACATCTACTATTGTGTCAAACAGGGTGACAGAGGTGAGGTCTGCGTAATCCTACATGTGGGTGTATTCATCAAAACTACTGGCAGCCACAAACAAAACAATTTTGTCAGCATGTTATTGCATCTGATACAGTATGTCTGATGTTATTCAAACCCGTCTGCCTGACTTTCAGAACTCACTCTCAGCTGTTTTGAATCAGTGTTGTTTTGTCTTTCCAGCCACGCTCTGAGTGATTGTGGGGGGAACTGTTAAGTGCTTTACTCTAATAAATGAGCTACTGTGAGACAAACCTCACATCTACTGTATCTCTTACCGGCCTCTCTGCTCTCCATAAGGTTGATGAGCATGTTGTAGACGCAGGCTCTCTCTGCCAGCATCAAAGACTAGAGAAAAACACAAACAGACACCATTGGATTTCAACCCACAATGCCCACAATCTGAAGAACCATTTAGATCAGTCGAGGGTGAAAACAAAGCTAGTTAATAAAAGAGGATAATAATAATAATAATAATAATGGATTGGATTTATATAGCGCTTTTCAAGGCACTCAAAGACGTTTTACAGGGTTCCAGGTTCCATTCATTCACACACAGTCATACTGGTGGTGGTAAACTACCATAGTAGCCACAGCTGCCCTGGGGCAGACTGACGGAAGCGTGGCTGCCATTCAGCGCCTACGGCCCCTCCGACCACCACCTCAAACATACAGCAGTCATACACATTCACACGAGGCAAGGTGGGGGAAGTGTCTTGCCCAAGGACACAACAACCATGATACAGGTGGCAGAGCGGGGATCGAACCGCTAACCCTTGGATCATCGGCCAACCCGCTTAACCACCTGAGCCACGGTCGCCCAGGATCACACACACACACACACACACACACACACACACACACACACACACACACACACACACACACACACACACACACACACACACACACACACACACACACACACACACACACCAGATCAACATCGTAACAAACTAAATGAAGTGCGGTCAAGTATTGCATGGGTGAGTGTTTCAATAATATCAGGATTCCATTCACAGCTAGTTAATGATACACTGCAGTTTCATCATCAGGTCTAATACAGCAAATGATTAATATTTTTGTAGGCTAACTCATTAACGTTTTTTTTCTGTTTCTTCTGTTCATCAGTTGTCTTTGTTGCTCACAAACTCAACTAAAATATAATTTAGTGCACTGAACTACCCCTTGGCTTAACCCACTGTTTAAAACATATGAAAGGTTTAGGGTCCTCTTACAATAGAAAAGACTTCCTGTAGTGTATGTTAAGGCAAGGCAAGGCAAGTTTATTTACAGTGTCGTGCGAAAGTTTGTGAACCCCTTGAGCCTTTTGGAATTTTATTTATTTTAACCATTATTAACAAATTTTTTTCAATACCAGTATTTTTTATATGAAATAACAGATGTTTGTTTATCAATTCAACATTTTTCTTTTCCAGAAATCAATTGTTAAAATAGATAAAACAAATTATTTGACAAATGTTGTATGTGCAAAAGTTTGTGAACCCTAAGCTGCATTGCTTAAACCTGCAGTGTGTAGAATTTTGGGTTTTATTTCCTAGCAGATTTTGTAGAAAGTAATTATAATATCCATAAGTACATTTATTTTAGTACATAATAGCTGAAAAAAATGTTTTGAATTATTTTTTTTCCCCTTAGAAAGTGTCTCATATATGTCCATATTTCTGCATATTTTGGACCAAGGCCTAGTGCCGCCATCTTGAAAGTGTCATAGTTGGAATGTCATCAGGTGCATTGTTTAAAATTTAGAATTGTTCTTGTCCTTGAAGGCCACTGTAGCTTCTGTTATTATTCTAAAGGGTTGGGGTTACCCAGGGAGTGTTGCATTCTAGAACTTTGTAGAACTTTCTTGATGATGTCATATTACACACTGCACATTTAAATCGAGCAAGGTAAACACAATCAGGTGGGCCAACTGATTGATGAAATAGACCAATGTAGTGAGAGATCTTTAGGGAAGAAATTGGGCGCCACTAGATAAAACAAAGATAAAACCAGGTCAGTTTAGGCTCACCAAACTGAACCCATACAGGTCAGACATGCTCAAAGGGGAAATAATCTCAGAGGATCTCAGGAATAGAGTTTTGATGTTGCACATTTGTCTGGGGACAGCTATACATTCGTATAAAAAAGTTTGAGCTCCATCGGTCCACCGTGAGGCAAATCATCTACAAATGGAGAGCTTTAAGAGTGACTTAACATCTGCCTAGAAGTGGACATCCTTCAAAAATATCTCCAAGCACCACAAGAAAAGGGATTTTTCAGGTAAAAGCCAACCCAAACATTACATCTGGAGATTTGCAGACCATTTGCCATCACCATTCTTCACTTGGGAGAAGGTTCTGTTGGTGGTAGGCAGAGTTGCGTTTTTGACCAAACATGGCGGTTTTGGTTATGACCAAACAGATCAATTTTTGACTCATCTGTCCACAGAATAAGACTTCAGGTATCTCCAGGTGCTCTCTGGCAAAGCTGTGACAAGCAGTTTTGTTCTTTTTTGAGAGCAGAGGCTTCTTCAGCAACCCTCCCTTGAAAGCCATGTTGACTGAGTTTTCTTCTTATTGTGGAACCATGCACATCTGTCCCAGATGTTGCAAGAGAGGTCTGCAAATCACTAGATGTAATGTGTGGGTTGGCTTTTAACTAAAAAAATACTTTTCTTGTGGTGCTTGAAGATATTTTTGAAGGAAGTCCACTTCTAGGCAGATGTTCAGTCACTCTTAAAGCTCTCCATTTGTAGATGATTTGCCTCACGGTGGACCGATGGAGCTCAAACTTTTTTTGAATTAATTCATAGCTGTCCCCAGACAAATGTGCAGCATCACAACTCTATTCCTGAGATCTTCTGAGATTTGTTACCCTTTTAGCATGTCTGACCTGAATGGGTTCAGTTTGGTGGGCCTAAATTGACCTGGTTTTATCCGTGTTTTATCTAGTGGCGCCCAATTTCTTCCATAAAGATCTCTCATTACATTGGTCTATTTCATCAATCAGTTTGGCCCACCTGATTGTGTTTACCTTGCTCGATTTAAGCAATGCAGCTTAGGGTTCACAAACTTTTGCACATACAACATTTGTCAAATAATTTGTTTTATCTATTTTAACAATTGATTTCTGGAAAAGAAAAATGTTGAATTGATAAACAAACATCTGTTATTTCATATAAAAAATACTGGTATTGAAAAAAATGAATTAATAATGGTTAACATAAATAAAATTCCAAAAGGCTCAAGGGGTTCACAAACTTTCGCACAACACTGTATATAGCACAATTCAGACACAAGGCTATTCAAAGTACTTTACAGGGGTAAGATTAAAATACACAATACACATTAGAAAAGCAAATGAATAAAACATTTAAAAGCGATTGAATAACATTACAAATTACAGGTTAAAATGGAAACAGAAAAGTCTTCAGACTTGATTTAAAAGAGCTGAGAGTTGCAGCAGACCTCAAGTTCTCTGGGAGTCTGTTCCAGAGATTTGGTGCATAAAAACTAAACGCTGCTTCTCTAAGATTGCTACAACAACTTTAACATCCTAATACTAACAATGTGTGGTCTCACCTGAACGTGAACGTCCTGGAACAAAGACCTCAGCATGGACACAGCAGAGCCAGGAGGCAACTCTGCACATTTTGTCTGGAAAAAGGCACAAATGCACACAATGTCAGGAAGTAAGTAAGAACATTTTAATGTGCATGTTGGTCGCCGGCAGCCATTGCATTTGATCTGGAACATCTCCAAGGGATTCTCAAACCTGCCGAGCATCAAACTAACTTGCAAATCAGCTCCTATTCACTCACCAGCGCTCCGAGCCCCTTTAAAACAGGCGGCGTGATGACGTAATGGTCCTTTAGACGGTTTTCGAAAAAAGCAAGGAGCAACTCCACTGTAGGGAACACAAACAGCAGGCACACCAATTAAGTGTCCCTCTCAGACGTGCATCAGCTGCATTTGTTACAGCAGATATATGGAAATGTTATTGATGTAATATTCAGGAAAATTGTTGAAAATAGAGGTTTTGCACCAAATACATTATTGTTTATTTATGGTATTGAGAAATGCTCCATTACTAGAAAACGTACAAGAGAAGATTATGTACCTTCTTTCTCTATAAGACCTCCATAGCACTCCTGTAACACCTCAGAAAGAAGCTGGACTCCTCTGGCTCGAGTGTGAGGCTGAGAGCTGGTCAGACTCAGTCTACAACAGGGAAGGGAATGAGCATGTCAAATTAAAGCTGGGGTATGTGATTTCTGATTGGTCAAAGTTAACATGAGCTGTACACTTTGACCAATCAGAGCGAGGCACCGATTCTATGTTCTTATTGGGTGTTGGGACTGTCCATTCACTTTGGCACAACTTTGTTGGTGTAGAGCGTGTCAGGGAGGGACCAAAGGGGAGGGACCAAAGAGAACAAGTGGATTGGTTGAGGTATTTGGATTTGAATCTCTATCCCAACTGCCATTTTCTCCCCAAATCCTCCACCCCAGCTTTAATATTATTAAAAAATAATATAAGAGTGAACTTTTAGATTAAGTTAATAACCCATTCATGAGAAAGACCTCTTAATAATTTAGAAAAGTGACCCTGCTTCTGTAAACACAACTTCCATCAACCCCCTTGTCTACTAAGAACAAATGAATAAGACCACATAAAACATTCAGTTATAGTATGGTGATGCTTTTGTTTTGCTCATGTTATTGATGTAACATTTAGAAATAAAAATGTGACATCTCACCCGAGTGCTTCCACCAGCTGCAGTATTGTAAACTGTCCATCTTTGACACCTGAACACAGAGGCAAGTTTAGTGAATGTTGGTTAGCTAAATGACTTCAACAAAAAACACACAGAAAACTAGGCATTTAACAACACACGTGCTAGTCAGTTATCTCCACTGGTACACTACATATGAACTAGCAGCTAGGGTCGTGGTTCAAAGGTCCACAGTTCATTGACAGGATGCTTTTCTTAGGACACAAGTTTTCACAGCAGCTAGCAGGCTGCACGCGGTGATGAAACAACACCGGGCTAGCACCAATATTCACATTACAAGTCAAGTGACAGCACAGTAAAACGCCTTACAAGCTTTCAGAGTGTGCTGGTATTGTGAAAAAATGAGCAGCCCCACAACGTGTGTGTTTCTGTATGAGCTTGTAACACCGCACAGGATGTTGTGGTGCTAAGTTAGCTAGTTCACCATCATGCTGTGTTGCGCATCCTTTAGTTCAGCAGCCTCCACGGAGTTTTCTGTTGCAACAAGCTAATACGGAAAGGTGTTAATGAATACACGATTAAGGCTTATTTACCTGTTGCTGTATCTTTGGCCTTGCTGTCCTGTAGTCCCGAGACATATTCCTCCACCAGAGACAGCAGCAAGGTACTGTCCGCAGCCATGGTGCCCATGTAACTCAACTGGGACCACGCATGCGCGAAAAGTTTGAGTGAAATGTGAAAATGACTAATTTTACATAAACGTTTTCATAATATGCCCGTCGACGAACAATGCAATGTGGAATTCAGTAAATGAAGGTATCATGGACGTTGTATGAAACTGACGTTTTCTAAATGTTGAAATTAAAACTACAACGTTTAGTTTTTGGTGCTGCCTTCAGGTGCTGTCCGAATTCCAAAATACTGCAACGAGTGCAACCTAGGAAAGGTGGAATTTTCTTTGACGCACACTTTCACTGAGGCACGGTGTCATTTTTGCACAGTTAAGATATTCCAATCACTTACTACCAGTATAATTTAAAAAAATATGCCCCAAATATTTACATTGTAGCTGTACACAATAATTCAATACCCCCGTCAGTCTCGTCTATTCTTAATTGCTTTTCGTCCTGACGTAAGAGAACCCAACACCTGCCTGTGTGCTCACGCACAGGCGTAAAAAAAGTTCAGTGGCGCTAGCTGCGCCGCTAGTCACCTTTTACCAGCAGAGAGGGAAGTAACGATTGGGACATTTAAAGAGAGAAAAAAATTGGAGACGCCGTTGAAGAATTGATGTGGTTTACCGAGCGCTTTGGGAAGCTCTAACTATCCATTACATATGGAATAAAACTCGACGTGCAGGGAAATGATCACGAGTGCGCGGAAGTTTGTGTTTACTGATGTTGTGGTAGCTAGCTGGTTGGCCCTGTTAGCCTGTTAGCGAGGAAGGTGCGTGCTGTCTGGACTGCTGGAAGTCCACATTTTACAGCCAGGCCAACTTAACAGGCAAGTCGGACAACTGACGTGTGTCTGTTTGTATCATAACATTTAAAAAACACTTTGGCATGTGTGTCGGCGGCTTGCTGCTTTGGCTATCAAACTCTTGGAACGTTATTGTGGGCCACGAGCTTTGGATCCGGTGGGGTCTCGTCAAACACCAACAGAGCTGATACACAAAGAGAAAAAGCGCATATTGAGCCGCGATCTTCCAGGTATATATCACCAAACGCCCAGACGTGACTGTCTTTGGCCACCCATCGGGTCTACCAGGCGTGCAGCGTTGGACCTGAAACCCTTGCTTCTCATTGGACACATTTCATCCACGTCTTCGTCCGTGATGGGCCCCCTCCTGATCAGCTAGTAGGACGCGTGGAGACAATCAGCAGCCCTCTAACCATGGGAGGATGTGTGGGGAGATACTGGGAAGGCTGGGAGGACACACAGAGCCGAGGCTCGTCCAGGAACGGTGGACGAGGAGGTATGAATACTGTGTACTTGTACAATACGCGGGTGTACTTTGTAACCTGTGAGGCAGTTACTAGTTCACAACCTGCTGTGATGTAGGATGACATCTGACAACTGCCCACCTCTGCTTAATTACTTGCATATTAAAGGTGGAGTCAGCAATTATGGAGAATGCTTGTTGTTAAAATCACTTTTTGTCAAAATCAGGTGATATATCCTCAAGTCTGCTACCTGTCTTTAGGCTACTACAGTATGTGTGGACTGAAAAATGATCTAGTGTTACAAAGCCTAGTCTCTGTTTTTAATGTAATTATGCACTGCAATGTAAAAATGTACAGGTGAGTGGACTCCAGGAGGAATAGCTGTGGCTATGGCCTGGGATCCCAAAAAATAGATTAGAACGGGTATGTAAACAAAGCCGTAAAGGGAGACCGCCAAAGCTAGCAATGTGCCAGTTTACAGAGCTTAGGCTGTAGTGTGTATTGTCACTGGATTTATCTCTGTGCACACACTGTATGTGTGTCTGCACTTAAAGGTGGAGGCACCAGGCCCGGTTCTAGACAGTTAGATTAGGGTGGGCCTGTAGAAATTTTAGGTGGGCACACTGGGCAGAGAGACCGAAGATTCGCGCGAGCAGAATTTTTTTGCCCTTGTAAGATCTCTGCGTCTGCTTTTTGGCACATTTACTATGAATTGTGTAGAACACAATATGCAAATAAACTTTGAGTGTTTATGAATAACATATAATATGCATTATATACAACATAATGTATATATTTTTTTAATCGCGGTATTAGCTGTAGGCAGCCTGAGCTGATTGAAGAGAAAGCTTTGGGACTGGGCAACCTGGATGGTGGTAGTCCAGAGCTATATACTATACACACTATATAGATACTGTATATAGTCTTTCCACTATTGCCTCCGATGTCCCGCTGGGTGAAAGTAGTAGCCAGCCGAGGTCACAAACCTGCTAGGGGGGTCCGGGGGTATGCCCCCCCGGGAGATTTTTTTTTACCTTTTTAAAGTGAAATGCATGAATCTGGTGCACTTTGAGAGGAAAATTAAGAGGCTAAATCTGAGGAATTTTGTGTGAACAAATAATTTGGAGACATTGGGTCGGATGAATTAGAAGCTATTGAAGAAAGACACATGGATTTTCCATAGAAATATAAATTTGAAATAAAATATTTGGCAGGGTCCTCTGGGTTGGGCTTGGAGCTCTTTTTCTTTTATGGGACATATTTTTCTGTAATATAATGAATTCATTTAAATGCAGTGAGAGGAACGAAGCAGAAGAACTCTGTTGTCCAGTTATCTTTTTTTCCACAGACGAGGCTGAAATAGGCTATAGACTATCACAGTGCATGGGCAACAGAGGGCAGCCCCATTTTCAAATATTTTTAAATAAACTCAATACACACTGTGCATGCCATGGACTTCACTTGAATTTGACGTGATCAGTAAACCTCGGATTACCTCCCAGATGAACTGATTCAATTATTAAGCTATTAACTATCTACCAAAACATTGTATTCCTTTTATTGTATGATAATTTACATTTATATAATATGATATTGATATCAAACACACAAACTAAAAAATAAATAAATAAAAATTGGGGGGGCCCCTCTGGCTGTCGGGACCCTAAGCAGCCGCTCATTTCGCTTATGCCTCGGGCCGGCTCTGCTGACCAGTGACCACTATAAGCGTGTGGGTAACTTGGAGGCAGGCTGTCCTGCCCACCCAATAATACAATTAGAAGCAATGCATGGTAATGGTATATTCTTTAGTATTAATCAATTGTCTGAATTTTATTTGACATTTTCTTGGACAGCGAATGAACAGGTCCGTCCGATAGTGGGTCTGGACTTCCACCTAAAAAAAAACCAAAACATTTTTTATTTTTTTTTGATTGGGTGGGCACAGCCCACATTTGGGTGGGCACGGCCCACCCTGGCTCCTGGCTACCGCCGGCCCTGGGAGGCACCCATTGTGGAGCATGTTTGTTGATGCTCCACAATGGCTGACTCCACCTTTAAGTATAGAAACAGGCACTGCATGTACATTAAAGGTTGAGACAAACTGTATCCAGGTGTATTTCACTGCTCCTGCTACAGAAGGTGCATCTCAAGTGACCATGTCGTTGTGATCGAGTTTCACCTCCCTGCTCACCTTTTTGTTTTTGTTCAGTGCAAGAGTGTCACAGGACTGTACATCACTAAGTGATTCATATGCACTCACAACTCCCACTACATATCTTCTACCTTAACTGTTTATCAACGCGCTTGGACCAATGTTTACACAACGGTTTGGCACATGTGGGTCAAATTAGATTAGCCATCACATTGTACAGATACACATGCTAAAAGAAATGACCCAGAAGCAAATGCAGGCGAAGGACATGGACAGGTACCAGTTTGCAATTTGGTGATTTTGGATAAATGGCCCATGGGATTGCTGGACACTTGCTTAATTGTGACTGTTAATGCAATGTAGTTACAGGACTTGATTGAGCTGACTGTGTGTGTGTCCTAGGTGGTCTGCATTTTATTTCTGCTTGGAGAGCGCGAGAGAGAGAGAGATTGTCTTTCTTTAGATTGCCAGGGCATAGCATGTGGTGAAAGTCCCTTGTGCTGTTTTAGTTGAGCAGCTAGCTAGGCAAACTCTGCCATCCCAGATCCACTCTCACACACCGATTACTGCCAAATCTACCCGCGCTACACCTACAAATGTCTAAAATCCTACCTTTATAACAAGGCAATTTTCCTCACCCAGCCATTTCAAGCCTTGCACTTAACTCGACAATGGTGAGCTTGTCGTCTTAGAACTGGTGCTAAGCGACCCCTGTAAAACATCATATCACACTGCAGTTCTACTGTGTAGTTGGTGAGTAAGCAGGAGGCTGCAGTTACTGTAAATGGAGGAGGAGTATTCCATTGATTTACAAATGTTGCTGATTTATGCCAATTGTTGACATCAGGGACTGGAGTTCACGTCCAGTACATTCTTACCTTCCCGGAAGATAAGATTCCTCTAAAGATAAACACAGGCGGACTGCCACGTTTTTGTTCTTTGACACTTGTCTTTGATAGTGACAGATACCATTTGGAAAGCTGCTTCAGTGCTCAGTGAGAGGAAATGTTGTATTTACAGCCCGACTCAACAGAATGGTGTGCAGGCGCTGCACAGCTGATTTGGCACTTGTGTTGAATTTCTCCATAGTTTCAACCCCAGACAACTATGTCAACAAGACAAAGCACACGCTTTTTCAAATGAATGGTGCGACACATGAAAATGCTTTGCAGACCTGCAGATTTTTTATTTTTTTTGTATAAACTCACATGGGATGGGGAAATGCTCTTTAGGGCCATTCTTCTTAGTTTTGCCAAAGTTGGTTAGAGTTGGTTAATTGTACCGGAAACAGCAGTTGATCAAATCCAGTTCAGCTTGTCGCATTGCCTTCACATGCAGCATAATCTGCAGCAATGACGTTCCCTTTATAGTAACTCTTAAGGAATTTGAGTGTATGTTTTTCATTTGGATGCAGGTTCTGTCCCGTTCGTTTCCTCCAGCGGTACCGATAGAAAGTCTTTCCCTTCTTTTTCCAAGAAGGAATTGTCTCCAGTTTACATCAGAGAGACGGACCCTTCTTTTAAAGATTGACTCCAGCTTTGTGCATTTATTATCAGGGGTGTTTTAAAGTAGATGTTTTTGCCCCCCGCCCCCTGGCCACATGGATGGCTCTGTACCAAAATGAACATCTGATCCAGTTTTGAGAGTATAATATGACCTTCAAAGTCATTTGTCTTTCTTTGATACCTGGCAAAGTGGCTGAAGGACAAACAATTTAAAGTAAAAGCCCTCGCAAGCTGAGATTCGATGGATTTTGGCTGCGGCTCATGGTAGTTTCCCCATCGTGATTGCTATCAACAGACACTCCCTTCCAGGCCAGGCTTTCCATCATAAAAGAACAAGTCCCATCATGTCTACCGCGTCATTGGCTGGCTCCTCTAACGGGGACTGAGTCTACTCTGTGTGACACTCCATCATAAAGGCAGACAGCCTATATCAGTAATACTGTCAATGAACAAGTTGGCACCTCATTAAAATGCAGAAGTCAGTGTAGTAGAATCAACAATATTTTTGTTTCCATTGAGTAAGATAGAGAGGAGGTGAGTTTGTGTGTTCACACTTGGCTCAATAGGGAAATTAGAGGTCTACAGGTGTGTGTGTCTGTGTGTGTCTGTCCAAAGAAATGTACTGCAGTCTTGTAATAAATCAGCCACAGTTTATAAATTCCATTTGCTCCTGGTCTGGCCCTGGGAATCTTTTAAAA
Source organism: Hyperoplus lanceolatus (assembly GCA_026929865.2). Taxonomy (NCBI): domain Eukaryota; kingdom Metazoa; phylum Chordata; class Actinopteri; order Uranoscopiformes; family Ammodytidae; genus Hyperoplus; species Hyperoplus lanceolatus. The sequence continues at coordinate 23,045,049 of CM049411.1, read as the reverse complement.
AGTACGAGGATGCTACACAGAACTAGAACTTGACCTGTGTGTTTTGTCTGTGTGTTTGTCTGTCTGTCTGTGTGTGTGTGTGTCTTTGTGTCCTAAGGAAATCCAGGCGTACTTCGGTTAGGTTTGTGTGTGTCTGTCTGGCTTTAAGAATGCACTTCCCGTCCGTCCATTCACTGTTGATCATCGGCTGCGTTGCATGATGTTGTTCGGCGAGGTCTGTTTTGTGAAAAGAGGAACACAGAAAACACCCCACTTTTATTATCGGCCCTCATGACCGGGGAATGTGGGAGGCATTTTGGATGTGTTCACGGAGCCAAGGAGACGTTATGTGTTCCAGTTTGAACTTTTCCTATCCCAGGAGGAGTGGGTCATCATCCTATAACAGGCCACCTATGTCCCTAAACACAGCACCTTAGAAACCCCCCCCCCCTCCCACCCTCTTTTTTCTATGAGGCGTTCCATCAACACTCACATGAATTGGACACACTTGATTTTTTTTTTCAGGATAAGCTCATCACGTGGCGCCTGCCTTTACAAGCCCACAGCTGGATGGAAACACCCTTGTATTACTTCACGTCTCTTTTCTATTTCGTTCGTCTCTGTTAAGGTTTGATACGACAGCAGGGCCTTTTTTTTAAAGTTGAATCACTTCCTCCTGCTGCTGCCTGCTTTCCATGCACACAATCCACCATGACCATTTTTTCCCATAAAATGTCCATAGATATTGCTTGTTTTTTTGTGCAGTTTTTTTCTTCTTATACGTGGTTTTTGGCAGGTCATTTTTAGTCTGTGTTTTCTTGTGGATTTAGCCCCATCTCTTAGGAACGGGAGTCAATAAAACGCTATGGAGCATTTCTTGAGCTGACTTTGGTCAAAAGGTGGGACCCATGTCTGTATGGTAAATATGAAGTTCCAACCAGCAGCAAGTTAGCTTAGCTTAGCACAAAGACCGGAAGCAGAGGGAAAGGGCTAGCCTCGCTCTGTGATAACAAAATTCACCTACCAGCTCCTCCAAATCTCACCGGTCAACATGTTCTATCTTGTCACATTAGGCTAGATATTGCCTTTCAAACTCCATGTCTCTTTAAGTTTTCCCCTTATGTACACAGACTCACTTCAAAGCCCATTTGCTTCATTCAGGGATTCACTCCCCTCTAAAGGCTAATCCTGCACCATCCAATGTCCTCCAGATTACTCCTCCTAAATTGCCTGCACTATAAATAATTAGGTTGAAAGAAATGCAACCACTTGGATTTCTGATGTCAAACCCACCTTTATACTCTCTTCATTTTCCCTCCCTCCGCTCATCAGTGATTGACTTTTTGACGAGTAAGGTGCCTTCTATGGGCGGCATAAACAGAAGAGGATGGTAGTTGGCAGCTATTTAGAACAACATCTACCTTTTGTGGCAAAGAACTTGGTAAGGTTAAATGTGTAGTGCATGGTAGGGCTGTCGCGATAACCGCACAGATGAAATACTGCAATATTTTCAAGCCAATCGCAGAGCATGGGCGGTCACCGCAACAACCGCACGTGACGTTCATGGACCTGTTATAAAAGGTGACGAACCCCCGTTTTTCAAAACTCATATTTGGAAAAAAGATTTGAAGACCAGATCTTGTTTTTAAAAGGAAATTAATTGTATTTATTAAAATTATATACGAACATTTAATAAAACACCTTCCTTCATTGCAAATGAACAGTAGTAGGCTACAAATAGACCGAACTCTGATGTGTTTACTACAGCCTTTATTCCTCTGCTCCGCTGTGATCGCTCTCGCTGTCATCTCTCTATGCTCTGGTTCGGTCAGCCTCGCTGCTGTCCTCGGCATCTGAGACGCAACATTTATTTAATGCTCATAGTTAATCACATAGCCTAGTGCTGGAACGAAAGCTATAAACGCCGTGGTTTAAGGCTGAAATGATAACCGGGGTAAGTTACAGTTGTCGTTTGGAAGGCTTCCGCGATCTCCGTTAGTTTCAGTTTGCAGCCGATAAAGTTACAATCACAAGACCGCATGGACAGCGTTTAAATAAAGCCTCTTATTCTTATTATCATTAGGGCTTTGATGCAAATGATGAAATCTAAACATTACGGCGGCTGTGGTGTGGGTAAAAGGAAAAGCGCAGTTGGCAATCTCATCTCTCCTTACTGCCACAGTAAAAGTCCATCGCACAGCGGATTCCTGCCTCTGATACGTTGACTTGCAACATAATGATTTGAGGCTTTGCATTGGCTTTGGCGATGTCCCGTGCCTCCTGTTTTCTCTCCACACAAAGCGTTCTCTCTCCCATTGCACACACGCATGCCCCGGCCGCTTCCGAGAGCACAGACAGTGTTGATTCCACCCGATAAAAAAATAAAATAAACACAACTGAAGCTATGTAAAGCGCTTTGAGTGCGAGAAATGCGCTGTATATATTAAATATAGCCTATTATTATTATTATTATTATTATTATTATTATTATTATTATTATTATTATTATTATTATTATTAAGCTGAATGGGGGAAAAAACCCCGTCTTATATTCGGACCAATACGGTACAAACAAGTTGGCTTAATAAATATAGACCTATAATTAGGCCTAAAAAAGGGGTGGAGCAATTATATTGCATACCGCACGGTTTAACCACCCTGACTCACCGCACGGGGTATTCCTTCATCGCGACAGCCCTAGTGCATGGAAGGTAACCGTAACCAAGATTTTTCTAACTGCTAAATTGTGGTCAGAAAAAGTTAGTTCCTCATCCCGATACTGGCTTATTGCCTATGTGACCTCTGCGCATCCACTAATAGAAGTGCTCTCCTGGCCTAGTTGTGCTTTGCGTGTTAATATTGAATGGTGGGAAATGCAGGTAAAGTTACAAGACAGATATAGGCCTACGCAATACGCATGCTTAGTTCATGCATATTGCAAACCCTGAATGACCTGCTAATTTTAGATTCGGGTGACACAGTGGGTTGGGCCGGGATGTTCTAAGTCTCTGGTGACGGCTGGCATTTCTCTCTCCTCTGCCAGCTCTGTTTATGAGTTCTGAAGAGATGAAAGCTCAGGATATGAATTATATGGGAACATCAATCGACCAATCAACATAACAGACAGTCAAGTCAGAAAAGTGTACATAAAAGCAAGTGGAAAATGTCACAGTGCTACTGTGTATTTAAAGCCGGTCTAAATAATAGGTTTTTGAGTTGAGATTTGAAACCTGATATGAAATTCAGTTTGTGGTCACAACTCACTATCTCTCATTTGCAATATGATTTTTTGTATTCAAACAACTATTTCCATTCATTCTAGCTTACTGTGTTTCCTTCCCACGCGTCCTGGTCCTGTCATGCAAATCGTCATTTTTCGATTTTGCTTAGCCCTGCACAGTGTCTCTGTGTGCATCACCACATAGTAAAGAAGCTCATACTTACACAGCTGATGTGTTTTTGTATATTCAAACTGAATGAGTTCTTAGTAACTTTTAAACCCAGTTTTGTGCCTCTAATCACTTAATACTGGAGCATTTAGGATCACAAAATATTCCTCAAAGTAACACTATAACTTTAACTATAACCTTCATGACACCTTTTTGACTTTTTATTTTTTTCGCTTCACATTTACCTTTTTTAATTTAAACAATGTCTTAGAAAACCTTTTAAGTAGAGTACGGCGTACGCCATGTTGGTTGTCTGTTTTTCTTTTGTCTTTTTGTTTGTGTGTTCGCTTTTTCAGTTGTGTGTTTGTGTTCGTTAAAAAAAAAAAAAAAAAGAATCCAAAAATAAAATGTTTTGGAAAAAAAAAAAAAAAATAAATCCCAGACCTTTCCACTACCAATCTGAAGACTTTTCTGTTTCCCTTGTAACCTGTAATCATTCTTTAATTTAAATGTTTAATTTCTTTAATTTAAATGTTTTATTTCTCATTTGCTTTTCTAATGTGTGTTCTATACATGCCCCTGTAAAGCACTTTGAATGGCCTTGTGTCTGAATTGTGCTATATACAGTAAATAAACTTGCCGTGCCTACCTGTACTAGATTCTGTCTACTTGCTGTCACAGGACGTAACGAGCCTCTGAAGAAGGAGCGTCCCAAGTGGAAGAGCGACTACCCCATGACGGAGGGCCAGCTGCGGAGCAAGAGGGACGAGTTCTGGGACACGGCGCCCGCCTTCGAGGGCCGCAAGGAGATCTGGGACGCCCTGAAAGCTGCTGCCGTGGCCCTGGAGACCAACGACCACGAGCTGGCCCAGGCCATAGTGGACGGAGCCAGTATCACACTGCCACACGGTCAGCACGCAAAAAAACATAACAGTTCTTACTTAAATGTGCTGTAAGCGGAATGGTTATTTTAGCTAACTTCCTGTCAGTTACTGCAGTTAGCAGTCCCCTCGCTCGTCCCTACGTCACCACATTAATGCACTGCGGTCTTCAAGCAGCGAGTTATCTAGCACCATCTCAGATCCATAAGTGTGATAAAACATGATAAAAACCATCAAAAGATTTTTACCTGCTCCGCCATTGTAGGCACATTTACATTCACCCATCTGTTGCTCTGGCGTGCAACGGCAGTGAGACCATGAGTGAGACGGGTGTCGGTTTGTAGCGTTCTCTCTTCTGATTGGATATAAATTTCGGGATCCTCCATTAAGTTTGTTTGCCGATTACATGCAGAGTAGCTGACTGAGAGATCGGCTTTATGAAACGCGCACAATATGTAAGTGATCACTGTATGAATAAAGAGCGATTTTACACTTAATAAAATAATAAATAAACCGCTTACTTCTCCTTTTTAAGGAATAGTTCAAATTATTATTATTATTATTATTATTATTATTATTATTATTATTATTATTTTAGCTTTTTGCCTCACTCTCTGGCTGTAGAAAAGGTGACAGAAACCGTTCATGTAACTGTGAATGCATTTTTCTTCAAATTTGGAAATGGGCAAAGGTCGCCCATCCGGGTTAGCTTAACTCAAACACTGGTAGTCAAGGGGAGCAGTTCAAAAGATAAACTTTGCAACATCACTAAACACTCCTCTGTGCTTCTTGGGACTTGTTTATTAACCACATTAGGTTGCTTTCTGTATTTGTACACGTTACGTCATTTAAAAAGAAAATACACTCTGGAAGGAAACCAGGAAGTGCCTGTGATGGTCACATAATGTTTTTGATTCTAAAATGACATAACATGGTAAATAAACCGCATCCCAACAAGCACACAGAAAGCGTTAAGTGATGTTTCAAAGTTTTATCTTATGACCTGCTCCCGTTGTCCACCAGGGTTTGAGCTAAGCTAACCTGGATGAGCGACCTTTGACCATTATCAAAAATACACACACAGTTACAATACATGTTTCTTGAACCGGAGTGTGAGGTAAAAAGCTAAAAAAAAAAAATTTTTGGACTATTCCTTTACATCTAAAATAACCCAGAGTAACATTAAAAAAAAGTGTTGTTTTTTCAGATTAAATTTAAATTGTCCTGTTTTTCTTCTCCACACCTGTTCAGGTACCCTCGCTGAGTGTTACGATGAACTGGGTAACCGCTACCAGCTGCCCGTCTACTGTCTGGCCCCACCAGTCAACCTCATCTCAGAGCGCAGCGACGACGACCCCGGCGACAGCCCCGAACCCCCGACAGCCCCCAAGAAGGAGTTCCAGCTCAAGGTACTGTGAGAGGCGTAGCTCCTATTAGACTTTAACTGGCAGTTAGGTGTCTCGCCTTAGTAATGATCAAGATACAACGCATAAATGCTTTCCCACAAATGGTTCATTAAAGGTGCAGCCAGCGATACTGAAGAAAGCTTTTGGTCAATGACTTTTTTGCAAATTCAGTGAATATCTCTTTGCGATCAGTTAGCTGTCTGTACTGTTTGTGCGCTGAAAAAAATCCAGTGATAATACACAGCTAAGGCTCTGTAAACGGGCATTTTGCTAGCTACGGCGGGCTCCTTTTGTTTCCATGCTCCGTTTACAGAGCCTTGGCTTTTTATTAAACACATTACGTACAGGTAGCAGATCGTGAGGGGATATTCACTGATTTTGACAAAGTGATTTTGACAACAAGCGTTGTCCAGAATCGCTGACTCCATCTTTAACGGTAACTCGCTAACTATTCTCTGTTTTGCTGTCCCTTTGCTGATTTTCAATCATGCTCGCAGCGTGGCTCTAGAAATAGTGTGTCTGTGAATTCTAATAAGTGACACTCATGTCAAAAGTCTCTGTATCATGTCGGAATGTTACTAGCCAGTATGACACATTATTGTCTCAGTGATGTTTTTTGTTGCATGTGTCTGCATTTGTCACTGTTGTTGGCTGGTGTTATTTCTCACTATCCCATTCTCCCTCCTGTAGGTTCGTCTGTCCACGGGGAAGGACCTGCGTCTCAGTGCCAGCATGTCCGACACCATCGGTCAGCTGAAGAAGCAGCTGCAGGCCCAGGACGACATCGACGCTACCCACCAGCGCTGGTTCTTCTCCGGGAAGCTGCTCACGGACAAGACGCGGCTCCAGGACACCAAGATCCAGAAGGACTTTGTCATCCAGGTCATCGTCAACCCACAGGCCCTCCTCCAAGCCCCCAAGCCGTCACCCACCATCCCCACCACCATCCCCACCACCACCGCCTCCTCGCCTGCACCCGAATAAGTGAGGACACGAGAGGGGTAGATGAAAGGGTGGGAGACACTAGAGGACCAGAGCTGCCTCCTGTCGCTGGATAACTTTTTTTTTCTTAAACAGCTACTGTTACTGAAAAAATTAAATCAAAACCGCGGAAGTTCGAAACTACTTTTTAGAGCAAAAACATGAGGGAGAAACTCCGAAGTGCTGCTTTCGTTCATCTACAACGTGTCATTTGTTTTTTGGGTCCGCCGGGTTCTTTATAGTAAAACCAGTCACCACACTAACTCTGGAGATCCTTGCCCCCCCCCCCCATTGTAAAAGTAGAATTTATCATGCAAATGTGCAGTCTTTCAACCACACAGGAAACATGCACATCATGCAGACTCTGCCTCTGCCCCGTGTATCTGCACTCATGCTAATAACTAAGTGCCAATGGAAGACATGCAGAGGTGTTGATTTCTCAAGCACATTTCTTATATGGCGACAACCCGTGGACTCAATCCACACAGCAATCTATTCCTCCTCCCAACGGAACCGGGGGGCGGGGAGGGGCAGAGAGTGAGATACTGAACAGTTTAAATCTCTATTTTATTTCCTTCTTTCTTTTCAGTGAGGAAATAATGTAAACTGAGCTTTTTTTGCACATTTGAAGATTATTACTATTATACTTTTGTGGTAGTTTTGTGTGCCTTCTACAAGATGAAACAAACAAAAATAAAAAGGGTTACTGTCCTCAAAGACGCTAGTTTCACCGCTAGGCTAAGAATTCTGTTCTTAGATCAATCCAAGCTATAACTGCTGCCTTTAAAAAAATATATATATTTCATGAATCTTGACATGTGGGTGCTGGCGGTTGTGTGTGTGTGTGTGTGTGTGTGTGTGTTTGGGCTAAAAGGAATACGTATTTAGCCCGTAAGATACATTTCAGTTTGACGTAGCTCACGGAGGCAAGACTGTTTCTCTGGTGTATAAGTCATAGCCGTTGCAGTCAATCAATATCTCATCGTCTTGGGAAGGTCAAATTCCCATAACTTAAACAACGGTCCTATAAAATGCATTATTGACCACTTAATGACCCCCGGGTCCCAAAGGGGGCAGCAACACAGTCCTGGTATAGTCCGTTTTGGTTTGTAGGGGGTTGTCAGTTGTCATTTTCACACCACCTGATGAATGTAAATCCAGTATTCACTTTCTTTTTTGTGCTTGATGTGGTCCAGTAACCTAGAAGAAAAAAATCTGTCACATTTTTCCGCTGAATGTTTGACTTTCTATCACCAGCATACAGACTGATTGGTGAGAGCCATTAGGAGTCATTATGGAGCGGTGAACCGAAACAATGTGCCCAGGGGCCCCTAGCAGGAAATGTTGCTTAACTAAAGGCACACTCCACCAATTTTAAGATACGAATATCAGTTCAGTACACACCATTTTAATGAGATCCTAGCCAGCTGAAAAAAAATGTCTATATACCAATTCCATTGTAACATACTTTGAGCACCTTACCACTGCTTAAGACAGCACACTTCACCTTTGTTATGTCTGCAGGGCAAAGGGAGTGACACTGTTTTGTAACCACTCTCTCAGAAACAGTTTGTGACTGTCCACATTTTTTTCTTGTTTTGAGCCCAAACCTGTAAATGAACAACTTTTATCGTTTTCAAAACGCCTCGAGGTTAATTCCTCAGGCAGGAGAGTGGTTCAACACGTGACATTGTCTAAATGAAATGCAAAATAAGATACACATAAACGTCCTCAGAAGTTAGGACACTCATTCAATCCTTTGCACAAGCCATTTTGCCCCTTTTTTCTCATTGTGCCACTGAGCAGAAGCAGCCTTTTGCCTGTATATAGAAGTAGAGCTCTGGTGACTGATCATTGTTGTGAGGCAAAGATAATTGTTTTGAATGGGAAAAGAGCCCCCAGCTTTGTCATCATCACCAACAACACTGGCTGCCAGAGGACTGAAGTTGGCCACGGCTGAAGTTCCCACGGCTGAATGTTAGAAGGCCATTCAAACACTGGCTACATTCACACTGCAGCTCAAATTGCAACATTTAAATATGCCCCCCCACCCCATTTTTGAGTGTTTATCAGTGACTGAGTACCTTTTTTTTTTTTTATTGAGTAAATTAACCACTGCTGATGGCTTTGGTTAGATACCACTGAATGTATAGTTTCCTTAACTGAATTACTAGTATTTGAATTCCCACCGTTTCAAATTTTGAAATTTCAAGGAAGGTACATTTTTCAGGGGTTCACACCTATTCCTATAGGAGATTCAAGTGTCCAGTGTGTTTCCAGCTGTAAATGAGAATTCTCTTTCTCTGATCACATGACTGACTAATCCTAATGTTTTACTATATTGGACACTTGTGAACCTGTAAAAGTGTATACCTTTTTAGTGACTTACTTGACATTTCAAAGGAGGGGATTCAAACAACACATTCTATCTCAAAGAAGTGAAACAAAAGCACAACAATCTCTGCTCTTCTACATTGCATATAGCTGCACCTCCAGGTCAATGTTGGTGTCAGATCTGGGTTATCTATCCCACAATAGATATCCACGTTCAGTTGATAATCAAGACCTGATTTGTGAATGTTCTCTGATTAGTGCTAGTTATGAAATCATATCTCAAAGTTTAGTATGTTCGACCCCCCCCCACACACACACACACACCCAAACACACTAGTCCATAGCATAGCCTGATGTGCATTGTTTCCATTCACCACTCCTGTCACACAATTCTGAATCTAAACCGTCGGTGTGAAACCTAACTGAGCCATGGCTCACCACATCAAGAAATGTCTCATTCTTCTGTCCCTTTTCTATCCAGCTAATCGCAATCACCCTTTGTGGTTACTTCCTGCTTTCCTGTTACCGATGGTGGTTCTGGGAAAATATATCTTAATCATTGTATGCAAACTTGAATAAGCGTTTATTTTTTTCCTCTGTATGTGCAATACAATAGACATAGACCTCATATCATTGTTTTGTTTTTTGATCTCCTGACTCTACAGATTTTTATAGAACACCAGAGTATGGTTAACGAAATGTCAAACTGCGGAGACAAGCTCTTGTCTCCAATCTGATGCCTGTGTCAGATAATCAACTGTTTAAAAAAAAAAAAATTCTCATGATCGTCACTTTTGAAATGTATTCCTAGCCGTCGTCTTGACCGCTCACATGGGCTCTCATCTTTCACAGAGTAATTATCTAAACATTAAAACAAATATTGCCTACACAACGTTTCTCTCCCAGTGTCCAGTTGGGTAAAGGTCAGGGTGTGTGGGGAAAAAGCTGCCGTTGACAACTTTATCAATAGTGTCTCCAGTTGCAGCGTCACTGCTGGGCTGAGACTTGGGTGTCTCATATTCCCCATGTGCTTGTCCCTGAGATTTAACTATTTTTTTTTAGTACCCAACAGTAGCCATTATTCCATGTCAAAAGATACAAAATATCAGGACTGCAGTGTTAAAGGGCTTCAGGGACTTTTTTGGCCTCCTTCTTGTTGCAACTTTCAGAGAACTCTAGAAGGAACCTCCTCATTTTCTTCAGCTGTCGTCTTAATTTCGCCTATTCATGTGTCATCCTTGTAAGCTAAGGATACATCGTAGCACAGACATTTAGCTTGCTTAAAGCTGTGAACTTGTATGTTTCGAGCAACTCCCCCCTCAGTCATTTCTTATTTTTGAATTTAAGCCCACTGACACCGTATTAGCCAGCCTGCAAGTTCCAACTCTCTTGTTTTAGCAAAGACTAAAAGAAAAATTAAGATTCCCAAGGACACCAAAAATGTTCAGGAAGAGTTACTAAAAGTCGACTTTATTCAAGTTTGGAGGAGACATTTATGTATGAAATAGGAGGCCACGATGAGATTTTGACAAAAAATAAAAACTAGAGGTCCACTCCCAAGCTTTTTGCAGAGCACATCTTCCTCCATTTAGATGACAGTAAACGTGTATCAAGTCACCTTCATGTCCTCTCACAAGTGTTTTTATGCAGATGAATTGCATTCAGGTTATGGGTTATGAAGCCGGTTCTAAAAGCCATACGAATGTGACAACTGATACCACTGCGTCACATCACTTCTCTCTTAAGAAATCAAACTAAAACTCTATAAACTATAAAGCTCTCTAAAGAATAGGAATCTAAAATATGTCTAAAAAGTGTCCCTTAAGAATGTGCCCATATGTTAAGTATATAAAAATGATCGATGATTTAATGACACCCACAATTTATTTTACACTTGGTGTGTGTCATTTATATAGTGATTTCATTGTCAATCATGTTTTTAATCTGTTGAATAAAAATAAGTGTGAACAAAAGTTTTTGTATTTATTTGTCATCCTCCTTAAAACAAGCCTGTGAGTAATACACATCTGATTCAATAGTTTGAACGTATTCTACAGCAAGAAAAAATATATATATTTAAGTTTACCACAAGATGGTGCTCTGCTCTCATGCATCATTGAACTAGACCATGCTAGGGGAGGAAGGCAGGGAGATGGAAACAACACAGCTTTGTTGTTTTTAGCCTATAACATATTCAGGCATTAATCATATAATTTTTATCATTTATGTTCATTGATAGCAACGTTGGCCTGAGCGGGGACAAAATATGAACCGTGGAAAAACTGGTTTGTCGCTAAGACAAGATTTTTGCATCTTCCACACAGTGCTTACAAGGATATCAATATTTCTTGGATCAAATCAAATCAAAATCAAATCAGTTTTATTTGTATAGCCCAAAATCACAAATACATTTGTCTCAGTGGGCTTTACATTTCATACAATATGATAGGAAGGTATAGGGACTGCTTTTGTACATTTTGGTCTTGATGAAGTTGGATTTTCTGTAGGTGGCACTCTTTCCATCCATAGGACTACAACTTCTGTTGAGCTGTGGTGAGCATCAGTGGGTTGTGGTAATTATCATATTTTGCTTCTGTTTATGACAAACACACCAGAACTTTGAAATCCACCATTTCCTGTCTGGGAGGATGGAACACATCAGACAGCTAAGTGAAGTAAATAGGCAATAATAAGAGGCATTTCCTTACAGTTAGCCTACTCAAACGCCTGCCCATTGTTGTCTTGTTGCATCTTCTTAGTACACGGAGAGTTAACTTTTGAAGCAATGCAACTCTGTCTCTCTCTCAAGGTCTCTACAAATACAGTCAACACAGGGTCTCAGGAGGGTTTGTGGTGCACCGGCCCTGGAAAAATCCCCTATAGACGGTGGAATTTCACAGGCAGCGCTGTGTTTGTGGTCTCCCGCCAAGTCAGCCTTCTTATACTAAACCCTGCTACCCCCTCTGACAGACCCAGGATGACCCTCCACAGCAGAGAGAGCTCAGAGGGGGGTCGGACACAACATGGTTCCATGCTTGGTTGTTCATTTGACTTTGGATCTCAGTTCATATGTTTCAAGAAACTGAAAAAAGTATTACATTTTTTCTTTCTCTGCTTTTCAACGCCGATTCAACAGAGGTTGGCTCCCTTTTTGTGAACACGTTGGATGAAAAGCTGTAAAAATAAATGAATAGGCCCTACCTATTTTGTAAGAAGATATAAAAACAAACCGTGCTTATCACGCTGAATCACAAAGCAAAGCCCAAAACCACGCTGTACATTTGCCTGCATGCAGTTCTGTTGTCAATAGGCTATGTGGTTAGTTTGCCCAACAGGAAGTGGTGAAACAAAAATGACAAAATCATCCAGAAAAAGCTGGAGTCAGTAAATATCCTGTCATATAGGCACTGTGTTCCTTTTAACGGCTCCTTCTGACCGTTAGCTTAAAGTGCAAAAGCAGATGCTATGGCTAATTGTCAGTAGGCCTGTTTGCTAGTTAGCACAAACAGTTTGTAAATGGTTTTCAGTTTATATTTCTCCATTTCGGTCAAGTTGAGAAAATAACATTTGTAACGTTCAAAGCAACACAGAGAATCATGCTGAATAGGGACTTTATCTCTTTAAAATAGTGTTGTAACCGTTTGCATTTAACATTATGCTAGCATGAAACATTAGTCAACCAATTTCGTCATTGGTTTATTAGCTTCATGTATACGCATATATTGTGTTGTAAGTGAAGTAACAGTTTTCTACCTTTACCTTCTCAACCTAGGCCGGAAGGAAATTTAAAACAGTAAAAGGAAAGTCATTTTATAAATTTGAATGCAAACATTTTGAAGGCATTATTTGTTCAGGTTTTTAATCCTTTAACATTTTTTTATTTCAGTTACTTTCTCGACGACAAAATATGTTCGAATAGAATATGCGACAAATGGGTCTAAATAATGTTAGCCTCTCTAACAGTCTCACATGACCTGCACTTGACCCAAACAGTTGAGACATATTTTAATTGAGCTATTTGTAGTTGGCATGGACATATAAAGAAAGGTAGTTGGCATATTTAGCAAAGGCTGCTTACAGAGCTGCTATGAAGCACTCTTGCTGCTATCGTGTAGCAATACCCTGTTTGCGATGATGCGTTCAAATACTAATTTACTCACTTTCCACCCGTTTCCATCACAAATGATTTTCCATCTTTTATCACTTCAAGGGCTATTTTCTGTTTCCCCTCTTAAGAGTTTTTCTTCAAAGTAAACTCTTGCAACTCTGGTGTAAATCTGCATTTCATTTGATATGGTTGTGTTTGACAGAAGAAGAAGAAGAAATTAGCTGTGGATGACTGTGTTTGGTGGAACTTCAGTTTCCAAATATGCGTTGTTTCATGGCAGCAGTAAACAGATCAGAAGTGGAATATTTTCCTACAAATCTTGGTAATGTTTTCACCAGGAACACACATTTGCCACATTTATTCTGCACTGTGCAGTTCTTGGTTGGAACAGTTGTCATTCTGCCTGGCTGCTTATTATCATTTTTTATTATTTTACAGAATCCCACTTTACTTCTGCTGATAGTGTGAACTTGATGTTAATGAACCTAAAGTAATGTCCTGTGCTGATTTGACAGGAACTGGAGGTCAATCATGAGTCATCAGGATGTTTATGAGAGGAGCGCGTGTGCTGTCTGTGTTATAAATAAGGGGGATTGTTACGCAAAGCTGACTTTTGTCCTGAATACAGAATCATTTGACCAAAAATAGATGGAGAAGTACACTCCTCTCAGCACAGGGATGTGTGTGTGTGTTTTATATGTTTTTGTGGTTGCTTGTACGTATGTGTTTGCATTTATACATGTGACCATAGGGTTAGTTATGGGTGGCTTAAAAGCTAATCCCTGAAGTCTTGTTCTCATCCACTTACCTAACTCTCACACGGCGGTGCCCACCTAAACCTCAACGAACATGGTGTGTTTGTCTGTGTGTGTGTGTGTGTGTGTGTGTGTGTGTGTGTGTGTGTGTGTGTGAGAGAGGTGTGTGTGTGTGTGTGTGTGTGTGTGTGTGTGTGTGTGTGTGTGTGTGTGTGTGTGTGATCTAATATAGCTGTCCACCATAATGTAAACCTGGTCACCTCATGGCCTGACAGACCATGTGACAGTGCCCAGTGGGAGCAGAGCCAATATAAAGGGTTACAAGACAAGGCAGGGCTTTGCATTTCGGGAAGGTGTCTGTAGGGGGACTTTGACAGGATAGAGGTTTGAGGGTTAATTAATGTGAGTCAAGCTGATTATGTTGACAATGAACTGAAAACTCATTGTCTATAACCTGCCAGAAAGTATATATTACTGTACTTGACTTTTAAAACAATGCCAGCTCCATAACACTATCAACTTTGTCATCATATTATTATAATGCAAGTTTGTAATTTATTCATGTTGTTGTCATTTTTTCCTTAGAACTGAACAGTTTCTAGCTTTTATAGGGAGAATCATTGGTTGTGACCCAACTCACAATAAGACAACTGTGGCAAGAAAATGTATTTATACGACAAAATAATTTGCGTTATTTCACCTTTTAACGCTTTACAAAGGCTGTTAATTCCTTCAATATGTCTTAGCCTGATTTTTTTAAATGCAGGGGTGTTCTACATTTCAGGACTGACAAGGCATGTCCCATCGCATAGACACATTTCTCGTTTGGCTTTTTTTGCAGAGAATCTCAAATTTAGTCGACGGTCCTCAAGCAGGTGATTGGGTGGCCATTTTTATTAACAGTGAGATGGAAACCCAATTAACTTTACTGTGTCTTGGATCAACACAGATGGCCTCTTCATTTGACAGAGACAAGACACAGGGTTCAAGTCTGAGCCATATACCTTGGCCATGAACCACACACACACACACACACACACACACACACACACACACACACACACACACACACACACACACACACACACACACAGGTAGATGAGACACAGTGATTAAATCCCCCAGGGACAAAAACAACCATCTCCTCATTTCCAATCCCTGCCCTGCAGCCAATCAGGAGGCTCCTATCAGCTCAATTCTGATCAGCAGACTTTACTGTACCAGACTGTAGCTTAAGAGAATCTCCCAATGTTTTACACAGTATTAGACACTGATATGAGTTCAATCAAAGGCAGATTTGCAGAGTAAAAAAAAAATCCTTCTTCCCGAAACACTGCATATGACCTGTATTCATTCAATAACTTGAGGTGACATTTAAAAAAAAATTATACACTAATACACTTAGTTGTTTTGCAACTGCAGCTTTAGTTCCTACGGTACAACCATTAGGTTTTGTTGGCTAATGTTAGCTAAAGTATATCTGTCTACCTGACATTACCATCTGACATCTGACATCATATCTGACATCATATCCTTTGTTTGGCCAATTTAAACAGACTATCTTGGATCTGCCAAACTCTACTTGTAACTGTTTTAATTAGGCTATATTGTACTTTATTCCTTTTAATTGCTGCCACTCTTCACCACTTTGTAAATGTTTCAATTGTTTTTTTTGTTTTTTTTGTTTTTTTTTCTCTTCTCTTCACTTGTTGTGTATTTGATGTATTTGCATTGAATATTTTGTATGTATTGTTGTTTTGAATTTGTTTTGATTTGACGTCATTGTAAATGAGGGTCACCCCTCAATTGGTCTCTCGAGGATAAATAAAAGTTAAATGAAAATGAAATGAAAATTACAGTTTGTTAAGATGTCATTCCACTTACTCTGTCATAATGTTGATGACCTTATGCAACTAATGGTCTTCTGGTGAGGTGTGCTGTGTCCATCATCTTTTATTTTTGGGATTAAACCATTGACATGTCTATTATTGAAGCATAAGCCAGTAAACACATGACACTCCATTACAGGCCGATATCTATTTAAAGTTAGCTGGTATAAGCTGACATACTAAGTCAACATAAGCCTCTTGTCATAATGCCAGGTTCAGACTGTTCAATATAAGCCTGATAATAGCCTGACGCCATTGTTGGGTTTACATTCTTGTTCTGGAAGTCGGTCTTTGGCAACTCCTTCCCAATGACTTCACGAAGGTCATGACAGATACCAAGATGATCAGTCAGGCAAAATATGTTTTTTTTAACAGACACAAATAGTGCGTAGCCTGAATTTGGCATAAGTCCCTCGCATTTTCTCAAATATTTTTTTCATTTCATTTAACTTTTATTTATCCTCGAGAGACCAATTGAGGGGTGACCCTCATTTTCAATGACGTCGAGTCAAAACAAATTCAAAACAACAATACAAACAAAACATTCAATGCAAATACATCAAATACACAACAAGTGAAGAGAAGAGAAAACAAAACGATTGAAACATTTACAGAGTGGGGAAGAGTGGCAGCAACCAAAAGGCATAAAGTACAATATAGCCTGATTAAAACAGTTACAAGTAGAGTTTGGCAGATCCAAGATAGTCTGTTTAAATTGGCCAAAGGATATGAATGTATTTAGTTTAATTTTTAACTGTAAGTTGTTCCAGGAGTCAGGTGCACTGAAGCTAAAAGCTGTCTTTCCCAGCTCAGACCGGGCTTGTGGGACATAAAGCATAAGTATGTCAGTGGAGCGGGTCTGATAAAGCCCATCTGAAACAAGCAGCATTTCTGTTAAATAACGAGGAAGCTTCCCGGTCAAGGCTTTGTAAATAAAAATATGCCAATGTGCGTCACGTCTCTCTTTAAGGGAGGACCACCCAACCTTTTCATATATAAAATATTAAATATTAAATATATATCCTAGCAATAGTTTTGACATATATTTGACTCCCTTTTCACAATTTCCAGGAAGCCACTTTTTTTCGGTGTGGTCTAAATACATCATGCAGAGAACAAACAAAAAAAAATGCACACAAAAAGCAATCAATCACATTTACCATTGGGTCCGGTTTGTGAAAATATTACATTATAATTGAACAGTAATACAGATGCAAGTATGGACAGAATTCCATTATGGTTCATTATTGTGTGCTTGAGGGGGTTGGAGCTGGAACTTAGACAGAGGCTTGAGCCGTCCGTCATACAGCAATCATTTTTAATGAAAAGATTTCCAAAAAGGATGACTTTAATTTTTTGTTGTGTGGGTTGGATATTTCTTCATCTCTTCTTTCTTCTTTGTATGCAACAGAATTTGCTGCATTTTTTTGTTTTGGTTTCTGCTTTAAAACTCAATACCGTGAAACAATAAAATTACTTTGACAAATGTAAAACCAAAACATCATTTATATCCCAATGGGCTCAGTCAGACAGAACATAAACACTCCACCAGTAAAACAGCAAAAGAACAAACAAAAAAAAGTGATTTATGTGTTTACTTTTTCCTCACAAGTGTATTTTGTGCTGTGCTCTTTTATTATCATAAGGAGGCCCTTTGTAATCTTGGCTTGTAAAAATGCCTTATAAAAAGGGTTTATTATTGTGGTGTTACGACCTAAGAGTGATACTCAAGCTATCGTTGCCTCCCCTGTCAGTTAACCAGATAGACTGCAGTTATTTTGCTTCTTCGTATAAATCAGTTGGTTGTGACAGAAGGGCGGAAATTGCGTTCTGGATTGACGCACACATACACACACACTCTTAATATAGCATAATTACTGCTGGCCTATACACAATGCTCTAACCAAACCGCATGGCTTGGCAGGATAGTGGAAAAATGACAATTTATGTCACTAGGTTTTGTCCTATCAGTTTGCCTTGCTGTTTGTCTTCTCCATGTGACTGCAGGAGAAACTCAAGCTCATCAAGTTTGAATTATCTTGTTTTTCAGTCATGCCATGTTGTGATGGCTGCACCAAAAGACTTAGCCGTATCAGTAAAAGGGAGGTTTAATGAGACTAAGTGTTTGGTCACTCACTGAGTTACTTGTAATTGCTTTTTTTCTCAAATGGACTTACATAGAAACTGTACACACTTAACCTGTGCATCAGTTTCTTTTATAAACCCTCTGCCAACAAATGTGACTGTTTTACAGAGAATTAGACCCGGCTCCGGTTGCTGACGTGGTGCAGACACAGCAAAGACACACAGCAAGACACAGCAGGTTTAAGTGCATGACTGAGCACCAGCTGTGTACTGACTGCAACAATAAAGGCATAGTTCAAAATTTGGGGAAATATACTTTCTGCATTCTTGTTAAGAGTATGTTGAGTTTGTTCGGTTAATATAAGCTTAAATGGTTCAAAATTAATTTTCTGCTATTGTGAGGTATGTAATGCAGGACTATACAGGTAGTCACTGCAACCAAACAAAGGACTAGTCCAGCACAAAACTCCCCATAAAACTAAAAGTCACATGTTCACACTTTGATATTTATGCTCATTAAACAGACTAGACATAACAAATTAATATGGAGTTTCTGGTGGTCTTGTGATTGTGTTGCTAGCAGCTGTTTTACCTTGTTTCCAGTACTTATGCTAAGCTAAGATAACAGGCTGCCACTTGGAGCTTTGTGTTAAACATACAAACAGTACAGGTGTATCAATCTTCTCATCTTACTTTTAGCAAGAAACCAAAATATCAAATTCTTTATTTAATGATGTGGCAAAAGGCCTGATTGGACAGCCGGGCCTGTATTTATTTCTTAAGAAAGGAGATTTCTAAACCACTCGTTGAACATTAGCAGATGATATTTCACCTAACAGCACCAACACTGTCAGATTCAGGTGACTCCACCCAAAAATAATAAGGTATTCATTTAGGCCTAAGTGTTTGACTGCTTAGAGTATTTTGCTTGGTGTGTGTTAACGTCTATTTTTGATTTAGCATTACAATGATTGGACATAATTTGCCCCGGGTTATGCATCAATGTATTTCCCAAGCATTCATACCACATTAACCACACAACCACATGCTGTTCAAGCATATAACTTTGCTGGAAACTTATGTCATTGTCCGAATGTGTATAACCGTTGTTTAAACACGTAAATAAAATGTCTTCTGAACCGCCCAAGAGGTGGTTGCAACCACAATACGGTTACGCTGTTGAAACAATCGTATAAACCTGAGGCTCTTCATCTCATCCACGCTGGATTACAGCAGTTAAACGCCGTATGAAATTTCCTCAGGCGAGGGGTTTTCCTCCATTTACTTTCAATGAGAAATAAATAGGCATGATGATAATGGGATATGGGGATTCACTCAAGCTTCTCCTTCAATATACATGAAGAAAAAAGTTGCACATAAGGACATTTGAGGGATGAGGATCAATCCCAGTGGAGTAAAACCTAGTGCAGACTGTGGGTGTCCTGGCTGCTAGGTTGCCTAATGTGCCCACCATGTGAATGTGAGACTTGTATCCGTTGTGTCCCTGAGTTTGGTCACGTCATGCCCTTCCTGTCTCTGGTTGTGTCTCCGGTGTCTTTATACTTTCAGGCGTCTGCAGTTCTTTCCAAAACCCCTAAAAAGCTTTAAAAAAAAACCCCCACTATGAACATTATGAAATAGTGTTATTCCCTGTAAGAGTCTGAGAAAAGTCTTAGGGACTGTCCGGAAGTTATTTGGGGTCAAAATGTATGTGTGTATGTATGTGTGCTTTTTGCTTGGGTAAGAGCTTTGTCAGGTTATGTTTTTCTTTGTGGGTGGTGTGGGGGTCAGAGGAGGGTATTTTGAGATCCATTACAAAAACACTACAACCAACAAAACCATAAGAAAACAAGTTTATTATTGTAATTTGTAAAATGTATGCCATCATTTTAGCAATAACTTATCCTATTGTGCAAGTTGCTGGCCATGTGGAAATGACTGTCACGATAAATATTATTGTTGTACTTTTGGATACAACAGAGGAAATGCTTTTTTTGTAAATATAAAATTGACTATATGTTTCAGCCCCTCTCCCCAGTGTCCACCCGATCATTTTCAAATTGTCCCCTAACTACTACAAATATTTCAGATTATTGTCCACTCATGCATCCTATATAATCGCCACAATTCTGAATATGATATATTCTCTATATGTGTGTTATGGTTAGGTCTATGATTGAACGAGCAAATAAAAAAACTAAACAGAAGAGACCAAGACGAAATAAATCTTACACACTGTGAAATACTCACAAGAAAACGACTTGTGACAGAACAATGTGACTTTGGTTGCGTTCCGAATCGCATACTTTCTACTATATAGTATGTAGAAAAAAGATTTAGGACGTTCCGATTCTTGTGGCCAGATTTAGGATGGTTAGAAGTACCCGGATGTCCTACTTCATGCGGCCAAGATTGTTAGTGTTGAAAAGTGCATCCTATTTGGGCGATTCTGACCCACAATCCAGTGCGCACGTGAAGTGACGTAACATCGACGAAGCCTCCACATGAAAACAAACGGGGATGCGACGGATATAAAAGCAAGAGGCAAGATCAAGGCGCAATGTTATGATGAAATAAGAGAGTAAAGTATGTCCCAATAGTATGCCTACTGCATCCTAACTAGATTCTTTTTATCGTCGGATGTAGTATGTAGAATAGAAAAAAGAAAGAGTATGCGATTTGGAACGCAACCTTTGTTTTTTTAATGCTTTCAAAGTTCCTTCAGCTTTAACTGTGTGTACTGCTTGTTCCTAAATCCTCCATTTAAACCAGCCCAGCCATATTTCTCTTGATCCCTGCGAACCAGCTGTGTGTGTGTGTGTGTGTATGTGTGTGTGGGGGAGGCTCAGAACAAACTGTGATGTCTTGTTTATCTTTTCTTGTTCTTCCCACTTCCTGGTCAGGAGGATTACACGGTAATAAAACGTTTTTTAAGGTACAATGATGCTCACTGGAGACAGTCTGGGTCCAAGTAAACTTAAAACCTGGATGGCATTCAGTGTTTCATCACAAAAGAGTTCAGCTGCTATAATCATTTTGTAGCACAGATGGTACAAGAGAAATTTTTTTAACCAGTTCGGTGCTGAAGAACTAATTCAAAAAGGTACACAGCATCTGTACTATGATGCTGTTCTGGCACCAATAGATTGGCCTAAGTAAGATAAGGAGGTACAGTAGGTAAGGAGCTGATTATGTAAGACTCTGGCTTTAGGAGAAGTGAGGGGAGGAGAAGGAGGAGAAGAAAAAGAAGAAGTGGAGGTGGGGAGGGGATTCTGTGCCACACAAGTTGCCCCTAGGGCCTGAGCGGTCGCGTTGGCTTTGGCAGGAAGAGGCAGGAAGCAGAGAGGAGGGGGATATGTGTTAGTGTGTGTGGATGGGGAGGGGGGGGCTGTTGAGGGGCAGCTCTTGGTGCCACGTTTGCATCACAGAACTGTAATTCCTTTCAGTGCTGAGCAAAGCAGAGCTGGCACTGTGGCTGCCTCTCTTTTTTCATAAACCTTTTGGACGTTTTCTCCTACATTGAGATAACAGCTGTGTGTGTGTGTGTGTGTGTGTGTTGTATTTATTCAGTTTTGTTACTTTTTTCTCTTTTTTCAACAATTAGGCTACATATCCTTTTGTTTGGATGTGATGTACAACGAATATACCTTTGCTAGGCCCTGCCCTCTTTACTGTTGCTATTCAGGTCTATTCTCCCTACGCACATGCCTTTTCATCTTTTCTTAGTGAACAAGTCCGTCAGGAATCTTTTTTTTTCAAGTCAAATCAAGGAATGAGGCTAACGTTACTTCTAGCCCCACATAACAACTAGGTTAGCCAGCAGTTGTACTACGCTGCTTTGCTTTGGAAGTAACGCTCTAATAGTTTACGACTAATACATATGTCAATAAATAAAAAACATTCAAAACAAAGCAACCATTGAACTTGTTGTCTACATCTCTTCCTGGTAAACACACTGTTAGTGCATCCTGGTAAGATTAGGAAATTGCGTGTCATCAAGTGTAATTTGATTCATGCAGACACGCTGGACAGTCTGTCTGGGATCTGTGTTGCTAGTTTGAATGTTTCTTTTTGTTTTTGTCACACACACACACACACACACACACACACACACACACACACACACACACACACACACACACACACACACACACACACACACACACACACACACACACACACACACAGCACTGTGACTCAGTAATAGTGTTGGAAGATTTGGCCCCTCTGGTGATAAGTGTTGCACAATTACAGAAGAGCAGCAAATGTTTTGGTTCCTAGTTAACAGTCTGTATAAATGATGTGGAAAGAGCCTGTTTGTGCCAACCAGCACTCCTACGTTACCAGGAAGACAAATAATTTGAAATCAGTGACACCAAGATTTGATAACTTCAACATTTCTGTTGCCAAAATGTCAAAATGATCTACATAAATCACACCCAGCTAGTAAAAGCAACATTTAACTTTAAAGAGGACCTATTATGCTACTTTTCTGGTCTTAATTTATTGTTTTACACTTCTATAGAGCAACCTGACACGAATCACATCACAAAAAACTATGTAGATTTTCGGGAAGCTCTTTCTCTTATTTTGGCGATCCAGCACATCCTGTCAACACTTGAGTGTGTGTGCTTCGGCTCCCTCCGCCTGTGCTTCGGCCATCTCCGCTCCCCTCCCCCCCCCTCCTGCAAACCCCACTCCGTTGTGATTGGTTACCTTCCTTCCGGAACACTTTCAGTGGCGGGAAGCGCGAGCATGGACCTATAAGGGCGCGAGGCAGACGCGAACAGGGAAGTGACAGCATTACCATACATGGAAACATCCGCGTGGAGACGTCACAAAGTTTTATGCGACGTCACAAATTATGAAAGGGTAGACCGCTTTGAAGACGTGACTTCTCGACTGGCTAGAATAGTGTTTAGTGCTCTGCACAGACACCCCAGACGGTCAGCAGGGAATATGTCGAAATGCATGTAAGTCATTATTTGATAATTTAGTATGGTTAAGCATGACTATGAATCATCATAACAACGTTTATAGGTCATAAAAGTCAAAAAGCATCATAGGTCCTCTTTAAGCAGAAAGAAGGCCAGCTGCAGTTTGAAGAGTTCTTTTCAATGTTTGAGCCATATTGGAAAAAGAGCAACACAGAAAAAGGGCATCCTAATCACTTCTTCTTTTACAGCTTTGTCTCTGTTCACCTGATAAATGTAAGTCTAGTCCAGTATTCACTCTCCTTTTAGCTCTGTTTTTGGCCTCCACCAACTTCTGCAGGGAATATTTGGCTATTTAGTGGCAAAATGCATCACTAGGTGCACTAGGTAGCAGCCAACTCTGTCGGTGGTTTGGTGCTGGGCAGGAAGTGCACAGTGGGTTTACTACTTGTGCTGAAAACAGCAGTCTACCTTAACTGCTTTTAGCAATCTTTTACATTAAACATGGCTGGTATAAAACTATTGATTTTTGCAGCTTTAAAATTAAGGAAAGAGATCAAAAGAAACACATTTTGATTCTAGGAATAGATCAGGATGACGTCTTTAATGTTAAAATTCCATTGAGAGTTGTAAGATAAGCCAAACTGCAGGAAAATGAGTCGGTTGCACAATCAACCTTTATATGTAGGTCAGGTGAGAGATGACAGATTATGCAAAAAAATGTATTTACGCACATGGAGTAAAGCCCCCCCTAATGCAAATAGCCTAACAGGGAGTATTTGGACCCACTTGACCCAGGATTTGCCGTGCAGGCAATCAGGCAAACAACCAACAATGCACCGATTATACAGTTAAATGGATGATTGAAATGGCTTCATAGGATGCAAGTGGCACCTTTACAAGCAGTGTCAAATTAACCCGTAGCTTGGCTTTATTGGATCAAAAAAATCAAAAAATCTCGAGAGCCTGTTGTATAAGCAGAGCCAAGACAGCATTACATACACGTTTTCCCATGTGTAGCAGTGCACAGAGGATCAGAAACTGGCTTATAAACTAAGCTTTAACTGCGAAAAAACCCCCACCTCTGTGCTTACAGGACAGCTTTCCATCTTTCCAGCCTGCTGTTTGCTCTCACACCAGTTACCCTGGATACTAGGGGCATCAAAATACAGGCACAATGACAAATACCATCATCTGTGTGTGTGTGTGTGTGTGTGTGTGTGTGTGTGTTGGGTCAGTGAGGTTCAGTCTGGGCGGTAATGTGAGACCAAGATGAAACACTCAGCCATCAGCACATTCCTATGGGCCTCGGTTTTTCTTCAGCCCGGAATGAGAGAAAAGAAAGAAGGAAAAAATAGAAAGAGAGAAAGAAAGAAAATGGACAGTTCACAATAGAAAGGAAAAGAAGAAAGAAGAAGAAGAAGAAGAAGAAGAAGAAGAAGAAGAAGAAGAAGAAGAAGAAGAAGAAGAAGAAGAAGAAGAAGAAGAAGAAGGGGTTTTAGAAAGCACAAAGACGAGAATATTACAGAGGTAACAATCATAATCATACAGCGGTAACTCCTCCACCTCTCATCAGAAGAGTGTGGATAAGTTTGTTTATTTTCGCAGTCTTTATATAATGATATGCTTTAAGGAGGCTTTTCACAAACTCTGCCTGCAGCCGCGCCTGCTACATGATGGTGGTTGACGGAGGAATTCACTTGCCACAAATATTGTCTGAATATCTGTGAAGCAGACTAGAAACACAGAGCTGGCTTGACATGAATGTTGTGATGTGGCTGCAGAAACTTTTAATAACCACTTGTAATCCTGTCTACCCAGACTTTTGTTTGTTAAAATAAACTTGGCCACAGACGACTTTAAAAATACATAGCCTGCCATTCAAGTCGGCTGTCAGCTTGGAAATACCAGTAAGTCATCTACAGTGTATTCAGTTCTTCTGCCCATGTTACTTTATTAACGCAGTCATGCATGATGTGCAATCTCCACCCTTTCATACCGAATGTGTCGGATGAAGTTGATATGTTAGCAGTTGAGTGTGACACAGCATCTGTCTTTACTGCGCCCAAACCCAGTGTGAGAAGCTCATTTGCCAACATTTTGACAAAAAGGGATTTTGACAACAAGCATTCTCCCGAATCGCTAACTGCCCCTTTAACAAATGCTAGGCCAGAGGCACTGCAGTGGCAAATTGATCTTACAAGTAGTGTTTGATATGTTGAAAGAATTACCGCACACAATGCCTTTCAACACATTTTCAAAAGCCCCCAGCAACAATGCGATGGGCATCAACGGACTAAAAGTTCTTCAATCTGTGGCCTAGATATACTGGCACTTTGAATTTCTACTTTTGGCAACAGAAATGTTATCCAACGACAATGGATGTCATTGTGATGCTGTCTTTCCATGGGTTTTTACCAGTGCAGGATATTTCACTGTACGTTTTTAATAAGTCCTGAAAGTATTTGGAAGTTTTGACCACAAAACCCATGCCTTTCTAAATAGTGCTTGTTGCATTACCAATGGTAACCATGAAAAAATACCCTGACAGACATTCATCTGCTTCATTGCAGGTTTTTATCGTGTCACGGTCAAAGAAGTGCAGTCACCAACAAACAGGATGTGTGCTTTTATACTACAGTACATAACAGCGTTTGCATGAAAATATGTTGTATGTTACACAGACGTGTTCATCAGGAACAACTCTGCAGCAGAGTAAGAAAATGAGGTAGGAAGAGGTTATGGGAGGGTCCCAGCTGCTGTTATTCTGGCTTTCTTGTGTTGTTCAGCTCTGTTTTGAGGACTGACCGAACCTTCTGCCTCATTTTCTCCATTCTTTCCTCCATTTCTCTGATTCGGCCCAACCTCTTTCAACATCCCACATCCTTCTCTCCTTTGCATGCAGAGGGGAAAAAGCGCCAGACTCCACAGTAATTATCCAGCTGGTAATGCTCACGGGGGCTATTCTGGCTGTAAGAAATTCATTACAGACCAGAGAAACCGATTTGAATACACCAGGCCATTAATATGACACCGTGATTGAGTGGCATCCTTGGAGCTGGAAGGAGATGCTCAGATACACTTCAGCGCACTTGAATCCAGGTCCAACAGTGACATTTTGACTTTTTCCCCCCTCCGTGCTGTCTCTTGGCAGTTTGGGAGGTACAGGGGTTGAAAAGGTTATAGCGTTAAGCTTTTGACCGGAAGGATGCCAGTGGCAAACCCCAGCAGTGGGAAGAGATATTTGGGGATATTCACTGGAAAGCACCTCTCCCTCCCTCAGCAGAGAACTTCAGAGGGATTAAAGGAAGAGGAAAAATCTTCTAAAGTGACACCACTTTTCTGTTTCCATGCGAGCTGGGATTACGTGAATGGAACTCATAAGTAGATATTTATGTCTCTAGCTAAATTTACATGCAGTAAGTGCACTTGGAGTTAACTTTTAACTTGATGTTATGGCCACTTGGGAGCAGCAGGAACAAGTTGTGAACCCAAAACAGCATATACTTAGCTTTAAGGATTAATAATTGTTAGCAAAACAGTTGCTAATTTGCACATTAATTATATATACATTAAGCAACATTAGCATTAATTTGGATTGGTGTTGGAGAATGTAAGTGCAACATTCCCTCTTCTTTTAGTTTTGTTTTCAACTATCTCCTGAGGGAATTATCTTGTTCTTTAGATGCCAAATGCTACGTCACAAGTTTGCTGCTTATTTTGTCTGTCTGGCCTTTGCTGCTAGATGCTGCTAATGTACAGTGGGTTTTTTTAGAGATTTCGTTTGCTGCGTCTAAAAATGACACTGACGAGAATGGTGAGAGTGAACCAAAACAGTATAAGTTGTGGGCCAACGACCAAAACAGTAAGTGTTGAAAGATGCTAAAACGCTCATTGGAGCTGGGGGTATATTATGAGTTGGTCATGCTTCTATGTAGATCCGTTCTTACAAGTGACACCTTTCATCTTAGAGATCCATTGTTAAAGGTGCTACGAAGAACTTTTAAATATTTCTGAAACAGTCAAATTTTTCCTGTGATGATCATACATGTAACAGCAAATGAGACCATCAGTGCAAAGAATGCTATTATGATATAGTTTTTCTTAATGCCTTTGTGATGAGTACGCTCACCCAGGAACAACAGCTGGCGTAGTGAAAACACTACTGCTTTTGTTTAAAGGAGGTGCATGAATGAACACAAACTAAAAGTTCCTCAGAGCACCTTTACGTAATATACATGGTTTGAATGGTGCAAGTTTAAGAACAACTATGTAATAGGGAAAAGCAAACACTTACGGCTGTCCCTTAGGCTTTCACGTTGTGTTAGCTCAGACTCACTTTAAACAACAATGCACCAACAATTTGGTTAGTTTTTAGTCTACTTATGACCTATTACCTTGATACACTCCCTGAGACCATGAGCAGTTTATGCAAGTTCCTTTAATGTCCTTAATTGGATCAAGATCCAGTCATTAATGTCCAAGTTAACACTCTCAGGTGTTATGAACAGTGGCTCTGTTCTACACTGTGTGCACAATTATTAGGCAAGTGAGTATTTTGGCCATATCATAATTTGTAAGCATTTTTTCCAACTTTGAGCTGTATACAATTGAGTG
Source organism: Hyperoplus lanceolatus (assembly GCA_026929865.2). NCBI lineage: Eukaryota > Metazoa > Chordata > Actinopteri > Uranoscopiformes > Ammodytidae > Hyperoplus > Hyperoplus lanceolatus. The sequence continues at coordinate 23,017,691 of CM049411.1, read as the reverse complement.
ATTCGATTTAAGCATACCAGGTGATGTGTATTTGCGTGATGAGTTAAGGTGTGGCCTAAGGAGTTCAACACTCTATATCAAGGTGTGCATAGTTATTAGGCAGTTTCTCTTTCTCAGGCAAAATGGGCCAAAAAAGAGATTTAAAAATTGCAAGAAGTCTTTTAAAGGGATGGAGCACTCTTGAAGTTGCTGAAGATATTGGGGCTTGACCACAGAACCATGAAACATTTTGTTGCAAATAGCCAAGAGGGTCGCAAGGAACGTATTGAGAAAAAAAGACGCAAATTAACTGCCTATGATTTTAAAAGAATCCAACGTGAAGCTACCAGGAACCCATTATCCTCCAGTTCAGCCATATTCCAGAACTGCAACCTACCTGGAGTGCTCAGAAGTACAAGGTGTTCAGTGCTTAGAGACATGGCCAAGGTAAGGAAGGCTGAAACCCGACCAACACTGAACAAAACACACAATTTGAAACGTCAAGACTGTGCCAAGAAATATCTGAAGACGGTTTTTTCAAAGGTTTTATGGACTGATGAGATGAGAGTGACTCTTGATGGACCAGATGGATGGGCCCGTGGCTGGATCAGTAACGGACACAGAGCTCCACTTCGACTCAGACGCCAGCAAGGTGGAGGTGGGGTACTGGTATGGGCTGGTATTATTAAATATGAGCTAGTTGGACCTTTTTGGGTTGAAGATGGCCTCAAAATCAACTCCCAAACCTACAGACAGTTTTTAGAAGACACTTTCTTCAAGCAGTGGTACAGGAAAAAGTCTGCATCTTTCAAGAAGACCATGATTTGTGTGCTGGACATTGCGCCATCGCATACGTCGAAGTACTCAACTGCATGGCTAGCCCGTAAAGGCCTTAAGGATGAAAAATTATGACATGGCCCCCTTCCTCACCTGACCCAAACCCTATTGAGAACCTGTGGGCCCTGCTTAAACAGGAGATTTACAGTTAAGGAAATCAGTACACCAGAGCAGTTCAAATAACAACTTATCTTTACCCTTTTACCGCACATCACATCATCAATTTAGTATATATTATAGAGGCCCGGCTTTATGGAATGTTTTACCTCCCCTTTTTAAGATCCATATCATCCCCCTCACTCTTTAAAAAGCAGCTTAAAAAACATCTTATCTTTTTGTGAATCTTCTAATCACCTCCTGTCTTCTCCATTGCTTTTTCTTTTTCTTTCTCATTTTGTTCATTATCTTTTTCCATCTAATTTTGATTATTTTGAGTATGTATGTACCTTGTCTCCTTAATTTCTAGAGTTTATTTGTTAGTCTGAATATGAATTCATTGTGATTATTGATAGGGGTGGAACTGTACAAGCCCATTGGGCTTCGTTCCCTCCTTGCACCATTAATTGTTAATGTGTGCTAAATAAATAAACTAAACTAAACCTCTCGGAACAGTGTCTGGGAGGCTGTGGTTGCTGCTGCACAAAAAGTTGATCGTCAACAGATCAAGAAACTGACAAATTCCATGAATGACAGTTGTGACAGTTATTGAAAAGAAGGGTGGCTATATTGGTCAGAAATTTTTATTTGTAAATGTTGAGTGGTTTTATTATTCTCACTTTAACAGATGAAAATAAATAAGTGAGATGGGAAAATGTTTGTTTTTTCAATTAGTTGCATAATAATTCTGCATACTAATAGTTGCCTAATAATTCTGTACATATATTTATTCTCTTAAAAAAAACAAAACCTCACTTTTACTTTCTTAAACATTCAGGTTTAGGTTCATTTACAGGTAACACTTTACAATAAGGTACACAAAAAAAGAGTAGTTACTCTTTTAAAAAGGGTAGTTAACCTTCCAAAAAGAGTAGTTACTCTTCCAAAAGAGTAGTTAACCTTCCAAAAAAGAGTAGTTAACCTTTTAGAAAGGGTAACTACTCTTTTTGGAAGGGTAACTACCCTTTTTAAAAGAGTAACTACTCTTTTTAAAATAGTAACTACTCTTTTTGCAAGGTTAACTACCCTTTTTAAAATAGTAACTACTCTTTTTGCAAGGTTAACTACCCTTTTTAAAAGGTTAATTACTGTTTTTAAAAGGTTAACTACTCTTTTTTTGGAAGAGTAACTACTCTTTTTTGTGTACCTTATTGTAAAGTGTTACCCATTTACATTTTGGATTGACCAAGAGCACTGTAGTTGTTCAATAATAAAATAAATCCTCAAAAATACAACTTGCCTAATAATTGTGCAGACAGTGTATAACAGTAAGCGGCATGTCATTGTGCCATCATGAACAGTACAAGGACCGTGACACTGAAGCAGCTAATTGGAATCCAGCCTGAAACAACTCCCAATATAATCGGTTCAGTTATCTAATGTCTATATTTGCTAAAACCTTCAAGTCTTGAGCTGCAGAAGGGAAATAAGACAGACCAGGCAGAAATCACACACAGAAACTATCTGGTAGAAGCTTGGAAGTCAACCTTTATTGATACTGGTCAAAAAAAGAAAAAAAAATTCATGTCAACCAACAAGAGAAAATCATATACGTCTTTCATATTTGCTTCAGTACTGCTGTTTATACGGGTAAGAAACACTGATTAACATAATGTATCTCATCTGGATTAGGAGTGAGATTGAGCTCTGACTGTAGCGACTTGTCATCAAAATTAGTTCAAACTCATCTGAACTATATTGGGATTTCTAAGTCAAATAAAGGCATTTCCAGTTAAAAGGAAAGTTCATGTGGATGGTTGGACACAACGTAAGGCACATTACTTTTAGCTCAGCTTTAAGGCACTGAGGCCATTTATGAATGCATGTAGTAAAACACAACGGTACACGACATAACTGAATGACGTACAACAAAATGAAAGTATAAAAAAATCAAACATGAAGAAAATTCCAGAAGACACTGGATATAGAAGGAATACCAGCACTTGTCAACCTCTTTTCTACACCCTGAAGGCAAAATCTCACAGCTGTTGTTCATTACGTTTCTTTTTTTTTTAGATGGGAGGTGTTTTCATTTCCATCCCTAATTTAGCATTGTTATCACTGCTAACATATAAATGTTGCTAGTGGTATCGTTTCAACTGCTAGCGAGATGCAATGGAGTCCTAAATTCACACCAAGATTAGTTTTAGATTTAATGAGCATAAAATGTAGTCCAGTGTAGCTGAGGGGTAGAGAAACGCTGGTAAGCCTAATATGACTTTGAACTGGCTAGCTGTTGTGTTTCTAAATTCTGCGCACAGTGTCCGTCTTGGCGGTTGGACACCTTGTCGATATTCAAGTACTCTCCTTTATTTCTTTAGGGGAGTAAAAATAAATTAGATGCTCTTTGAACTGCCCTGCAGTTACAATGTGACCTGTGATGATACAAGTGAAGACATTAAGACACACATGTTGGTATAAAAGAAACCGTCTCAGGATTGTGTATAAAAAATGTGAGAAGAGACATTAACCTGATTCCTGGTTTGCTTGATTTCACGAGTGTCAATGTCCAAATGCTAACAAAAACACATACATACTGTACTTGCCCAGCAGTCTTTGTGCGCAGATATCAAGAAAAAACAAAAAATATATGTTGCTGTATTCTAAATTCAACTGCATGAAAGGGTAGTTAAGGGCAAAATCCAAAGCCTCAAAGATATCAACCAATGTAACATTCAAAAACGCATCTCAGACACATATTGTAAAAACATACCTTCCACATAACATCTGTATACTTCCCTGTCAATGAATGACACACAAACTGGACCACAAAATCCTGTAAGTGTCTCATCTCTATTAAAGGGCTGGGATCTGTTGGATTAGCATGTTGTTGGATAAAAAAATCACAAAATTACTTTGGCACAGAGAAAAAGTAACAAAGTCCAAAATGAAATTTTTTAGCAAATCAGATCCATTTTTTTTATAGCAGTTACTAAATGCCATTGACAACATGACCAATTGAAATGGCTTTGGAATCTAAATGATCAAAACCTCTGACTCACCATCACCAACAACAACAGATAAATGAGCCAATGTGTTCTGTCGCAATTTTCAACTCAGATTTTCATTAACAACTTACTTTTCATCTAACCTCTCTCCAACAATGGCCTGACTCAGTAGTTGATAAAGACAACAAAGACATTTCATCCATTGCAGTATACTCCTGAGGACTTCCTGTCCGTACATGCTTTGCTGTCCAGCAACAATCCTCCCTGATCTCACAAACACCGTTTCTAATAAAATGTTTCCCTCTGTATGGGAAGTCAAGTCAAACTGCTTTGTCAAAATAATTTTTCTTTCTTATAAGTCAATACCCTTTAGAAATGTCCCTTTTCCAATATGCCCTGAAGTCAGTTAAATTTCAGTTTTCATAATGAGCCTCCCTTGTATTCCTACAGTTACCCCCTCCCTCCAATATTTATCATGCCATGTGGTGACATGTTTGAAACAACTTAGAATGCCGACTTACAGTTTGACTTGACTCTTCCCCATTGGAGAAAATGAACGCAGAGCGACTGGGTTTTAAAAATGCTGCTGATTGTTGGCTTAGAGCAGGAGTATCTTTGGCAGCAAGGACCACAACCTTCAAACTGAAGGAACTGGTCCACAGAGCGGGTAAGTCTGTGTTATGAAAGCGGGTGGGTTTGGGGGCTGGGAGGGGCTTTCTGTGTTTGCTTCAGGGTCGAAGGGTTGGCGGGGGACGTGATGGAGGAGCACAGGGAGGCCCCGGGGGTGTGCGGGCTGGTGGTGGTCCTGGGGGTGCTTGGCCTGAAGGGGGGGATCTGGCAGGAGGGCTGCTGCTGGTGGGAGAGGAGGATGGGCTACGGCTCACGGGGTTGTAGTCCGGTGGCGGGGGCATGGGTGTGTGGATTGGGGTGCGTGGTTGGGCCTTAGCAGCCGCCGCCGCAGCCGCTGACTCATCTTTCACTCTGGTGAAGTTAATGCATCGACCCTAAAGAGAAGGAAAGAGCGACGTCTAATTAGAAATAAGTTCAAATCTGACATTGACATTAGCATTTAGGTCAAACCCCGGGACAGACTCACAGATGCTAGCATGTTCGTAGTAGTTAAGAGTGGTAGTGTTTCATGATATGATAATATGGAAAAAAGCATGAAAACGTTGGACTCAGTGAAGGACAAAAAAAAAGGAAAAAAAAAAGGAGAATAGATAGTATATCATTATTATCATTGTGTGAATGCACTATACAGGTATAAAAGATGGGTTTGATTTACGTAACGCATTTGTGCTAGAAAGCCGTGACATCAGTCAAGAAAAGGGTAATTGTTCAGTGTCTGCTCATTGTATTTTTTTGTTTCTGTATTTTCTTGTGTATGACTGCGTCACATGTGTGTGTGTGTGTGTGTGTGTGTGTGTGTGTGTGTGTGTGTGTGGACAGCTGGTGCTCCAGATTACTCTTAAATCCCAGATTTGACGCCCCCACTCCAAATAATCCCGTTTTGTCCAATATCCTGTGCCAAGAACTGTGACTCACTGACCAAAGTCTCCTCATACTCATGATTAGATTAATACAGAGAAAAGAAAGGGATGGGGATGGATTGTGGTCAGAGGCTCGGGCCAATGTGAGAGTGTGTGGGTGGGTAGGGTGGATGATGTGTGTGTGGGGGGGATTGTTAAAAGTTGAGTCGGGAAAATGTAACCTTGTAGTTGATTTATCAGACTGTAAAATAAACAAAATTGTTCTGGCAGAAATCACATTTCACCCCTAAGCTTCCCCTAATATATTAAAACTACCTACTAGCTTCACCCCAAGGTCACATGGGTCGCTGTTACCATAGTAACTCTAACCGCTCCATAGTTGCATGTGTCTGGCAGTCAGAGGGGAGTGAAGTCATGTTAATCTGCTACAAACCAGGATCAGTGATTGGACCCGCAGGACCATGGTTTCACTGAGTGGAAAATTAGGGAACGGGGATTTATGTCACACACAATGCTGTGTGGAGTAGAACGTGTGTCGTACCTGTGCCTTAAAACGTTCTTAATAAGCTTATATGGAGAAAATCCCACTGATTTAGGAGGAAGAGCCATTTTAGACCCTTTCTGTTGAGGTAGAGTTACATTGCAGCAGATAAAGCACAACAGAATAAATCAAAAGTGAAGGAAAGTAAGACAGATTGAGAAAAGACATTTGGAGATAAAGAAAGAAAACTAATAGGCCAGAAAGAAGTACATCATAATAATGGAATAGGGACAATCCCACTCTAAACTTTTGCCCTCTAGTCAGGCAAACCCCCTTTGTGCTACATTAAGCCAGACATCTCTATATCTACCACAGAGGCCCCTCTGAACACATTCATATAGTCACATAGAGGCAAAATCTGGCACCAAATCAATCACTCATCCCATAAATTAGCTGCTGTGAGCAAAAACTTAAGCGTTGAATAAACAGAGCAGATAATACAAAGAATGTAGCAGCGACCACCAGTTTCAGGTCTGTCACCACTTATCCGGTCTGGCATTCCCTAGATGTTGATTAATAAAAAAAAAAAAAAAAAAGCCTGAATGAGGATGTTGACGCTTTCCTTGCCTCATGGAAATACCTACAAAGAGGAGATCTGTAGATTTCTGTCTTAGGCAACTTGTGCCAATTCTCTCGCACGTAATTGCACTAATGCCCCTTTGCTCCGCCCCCAAATAGGATTTATAATTGCTAAATATGTTAAGTTAAGTTGGATAAGCACAAAGACTATAAACAGGGAAACAGCTAGCCTGCCAGTCAGGACCTCTCAAGCTCACTAATGAACTGTTATAGTGTGTTTGTTTAATTAGGTTTTGTAATTTCAAAATGTACTCATCTGGAACTAACCTGACCTTAAAGGTTAGCTGTTTCCAGTCCCTGTGGTAAACTAAGCTCAAAGGTTGTGTGTGGTTTAGCATACATTAGAGCCGTATCTAATCAAACTCTTAGAACAATTTAATTGAGCTTTCCTTAAAGTTTGTTAGCTACATTTCTTGCAGTGTGTATATTAGCTCTTTGACATTGAGAAGGTGTAATGTGCCTCTTAGTTCATTGCAGCAACAACAATTATATACAGAGAGGAAGACAGAAAATGTTATTAAGTTAAGAAATAATGAATTTTATATGGAGCGTTAGTTTCTTTTTTAACAAAACTTCACTTCATGTACATTGCTCTGTTAGCGCCCTGCTGTGAATCTATGAAACTTTATCCGGATTAAAGAAAAGCCACACTCGCTAGCTATTTCTCCCTGACCTCCTCCACTGTCTAGTCTTACCAAGGTTATTAAATTGTCTTGGCCTGGCCCAATGTGTGTGTGTGTGTGTGTGTGTGTGTGTGTATGTTTGTGGCAATATTGTCAAAGTGTGAGCATTGAGGAAGAGGTGCTTCAGTGTGAGACATGATGGGTCAGTAGTTGGAGACAGCCCTGGCAGTGGTCTGCCTTAGGAATTACCTCATGTCCTTTAGCCAGCTGAATGCTCCCCTGGGGAGGCTCGCGTTAATGTGAATGAGAGAGAGAGAGAGAGAGAGAGAGAGAGAGAGAGAGAGAGAGAGAGAGTGTTGGACCAGCATGGACCAAGCATGGACCAGCTCTGCCTCACAGTGTACACTCTGACGTCAGTGTTATGGATGTGGTTTGATGACACACACACACACACACACACACACACACACACACACACACACACACACACACACACACACACACACACACACACACACACACACACACACACACACACACACACACACACACACACACACACACACTCATAATGGCTAACTGCTGTCTCAAATGTTAGATAACTTCATCCCAGTGAGCCAAACTGTGGTTTATCACTGAATTATGTGGTTATGAATGTACTTATACACAGCAAAACACACACACACACACACACACACACACACACACACACACACACACACACACACACGGACAGACTGTACAGCGCCTATGCTACACAAACATGCCAAGGAGGGTTACTGGGTTCAATGAAGGCAGAGAGGAAAAGTCTAGGATAAATGTACTTTCCCTATAAGATTTCTCTTTACACTGAGGCTCATGACTACACTTTACTGGACCAGTTCATAGCCAAGCCGGTCTCTAGAGGGACATTTGGTTCAGTGCAGTGATGAAAAAAGTGCCATGGTAACAGAATGACCAATGGAGAATCCAGAAGTCGATCATGTAAAGAGCAAGGGTTCTTATAACAGTCATTTGAAAGTCTGCCAGCTCCAGAGAGAAAGACTTTGCTCTTTTTATCTATCATGGCTGTTTCTGCTGCAGCAAATGTAACACCAAATAGCTTTTAAAGTAACACTTAAAGCAAGAAAAGAGGTGTCACGCACTTGTTTCCAGTCTTTTTTCTCTCAGAAATAGAACATTACACTACCTGGAAATGAGCCTGCCCGCCAGCCTGGGAGATGCTTATTGCCGCTTCGTTACAAACCACAAATGGCTTGAGGAGGCGACATCATTTGAGTGGAAAGATAGACAGGATTTCGTCTAGAAATTGAAGCTTTGTGTCATGCAGAGCTTACATAAGAAGCCCTCACTTAAAGCGTCTCTGAGTAGGAAAAATCTGCTGATTAAGTAAATCAAATCCAAAATCTTTTCTTTTATCTGACTGCGAGGTTGCTCTGGTGAAGATGTCATCGTAAGCTAATGGTCATTTTTACTTTGTTGTTGTCTTATTTCGCTAAAAGCAAATCCGGTCTCTGTTAATGTTTGTGGAGCCAATAAAACACTCTTAAATGTGGAATTCCCGTTAAAAAAAGGATTTTTAATTAGAGCTCGGGACTGGGCCTGATCGGTGGGGGAGTGAGCTGCGGAGAGTAGGAAAGGGGAGGAATCAACTGGTAATAAAAGAAAAGGTGGAGAGAAAATGGAGGCAGGGCAGGAGAAAATGAATAACGAAAATAGGGAGAAGAAAAAGACCAAGGTTACAGTTGTGTTTGATAGTCATGTTGTTGAGCGTTACGAAGCCACTGCAGCATTTGCTAATTAATATAACACACCGCTAAAGTAGCTAAAATGACTTTGGAAGTGCCCTTTAATAAGTTGGAAAAAGTATCACCAACACATTTTAACATCAAAACTGACTTTTCTCAATGTGTCAGGGGGATTGGAAAAACATCCCTAGAGAGCTTTCCGTACTCAGTGAACTCACATTTTCTCTCCACATTCAAACCAAATTCTTATCTGGGGTTTTTCTGATACAAAGGCTCCGGGCATTAAAACTAAACCATGTGGCTGGTCTGAGATGAAGAGAGGATTTTTACACACACCAACAACTCCTCTCGAGCTACATGGATGTGTCCGGGAGCGAGCTGCGGTTCTGCTTTCTATCTCATTTATTGCGTCTAATGTGAAGCAGGTGTGAGTGCGAGGCTGGCTTAATGGGATACGGGCCAACGGAGGTGTTAGCCAGCGCAGCAACACCAGGACTGAATAAGATGGAGAGACAGGGATGGAGGTGGGGGAAAATGGGGATGAGTAATGGGTACAGATGACTAGGCATTTTCAAAAGACTTTTAAAATCCGGCCAGTTTGTCATTTCACTGAGAAATCTGCAGCCGTCACCTAAAAATGATGAGCCTTCTTTGGTCTTTGGCCTCTGCCTAAGTCCTTAGATAAAAAAAATGACTACAGTCATAGATCTGTCGGCAATTATTAGTGAACCCTCTTGGAAAACTACTTTACTACTTCTAGGCCTAATCCAAATTGCCTGCTGAACTCAACACAATCTCAAAAAGACAGAAAGCTAATTAAAAAAATATGGGAAAACCATGACGGACTAATGAGGATGGAGGGGAAGGGTGAAAGAAAGGTAAGGGGAAAAAAGGTGTGGGTGATGCGGCTATGGGTCACCACAGGTATAAAACACTGCAGGAGGGACGGACTGGTGCCAGGAGATGTAGTGCAGGGGAAGTGAGTGCGAGTGGGTGTGGGTGAAACTTTTGATGAAAGGCAATATTTCAATGGTGCACCGCTGAGGTACTCACATGATCCCCGGGCTGGGGTCGCATCAGGGAGACCTGGTCATACCCGCGGCGAAACAGAGCCAAGATCGCATCCAGTTTACCCTGAACAGGACAGGAGAGAGGGAGAGTTTTAACACATCTGGACACCGGACCATTTCAAACTGCAATTCACAATCTAATACAATCCTATTAATACTGATTCTACTGTATCAGTGAACCCTTCTGGGTCTGTGGTCCACAGCCATGTTCCTTAAAAGCTCCCAAAAGTGTGGTTATGTGGTTGTGAATGAATTTGCGTTTCAACTACAAACTATTTTCAAAGTATGAATGTTTTCTCATATTTGGAGAGTTTCTAGTCACACCGGGGACCCATATTAATGTTGGAAAAACATGAAAAAATGCACAGTGGGTGACCTTTAGGTAAAAAGAAGGAAATTATCCTTCCTGACATACGTTGTAAGATGATGCTGTCTAAAAATGTGCAGTGTCCTGAGCCTCGATGGCTCGTACTCAAGAGGAAGGAAGTCCATATCTTAAAGTAATCACAACCAATTATAGGATCTTCAGGTGTAGAAGTACAGAACTGCATGTGTACAATTTCCCTCTGAATCACTGAAGTGCTGTTTTTAGACCTGAGTCATTTTGAAAATACAGCTTTTAAGGCAATAAGGTAGCAGTGTACACAGTGTCTACAGATAACAGTTAGTACTGCTACTGTATGAAAGGCCAGTGTTGCTGCACAGAGCGATATTGTAGTGAGTGATTAAAGCAAAAACAGCACCGACGCCAAGTCTCATAATGTCTCTCTGTCTGGTCTGGAGAATATGTTACTTTGGCCTTGTGGGCACATTGGAAGTTGGGGGATTTTAAAGCCTTTGCGTCTAATGATACATGCGTTTGGCCAGAACAGGCTTATTTTTCCCTTCTGTCTCGTTAAAACCTCTCTGCTTCAGTCATAGTGTTAATGACTGCTCTGTAAACAAGGCAGGTAGTTCACGTTCCTGGACAGCAAGATGCACACGTCTGCGTTGTTGCTTCCCTGCATAATATAAGTCTACTTGATGCTGACATCGTAGAGCCACATTTGCTCGGTGGTCCTGAGGGAAACTCAGTCAGTGTTTACCTGGATGGGCGTGTACCACTTCCGGTCCTGGGGCGCCTTCTTGTTGTTGGCTTTCTTAGGTTTGGGCTCGAAGGGTTCGTACTCCTGCTCCGGCATTTTCACCACGGCGTTCTTGGGCTTCTCCAGCTTGGCCCCCTCCTCGGTCGAGCCCTTACCTCCCCAACGCACCTACAGACATTACACAGTACATGAATACAACACGGTAGAAATAGTCTAAAGCTGTATTTATTCCATCCTAGTATAGCATTATGGATGTTTTTTTCCCTCATCTTGTCACCTCCATCCGCTTGATCCCTCCGATGCCTCTGCCTCCGTAATATGAGGCATCCACAGTGGGCCACTTCTTCTTGGGCAGGCCGTCTTCGTCATCCGACTCCTGAAACACAAACCATTACAGATAGCTGAATTTCATCTTATACAGTACACTTTCTAAGCCACACATACAGAAGCTGTTGCCATGAACTTTGAGATACTGACTACAAGTGCTACGTTTCAGTAAATACTATCAACTAAGCTGTGATCTGTACATAAGGGATAAGAACATTAGTGTAATGGAAACAGATTTGGCAAATATACTGTATCATGGTGGACATGGAGCAGAACTTAAACAACGGACCATTTCAGTTAAAATTGGCACTACTATTCTATATTTGTGTTATTCACTGAGATTGTTGTGTTTAGCTCATTGTGACTGTACTATGAGTATCAGATACACATTCTCCTACAGACTTGGTTTGTACTGTGTGTGTGTGTGTGTGTGTGTGTGTGTGTGTGTGTGTTGACTCACAGGCTCAGGGGGAGGTGGTGGAGGTGGCTCTTTGATCACCTGTTGGAAGAATACGAGAGTTTTACAAAAACACACTAATCCCATCAGTCTCAGAGGACCCCTTAATCTTTCTTTTACGGGTCTTTTTCGGCAGGACCCCTTTGGGTGCTTATTGTGCCCTTTGGAGTTCAGACAAAAACCCCCCTTGAAGCTCTGGATAATTGTTGCTTTTTAAAATGGCCCACTTCCTGAATGTAGTGTGAGTTTCTTACCACAGTGCAGCAGAGAGGCCAGAACCACCACATGAAGAGCATGGCCAACAAGAGGAACAACACCAGCAGAGTGATTAGGAGAATGGTGCCGTCAAACTGGGGAGCAGACACACACAAGACCAGCACATTACTACCACATGGAACTGTGACTGCACAAGCACTCACTTATGGGTGGAGATGTAATTCATAACAATAGCAGAAATAATGGCGGTGAAGCATAGGCATGCTTCTATGATGGATTCCTAAAGAAGCCTTCGTACTTGTTTTCTTTCTGTGTCATCTCTGCCACTGTGAATATTCATGTTTTTGTTTTTCTGGATGACAGTGGTTGGTTAGGGTAATAATGTGTAACGTGTGATCCCTGACTGTTGCTTTGCTCACTTTGAGCCAGGCAGGCGTCGGTGAGCCAAACATGGTTCCAATTACAGACCGCAGATGAGGATCACATGTGGCCAGACTTTCCTCTATCTATCTTGGGGCAAAGACGTATAGGGGAGTGGGGGCGGGCGGGGGGGTTAACTGAACTCAGCAGTGGGGTCCCTCTTAGAGAGAACATCACTGGAACCTAATGGCTATTTCTTAGAACTCGCCTGATCCGATGGTTTTCTATAATTTTGAACAGCTGACAAGCAGCATTTGTGAAGTAATGGTTCATATTTCCAGTGACCACATCTGCATCTTGTCGCTCTTGCGCATGCAATGCGTGTGTTTTCCCCGTGCCGAATGGGCATATTTTGTGGAGCAACTACAAAGGCTGCTCAATGTGGCACTTTGGGAGGATTTGAGGAGGGGTTTGCAGGGGTTTGTTTGGAGTTTGTTTTTGTTCTTGATCTATCCACAGACTTAAGCTTGCATGTTGTTTACTGCGCCAGGCCTTTACCCATCTCAAGTTAGCCACTTGCCGTGCCTCCTTAAGCCTGGTGTGACTTCATCCTATATAGTTTAGTTTAGTGGCGAGAAGTGGCTAATTGCAATGGTATGTCTAATTGAGCTCTGAATATCATGTGCCACGACACAGCCGTTTACAGTATTTTCATGAATTTCATGATGTCACATGGACCGAGGGAGAACAGCTTTAAAGAGCATGGTGGTTTTTGGCTGGGGGGAGTCTGCTGTGGCTTCGGTCCATATGATCCAACATACGTCTTCCATTTTGTTCAATTGCTTTAAATGGTCTTAAATTGCATCTTGTTTAATCTGGGTTTGAAGGGAATGAGGCTCCATCCTGTGTCACACTGACACAGCCATATGTTTTCCCACACCTGGGAGCCACGACAGCCTCCAAATAGCTCCAACCGTGGAGTAAACGCTCTTGACTGTCACACGATGATTCTCTTTCACATTCAGATTGAACCAGTCACAAACTCTCTTCCCTTAACCTTTTGTCTCCTGTTCAGAGGGAGATTTTCTTTTTTTGGGGGGTGGACTGCTCCTACAAACCCCTGTGGTTTGGCTCCCCGAAAAAAGCAGGGGGAATAACAAAATTGCAGAAGGGAAGATGAAAGACATAAAAGAGGTAGGGAAACTCACTGGAGAGAAGTAAACATTAGACTTTTAGGAAAATAGATGGTGTTGGAGAGGAAAGAAGAAGAAGGAAGGAAGGATAGTGGAAACCCAAATGCAATAGAGGAAGAAAAGGGAAACCTAATTTATTATATTACAACACATACAAAATCTTAATCGTCATTACATTTTTTAAGTCGAGAGGCTCCAAAATATTAAATTTAAATGAAAACAGTTGTCAGTTTAAAAGGGGAAGAGCGCTGGTATAAACTGTACAGACTGTTGGAGACACATTTTACAATAACAAGAGTTTTGATTGATACTTTGATAGGATTGTACAATGAATAAAGTGCAGTAGCCTACTAGTTTTTAGAGGATTCATGAGCATTGAGAGGAGCTGCCACTTACACACTCTGTGGTGGTGATGTGCACGTTGCTGCTGATGAAGGATAGACCGTCGTTCATGCTCACTTGGAGATAAATTACTCTGAAAAAAAACACACATACACACACACACGGGACAAGTTAGGTCCGTGTCTTCATGTTGGGGTGTAACGTTATGGTCCACAACAAGCAGTGTTTGGAGCAGTTTATATACTGCAATGTGTTGCTTCTTCAGGTCCCCGAACTGACAGAAAGCCACAAAGAAACATGACTTCGAGAGGATTTTCAAGCTAAGAACAAAGGGATGTGTCTAGGCTAATGCTGACATTCAGCCTTTCCCTTTTAGGTTACATAAACTGGGATCAGATGAGTTATTACACCCAAATCTCTTAACTTGGCATGCGACACTATGTCCAATAAATCAGCTTGGTGAGTGCGTTCTGTTTACGAGGCCTGTTTTTACTTGTAATTGAGCAATTTAAACCTGAATGAAGCAAAAACAAGTTTTTCCATCGTGGTTAAAACTGGTTAGAAACAACACAAACTCTAGGTGTGATCATGTGACCCACAGAGCCACACAGCAGGCCCTGAGGCTGAGGGCTGTTGGATAGATGAATATTTTGAAGAAATGAAAAAAAAAAAAAAAAGACAACCTGCTAGCTGAGATTTTGTTTTTATGGTTCTGGGCAAGTTGCGTGTTTTTCCACAAGACATGACACCACACTAATGGCACTTTCAGGAATGAGAACAATCTCTGCCACATGTCTTTATATAAATATAGTCTGTGATCTCAACACTCTCAAGCTATACAAAATATTCTCCTTTATTGAGGGTCAAATGCAGCAATGTAAAATGTCTTTGTTGAATTCAACAATGGACACACTCTTTGTCAAAACACACTTCTGCCTATCCTCTGGCCCAAAACCTCTGCCATGTTAAGATTCATGGAACTGCAAGAGTCTCTCCTTATGATTTTAATCCCTTTCCTCTTCTTGAACGAGGAAAACAATTCCGGGAATTTCATGTGAGTCTGTTATTGTTCAAAACATGTGGATGAAAGGCGTGCATTTTATACCCCCACCCGCCCACCCCTCCAGTTCTTATTCCATACAGGCTCAGGTGGATGTGTATAGGGTCTGGCAGCTGGAAAGCAGACAATTTGACCGATAAACCTATCTCTACTTTTGACTCACAGATCTGTCCGTCTGAGTTTAAAGAGAGAGGAGGGTGGAGGGAGTGAAGAGCTGTGTTGGGGGGTGGGGGTTCATGATCAACAGCATATGTACCTTGCTGACAACAAACAGCTGGACTAAGGGACTCAAACTTCAAAATGGTGTTAAAAGGGGCAGTTTGTGTACATGTTTTTGATGTGAGCAGTTACATCCAGTGTGGACAACAACTACAATGTATATACTGAGATTAGGCCACTATGAACAGAGTTTGGTATGAATGGCATGAATAAAATAGGAGTGAAAAAAAACATTGCGAAGAATTTTGCGATGGATTTGAGGTAATTTGATACCAATGCAGGCCCAGCATTAAATGAATACCACCGTGGACCAAAAATATTGTTGCAATATGAAGTGATCGGTTCATGGCTGCGATTTGAAGCCAAAACCAACAATGTGTTTTTCTGAACTTCCTTCCCCGTCTGTGTCACTCAGCTTCATGAACACTCTCTCCCTACTGAAGGCACGAATATTTCAAATCCACAAATGTTTACTTTTGTTTTTAGTGATTTCCTTCGACAGCTGCATACAGTAGTTTCAAGCAGACTCTATCCAAAAAGAAGTAATACATTTGTTGGGGACTATTTTCAGTGATGGAATGATATATTTTGTTCTCTAGTGAGTATTCATGGTATGTGAATGGGAGATTAATATATAAACTACAGTGCCCAGGTCCTATGTAATTTTTTACTGAATATTTCAGTCAGAAAAAAGCCCCAGATCCTGGTAAATCTCTGTTAACATACTTAAACTGGTGGCCTGGAAAATTGATTTTTCTCTTCAACTGTATAACCAATCATAGACCACACAATGTCATGTTCGGATATGCAGAGAGACAATTCTACAGCTGAACTAACAGACAATAGACCAACATGCAATGCAACAATGATGTGTTTTTGGAGTAATTTGAGTAATTGAGTAAAAGTAAATCCGCTGATAAGTTAGTTGGGGCATTAATGGAGGGGTCTGTACGATCCCTTCTGAAGGCTTTTTCCACCCTGCCGAGAAGAAGGCTGCACATAAACACACATGGCCTCACACTTGAAAGACCAGGCTAGCTGCGACATGGCTTTGATCAAGCAACAACTGGACAAGGAGGCTGTTGACAGATAGTGGAAGACTGACACAACATGGAGGAGGGAGTTTCCTGTGTGTCAGAGACAAATGAAAGACAGATACGGAGAGAGAAATGGACCAATGGGCAGACAGAGGAGATGTGTGGGGGGGCCTGCTGTAAGCCACTGATGAAAAGAGGCCACCATGGCACTGCAAGCAGAGGCAGAGGTGGAGAGAATATGGAGGGGGAGGGGGAGAAAGATAAGTTTGGGTATAGGAAAGTCGGGAGGTTAAGTGTAGCAGGGGCATGGAAAGTTTAGAAGCGAATTCGCTCAGGGCAAGACCAGAACAAATATACAAAGGAGCTTTAAGGGAAGCAACGGCACACAAATTACCCTCACTTTTACGACCCTTTGGCCAAATGAATCGATTGAAGCTTCATCAGTCATCAGTCCAGTTAAAGTAAATCTTTCCCCATAGCTGCAGCACTTTAAGTCAAGCTCTCTCTCTCTCTCGTTCCACCTCACTGCCAGTCCAAATACTAACTGTAAATTGGCCTCTATGGGAGAATAACATGAAGGAATTTGAATCATAAGCGTTGAAGTATGCTTTCACCAACACAGCACTTATCCACAATTATCATCTAAGGTCACAAAAGAAGTGTGAAAAGAGTCAAAAGTTGGTGGACAGGCCTCGTGTCTTTGTTTCTCCATAAAATGTAATGTTTAAACTAGCTCTTCCATGGCCTGTTGGGATTTGATTCCCACAAAGACTTAGTTAGAGAGAGGTTTGTGGATTGTTGATTTTGGAATATGGCTGGGCTCTAAAAAGAGAATACTATGTGGCCAGCTGATACAGTGGGTCTCTCTCTCTGTGGCTATAGTGTTACACCAGAAAATGGTGTGACTGTCGTGTGGTGAACGAAAAAAAAAAACCCTCAGTTGTCTTACTTTTCACATTCCGCCTCCCTGAGCCTGAGAACGCTGAAGTGATTGAGACAGGCTGTATTTCTAATGTGTGTGTCAATAGACCTAACCCTGAACTAACAAAGACAAAGCACTATAGTTAGATCTTGTCCCACCTATCTCTAGTCTGAAGCCAGGTGTAGTTTAACTGCAGAAAACTGCTAAATTAGTAAAATTACAGGCTGTCAACTTAAGAAACTAATCTATCTATCTATCTATCTATCTATCTATCTATCTATCTATCTATCTATCTATCTATCTATCTATCTATCTATCTATCTATCTATCTATCTATCTATCTATCTATCTATCTATCTATCTATCTATCTATCTATCTATCTATCTATCTATCTACACTCAACAAAAATATAAACGCAACACTTTTGTTTTTGCTCCCATTTTTCATGAGATGGACTTAAAGATCTAAAATTCATTCCAGATACACAATTGTACCATTTCTCTCAAACATTGTTCACAAATCTGTCTAAATGTGTGATAGTGAGCACTTCTGCTTTGCTGAGATAATCCATCCCACCTCACAGGTGTGCCACATCAAGATGCTGATCTGACATCATGATTAGTGCACAGGTGTGCCTTAGACTGTCCACAATAAAAGGCCACCCTGAAATGTGCAGTTTTTCACAAAAATACAGATACAAGATTGAGGGAGGTGAATTAGATGTGAAAGGAATGTCAACCAGATCTGTTGTCGTGCATTGAATGTTCATTTCTCCACCATAACGCTCAGAACCGCACAGCATTGAAGAAGTGGACAACATTCACAGAAATTGACAATCTGATAAAATCTATGAAAGAAGATGTGTTGACTGATGAGGCAAATGGTGGTCACACAGATACTGACTGGTTCTGAGTCCCCAGCCCCAATAAAGCAAAAAATGCACATTTCAGGGTGGCCTTTTATTGTGGACAGTCTAAGGACCTGTGACTAATCATGATGTCAGATCAGATCTTGATGTGGAACTTGTGAGTGGGATGGATTATCTCAGAAAGCAGAAGTGTCACTATCACACATTTAGAAGATTTGTGAAAATGTTTGAGAGAAATGGTAAATTGTGTATCTGGAATGAATTTTAGATCTTTAACCATCTCATGAAAAATGGGAGCAAAAACAAAAGTGTTGCGTTTATATTTTTGTTGAGTGTATCTATCAAGTCCAGTTTCTTGTCTCGACTCATAAGTGTCTATGTCAGTCAAAACCCAATTTTCTCCGGTTGTGTTCACTGCTCTGTTCTAATTCAGGACAGAAGTAGGACAAATGCATGAAGGCTTTACCACTACATGTGCTGGCACAGCTACAGAGCCCCCCTATATTTTTTCTGAGCTGCAGTGGGAAAAAAGAAAAAAGAGGAATGCGGCCACGGATAGGGATCGTAAAAAGAGCTAATGTATGGCAGGCTTTTTATGGTCTGACCCGTACACACGCATATATAAATACATACGTGTGTGTCTCACTGGGTTTGAGGCAAAGAACGAGACTTGAGATGCACATGGATTCACTAAGTGTGAAATAAAGGCTTAGTAACTTTTCTTTGAGAGAGTTGAAAGAATGAAAAAAAAATCATCAAAAAGAGGAACTTACTTCCCAACCTCATTGATGACAGGAGCTGGACACAGTAAGAATGTATCTTCTACACCGGCCGGCTTTTCATCTTGGAGGAAAAATGAACACATTTTGATTACAGTTTTTCTCAGTCACTTTGGTGCTTTTCTCAGATCATAATGAAAATTCTCATAGCTATTAGTTCAACCTCCGCAACATTTAGTCATTTGAGCACATCATAGTAGCAATTTCTCCTTCCTTTGAACAAATTGCAAATGCTTTTGGACATGTATCAGTTGATTTCATACAATTCTCTGCTGTTTTATAACATTGTCATTTGCTTATGTCATGTCAGTCAAAATGAACTATACTTATGGATGCTGAAAAATCGTTCCCAATAAAACTGATAGTCTTCATTTCATTGCTTGAGTCATTACATACAAAATTGTTGAACTAGTTATCAAATTCTGTCAAGCAAATTTTACACCTTTTCTTTATCATAGATACTTTCCTCGCTGCATTGCAAGGGATAGTATCCGTTGTGATGTAGATGAAAATATGTGGCCAGACAGACAGGAACGTCTGGATGTGCCAGAATTATTTACCTATATATGTTCAGTTACAATATGTCCTGTTATATTGTTCACATTTGTGCACAGCTCTACCAAAAGGGTGTTTTTTTATGTTTGTTCTAAATAAGTGACTGAAGTGTATTTTTCTTTTGCACAATGCTATAAAATTGCAAAGAGCATATACAGTAAAAATGTGAAACATACGTATTCAGTGTCTTGTACTCACTTACTCCCCTAACTACAGCAATGTGTAACTTTACTGTAGTTTTCAAATGGCTGTACAAGTAGTGTATAGTGCTGTCTTGAGCATTTTCAGGTAGTGTCACCGAGTTCTGACCTTTTTTTTGCATTGGAAAACACTGAGAGAATAAACTGTCATAATGAAAACATGACAAAGCCATTTGACTATCTTGTTCATAAACGATGGTGTCAAGACTTCTCATTTTGATGACACTGGCAGTTTCATTGACTTGAATACTTGCTTTTGAGGAATAGACTATCCGTTTTGAGCAAGTGACGTACTTTTGCAGGTTATCCACTAGGTTTTGCAGTTTGCACTAATTGTTTTAAGAAATGCACTAACTGGTGTGCAAATGTTAATAGTGATGTGAGAAAAGCTCCAAAGCGACTGGGAAAAACTGTAATATACACATTGATGTGTATTACTGTAAACTATAGACACTGAACAGACAGGGCACTTGTAAGGGTGAAACAGCTTATAAGCTTGACCTAATATGATTTAGAAAACAAATACTGATTTGTACATTTAAATGTAGCCATGCCATAAAAGCATACAGTATATACAATAGGATTTCTTCTCGTGAGGAAGTGTGTATAGCTTAAAGACTGAAAATGAGCCTAACAGAGGAGACTGATATAAAGCTTGTTCTGCAGACATAGTGTAGGTGTACTCACTGACTGTGACCGTATCGTTGATCTTGAAGCTGCAGAGCACCTGGTCGATGTTCCTGGCGTGCAGGAAACCGTTTCCTCTCACCACCACTTGGAAAGAATCTGGTTACACAGCACACACATTGATATTTTTACATCTTGGACGCTCTTTGCCAAGCAAAATGACATTTTACACTGTATGTATTTCCCATTTCCATGTTCAAGCCTACGCAGTTACATTGCCCACCCCATGTGGTAAGAAGGACAGCATTTGAACTCTCAGTGGCTTCCTCCAGCAGTAATTCAGTTTATTTGCCCGTGTGAGAACAATGACATTCGAACTATGTACCCCCACATCTGGAAATATGGGGCTAAGTCCTCAACCCTTAAGAAGTGCAGCCTGGTTCTATGTGTATTAGCTAAAGAAAAATGCACATTACTACATTCATTGATTATGTTTTCATATATACTTAAATACCTATGTATACATTATATGGGTATCTATGTACATCATATACTTGAATACATTTGAAGAGGTATTTATTTATATTCTTATTTCCCTATTTTCCTATAATTTACTCTAGGTTTTGTTTGTCATCAAAGTTATTGTCACTGATAAATTATAGTTTTTAAAAAGTGAAGTTAGACCCGTATGCTGAGTGAGTTACAGTTAAAGAGAAACACATTTGTTTTGTCCCAAATCTCCACTCTGGAAGATTGAAAGGTTGTCGAAATGTTGTCCACTAAACAGGCAATCTAGTTGTCTCTAATAAGCCACGTGATTTGAATTTACGAGCCCTAATTTACTGCTTATTTGGCACAGGGAATCTGAATAAACAAAATACAACAGAGTCAGCCTTTTTTTCACGCCACATTTAAGCACCTCAGCACATGACTGAGTTATAATCGTTGGCCATTAACTTCAATAGTTGCAATGTTGCCTTTGGTCGAAGGAAAATACGCAGTTATAACGGTATGAAGATGAGGCTGAACCTGCAGGGCTTAACTGAATACTACTATAGCACTGACTGCGGCATCAGACCAGCGGATACTATTCAGTTTCATGTGGAATATTTTTCCTCTTCAAGGCTGAAAGTATTTTACTGCCTAATAAAAAGACGAACGCAGATGTGAAGAATGGTAAAACGTCTCTCTGCTTTTGCCAAAAGTGTTTAATCAACCCTCGCTCTTTGTCTTTTAATGTCCATTTAATCCAGCTTTAACTTTCATAATCTTTCTGTTGGCAGGATGCTAGATGCTGTTGTCTTCTTTACATTTCAGCTGTAGCCCATTTCACCACTGCAGCTCTGTCACACTCAATCCTTTTAATGAGACCATATGATATTATTCATGTCACCGCCGGATCCCAGTGGATTTCCTGGTGACCTGTTATGCCCATATTCGGTCGCGTTTCACTCTGGGATTGTCATTACTGAGGTGAGAGGAGGGGAGAGGGCGCACCCAAAAATACAATTAACACAGTTGAAGTTGCGATGGGAGGCTGCCACCCGTGTGGTTGTTACTCAGGAGACAACCACCACAGTTTGTGAGAGTGTCAGTATGTGCGAGTGTGTGTTCTTAGCTCCCTACCTCCTGCGCAAACACTGGACGGCTCCGCTGCCAAAATCTCAATGCAAGATTTCTTGATGATCTGGAGGAGAAACGAGGAGAAAAAGACTGCTATTTTGTTCCACACTTATACTGATGCTGGCCTGTTTGTTACAGGCAGCTCTGTCAAATGTTACTGTTATAAAAATACTGGAGTCAAGAGCTTAATAAAAAATGCACTTCGGCTTTCTAAGAACTTAGTCGTTGTCTAAATCATACTGGATCATTATATGTCTCACTTTCCACTTCTTGCCAATGCATACTTGGAACACGATGGTCAATGTGCTGGTATACTTTACTCACATCTTTTCCATGTAGGGGAGCAGTTTCAGTAATTTTCCGAAAACCGATAATCCCATTTCACACAGTGATTTACCAGGGATGTGAGAAGGGAGCCGGGGTTTGAATTTCTCTCCCAAGCTGCACAACTATTTCCGTAGCATTCTGTACAACACTGAACATCTTTCAGGACAAGCTATCTGACAATGTGTGGGGTTATATGTAAATTGGGAAGCTTGATAGGCAGAGCAAGAGTATCTAGGCGGACAGGGATTGGCAAACGCTCGAGGATTATAAAACAGAAATTATATATATATTATAGACGTACTGTGTATAATAATATAAACCCTTCACAATACTGATAGACATATAAGCTTCTCTCATGAGAAACACAAGTTGATGTGGGCTTACCTTGAAAACCAATATAGGGACTTTATTTACTGTAAAGGCTAATGAGGAAGAAACCTTCTAAATATGCTCCTGTCACTGCAATAGATTTAGTTTCCTGTGTGTTCGTTCATACTTTGTGTTTTCAAAAGTCAGTCCTGCCTCCTCCTAAGGCAGCAATACATGCTCACTGTCCTAATGGAAGACAGACTGAAGATAAATAGATGAATGTGGACGTTGTGAGCCTGAGCTCAAGGAGTGCTTCCCTCGGCGGAGACAAGTTTATTTACCGAATCAATGACTCCCCGGAGGGCGTGGAAGCCGCCCAACACAGGAAACACATGCTCAATGGTGTCTGCAATGGTGGCCAGCTATAAGGGGAGAGGGGTAGACATACAAGGTGGGGATTGAAGCAAAAATAGGAGAACAATTAGATTACTATATCAAATTAGACTTACATTCCAAAAACGACATTCAGAGGTGGATGATATTTGATATTTCACAACAAGCCCAAATTGGCCTCAACTGTACTAGTGTAAGCCAATTCCAGAAACTGTGGACAGGAAAGATCCTTGCAGTGAGAGTTTGAACTTTACGATTTGGATTCAACATACTGTGAAACCAGGGAATCCTGTTCACAGCAATGATCGCAATGTTTCCACGATCAGGTATTGGGTCCATTTATAATCAACCAAATGGAGCTTGAACTAAACTAAACCGTGAGTGAGTTACTGAAACCCTAGGCTCTCACATGTCTATATCATATTAAATACAGGAACAAGATTTGTCCTCTTCATTATAACGCTGAAGCTAATTGTCGAGTGTTGTTCCAGTTTCCGACGTTTTCTCCAGTCCAGCATCGCGTGTTGGCATCCATAGGCCTGAGAGCAGCTCGAGGGAGGGTTAAAAATCATCCACTTTAGCGCTCAGGAAAATTTTAAATTATGGGTTAGCCAAATTGCACAGGGGCCACTGGATGCAAACTATGCAACATGGAGGTAAAAGCATTTTGGATGTGTCCACAACTCTGGATTCCTGAGCACATGTGGTATACAGTTCCTGCATGGTAAACTGCTACCAGATTTGAAAGATAAGTCACAATGATTAAAAACTGGCCAAAATATAACCTAGAGTTATTGCATGGTCGGGGGCGTTACCTGTGTCTCGTTGAAGTCTTTGACACCAACACAGTACACCATGGCTCCCAGAGACCTGGATCTCTCTGCCTGTTGGAAGGAAGAGGAAATAAATGTATCACTTTCATGAAAAAAAATGGTTGTCAAGTTATAGGAGAATCGGCCTCGGTGCAAAATGGCTACCTCTTGCTGGGCTGAGTCGAGCTGCTGTTCCTGCAGCTCTCCGTCCGTCAGCGCAATAATCACGCTGGCTGTGCCTGGAAGGAACACACACATAGCTATAACCTCCACATAATCCATAACTTAGCTCGTGGTAAGTTTTTCATGCAGGATGAGTTTTTTGACGCTTACCGAGGTTCTCGTGGTATATCTGCTCGTTGGCCTTCAAAGGAGAGGACATTTTCAAGGTTAAATTGTCAGTGTTTTGCATTCAAACTATTATTTACATATGTTACAACAAAAAATACCCTTTGCAATCCAAGGTGCATGAATGTGTCTCCACCAGGAATCTCCCTTTTAAGAGCATTCAGCCCCTTTTTGATGTCCACCCTGCAAAGATGAAAGAATCAAAATAGTGGTTGTTTTTAATGAGGATACATTCAAACATCTCAGCCGCTGTGGGAATGAATCCATCTCGCTGCATTGCTTAAGTTTTGCCTTTGTGTTATTTCTCTCTTCACTTAAACTGATTCTGTCATTTTTAATTCGCATGAGAACGAAGACTTAACCGGAGACACCTCCATTAGGAATCATAATAGCGGGCTTCATCACCCATGTACAACACTCTCTCACACGATAGGAACGAATTGAGTTTTGGTGCAACAACAGAGAGCATCTGCTTTCACTCTGGTTCAACAGTTTGAGTTTACTCTATGGCTGATTGTTTCTCTTGTGCAAGAAGAGCATTCCACGCTCCAATAACATTCATCATTTCAAATCCAATTTAATCTTAGATTAGTCAATTGCAGTTGATTCATTTAATTGAAACACTGTGTTGATCAACAGACGTTAACTGAATTTTACCTGTTTTCCGTCAGTTTCATGATGACGGATGCCCTGGAGGAGAACGTAATGAAGGACATCCTCAGCATGGGACTGGAAAAGAAACATTTATTTTTTTAGTCACATCACTCAGCAGTACATACTGTTGGCCACCTTGGTTTGTGCAGCGCCAAACTCCCCACGGATAAACCAATTTACTGATGGTTACTGCCAAAGACATTATCTGAATACACATCAAAGTCATCTGAGATTCATCAGAATTTTTTTTTCACAATAATGAGTTCAAGAAGCTGTTGCAACATATTGTTTCCCCAAGAAAAACCCCATCAAGAGTTTTAACTTTCCAGGAGATAAAAACTGAAAAAAATAAAGTAAGAATCTCATTGTGGATACATTGCGGATGACTCACTTCTTTTGACGTTCCTCCAACTGGGTGTGTATGAATTGCTTCTTCAATGAAGCCACCAGGGGACCCTAAGCACGGGTTTGTGCCGGTGAGCAGGATTTGAACCCCTATGTGCGTGACAATGACTAAAATGTTGATACTCAAAACTATTTGAGCTGAATCTTCGGATATGGGAACTTTTTCGTTTTATGTTCATTGGGCGAAAAAATTATTACATTTAGAAAGGATTTACATGCATGCAAACATACACACATGCGCAGCTGTCTTGAGTGAAAAAATGTGTTTTGTTGCTAGAGAGAAACTAAGTCCAGAAACATTTCTCGTGTTTGTTTGAAACAGATACTCCTTGGAGGGTCGGTTCTTTTGTCATGGCAGAACCAATACTGCTTCAGGTTTTGGTGTGGCTTCCAAACAGAGAGGACTAAACAAAACCACCCCAAAAGTTGGAGTCCATTTGTCGTAATATCGCATGTTAATTCTGCTTTTCTTACTGCTTTCTAGATGATAAATGCAGGATAACTCTAAATAATCGCACAGGCTATCTAGTGTGTCTTTGTCTCTTTTAAATATGTCTGTTTATAATGTGACATATATGGAGAATATTTTTTTTTGTGTGTGTATTTTGGAGATGACAATAAACTGATTCTCATTCTAAATGACCACTACTGATCATCATCTACAAATGACTAAAAGTGATCATGTATACATCATATGATAATATTCAGTATTTGGCCCATTGTGGCTCTGGTGGAGAAATATACTTGCAGCTTGAGTAGCATGGGTTTACCAGCAGATGTTTCACTTAAACATGCACAGTTTGACCGTAGATTAATGCTCACTGAAAAAGATCTTTTTGCATGTTTGACCCAAGTGGGAACCACTAACAAGGATGCAAATGATTGATCATCACATGGACCTTCACGAGCCAATTCCTTGTTATCCATTGGTTACACTTGACAAATACACTTTACAGTCTGGGAGTTTAAAAAAAGAATTGATGAGTATTGCAAGAGCTTTATTCAAGAGCACTACTATTATAGTATTAGTATAGTTTTCTTCAATCATTTATCCTACCCTGTGTACCGTGTTATTATAATGGCCATATTTTACTTATACATATTGTTTTACTTTATTAATCAAGATGCACACTACATGATAGATACAGTCTTTCATGGTCCACACTCATTTTGATGCACTTTTTGTCAGCCTTGTCCATTAAAAGTATCCAACATTATTGCCCTCCTCTTCCTCTAAAGAGGCTGTAAAAACCCAGGCTGATCATATGAATGCAACAGAGACCTTCCAGTCTCCAGTGACTGACACCAGACATAAGCTCAGCCACTCCAGAGACAGAGTGAAACCTTCAGCCTGGATGCTGAGTGACTGAGCACATGGCCAGTTTCAGCGGTATGTATAGGGATAGATTTTTATTGTAACTACCTGGCCAACTGCTATGTAAAGTGTGGGTTTCTCTTCAGTGATATACATCTCCAGGAAGTTGAGTATACTATAGAGGCATCAAGACTGTTTAGGGTCCACAGTGTGCCCGCTTTACAGTCCACCAAAGTATTGCCACTTTTATTAAACATATTTGATGGGCTTATTGTGTAAACATGTATGTTATGACATATGTGTATTTTACCTTTTGAATTTCTCAGCTAAATTCTCCACAAAGTAGTAGATTTCCTCCCAGTGATTCTTCACACTGCCAGACCTAAGAAAAGAAAAAAGGGAACACCTTTTGAATAAAACATGTCTACAACAAAATTCATCTTTATCATTGTGATAGATACTACAACATCCTAGAAACTATTTCAATCACATTATGAGTTGGAAACAATAGACATGAATGCACACACATTGGCTGAAAACATTGGGAATAAAGGAAGCAAGAAATATATCCAATTAGCTCAGTGCTTTTTATTATACCGTTAGCCTTACCTTCACCGTTAGCATAAAAGCAGCCTGGTTAGAAGATGACACATAGATTGAAAAATATGATTTCTCTATCTCTGTGACTTACAAAATATTTCTAGAGCAAGAACTCAAACAAAATACCAAGACTTAAGTTATCTATCAGACCCACACTGTCCTCCATATGGTAAAGCAGTTGAACTAGAGAAATACTGCTTTGTTAGCCAAAAAAGACAGGGGGTAAAATCATTAGCTCTGCAACATTAAGAACAAGCTGTATGTATTATGGGCAAAACACAACCGTTTTACATGTTTCAGTCACTTTGCCATATGTTTTTGTGCATAAAGTATAGTTCTTTTGTTTATTTATTACAAGTAAAAAGAATATTAATTGTATTCTGTAGCTATTATTGATAGCTTTCAGGCTAGTTATCCTGTTTATCTATCACAAACACAAATTGGAGAATCGTTTTAAACAATTAACCTGCACTATAAATAATATACCAGTAAGCCTACTGGTGAGATAAAAGAGACTTTTGGCATGGTGTGGTGTGTAATTTAGCACCCCCCACTGTATCCCTTGAATGTGCCCCTGGAGGCTGAGGAAATAGGTCCTGGTCTCCCCAGGGGAACTTCCATAAAACTGGACTATTATTAAGAAATAATAAAAAAAAACTCCCTTCGGGTCTACCTTAATTTAATCTGGGCAGACTGTGTGTGTGTGTGTGTGTGTGTGTGCGCGCGTGCGCGCGTGCGTGCGTGCGTGCGTGTGTGTGTGTGTGTGTGTGTGTGTTTGTGGCACTATTGTCAAAGTGTGAGCATTGAGGAAGAGGTGCTTCCGGCATGATGTCACCAGTCAGCAGGTCATCCATTTGCTATTGAGTTGGCCAGAGAGATGACACATGGGAAATGAGCTAATTGACTGTGGTAAAACTGAAGCTTCCCTAATATAAAGTGTGAGGCTGACTATATGTTGTTCTAGGTGCTTCATACCGGATGCAACGGCATTAGACACACTTGACCTGGTCATCAATCATGGGTTGTTATTTCTCTGTGTGCAGCAAAAGGTCAACACCGATTTCTATCCATGGGGATTAGGTGGATTTCAATTTATTTAACAGTTTCCATTTAATATACTGTCCACTGGGAGGTCTTTACTTATTGTTAAATCCTTATGAATGTGTTTTTATGTGATCAATACCTTCATTTTAACGCTTAAATTGCATACTGTATATACTCATAATTTAAGAAAGGAGTTCAACTCAACTGATGCAGGTCTCAACAACAAGCCTTGAAATTGTCAGTCTGAAACAGCGTGTACGGAAGTTAATGGGAACCAGACTAAACACTGATTCTGTTATCCTGCCTTACCTTTGAGTTGCACACACATGAAGCTGTTTGAGTCATGTGTAGTCATAATAAACTGAAGGGACTTTTTCTTTGCCTATAGGCTTTTCAGAACTTGGGTTGATCGTTGATGGATAATATTTGTTCAGCAAATTAGATTACTATCAACAAAGTGGATTTTCTATACACTGTATTTTGACTCTTTGGATATTGGATGATACAGGAAACAACACAGCCTTTACTGTAATGGGTTGCTTTGGAAAACGGCACCAGTTGCACTGTGACTCATGTTATTTGCCTGTAAAATTGAGTTTCACTGAGGCTATACCCTATGGTGTTTTTATGCAATTGCCTGGCAGTGGAGGGGTGATTATTTGGCCCAGCTGAGGGGGGTGGTTAGTATAGACACGGCCAAGAAATACCAGGGACTTTCCCATCATGCCTCAGCCATTTAGGGCTCTTTACCGTTCCAAACAGGACTCTAATGTTTCTGTTTGGTAGACTTGACAATGTAAGAACAATACTTTGTATTTTTATTCTATTAATCCCCAATTTTCCACATTAAAGAGGCATCAGTAAAGCTTTTTTACTGTCGCATAGCTCATATAATAACTGCATGAGGTGGACAGAGTTGTTGACCAGCGATTACTCTTGCAGATGCAGACCTTTTTGGCATTTAGATCTCATTACAACCAGAGAACTCGGCAGCTTCAACAGGTATGACAGCATACTGAACACAAACCTTAATTGCTCAAAACAAGGCAAGTTGCCAAAGTGGAAAGCAACTTTTGGTGTACATACACCAAGGATCTTGCGGAGTTAGTATAGAGCATTGCACCTCTGCCAAAGGTAGAGGTTATGGGTTGGGTTCCCTTGGGCCACCCATGCTGGTAAGACCCTAACTCCAAAGACAATAGAAGCATCCACACGAGCATATACAGTACATGTTACATAAGTTTCGGTGTTTTCCCTGGTCTAGTCTGAACAGATACAACCGCTGGTCAACTAAACATCCTACCTAAGCGTTTTCACAGTGTTGATGTTGATTTGATGGTGACATCACTTCTTCCCCCCCACATCAAGGCCTGTACATTCCTGTGAAGCTGACTGAGCAAACGAAGAGGACAAGACCTTACAAGCTAAACAAAATCTTCCCCCCAAAATATAAAAAGCCTGAGGTTGAGGAGGAGAGGTGTTTAGCTTGGATGTTCAAAAAAAATTGCAGCGCAAACAGAAATAGTCACACGCACAAGGACGGCCTCCGACCTGGAAGAATGGCAAGAGCCAAGTTCTTTTGTAAATTGTTCCATTACAGAAACAAATGGGGGGAGAAGGAATCTGGTGAAACATTTGTGCAGCTAATAAGTCCAGTGGAGGTGTGGGAATCTTTTCAGAGTATTTATTTAACATCAGGGTGAATCTAAAGACTCCCACATTTGGTTTCTCAGCTACTTTATCTTTATTTCTGAGCCACAATTGCTCATGTTTGACTTGGAACGGTTGAATTGTCTGAGGTGGCTACGGTCGTGGGACTGTGGCCTAGCTTGCAGTTTCACTCACCTGTCCAAACAGCATTGGGAAAGGAAGTGGGCCATTTCATTCTGTGATTCTTGATGAATGCATTTTATGCGGTGCCTTCCCACCTACAACCTTTGATCTAATATTAATGCTATGAGTTGAGCTCTGAAGTTCAGCGGTTTGGGGTTTGGATACAGAATATATACAGTATTCCCAAAGGGTGAGGGGCGTCACAATTTGCCGACAAAGTGATCAAGCAGCTGTTTGAAGTCATGTCATAGCAAACGGTCAGAGCCGAGTGACAGTGTTCTCGCAATTGGACAGATTCTCTGAGCTAGATGAAAAGCACATGTCTGGCCGGCTGCCTCTCCAGGGCTGATAGAAAAAGAAACAAAAGAAAATTAAAGGAAGGAAAGAGGGAAAGATGAAGAGCCTTATCGGTGGGAATATAATACGTACAGCTGACTGGGAATGAGATAATGTGAAGAATCTGTTGGCTCTAGCGCAAGCTTATCTACCAGAGGAAACACGCAGGTGATGCGGCGATAAATATTTCACCTGTAAAACAACTGCCATCAGAAAACCAAAACAAAGAATAAACAATACAAAATCACTGGGTTTACATTGATCCACACCGTTAATGCTTCAGTTTTTGTTTTAGTTTTTTGTCCAATTTTGAATAAGCCAACAAGATTACAAGCTATTTAAAATCATGCAAAAACCAAGCAGACGAAACATACAATTATAAGCAAAGGACTAAAAACCAAAAGGACATGAGGGCATGAGTGTTATGGAGTTCAGAGAACAACATGAAAAGTATAGTGGAGTTCACAACAATGGAGTAGGGTAAAGTTTGTGATATTAAAAGGACAAAAGTTGTTTAATAATCTGATGAACATATATATATATAAATCAGGAATATGACAGAAACAAGCACAATATCATCAATTTCAAATTTTGAAGTTCTCAATCAGGGAGTTTCCACGTCATTAATATGTGTTATGCTAATCAAGTATCATGGGACTTAATAATAATATTTCAGCTAAAAAGTCTCAGTGCTCATGGAATATGTTGCAACAATGGTAGCTTTTAGGTTTGTTGTCCGGATCATGCACACTTGTTTATCAGTGGAAAGGCAAAATGCCAGATTAAGTCAAAAGAAAGGACATAAACAAGGTAGGGATAAACAGTTAGGGAATTCATTTTAAGTCTTTACACAGGATGTCTGCAGGATGTCTTCTACAGCCAGCATCCACTGACTCTTAAGAAGAAAACAACAAACCTTTTAGATACTCACATTGGTTAATATGTAAATACCTGGGGTGGCCTGGTGGTCATACTAGGTTATGTTCACCTCTAAATCTAGCTGCTCCTAATGTTTACAAAGTTAGGAGGATACAACATTTCCTCTCCTGCTGCACCAGTACATAGATGTACCTTCCGGGCTTCCAAATAACTGTGGGCACAAAGAGAGGTAGTACGCATCAGTGCTGTTCAGTGATGCTAAACAGAGCGTGTTGAGAGGAGACAGGAGTTTTCTACATGACCCCTGTGGTTCCAAGAAGACCTGAAGAACGAAAACAATCTTAAATCATTTTTAATATTGCCCTTGTCTGCTGGCTGGGTGAGACTGCAATGGCTCGGTCAGCAGTAAATAAGTCAGACTGTAAGTTCAGCCGGAGAAGGGGAAGGGGTAAGACAGAAAAACAGACAGACAGAGCAAGATAAAAATAAGAGGACATAGCAAAGAAGCAAGTACACTAAAGGGGTTTACCGGCCGCAGTATGGAAATGCATATAGCAGTGAAGCAGAACAGCCTTTCTAAAGGAATCCATGTTTTCTTAACTACAAGTGATCTGTACTTTACATTAATGCTGACCATTTTAAAAATACATGCTGTACAGTTTTAGAGTTGCAGATGTTATTTTCCCAGCTCTCTACTCGTTCACTGGTTTGTATTTATTTCCATAAATCAATTAGTTATAGTCTGAATTCAAGTTTGACGCTTGGTTTAAAAGTGTCATTGCATTACCACATAATGGTACATACTTGCATAATATAATTGTTAAGAAAGCTTGATGAATTACAAAACTCAGGTAAGTTTTAAGCTATAGTGGCACTGGGATACAGTACTTGGGCAGAGAGGTGTTTGAGAATGTAAAGTGCTAACTCTGGCTATATAGTACTTAACAAAGTAAAGCTCAGTTGTTTAGATATAGTTGAGATATGTGGACCAACCAGGTGTATGGACTGTCTGATAGGCCAGCTATTATTTCCATAACCATAACCTCGTTGCTAGCTTGGGTTAAAAATCAGTGGAAAGCAATGACTGGCTGAAAGATACTCCTACACATTTCCAAAACACCGCAGCAAGCATAACACACTGGTTGGTTATAAAGTCATTTCCAGATAATTGTCTTTTAAACACTTGCAATTATAGTTGCTTTGGTCAATATTTTTCATATGAACAATGTCTTTTGGCCCATTGTTTTAGTTTTACTGCCCACAACTTTATTGTTCATCATTCACAACACCATGAAGTGGTTTTCAGCAAAAAAACTTTTTTTTTTTTTTTATAAAACCTAACTTTAAATTACCTGGCCAGTACCAAAAGGCAGAACAGTTGGCACAGAGTATGGTGAACATGATACATTTCGAGGATTTGGTGCAATTCTTAGCCAAACAAAGAGATAAAATACTAGACTTCCACCAAATGGATTACTTGTCCTAACTAACTCTGGTAAAGGATGTTACTGCCTTTTCACATGATACTGTAAGACAAGCAGTTTTTCCTCCTGCATTGTCTCAACCAAGTCCACTCTAAACTACCCAGAAGGCACTTCTGTCCCAGATGGCGACGGGATGACGGCATGTGGGAAAAAGCTCCATCCGTCTGAAGGCTTAGCGGCTCTCCGCTTCGTTCTCACGGCTCAAAGTGTCGAAGAAGGAAAAGTTAAAAAAAGAAAAACCCCAACTCTGCTAAGGAGGCTGTCTGCCGTTCCATCTGGGCCTACCCACACCACCCCAGCCTCCAGCCAATGACGACGCTCCAATTTTAACTGACTGGGCACAAGGATTTGTTTGTTTAAAACCACTGACATACTTTTACAGCCATTGCAGAAGTCAAAGTCTTTACTGCGTGATTGCTGAGCTAAAGCTGCACGTCTTGTCCAAAGCCGGCAGGAATTGTTTGGAAGAAAAAAAAAAGCAATTGGAATACCAGCTGGTCGAGGGGCAATGGAGATGTGTGAAAAGATACTAATATGTATTTTCTGACTTTGTCTGACCATCTTAAGTGAACCCTTTTGATGCACTTCTGTAGACTGGCTGAGACCTGTATCAAATAATATACTACCAGGAAGTTTGGATTTAGAGTGGCATTCATCCACTTAAAAAATCGTCATCTTGTTTTTATCCCTGAGGTACAGAAGACAGCTTGTTATCATTTAACAACACATCTCCTCCTGCTCAAATCATGCCGCAAAGGCCAAATGATAAAACACAGAGCAAGGGTCATTCCAAAGCTACAACGTATTCCACAGCTAGACAAATCTAAAATAGTTATGGTCTGCAGCTGCAGTTTTTTTTTTTCCCACTGACTTGCCAAGATTCAGGCAGAATGACCCAACGGCCAACCAGTGCGCCAATTTTAAGACTATACCCCAACAACAACAACAAAAACACATTTTCTAGCGAGAATTACTGTTCTCCGAAGTAAAGACAAGACAGAAATTACTTGGGAAATGATTAGTGTGGAATGAAGAGGTAATTGAAGTCTGGTGGAAACAAGGGAGGCAGAAATAAATGGAAATAGCATGTGGAAATCAAACAGACGTTGATACAAAGTGAACAAGCGGAAAACAGCTGGTTAGCCTACATGGGTCTGTTTGCATGCTTGTTCGTCCCTCGATGACACTACAACTAAACTACTACTAAAGGGTTAATTGTTTGACGTTCACCTTCCTTAGCTCATCCGTGACTTCAACAACCGGAAATAGTGTGGAATTACCACGTGCAAGAATGTCCTTTAATTTGTCCCGACTGACATAAACAAGATGTTCAAATACAGTCTTGCATCAAATGGTGAACATTAGCATTTAGCCTATAGGTGAAATCCTAAATGAACACATACGGTCAAAGTCTTTCAGCAAGCTGCTTAAAGGTATCCAACAAATGATCTCAATGACAATTATTTCAACTGTGGGAATGTAAGCATAAGCCTTCACCTTGATTACAGTAAGCAAGGGTGGAAGATTCAAGCAAATGTAGGTTCTGTGTGACTTACAGTGGTGGAGAAAAAAGTGAATTGCTGCAGTACGTCTTCTCCAGAACATAGTAACATGCCACACCACAAAACGAGGATATGATGTTACATAGTTAACTGTGGGGTGGCGCGGCGTTGCTATGGCCCATGTGTTCTCTCGTTTTATGTAATCAAAACATTGTTTTATATATTTTATTGGCCAGGGGTTAGGAGTTGTTCATGTTTTTTCAATCAACACCCTGGTTTCATTGGGTTCCATTTGGAAACCTTTGATTTTGTACCTTGTTTTTTTTGTTGCTAGTACCTGACCAGGATTTGTGTGAGCAGTCTCCAATTTACATCAGCATCTGTACTCTATTAGTAATTAGTACCTCTGTATTAAAGTCGCACTTCTGTAGCGGCCCTCGCCCCTTTGACACCTATGGGTACTGTAACATAGGTTGTAAAAACCCTCATTTCCTTTGTGATGTCACATATGGTTCTGCAGGGCACTTTGTAGATGAGGAAAAATATGTCTTGCAACAGCCCAAATTTTCCAAAGCCTGTCCCAGATTGAAACTGGCAACCTTTCAGCCATTAACCACCTTCTCTACCCTTCAGACTGCAACCAGCCAGGAATATATTTCTTAGAGAGTGATGTCTGACATGTTGGAGCCATGACGTGACATCATTTGCCTCGAGCCTGCAATAAATGCCTTCAGAGTCGATTTTAATGGGCCAACGCAGCCGTTATCTTTGCTCATTAATGTGGAACTCACGATCCTCTTCCCCAACTAGAACACAGTGCCCAAAGTGTGTTTCTCATTCTTAATGAAAACAAACGACCCCATCACCTTAACCAAGCTAAACACTTCCAACACAACCCTATCTGCTGACAGCATGTTGATATCAGACAAAGGACAACCACTCTACAATGTACAATGTACAACTTTCAATGACAATGTTTTCAGCCGTGCAAGAAGCATAAAGACATTCCCATTGGCCATAAGCTATACTTTGTGTTAAAGGTGGAGTCAGTGCTCCTTTAGGATGCATGTTGTCAAAATAATTTTTAGTCAAAATCAGTGAATATCTTGTGAAGTTCAGTCTAATGTCCAACCTGTGTGTGCGCGCTGAAAAAGAATCCAATGTTAATTCACAGCCTAGGCTTTGTACACTGGCATGTTGCTAACTACAATGGGTTCGTTTGTTTACATGCCAGTTTACAAAGCCAAAAGTGATTTTGACAACAAGCGTTCTCCAGAATCACTGAGTCCACCTTTAAATGCTAATCTCAGCCTTGTTTTTCCACACTGCTCCACCACAATGCTCAATCAAGTCTGTTGTGCCACTCACATGCATGCACTTGTCTTCTTTTCATTTTCTTTACATTGAGGAAGGAAGTTGTACTACCCTGGTGTTCCACATACCGAAACCCCTTAATTTAAATACATTATGCCTTGCATGCGGATCATTCAGGGCAGAGAGACTGTAAAACCAATTCAGTCCCAAGGGATGGGGTTGAGGGCTGGCTGAGGCAGGACTCTAACAAGCTTCCTCCTGTTTTAAGTCTGCAACCCCATGTGCAAAACCTTAGTTAGTCACCCCAAGAGTGGGGGACCAAAGCACGCAGACGAGCTAAGAATAGCATCTGACATGGGACAAAAGAAGAAAAAGAAGACTTATTTGCAGCGTGTGTCACCGTTTACAGCACAGCGCAAGCCAAATGCAGGCCTCCACATCTGGAGAGAAGTTCCACTGGGAATCAACAGCCAATTAAAAATGTCAAAATTGCAGTTAAGTTCATCGGGTACAGCACAGCACTTATGAAGTCACTATAGGCACTGATTCCCACTGGGGGCCGTCAGTGTTAAAATAACGTCAGCCCTTTGGATGAAGCAATCCACCCATATGGCAGATGAGATGTCATAACCAGTGCTGCCAATTTGCACCAAACCTCTCCTTTCTCTCTGTTGTGGAAAATGAAATATCAGTTTGTCTAGTGCAGATGAGAGTTGGCAATCAAATACCAATTGACACAATGTTCTAATTACAAAGACACAAGATTATAATATTAATTTCCATAACATCTCTCTCTCTCTCTCTCTCTCTCAATGCCCCAAAGGACAAAACACCCAAAAAATGAGGCCTTTAAAGGTGCTGCGTGCAACAGTTTCTCTTCCAAATTAAGACCACATTTTCCATAAATGTTGTTGCTTCCTGTCCTTTCTTGTTTACCCCTCCCCAATCCTGGCATGGCTCCATTCGTGCAAAATGAAGGATAACAAAAAGCTGATACAGCGATATGCTTTTAAATTCAGATTGGTTAATCTCAATACAAAACTAGACACAGATGAGAAGTGTTCATATGATAAAAGTTCCTGTTTCCCAGTAAGAAGATTCTTCTGATGTCTCTAAAATTAATGCAATGGCGAAGTAGCACTGGTTGATCATTGTGTTCACTTGAATAAATGCATACTGTAGAAGTATAGAGTCCTATACAGTTTCTCCTGCTCTTCTCTCTGACATTTTATTTTCTCCCTATGCAGAAGTCCAGCACTAAGATGTCACAGAACCACAAACATTTTTCCTATGTGGGCGTACTGAGAGTGGGAATGAAAGAGCAAACAGTTTGCAGTCACTGAGCAAGGAGCAAAAATGGAAAAAAAAGAAAGAAAAAAAGGCCCTTTGCCTTTATGGGTTTTAAGACTTTTATTTGTTATTTTTATATTTTTTATTAATGTGTTTCCTTTCCAGGAGAATGACAACATGTTGAGGAGAAAGACTCAAGAGATGGTGGGTTCTAACTCACAAACAGAGAAAGAGAGAGAAATGGGGGAGATATTACTGTAGCAATCCAAATAGTCACCCCCCCTCTTTTTGCTTATTCAGCAAACTGTACTCTGCGAGTCAGCCTCATCTCCAACGTCATCACCCGCGCACGCACACGCGCACAAACGGATGCAGCGGTGCTAAATTAGATCATGTAAAAGTTGACAGCCTAAAACATTTTTTTTTCTAAAATAATAACGAAGATGAAAATACTTTGGTATCATTCAACTTATATTTGGAAAATATGACAGGCAGAAAGACAGTAGCCTCTAACGCACAAAGTAAATGCAGATGTTGCCTTTGTTTTGGTGTTTCAGTAACCGTTTTCCACCGGAGAAACTGCCACAGCATCCAATAATATGACTACGATGTCTTTATGGAGATAAAACAAGACTGAGCTGTTTCCACTTACTTATCAAGCACAAAGTATAGGTCGAAAGCGCCCTGACAGGAACTCTCCACCTCCTCCTCGTCCGGCTGCTCCGGCTCTGGCTCCGGCTCGGCTCGTCCAGATGGAGAAGACAGCAAAAATAATCCAAATAAAACCAGAACAAGGCGCATGCTCAACAAAGATCTCGCCATAATTGTTCCTTCGGAGGGGGAGAAAAAAGTTAATTCCTTTGTGGATGAAAAGAAAAAAACTTAATGCCTATATGTCCCCTTACATCCCAGAGACAGTTATGCAATGGATGAGGCAGAGATGCAACAGAGACAATAGAAAGGATGCAGGCGATGCTTCCTCGTCTTCTTGCGTTGGAGGTCAGTTTACAAGCATGGCAACGCGCATCCTCGTCAAAAAATCCAGCTGGAGATATGCTTTCTGCCAATGGGAATGATTGAAAAACAAAAGTTTCGGATAGTTCACATCCACATGCATTTAGCAGAGGGGGAACAAAGTTTTGAGAAGAACCCTTGCAAAAACCATTTCAACCCCGCGTCAATGGGAGCAATGGATAAAATGATGGAATGGGTGGTTCATAATAACAACAAAAAAATTGATCAAAGTTTCCTGTCAAAGTGTCAAACCCGGTTAAGGTCTGAGGAAGCCAAATGAAGCTGGGAAATGCAGAGCGGCTTTGGCGCTGGAGGAACTGGGAGCCCGGGGGACAGACTTGGCTGAAATGGACCAGGTTTCATATTTCAAACTGCGGAGGAGAGAGGAGGAAAATGTGTCGAGACCCCATTTTGCGCCTCCCTCACGTGGCAGACTGGCGCACTTCGTGAATAGGATAAGATGATTACTATATTAACTGTCACTATTGAGCACTTTAAACCCCCATGTGTATCTGAGTATCTGAGCATTTTGTCCTCAGTAATCACGACAAGTTTGTCTGTTTTTTTGTCTGTGCTGTCGCAGCCAGTTAATGACAGCAGCAGGAGCCATGGACATCAGCATCCTCTGTCATTACATTATCATAAAGCAGAGTCTGTAATGAGAGTGTTTTAAATAAATGCTGATTGGCACATATACAGAATACATCAAACGTAGTACACACACAATGTGCTTTTGTTGTCTATCATACACACTGAGGTGATCCACACACAGGTGATGAATTATGAGGAATAATATGGCTTGAATATGCCTTTCATATTTATTTTATACCTCCCATAAGTTTGTTTTCTATCAGTCCATTGCAGTACAGTGCATTTATATACACGTATATAAGTTATATAAAATTACAGATGCAGATCATTATTAGAAGTAGTAGGGGAGAACGGGGTAATCTGAGCCACTTTTTACATCTGCTCCCCTCTAAGCGAGCTAAAATGATTTATCACTCAAATTAACACATTTCCCTCTAATTCAAGATGTTTCCTAGAAATGGGCATTAGCAGAATTTTTTCAAGACAAAGGGCAGTGAAAATATGATTGTTAAAAAAAAAAGTTGTCATGTGGCTCACTTTACCCCAGCTGTGGGGTAAACTGAGACAGTTAGTTTTTTCACTC
This sequence comes from Hyperoplus lanceolatus, assembly GCA_026929865.2. Taxonomy (NCBI): domain Eukaryota; kingdom Metazoa; phylum Chordata; class Actinopteri; order Uranoscopiformes; family Ammodytidae; genus Hyperoplus; species Hyperoplus lanceolatus. Next base: position 22,978,816 of record CM049411.1, on the reverse strand, counting down.
TAAAACTACCATAACAACACATTGTAACAGTTAGAATCCTGAAAGCTAGCCACACATTCCAGAACTAATGTTGGACTCTTAAAATAATGATGGGGTTTGGTCAATTAAGCAAAGCAAATGTTCTAAACACTTGAAAGTAACTCTGAACAAAATCAAATACAACATATTATAATTCAAAAGGTTTTAATAAGATTCAAATGAAAGATACAACCAATTAGATTAGAACACAGTCTGGGGGTCAGAACACAGGACCCATAAAGCCAGCTTGTGTCTGGGGGTCAAAGCATAGGAAAATCAGAACCAGCGAGAACAGCCTGGGACTCAGAACACAGGAGAAGACCCAACTGGATTATAACATCAGCCTGTCATACTCTACAACTAGGCCTACTCTACATTACAGCACTGAAGGTTACAGGGAAAGATGAGAAGGTGCTCTTTCCGTGTGGTTGCCCCAGGTCGTCTTCCTGGTGTATTTCCTTGGCATGATGGCTTTTCTACAATGTGTATGACATTAACATAAAACACATGTTTTGTAATATTACATTAAAATATGTTTAAGACTAAACTTAACTTGTGCCTCATGTGTGGGGAACGTGAGACAGTGCCTCACTTTCCCCCACAGCATTTGGCTCACTTTCCCCCACCACCACAATTTGAGATAAAACTACCTCTCTTAGCATTTCAGGCTAGTATTTAGCTAATATCATCACATGGTTTTTATATGTTGGTAGTTCATCAACACGTATGATAGAAGTTTTTCTACGCAAACACATTTGCTTTGGCACAATAGTTGATTAAGTTGACTGCAAGAAAATTTACTTTTACATGCAAAATACCTATTTTGGTGAAAAAAACATGCTTACCACAGCACCATGAGGTCCTCTCTTTCAGGGCCATGGGGAAATGAGAGGGGCTTGAAAACATATATCTCACATGACCAAAAATGTTTTCCGTTGCCTAGATACAGGGGGTGGCTCACATTACCCGATGCCTCAGATTCCCCCGTTCTCCCCTATGTTTAATATTTTAGACTAAAAGTTTTTTGCGTTATTTATTTAGCCTTTTTTTCTCTGAAATAGTGAGACTTATATAGCTTTAAAGCTATAGTGCATAACTTTTCATATGAATGAATGTCGGTTACATTCAAGCCATTGTGAAACACAAAGTTGATTAAGCCTGCTCCACAAAACCCTCTGTATTTCTCAGTATGGCAACAACAGATACAACTTTTTACACATGGCTAGTCCCTAAAACATGTGTCCAAAATATTTCAAGATTTTTGTTCTAATCAACATAGAGTCATAACTGAAAATCAAAACTGTCACCGACCAACATGTTCCTGTCCTTGACATAATTGGCCTTAAACACAGTGCAATCTTCACCATTGTACTGCCAATGACAAAATCCATTATCTTTAGCAGACTGTGCTTGTGGTACTAGTCACTTTCAATTAAAAAAAAAATCTTGTGTTGCTTTCGGGTTGCATGATTTATTTTAGACAGTGTCTTTGTTGTATTTTTTTATTCCATTGGTGGGGAACTAATGTAACAATTTAGCAACATCATGAAAATAAATGTTTTGTACATTTTCCAACTGCTGATTAATGGTGTTTTAAGAAGACATTTTTATCTTATGATAAACATCTGTTTCTACTGTATATTATATAAAAATATATTACCTGCAATTATAAACTTGATCATTTCATATAAGCAATTATGTAGGCCCTAATGATAAAACTAGACTTTTTTTGTGGGCATTATGCCTCCTCAATAAAAAACATACATATATTTTTTTTATTTAATTTTTATTATGTCTCACCACTGGAATTGATATGACCCAAGTTGTCCATATGGCAAAATGGACATACAGTATTTACCATACACAGTGAGCACGTCACATGATGTTTTAAAGACCAGAGCAACAACGGGAAGAAAATTCACAGAGAACCAAATTTAAAATATCCAACATGATAAATGAAAAGCATATTCCATTTGAATGCATTTGTGTGTGATTACTAAATTTGTAGTGTGTCGCTTTTCAAACATGTATTTTTTATAAAGTTGTTTTGATATTACAATTAATATTTGACACAGACTTATTCATACCCACTTCATTACATAATCATCAGCATCTCAGCACCATTCATTCTCAAAACCCTTAACAGCCACAGCAACATTCCAAAGAAAACAAGCACACAACTGTATCCTACTGTTGTACCTTTGCTCTACATTATCAACAGGCTAAACAGGCTTAGGCCTAGGTTTTGAGATGATGAAAACCGATTACACTTTGTACTTTGTACTCAATCTACATTCTTCACTTCTTAAACAAGTCTTGATTCTAAATCTTGTAACCATTTGGCTGCCAAAGCAAAAGTGGCCCTGGCTTCGTGCTTTACTTCTGGCTTGCAAAGTGCTTGTTGAAGATAGCCTTGGCTGTCCCGAGGGCAGCTTCAGCTGAGACAGGTATGTGAGGTGTGACGCCAACTCTCTCCCAGGCTGGCCCGGTAGAGGTGTCGGAGTGGACGGTGGGGATTTCAAGGAAGATGTCGGTCTCACCAACACTGAAGGTCTGTGGTGGGTGAGAGGCCCCGGCGGTGGTCTCTCCGACAATCATAGCGCGGCCAATCTTCTTCATGATATAAACAAACTCCTCTGCAGCACCAGCAGTCGCTCCACTGGTCAGGATGATCAGGCTCTTCTTGGAGCCATACCTTTCGCCTGAGGAAAAGGATAAAAATGAGGGAGAATGAGGCCTAATTGGACAGTCTGTCCTAAAATGCACAGATGCTTCTATTTTCTAGTCTTATTGAACCTGTTTGTAATTAATTTTGGCCATTTGTGGGCAGTAAAAACATAATACCGGAAACCTGGCAAATGTAAGTCAAGCATAATTTCCATTTAGCTCTGTTGTTGGTCTCTACCAACTCCTGAGGAAAAATATCTAGCTCTTTAGCTGCTCAATGCTCCACTATTTCCACCAGCTAGCCTTGCATTTGTTGCTAACGAGAATGCTACACACTATGGGCCAGTTTCACAAACATGGATTAAGCCTAGTCCTGGACTAAATGGAATTTTGAATGGAGATTGTCCATTGAAAGTACAATTTAGTCCAGAACTAGGCTTAATCCATGTCTGCGAAACCGGCCCAATAAGTTTGTTTTGAATTACCAGTGAGTTCAGGCAGGGTCTTGAGCTCTGAGGTAGTGCCAGACGGTCTGTCGTACAGCTTGTCGAGCACAATCTCCTTGTCAGCATCAAAGAAGTAAGAGCAGAAGCCGGAGATGGCTGTCGTTGGGCCACCAACATTGTTCCTGCAAAAACATATGCAGAACAATTGTATATAGGCTAGATTCATGATGAAACCGAAGGATCCTTTGAGAACCTTTCATTAATGCAGGCACATCTCATTTGAGCTGATTAACTGACACATGAGTTCAGATTCCCCTAGATTCAGTTAATTCTCTAGATCTGTTGGTGGGCCATATTTGAAAATAAATACTAAAGAATTTCCTCCACCAGCAGGAATACCCACCTGAGGTCAACGATCATGGCATCAGTGTTGGCAACTTTGCTCCAGACGTGCTCAACAATAATCTGGGCAATGGCCTTGACCTCCTCAAAATCTCCAAACATGTCAAAACGCAGGTAACCAATGTTGTTCTCAAATACGTCAGTGTGAAAGGAGACTTTGATCAGCTCAATGTACATCTCTGGAGAATAATCCTATGGGAAAAACAAACAAGAAATAAGTTGGCATTTGTCATATAAGCATGGTCTTTGGAAAAGCTATGAGCAGCAGAGCATTTTCAGCTCTATAAGTGATGTGCAGGTGAAAAACTCTGACTTTTGTCAGTGAATAAGAGCTCTATTAACAATAAACAAAAACAAAAAGTGGCTGTGTTTAAACATAAGATACAACGAAAAAAAAACAATAAACTTATGTACGTCTTACCATGGGTGGCAGGGCTGGGGTGTTATGGGTAGTCTTCAGGCTCTTGTCCCCAGAAAGGGTCTTCAGATCAGCAGACAGCTTCGCCTCCAGACTGGCCTTGGAGACAACCATGCTGTACTCACCATTTGCCAGGAGCCCTTTCAATTTTTCTGCAACGTCAGCCCCAATATCTTCAAAGGCATAATTGTCCGCAATAAGGGTCGCCGATCTTTCGATAATGACTGGAATTTGGGCACGGAGGTTGAGGATCTTGATGGCGGTGGCGAGGGCGTCCTCAGCATTGACCTCCACATCAGGGGTCACACCTGTAACCTCCCAGGTGGAGCCGGTAATGGGGTTGATTGACTTTGCACTAGGCACGGTAACATAGAAGTCAGTGTCAGCAACTTTGATTTTGTCGATTTTCACAGATCCCCCGGCCGTCTTCTCTCCCACAATGGTCGCCCTCTTCAGGTTCTGGAGGCAATAGGCCACATCTTCGGCAATGCCATTTGTGTTTTTGCTGGTAAGTATAACAAGGGGTTTGGTAATACCGTATCTTTCCCCCAGGAGTGTGGACATAGAAAAGAGCTTAGTGGTGGTGTTTGAGGGACGGTCGTATACGCTATCTATGTGAATTGCAGGCTCAGCTTGGGTAAAGTAAGACACAATGTAGGGGATTCCTGAGATGTCCCCACTGCTTGTGTAGCGCATGTCAAAGATGAGAGCTGAGGTTGGTAGGATCTTATTCCAGACCAGGTCTAGGAGCATATGGCCTATCTTGTCAGCGATCTCCTCCCCAAGGATGTGATCGATCCTCAGGTATCCGATGTTGCCGTCCAGGATGTCCAGCTTGATCGAGGTCTGGAGGATGGCGACAAGCTGCTCAGGGGGCAATGGTGGCATTTGTGGGGCAACCACAGGGACATAGTTTGGCTCATAGGTAACCTTCAAGCGAGTGTCACTGACTGTGGTCTGCACTCCAGCACTGAGGACATTCGCCAAGGATTCTCCGTCCGGGATGTTGAGAACCTCTGTGTTGCTGCCAGCTGCATCGATCGCCTCCTTCATTCCCGCCAGCTTCTCTGGTGAGCAGTAATTGTTCATGACGACTGTTGCCATATCTACGATGAGACTGGGGGGAAACGCGGCATGGATGAAGAAGACATTTCCCAGAACTAGCAGTGTCGCTACAAGAAAGAGAGCCTTTGCCATGTTTGTCGGTTTAGTCAGACCAAACCTCAGTGGATGGGAAGTGGAGCTGAACCACCTTCTCTAAGGAGGTTATTCGTCAAATGGCACTGTTTTGGCTGCAAGCTTTTTGTTAACACACACATATAAGAGGATTGGCCAACAATAAACCTCTAATCGTATTATCCTGAGTGTTTCTGTAAGGCAACAACAACCTAGTCAAGTAGATCTAGTAACAAGGGGGTGTTTGTGGTATTTGTACAGCTATTTAAAGCTACCTGTGTCACATAGGGATAGCTTTAAAACTGACAAATGTCTAGAAGGGATCAAGGATGGTGAAAATACTGCCAGTGTAAGTCACTTTTAATTTATGAAGCCAAATGGAGTCTTCATAAGTGGAAGTCATTGATGTATGCCATTTGAAAGAAGAAAAATACAATAAAATGCTGAAATAAAGCATGTGAAAACACATGATTGCCATATAATTTAATTTAAAAAAAAAATAATCAAAGCTGATCCATGTCCTGCTAATATTTCTCTAATAGGACCTAGACTAAAGGAATTGTACTGTCAGTAACTGGAAAGTAAATTCAGAACCGTTATTTTATTGTTTCATAAATGGTACACAATTAATAGTAATTGTTCTTTTGGTGAGGTTGTCTCCCTTCTGAAATGGTGTTGAAGTAAGATTTAGTTTAGGTTCGTATGGAACTTGCCCCCTCTGCTGGTAGTTTTGTGGTAAAGGAAAAGGAAAGCTGAAAAATCATCACAGCACACTGAAAAAAAAAACACAATCTAACAAGCAATACATTTGGCAAAGAAAGTAAAACATTTTCAATATTAAAATACATCAACATATATTGAATTTAAGTTAAAATCATTTTCCATGTGTTATTATGGTTCAACAGAATATGTACCTAATAACACCCAGCATGTTAAATGCAATCAAATAGAATAACAGAAGCACAATAATATGGAAGGAAAAAAGGGCAACTTCACATGATATAAATGAAAAATTACAAGTGGGGTAGAAAGGTACAAGGTAATCATATACATAAAAAATAGTGCAATGTAATTCAATTCAAGAAAAATGGGCCATTTTAATAATTTTAAATTGCTTTATTCTCACTGTTCACACTAGAACTAGATTAATTTCAATGGGTTATCGGACTCTTTTACTCTATCTACAGCTCATAAATTCCCTCTTGTAATAAAATAGATTAAATTACTCACTCAGTACTATCCTCTCTGTAGAAGGCATCAGCTGAATACTTCTAATGCAAAAGTACATAAAAGAGATAAAGGTTGTACACACCAAAATGTTCTACCAAAGATACACATGTTATTATTATAATTTATGTTGTTGTTCCTGTTTCTCTCACACTTATTTACTTGTGTAAAGGCGTCTGAGACCGTACAGAGAAATTGCAACTCTAAATCTCTAAATCGGAAACAGAAAAATGTAATTGTTCTTGTGATGTGAACTCTGTAATACAAGGCGACCTCCTATCCAGTTAAATTGTAGGACAAGCTCTCTAATACTTTACTGCATTAAACAAAGGATTAATGACCTACTGTAGCTCAATGATTCATAGGCGACATTGACTAGAAATAACGCATACAAATTGGACTTTGACCTTAAAGTGGTGGTTACACATAAGAAAAATTCCCTAATAGCTAATTTCCTTGCTCTCGTTTTAGCTTCCTTGCTGCTATGATTCTCTTTGCTACAGTAAGAGAGTCACTTGCTTGGGCAATAACATTAGGCTCAACCCCTGAAATGCTCCACAATTTCCCGGTGATTGCACTTAACACAACTTGGTTAGGGATGGCAGCGTACAGGATGCTGTCCCCGATATGATAGGTTCCACTTGACAGAGACCCTCCAATGGTTGGCTCCCCAATGACTGTGGCCCTATTCAGGTCCTTCAATGTCCGGGTGAACACTTCTGCTGCTGAACCTGTCATATGACTGGTGAGGATGTAGACATCCTTGGAGGACTCGTACCTTTGACCCGTGATATGAGACAATGTCATGACCTCTGTCATTGTGGCTGTGGTGCGGTCAAATACAGTGTAAAGATGCTGCAAAGGTTCATCATAAAAAAAATAGGTGCACAAAAGGGGAATAGCTGTTGAATATCCACCAGTGTTGTACCGCATATCAATTATAAGGGTATCTGTGGTTACTATCCTGCTCCACACTGATGTTATCAGCTGAGGCCCAATGGCTTTCAGCACCTCTACATCTGCCATCATGTCAAACCTTAGATAGCCAACATTACCTGGGAGAATGTCGATTTTAAACAAAGCTTCGATCATGTATCCCACTTCTTCAGTGGTAGGAATCTTTATGATGTCATGAAGCGACTCAGGCTCAACATCGCAGGGAAAAACATGAAGACGGTGATCACCTGAACTCTCTTGGAGGTCTGCCGTCAACTGAGATGCCAAAGATTCAAAGTCAACTACTGACCGGTACATTCCCTCAGCCCATTTTCTCTTCAGTACCTTGCTGACCTCTAGTGCGACCTCATTAATTGCATAGTATTTCTCTAGCAGTTCCCCTGCATCCTTTATGAGGGACCCGAGCCCTTGATAAAAGTTTGCAATCTCATGAGCTTGCTCCACAGCTTCCTCAGCTAGCACAATGGCATCGGGAACCACACCACCCCCCAGCCAGCATTCACCATTGTTGTCTAAAAAGTTTATAAATGGGACAGTGATGGCAATGTTTGTCCCGTCTATTTGAAACGTCTTTGAGTGCATCAGATTACCAGATGTTATTTCCCCAATCACTGTGCCAAAATGTATGGACTGTATCAGGTAAGCAAACTCTTCTCCGACACTTGCTGTGTAGTAACTAGTCAACACGTAAACCCCACGTTTAGAGCCGTAGGTCGGGCCTGTGATACTAGACAGAGAGTCATATTCCGTTGTTGTGTTCTGAATTCGGTCATATATTGTGAAGAAGTTGTGTTTTTGGGAAGCATCCTGCAGATAGGACAGTATAAGAGCTAGAGAGGTAAAGGATCCACCAGTGTTATAGCGTAGATCAATAATCAGGTTATTAGTATCTTTGAGGGGTTCCCATACCTTTTTAGCCATGAGTTCTTCTAGTTTAGCCACTGCAGATGACTTGACAAACGTGTCAAAGCGGAGATAACCAGTATTGTGTGGGAGAATTTCCACTTTGAACATTGTATCAACCAGCACTTTTAATGATTCCATGTCATCTGAAACATTGTAAAGTTCAGAGTCCTCCTCTACTCTTGCAGCATCGTCTTCTGTGTATTTGATGGTCAGCCGAGGATCTTCAGATACAGTCTGGAGGTCCTGGTTAAGTCTTACTGCTAGGTCCTCCTCGGATACAACAGAGATTAAGTCTGTAGATTGCAGATGTTGAAGAAGTGCTGGAACTCTGTCAGTGAAAGCATAGAATCTCTCAATAATGTTGGAGATACTTTGCACAACTTTTGGAATGGTACTCCTTACAGCAAGAAGGGACTTGGCTTTAGCAACAGCTTCCTTGGCGTTGACGTTGACCATTGGGGATACACCACTAACTTCCCAACTCTGCCCTGTGATTGGATTGACTGATCTTGCAACAGGAACTGTTATGTAAAACTCTGACTGAGCGATTCTCATCTTTTGGACTTTCACCGACCCACCAGCAGACCTTTCCCCAACTGTGATGGCCCTCTTCAGACTTTTTAATGTATATGCCACTGCCTCAGCAGCCCCCACAGTGCGCTTACTGGTCAAAATAATTACATCTTTCTTCTTACCATACCTTTCCCCATTTGATATTGGCGAAGTCCATAGTTCTCTGGTTGTATTTGAGGGTCTGTCATACACAGTGTCAATTTGAATGATATGCTCAGGATCTGAGAAATAGGATATTATAAAGGGAACACCAGACAATTCTCCAGCTGTGCTATACCTTAGGTCAAAGATAAGTGAATTTGTCTGAGCAACTTTGTCCCAGATGTTATCCCTAAGCAAAGAGCCAAGCTTTGCCGCGGTCTCCACCCCAATGATCCGATCCATCCGCAAATATCCAATGTTGTTGTCCAAGACATCCAGCTTGACAGAGTTTCTCACAAGCCAGACCAGCTGCTCAATGGGGAGAGATGGTAGCATCTTTGGCATCACAGGGACGAAATTGGGCTCATATGACACGGTCAATCGCGGATCGTTCAGTGCCCCTTGTACTCCGGTGGTCAGCACACTTGCCAGTGTCTTCCTGTCTGAAATCTGCAGGATTTCACCGCTGTTGATGGCTTGTTGGATAGCGTCTTGCATCCCGACCAGGTTCTCAGGAAAGCAGTAGTTTTCCAAAAGAATATTGGCCATTTCTAAAACCAGGGCCGGCTGGAATGATGAGTTGACAGATAAAGTACATAGGAGAAGCATCAATAGCAGAGGTGGAGTGTGTTGCGCCATCGCCACAACTCTGTCTTCTCTTTTACTAGGCTGTGTTAGTTTATTCCTATGTGTTGAGAGGGTGCTTCTGGAGGGAACATTGTCAATATTGAGTTTTTTTTTGGACAGCAGCATCATCATAAGAGGCTTTCGTCCTCAATAAACCTTTAATCGCATTATCTGTGGTGCTTCGGCGAGCAGTAAGTAACAGACAAAAAAGGGAGCATGTTTGGGGTCTTATTTTTATTCAGCTCTGCACTTGCTTCATCTTTGTTCAAGGGGCTATTATTACTTACAATTACACTCAAGTCTTATACAGACTTGAATTGTAATTATAATCGTCATTTTTAGAATTCACGATTTGTTATCATATCTACACTGGAACCAGCTCAATGTTTCATGTAAACACAAAACTGTTTTTAGGAACAAGTGAAACATGTTCAGGTTGGACTGACTGATGCAGGAGGCGGATCAGAAACTCTAAAGCTCCTTCTCCCTCTCATTTGCTTTCACATGTCTGTTATGAAGCTTATGGTGGTGCATTTGGTAGCTTTTGGTAGCTTTAGGGATCAAGTCTGGGTTGCTCCACTGCTGACATGATTACACAGTTTGCGTACACGTGGCAAAGCCTTCTTAAAACACATGCAGGATCAGAATTCGGGGAAAAACACACGCATACACATACACACGCATCCACACAACACACTTCCTATAGGAATAACACGTTGGAAGGTCTTTATCTGGATTGAATGATGAATTATTTGCTTGTTCTCCTTGATGTGTTGAAGCAAAGAAATCCCTAAACTGCTAACATCTCTGAAATAATGAACAATCAAAGCAACCAAACATTTCAAGTGTGGAATTTAAGTTCTACAAATTAATTTATAAGCAAGGTTGATCTGTAGGCTGATATTTTTTTGGATACAGTACACAAAATGGAAAGACATAGATCATGTTCATCAAAGCTGCTCTAAAGTAGTCTATAAGTTTCCCAAACCCGAGCGGCAAACAAGCAAAATGCGATTGAGACGTCAGAACTTTTATAGTTTTTCTGAAATTAGGATTAATGTTGCTAATACTTCTACTGTTAGTGTTATGGTTCTATAACAACAGACACTCCAGACACTTTAAACTAGCTTTGTTCTGTCACATGTTGTTGATGTCTGGGTAAACAATAAACATATTGTAAGGCAAAAGCAAATGAGCCAATTATTTTCTTCAGTCATCTTGTCATTGGTGCTATTTTGAGACCAGAGCCATTTCGTGTTACTGACTTCAATATTTGATATTCAGAGCAGACACTTTGCATTAGGACAAAGGTTTGCAGAATTAGTTTGTTTTACATGTACAGTACATGTTCTATTTTGCCTTCATGTGATATTCGTTTTGGCCTCTGCGTGTCCTACAGCTGGTACAATTTTGTCTGTTTCTCTCACGTGAGGAAATTTACAGACAAGCAAAATTAAGGTAGTTAAGGATTTGCCGTGTAATATCATACTGTACATGCAGACTTACTTTTCATTAATTACACATTAAATTAACAAAAAACATATTTACCCTGCAGGAATCGATATGATGTAAAAACTAATCAATTTTCATTTAATAGTCAAACATCAACAGACATTTAACCCTTTCTTGACAGTCTGGTCAAGTGCTTATAGGATATTATGACGCACAGCTGTCTTCACTATCATCTAACGAGCAGTGGGCTCAGGCAGCCACTGACATTTATTGCAGAGATTCAATAATTCCAACTGCTGCTGGGTGTATTTTTTAAGTGTAAAACATCCAAGATAATTTAATATATGAAATATAATGCATGAGAAAAATCATCTTTATATAAATGGATACTAAACATATAGATACAATTTGAAACAGTTTCAATGACTGATTTTTTTGATTCAATTTATTTCAGACATATCAGTGATACAAAACAAAATGAAAAGCATGGAAATACAACAAACAAAAAATATGTTTTCAAAATAAATAAATAAAAGAAAACAAATGATCTGTATTGCTGAGATATGCCTGAAAAGGAGCAGGAAGAAGTATACACTTATTTAATCCTACCCCTTTTCCATAGTAAAAAAAATAAAAAATAAAAATATTTATTAAATTAAAAAAATAAAAATATTTATTATATTCGCTTCTCTTAATCCATATATTCTCTGTACAATTGGCGATACTATATTTGCCATTTACGAACTATACATACATACATACATACAACTTAATATACTAACATTTTTTATATTTTATATATTTATACAATGCATATATCTATATGTATAATTATAAACAATCAATATATCCATATCTACATACATATCTATACAATCGGTATATATATCCATATAATTATAATTTCCTTCTTACTTCACACCCTCATCCCTGTACCTTTTGAAAATCATTGCTTTGAACCTTTTTTTAAACTGAATCATGTTTGGACATTGCTTTAGCTCCATGCTCATCCCATTCCACAGTTTCACACCCCCAATTGAGATGCAATGACATTTTAAAGTCATGCGTACCGCCAGTGCCTTAAAGTTTAACTGTTGCCTCAAATTGTAACCCCCCTCTCGGTCAAAAAAAGTTTTTGAATGTTACCTGGTAGCAGTTTATTTCTAGCTTTGAACATGATTTGTGCAACTTGATATTCAACCAGGTCATTGAACTTTATGATACGGGAATGTAAAAAGAGGAGGTTGGTGTGATCATAATATCCAGCTTTATTGATTATTCTTATGGCTCGTTTTTGTATTGTGACTAATGGTAGCAGTGAGCTTTTGTAAGTGGTCCCCCAGACCTCCACACAGTAATTTAAATAAGGTAAGATCATTGAGCAGTAAAGAATATGCAATGATTTTTGATCCAATAAATGCTTTGCTTTACACAGGACTAAGATGCTTCGTGACAGCTTAGATTTAACATGTTTAATGTGAGGTTTCCAGCTGAGCTTATGGTCTATTGTCACACCAAGGAATTTATTTACATACACTCTTTCAATATTAACACCGTCAATCATAACATTTACGTCATTATTTAAATTACAATTTCCAAAAAACATGATTTTTGTTTTACTTAGATTCAATGACAATTTATTATTGTCAAACCACTTTTTTAATTTGCTCATTTCAGTTGTAATTAACTCCAGAAGCTGCTGCAAGTCCTCTCCCGTACAAAAAATATTAGTGTTGTCTGCATATAACACAAATTGTAAAATCTTTGATGTTTTGCATATATCATTAATGTAGAGAATAAAAAGAATTGGCCCTAATACTGACCCCTGGGGGACCCCACAGGCAATGTCCAAACAAGATGACATATGTTCACCCATCTTGACAAACTGTTTGCTGTTCTGTAAATAACATAATGACTGAAACATGCAAAGATATTTTAATGTTGGAGTAAGAACAATGACATCATTTCTTTTGCGTATGGTGGCGCCTTGCCAAGCTTTATTCTAGTGGCCATCAACCAACCACTGCAAAGGGATAGCAGAGTCAAAATTAAGTCAAAGGTAAGGGCAGCTGCATTCTCATCCCCAATTAATTTTATGATTTAAACAGACAAACATATTTACACCCAAGAACCAGAGAAAACAATGAGAAACAGCAACCTAATCCCTGTGATATAGGATATGGTTCCAAAAGACAAGCAGAATTCAAAGAGAGGTGAATGTTGAATGTGAATGACAAATATAAATACAAATTTACTGGTAATCTCAGCCAACTGCAGATATTGTCAGAATGAAACTTTAAACTGAAACTTGTCATGGTGACTGCTGTACAATTTACGGCATTTGAGCTTTAGTTTACACAGAAGTGTGCAAGGTTTTAGTTCTTCGGTGGACAACCTAGACTGAACATAGAATACCCCGGTTATACATAGACATATTCAAAATAATAAATTTGCCCTTTCTGTGACCATTCAGGGTGACTTTCAAGTGAAACACATGATTGAAAGGTTGACAGGAAAATGTCTGATAAGTTCTGGAACTTAGATCTCAGATCTATTTGCTGAATTATGTTGTTGTGTTGCTTGTTAGTTTGAAGCTGCAGTTAGAAGGTCGTCTTTGGTGGTTTTATGAGTTTTATGCCTCTTAGTACACTGTAGTAACAGCCTGAAGTCAAATAAGTAGGAATTGTACAGAAAAAGACATGAATTCATGCCAAAAAGTTACTAAATGAAGAATATGCTGATTGGATGAAATAAGTAACTACAACTGTATTTGATTTTGAAGATTCTTTATTAATTTCAGGATAATCAAGCCTCAGAAAAAAAATGTAGACATCATGAGACAGTAGAATAAAAACTCCCCACTGGAAGCTAAACTGTTTTTTTTGTTAGCAGCTTAATTATAGATTTGGTTTAAATGTTATTTCCATTAAATCCTGGACAATTTTAATAAACAAATAACAGCCTTACATTATTTTTCATAGCCGCCTTGCACAGCAAACACACACTTTTTTTAGACAGGTTCTCTTGTATGCAACGTCAACAAAACAGCATGCATGTATAAGCTGAACACTCTGTACAAGTCTGTATAACCACTTCTAAACATATATCATTATAAACATATTACAACTACAACAATAGTAATGTACAGATTTACATACAAACTAGCCCAGGATGAAGGACAGCTGTGATTTACCCTGTTAATCTTTCATGAAAAATAAGACGTTGTAGTCCACAAGTTAACAACATGTATGGACTTAGAATTAGATCTTTAATTTATTTGAACATACTTTTTGTTGTGTTTTACATTATTTATTACACAAAAATACACTTTTATAATGTTTTGTTTATCTAGTTTTGTTGAAACCCAGCGAAACGGCAAGCTTTTTATGTACATATAACTTTATTATTAAATTTACTATGTAAGGATATCTGTTTATTTAATTTTTATGCTTGTTGGTGTTAACATGTGAAAAGACATCATTTTAGCGAAGGCCTCAGTTTCCATTGAAATAATCTCAGCACAGGCATGTAAAGCAGAAATGACAAAGAGGTGTAAGGGATTCACTTGAAAGAATAACATAAACAGTAAATTAAATACTTCATACTGTATCATTATTTCATGGTTTACAGTATTAAAATAGACACACAGTATATTTAATTTCAGGAATGCATGAATTGCATTTATTATATTCTCACACTTGCTAGCAGCATGGCTCTTGGATTGTCAATCGGTCCATCACTTTGTTCCAGACTGAAATATTGCAACATCTACATGACATTTTGTACAGACATGCATGGTCCCCACAGGAGGAATCCTACTAACTTTGGCTTGTCTCAAACTTTTTAGTAGCCTCCACCATGGGTAACACATTTTTACATCTCGACAGCTGGGGTATTGATATCAGTGAAATTTGATTCACACATTCATGATCCCCAACTTTTCATCATCGCGCCATCATTGTTTCAAAACTTATAGGTTCATTGGTAATTACCTGCTAAACTAATGCATTTTGCATTGACCTCATCTGTGCTAACTTAAAAAAAAATATATTTTCTTGCCAACACCTTAAAATAAGATCATGAACATGGTAAACAATAAAACAGTAGCCTAAAATATCAGCATGTTAGCATGGTCATTAGCTCAATGCTAACATCAGCATGCCATAGGAACATTCTGATGTTAGCATTTAGCTCTAGGTGTGCCTTTGTACTGACTTACAGAACCACTAGAATGACTGTAGACTTCAGTAGGCTATTTGGAATCTTAACCTACAAGAAGGCATCCATATTTCCCCTAAGACCTATGCTATGCTCCTTCTACTGGACCAATGGAGGGTATAAATATCAGACTGACTTAAATGAAATGCAGCAATAGATCCAATATATTCACCTGTGCTAACACCAGAGCAAACCTACTAACTACCTGCAGCCACACTCTGCCACCTTCATCTCCTCATAAAGGTATCTTATAGTGAGCCGTCCGTTCTCCTGATACATGACTGTGATGGGGTCCAGTTTGATGGGGACGCAGCACGCCATGTTGGCCTTCTTGGGGTCCCTGATGTTCAACAGCGTCTGGATGAGGGCGTGTTTCGACGGGGTGGATTCGTCCGTCAGTGGGTGGTAACAAAGGCCTCGACATTCGAATGCATCATATTCTGGAGGTGCCACGATCCAGCTGTCCCAGCCTATGTCTTTAAAACTGACCTTCAGAGAGGTCCGCCGGCAGTACTCCCTCTCTGCCTTTCTTTTCTTTCTCCGTGGATGCTGAGTCTCCTGCATCTCAGTTGAAAGCTGATCCCCTGCAGCGGCAGAGAGTAGGATGGTTTCTTCTTCATGGAAGATCATCTCTTCTAATTCCTTCTTTGTCTCCCTCCTCCTGCTACCCAGGTCATCTGAGAAGACTATTAAAGCTGCTGAATAGTTATCTCCCACAGACACGCTCATTTTCAAACAGCCTGCACCTTCTTCTACACTTTTAGAAGGCCAACAGTCCTTCCTGTTGACCACAACATCAAAAGCAGTTGCTCCATGGCCCGACTTGATCCATCTCTGAATAGCCTTGGTCACTTCAAATGTCTCCCATGTGCCCTGCGAGCCTTTCACATCTTTGCCAACAAGTAGTTGGGTTGTCGATGTGAAATTGCTGCAATCCACTTCATAGACTTTGACAGTTGCCTTGAAACTGTGAGAGCTGACCCCTGACCTTGGATCTGGGAAGAAGAAGAGCTGTAGTTCAGCATTAGTTATCTTCTCATGGTTGGGGATGCTGATGTTAAAGTGCAGCCTTTCCTTTGACATTGTGCCATTTGTCACAGAGAGAGGGATATCTGTTGAGATATGAAGAGGTCAGAGGTTTTATTTGAAACATCAACTGAGATTTGTCAAACAGAGATTACATTTTCCTAAGAAATCAGTACATGTATCCATGGTGTATACTGTTGCCTATATTATTTTGACTTGCACACATATTTGGTTAAGTGTAGGCTAATTACCAAAAAATGGGAAAATAAAATGTATCCCTTCATAGTGGTCTTCAGAGAATGTGAATACTTGGTTCCAACTGAATCATTTTAGTTCTAGGTTAATTAGCTTACACCATCTGCATGAATGCTAATTAGAATAGCTTGCTAGTTTACATTTTTTCTGTGAAAGCTCAGTTGATTGGGCGTTCCACCCCCGGGTCGGGCCCAGCAGCAAACCCGGGTTGGATTCCCGCCCGTGGTCGTTCTATGCATGTCACTCCCCTCTCTGCCCCATTTCACCTCTGTCTTTCTGTACTGTCAATAAAGCATAAAATGCCAAAAAATATCTTAAAAAAATAAATTAAAAATAAATTAAATATGTTTCTCATTGGCCATATCTAGGAAAATAGCCAACAAGTCTTTGGAAGCATTAATTAGGCTTTCATGGTTTGATAAATTATTATATTGCAATCATCAAAGCCAAATATGCTCAGTTCTTTTTGGAGCAATCAATCAAGGGTTTGGGGTCCCCAAACCCTTGAGTCATTAGATTAATCTGAGGGTCGATTTACTTTTTTCAATAAATGAATGGCCTTAAATTGGCCTTTAATTGTTCTGTAATGAGAGGTTGCAAGTAGACATTGATCCACTTTTAAGGGGTCAAAAGTGAAAAATGTTGGGAACCACTGATATAGAGATTTATACAACGTAAAATTAAAAGCTAAACTGAACAATTTTATTATTAAAGAAATGTGCCAGGAGAATTCTCACTAACTGGCCTGTTTTTCTGTAGCTGTGAAAAATCTCTGTTATATTAAAAGTGAATTATATTGACCAGCTTATATAAAGAAGATAGCCTAAGCTATATACAATTGGCAGGTAGGGATTTACAAATATTTGTATTCAGTCTTTGAGTAAGGAGGTTACCAAATGAAAGACAAATCTTTCTCTGTAATCAAATAGTGTCTCCCTCCCATAAGCTAGAAAGAAGTTAACTTCACATTGCATTACACTTATTTCAAAGTCATACACTGTTCATGTACCTTGCACAGTGAAGCTTCGTATGACATCAGACTGAGGGATTGTTGAGCAGTCCGAGGCGTACTTGTTGTAGAGCTCCACCATGAACTGAGGAGGGTAGATCTTGCCTTGCTCCTGAGGAACATCGGACAGGTTGAGTTGTCTCAGAAAGCCCTCCTTCATGGTTCCCAGGAGGTTCTCCATCCTGGAGTCGTTGTCTTCCTCCTCTAGAAGGTCCTCCTCTGACAGGCGAGAGTAGAGTGCCTCATGGTCCTCAGTCTGGATGTCATTATTGAGAGGTTTACAGGTGCAGATGCCAATAGAAACCACCAGACTCAAAAACACCTGGAACAGGAACGATCTGGTGCTCTGCATTTTGAAATAAAATTTCTTTTGAGACACTGAGCTCGCAAAAACTTCCCGGCTAGAAAACAGACTTTGCGATGGCAAGGTTTGAAAATGGATATCCCCAATGAAGGGACCACAGTCCTGAGGTCCGCTCCCATGCTCCCAGAGTAAACAGGGGGACTTGTTTCGACCAAAATAGTAGCTTGGCCATGCTTATCACTGCCATTGATGCCTTCTTTTAAGCCTGTTATCATTAGAGGGCTGGCTGCTAATGAAGACACTGTAAACACTTGATGGCGATAATGAGAGAGGCACTGGAAACTGTGAGGTTACTGACAAGCAGACATTTCCATAAAATGCCCTTTCGCTTGAGGGTGAAACTGTTGAGGCCAGTGTAAACTAAACATTTAAAGGAAACACAACGGTACATTTTGAATTCTTAACTGCCATCATTGCAACATATTTCCAACAGCTAAGTGTTTTTTAACTTGTATCCAACCAGAGACATACAAATGTTCCAGATACCAAAATGTGATGAAGGCCGATGACGATGACTTTGATCCCTTTGAATGAACTGATAAGGAAAATATAATATATTTGCCAGACACAGATAGTTATAGGAATGTGCAATTTTTTAAGAGAAACATTTTTGTAAACCAGCCAGAGAAATAGAGAAGTCACAAGTGCAACAAGAAGCACTGTGCATCAAGGGTTTTAAATTGTACTTCATTTACAGTTTTATGTCACTGGTCAAATTTTAAGTAGGCTGCCAATTCTCTAGACTAAAGCACATTATTGCAAAAGAAACACATTTTACGCACGCCTCCTTCATGCCTGTAGAATAATTTGTACAATAACATGTTCACAGCGATAATGCTATGTTAAGCATGGGCGTAAGGTATACAACAAAACACAAAAACTACAAAACAAAATTGTGATCCCTTAAAACGTTCAGTATTCAAAACTATACATTATAAGCAAAGACAGTTAAAAAGAAATTGCACAGATTTACAGTAGCTCTGTTCTGACTTACTCCAAGAATTTTCCAAAATAGAAAAGAAACAAAGATGTAGGTTACTTGTGGGGGAAAACATGTCAACTGTGTTCCACAAATAATGGGATTGAATTTTCACCATCGTTTTTCTCTACTGTATTTCCAAGAGACCACCCTGTTGAACAAGCAGTGTGGGTGGTACATTAGGATCGGATGTCTATCCAAGGATTTTCTGTAGCTGAAGTCTATGTAGTTTAGTTCATCCATGATGGCTATCACTAAAAATTCTGTTTATTCCAAGTAAACAAGACACATAGAATACATCACTTCCTTCGCTCTCCAGGATTATTTTAAGCTAAGAGCAAAGAGACAAAGAGTGCTTGAATCAGCACATAGAAACATTTTTATGAACTGATACAGGTTCATAAAGTAAATATATAAAATATAATGATGCATTAGAGCAGAGATCATTTAACATCACTAGCAAATAACGAAGACATGATGCTGATGGCTTTCACCACTACATCCTATGTATGTCTGAGATGGATGATGGGATCTGCCCTTTGCTGCCCTAACCACAAGCCACTGTGTGTGGGGACATTGGCCTCAGTGTGGCCTATCTTGGAATTCCTTCCTTTCACCCATGCAGTCACTCAGTGCTTGGTTCATGCGGGGTTTCATAAAAATCCTTTTATTCAAGCATCTCAGAGTTCCTCTCTACGGAGTCAATCAGTGATGAAAGGCGACGGCAAAAGCTACTGGCATGGATACAGCAAATCATTTAGGCATGCAGGAGGAAAACAAAACACCGCAGGGAAAACCGGACAGAGGAAGATCTTTAGTCATATTACTTTAGGCCAAAATAATGGGTTGAAACACATGCTATAAAAACCATTTAAGGTTCATTAGAGTTTGGCCAATAGTCTATGGCAGATATTAATATTATACTGAGGCATGCAAGGGCCAATGTTTGATCCCAATACTCAACACAAAATTTAAACCATCATGTAATGTTTAAACTCTCCCGCTACCTATCAAAGTTTAAAGCTCTTTAAAGCAGCATTTATATTTTGGCTACTTTGGGGCAGAAGACAAAAGTATTCACACAACATCATAACCTTCTTACATTGATATAGCAAACTTTTAGGTCAAAATCGTATTTAGTCCAAATTTCACTACGGTTTTTTTCAGACTTCTTAACCATACCGTTATATGGTACTTAAAACATGATATAAAAGAATATGCAATCTAATGTATATAAGATGAATGTTAATGTTATTTATGGTAAGGTTGATGTCAAATGTACTCAAAGTATATGCTTTATATACTTCTCTTGAATCTAAGAAAGTCAATGAGTACCTCTGACAGTATGTACAAATTAGTTTATTTCCATTATGTATATGATTTGTTAAAACACACATCACATAACTATTCAAATACACTATTAGCCATACAATTATAAGGTAGAATACATTTATCCCTTTTTCTTTTTTTACCAACTATGGAAATTTTCTATTTTATTACAAACTTTACACATCATCTTTGATAAAAACTGTATTGATGTATTCAATTGAAATACTGAATAGCCACAGAAACACTAGAACTTTCTCCTTAAAAATGTTTCGGTCCATTACATTTTCCCAAAATGCCCAACAGGTGGCAGCAACGCACCATTTCTCCTCTGTGCTGCTACATAGCAGAAACAAGCTACATAATGCTTGCAGTTCATTAAATCTGAGAAGCTGTCAAAATACACTCATTATATACAACATATAAACACATGAATATTATATATTTCTATGAAGATATTACCTCTCATGCATGAAAAACAGTTCTGGCTAATATATGGGAGGTGTTTAATGACAACAATGTGTCACTCTATCTGACACATCACACAAGAATAAGCCATACCATTTAGTCTGCATTAGTAACTACACTATTAACATGAAAAGGGTTGATTAATTTGGTAGGATCTATACGTGCTGCCATGCAGCCTCTGTATCCTTCCTGAGTCTGTCAGTTAGTGCGCAGTTCATCGGTTTGTCCAGAAATCTTAAAGACGGGCCAGCAGCAGATACTGATGAAACTGTTGAAATCCACAGTCCAGAAAATCAAGTCTTATATTGTCTAAGTATAAAAAAAGGCAAAAATCACTTTATAAAAGTGAAAATGTGCTGAAAAAGTAGGGAAAAAGTTCATGAAGATCTACCTGCAGATTTTAGTGCCTAACTCCAATGTCCAATCGGTCACTACATATACAATTTAAGACCATTACATACATGTGTTTGTAGGAAGTGCACTTCTTAAAACTGCTTTTCGATATGACTAGTCCAAGATTCAGAAAAATTTCACAGTCTCAAGACCTAGAGCCCTGCCAGTCGTATCAGTTAATCCTCAGCTGCACTGCCGTACTCTTCGATGTGGATCTGCCTACATGCAAGTCTTCATTAACGTTCATCTTCGTTGAGTGCATGTCCGGCCCTATCGACAGGCACAAGTATCCACAGACATGCCCGGGTAAACCTTCAGCACTATATTCCTGTTTGGGTCGAGGAAAAGAACGCTGAGAGAACTCATCTTCTCTGGAACACAGCACGGTTCGGGGACACCGGGGACGATTCCGACAGCTCTGACGATGCTTTGGATGGTGGCATGATTGGAAGGACGCACCACCTATAGGGAAATTAAAGGTAGTAAGAGGGATTTTTACCAATACAACTATTTCAATATACAATGACATATCCAAAAAAGGCATCACATTCTGTACTACAAAACATGCAACCTAAGTCCTAATTTGGGAGACTTAAAGGTGGAGACAGAAATTCTGTAGAATGTCAAAATCACTTTTGTAGCAACATGCCTGTTTACAGAGCCTGTAGTTGTAAACAGGCATGTTGCTACGGTGGGCCAAGTGTGTAAATACACCTTGTTTACATTCCTGCTTACAGAGCCTAGGCTGTGTATTAACGCCCAACTTATTTTAAAGTTCAGACACACAACAGACAGGTAGCCAGATCATGCAGAGATATTCACTGATTTGACTTTGACAACAGGCACTCCAGAATCGCTGACTCCAACTTTTATCACACCAGTGCAGCATTAGTTGGGTTTGTGTCTGTGATTTTCTGTTAACCAAATTTAAAACTCAAATGAATCCAGTTTCTCAAACTCACTTTGGGGATGGGGAATCCACAGGTCCCGGCGCAGTAGAAGGCATCAAAAGACTTTGGCGCCAAAACCCACTCGCTCCAGCCGATGTCAGCAAAGTCCACCCTGAGGTAGCGCCTGAAGCAGACCCTGGGCTCGCTCCACTGTCTCCTCCTGGCCTTTTTCATTGTCCTCTCATCGAAACTCAGCACCTGGGGCTTACTCAGGCCATTGCTGCTGCCTTGACCCTGCTTCTTTCCCGGTTTGACTGACGCTTTGGCTTTTGCTGGGAAGTACGTGTTCTGCCACAGTTCGTGATTCTTCAAGGAGTTAAACTGGACCTCTGGGATGTCGTTGGTTTGGCTCTGGAGATTGAGCTCCCTCCGCATCCTTGAGGCAGAGGCGGAAGCTGAGGGGGGCGCATCCTCGCCTATAGGGAAGGAGCCGTACCGCTGGAGTGAAATAGCCACACTGTTCGGCTCGTCTATGGCTTGATCATCGGCGTATACCAAGATGTATGGAATGTTGGCTGGAGAGAGCTGCTCTTGGGTGGAACTAGGGAACTTATTGGTCCCGATACCCATTTCAAACTCCACCGTGACTGCAAGCTCTTTGACATCCCTGGCGTGTTTCACCACCGCTGTTACGTCCCTGGTTTGCCAAGAGCCTTTCTTGAACGGAGCCAATGTTACATTTCCCAGCTGTGTTGCAAAGGCTGAGTTTGAGGACAATCCATGGAAGAGAATCTGCGGGGATGGAGAATGGGGATGCTGGAAGCTGGAGGACGGGTGGCGAGGCCTTCGGAAACGCCACGGTCGCTGGTGGTGGCGGGGCCGCTTGTAGAGGAAATGAAAAGAGGCAGTGAGGATGCGCTCTGATTCTTGGATGGAAGACAGGTTGAACTGGAACACTTCCTTGCCATTCAAGACTCCTGGGGGGTTTGAAAATAAAAGAGAAGAAGAATGAAACGATTCACTAGAAAAAACACATTTGTCAATTTAATAACCCTCGGAGTAAAACAACCTTGGTTTTCTTCTGTCTTGCATTTGTCTATTGGCTTTTAAAAAGCATTTATAAACAGTGATGTGATTGCTGGTTCAACCACACGTTTTGTCAAATAGATGCAAAAGCCTTGAAGGAGGAATCTCTCTCTGAAATGAACGATAAACAAGACAAAAGCAATTAGAGTTGCTGCCTTGAAGCTTTCCCTCTCTCCTCTTTTTCCTCCTCTGTTATCTCATTCTGTCAATGTGCAGGGAGTTGTAAACAATACAGGAGGACATATACTTGAAGACAACTCAGAATGCCTGAGGACCTTAGTGCAATACAGTATATGCCATTATATTTGTGTCACTGGGTACCTGATTATTGTCTTCTCCTTTACGCAATAAATTGATGCAGAAAAGGCGTATGAAAACGCACCAAAATGCAGGAAATTTAGTGTTTGAAGCTCGAAATTTAAATGCAGACAAGCCCCAGACACCCCCCACTCAATTTTCCTCCCCCGTTGTTGAAACGAAACCTACGCCCATGCTGTCAAGATTGACTGACAGGAAAAGCAGCATTGAAAATATCTTCCGTTTCTCGACACATCTGACTGACATAAGCAGCAGCATGGAAAATATTAAGCGTGTCACGTTTAAGTGCCTGCCTCACGCATGACCAAAAGCCTCATCCTAGATCGCTATACACTTGAAGTTCAATCCCTCCACCACAGCCTGCAAGACAAACATTGGACCGGTCCAGTGGGTCTGTTGTGGGCATATGGAAATGCTTATAGCAGAAAGAGCTCCTCTGAGGCTTTTCGCTGTGCAGCCTGTGTCTGGGTGTGATAATAGGCCCTTGTCTAACACCTAAGCAGTTGCAGCTACCGGGTACCTAACAATGCTCAGTGCTTAAAAGTCCCACATTTTACTAACTCATAGCCCTGACTGATGTTCAGTCAAAAGGGGAACAGAAGTTATTGTGTGCTTGCTTCAAAACACTTATGTTGAGGATATTGCACTGATGAAATAATCATTAAAAAAATACACGTTTTCAAGGTAATATTTTATGCACAATATTTTACTTTCCCAGGTTTCATATAATAACTGTCTGCATATATCTGTATTTTCAGTTTGCTAAAGGTTGACCTGTAATGAAATATGTAACAAAAATAAGTCTAACAAAAGTGGGAAAACAAATATGAGATTAGGAACACTTCAAATTTCATACAGTAACTATTGAGTAAAAAAAGACGTGATTTATTTCATACTGTAAAAAGAAATAGACTATTTTTTGTGCTGATTTACCTTTTACTGTTTTATTTTAATTTATCTTGGAAATAAGCATTGTGTCTATTTTCTACAAGCTGTGATGTATTATAATGACCAACAATAATGAATAATTATGACATAGATCACAGGAAAGCATGCTTGAAAAATACATATCCAACATCATTTTTGTGAAAGCTGACAAATTGTGATCTTGTTTCTCTTTTACACTTTTTGGATAAATTCACAAAAAATAGGCTATTTGTAAGTCATATTAATGCCAATAACCTGAAGACACATAATTTATTGTAAAGAATTAACCTATTCTATTTATTGTTTTACACAATATGAAAACATCCCTACGTACACTCAAATCAGTAACTATTGTTTCAGGAGACAACAGCTCTCTCCAGCAAAGCAATTTTGTTCTTAGGAATAAACGCGTGTGATCACTCACTCGGGACACCTTTCAAGCTTCTCACGGTGTTTCCGTCCCTCTGGCTCTGCGGCTCCTTGCTGTACTTCTCGTACACTTTGAACATGTTGATGGAGACCATGTCCCGAGTTGCGCTCTCGCGCGCAAAGACGCGCTGCTCCACAGCCGGTCGGACATCGGCACCTTGACGCGCGGCTTCACCGAGCTCCTCAGACACGAGTTTACCCCAGCTCCACTCCAGGATCAGTAATAAATACAGAGCGTGAAAAATCCAGCTCGCCATGGATGATTTTCTAGGTAATGATTCCATTAAAAAGAAACGTGGAAGAAATTATTTTTTGAAAGGAATCAAATAAATGCTGCACTCCCGTTTTCTCGCTGGTGGTTGCCCACCCAGACCTTCAAGCCGTTATCCAGGTAATCCGTGTCAGACCCGCACTCCACGGTTCACGGTCTACAGCTGTTTCTACAATGGGAGGAGATGGGGGGTGGACGCATGCATGAAGCTCTGCTGCTGGATGACAGATGGTGACGCCTCGGAGCGAGCAGCCAACGAGAGACTTGCACTACGTGAACTGCTCAGAGTTTTGATTAGCAGCAAAGTCAAGATCAGATCAGTTCTTTTATTTGAATTTTGAGATAAAGATGATCATTAGATGGGCTTTAGTATAAATATATAGATGCAAACAGACAAGGTATTGTAAAATAAACACCTAAATGAACATATGGATATACTTTTATGAAAGAGGACGTTATGGAAGCAAAATAGACAAAACCCTCAAAATTTACTAGTGCATAAAAAAGTAATGTTTTTGCCTGCAATGTCTCACCTTAAAGAGAATCTGGATGGCTATAGATATCCACAGCTGTAAATAAAGAAAGTGTGTATTTTGTGATTTAAAGGTGCTCCAAGGAACTTTCAGTTTGTGTTCATTCTTGCATCCCCTTTGGACAAAAGCGGTAGTTTTCTTTCTAGCACACCCATGACAAAGGCATTAAGAAAAGCTATGTTAAAATAGCATTCTTAACACTGACGGTCTCGTTTGCTGTTACATGCAATTTATGACCATCAGAGGAAAATTTGACTGTTTCAGAAATATTTAAAAGTTCCTCGTAGCACCTTTAAGGGACCCGTCAGGAAAGCAGCTCGTCGAGATGAATGACACGTTTTTGAGCAGTAGTTTGATTGACTGCTCGGCTGGCTTAACTACCTGCCTCAACGTGAAAATGTGTCATTTTGTTGCTTGACAGCTTCTTTTAGACTAGAGGAAAGGAACCGCCCTGACTTCTGTTCAGGCGTCTCCTCTTCTTGCTGTGTTTCTGTTGCGGCACAATAGTTTCCCTGTGAGGGGGAGATGGCAGTGGGAGTAAAGACACCACAGGTCAGACAGCTATTAAAATACCTCCTACTGGTCCTGAGGGGGATTCACAAGGGGCTCTTTGACACAGACGTGTCGGATAAAGGATTCTGTTGGGACTGGGGTCCCCTTCAGTAAAACACTGGTCTGTGTAAAGGTCGGGCTGCCTCAATGAAAGAGCCAGATAGCATCTGTCTCCTGCCAGGGAGCTATCAAACTATGTTATCACTCAGCAGGGTTGTCTAATTGGTTCTAATGGAGTTAGAAAAACTAATGTTGCTCTTGTGAGTTTTTCCTTTTGATGGTGTAAAGTTTTTTTGAGAGCAGCTTCAAAATAAATCCGCGTGGATTTGGGGAGTAGGAATTCTGTTACACTGACATGCCTGTCGAACCCCCTTTTTCAGACTGACTTCAGTAGTAAAACAAAAGCATTAATCACCCTAAAACAACCAATGCTTATGCTTTCCTGACAAGCAGCGTCTCCTGGTCGTGCGAATAATGACTCCTCTCTCTGCATGAGCTGGATTTACAGCTGCCCTCTTGGGAACTGGGGCCAAGGAAGTAGCTCTATGTTGTTATGGTGCCCAACAACCTCTTCAGAAGGAGGTCAGGGAAGATGGTTTGGGGGCACAAGGGGCAAGACTTTGATATTGGAGCCACTGTTCACCTCCAACCTGCTACCAACGGCAAAATGAGTTAAACATGACCACAATTTTTTCCTGACCATGGTTGTTTTTGTCACCTTGACTTTACTTAACCTGGCGATAGCTCGGGAAATAATATTTTTTCGACTGTAAAGAAAAAACTACCTATTTTGCTGGAGGACATTTAACCTCCTACAAGCCACTTTTAAATGTTTGTGACAGTTAAATGTTTCCTCTGATCATTTTTGATAACCTGTAACAGCAAACAAAGCTATAAGTGAAAAAAACACTATTGTTATTATATAGGCTAGTTATCATACATTTCTTTCCTCGGGTCTGAATCCCCACCATCCCAGACAAAACGATTTACGACAGACATTAACATCCTGCGTTTCCCGAACTCTACTAAATCAGAGTCCACTTTCCTTCACCATTGTGATATTAACATATGGAAATGTAATGTCTATGTAAACCCCGGTCACCAATACCCTTAATACCAAATATGTGACAAGTGAATATGAAAACTAATATTGTTATTAACAATAGTTATAGCCTATAGAATGATTGCCAAACCCTGTTAAAATTAGAGTGCCGTAATAACTAGCCTTTAACCTGATGACAATTATTTAAAATAGCCAAGGCCTACTTTGAACAGAAATTCTATTTACAAAATATAAATCTATAAATATGTAGGCCAAGGCTATTTGAAACTTTGGGAAGGTGAAAATGTGTTTAACTATGACGGAGTATTAGGGCCACGTTGAAAAAAAAAAAAAGATTTTCAAGAATAAAAGTCTTAATAAGGGGGGCGCCCTTAGCTCAGTTGGTAGGGCGTCCCCCCCATGGGCCTCGGCCAGCAGCGGACCCGGGTTCGATTCCAGCCCGCGATCGTTCTCTGCATGTCACTCCCCTCTCTGCCCCATTTCAACTCTGTCTCTACACTATCAATAAAGCATAAAAATGTACGAGGTTAAATGTGTTTTTTTTTTGAGAATAAAAGATGTTATTTTGCAAAAATAATAGTAGTAATCTTATGAGAATAAAGTCATAATTTTACAGGGGGAAAACAATGCAGTAAAACAACCCTCTTCCTCCACAAAACAGAACATTTCCTCAAAGTCCATGGGATTCTTATTTCTGAACAAACACAGTTTTTTGCACATTCTTTTTTAAAGTCCTGATACGTAGGCCTTTATAAGGTAGTGCATATGGGCCAATTTGCATATGGGCATATTTCGTTATCTGTGAACCTATATCAAGTAGCCTTCAACTTCACAATATGTTCCACGTTCCTCATTTTAATGCAGGGGAAAATATTTCTGACATTTCTTCTTCTCTCAAGGCACAGCCTGAAACTACCACTTTATTATCATAAAATACAACTTTAAATCTTGTAAAATAACTAGGCTACTTTTAATCTCGTAAATCCTTTTTAATTTATTTTTCTCAACGTGGCCCTTATAGCCTTCTCTGTCGTAGTTTGGAAACTTGACTTTATAAATAGGCCTACTTAATTTCAAACTTTATTGACATGACCCACGTTTATCAAGCACTTGAACTCGCCCAGACTGAGACGGATGTTTGTCTGGACCGGACCCATGGTCAATAAAAGCAGCAGCTATGTGCTATTGAAAGCCAGATTCACCTACCCATTACTCTCACACCAAATACCTGTGGTGGTTACAATTCTGCTGCCGTTAATCAAAGAAAAATATTGGCGAGTTAGTGTGATGATTTTGGTTTGTGTATCTAAGGATAATGTTTAGCAAAGCTGCTTTCTTGCTAGCTTAGCGACGTTAGCATTAGCGCCGCGACTAGCGCGCTAGCTATATTAGCACGGTTAGCATGAGCCATGTTAGCGCTGGCTTGCTTCATAAGTAGCTTTACGATGCAATGGTAGCAAGGAGTAAAGATAGTGTTAAACATTAAGTGAATTAATGTAAGCATATTCCATAAAAGTGCCTGTTGCTATTTCAGGCTAAAATAAGCTAATGCTGAGTCTATGCAATGTGTTCAATGGACATAGAAATGACATGGACTTAGATTGAAAAAAACAATGCCAACTTGTTAAAGCTTCAATGAGAATTTTATTTGATTAAGGTTATAGATATTTCAGTAAAGCAATCCAAGGCAGGAATATGCTAGATGAAAGAAAAACAATGCATTAGAATTATTTTGTGATTATTCTCCTGTCTTTGTGGGCCAGGTCTTTTGTTTCCTGTGTCCATCAACTGGGTGATTATGCAAGATTCCTGGATTCATCAGCCCTACTGCTTCCATTGGAGAGGAATACAGTTTGTCTCGGAGTGACGAGTGATGATTCAAATGTGCAAGGACAATCATGTTTAATTGCCGAATGTCGGAACATGAGGATTTCAACACAGAGGTAGGACAAACCTGTTCAATTGTCCCACACGACAGAACACAAGGATATACTATCCTTGGTGATACAGTACTATTGCATTATACTTTGACAGTCAATTATTTTGTAAATAGCTGAGCCTCCTTAGCTGAAGTGGTGCGTCGATGCTGATGCACAAAATGAACTGATGTTAACTTCAGTAGCCCCAACTCATTGAACTGGGTAATTTGATCCAAAAGCTTTATTGATACGATACAATTGATTAATTACAATGTTTACTTGAAGGGTAAGTTTGCACTTGATTGTTAAGGTCAAATTCAGTAGATTGCTCATTCAGCCTTAAGATATTTTCCTAAATTTACTGGGTGGGACTTGTTATCCTCTTCTTTGGGACATAAAGGTTATTATAGCTTTTGGCAAATTTCTACATTCATATTAGTTTTTAAAAATTCAAGTTAATGCAGTTAGAGCAATATTTGATAAATTTTGAAAACCCCATGTGCTTTAAAGTTGGGGTTTGAGTTCATAAGTGAACTGGTTGGTACAAGAATTTGAAATTATTTTATAATATTAAAACAAAAAAGCTCTTAGCGGCACCATAAAATATGAGCTATAAAATGGTCCTAACAAACAAAATAGTTAATGGTGACTGATTAAAATCATAGTTAACTAAACTAACATTTAAAATAATTTAAATAATTTAAAGGAAAAAAGTACAAAATAAAATAAAGTATTTTCCACACACAGGCTCTACTTGGGTGGCCCGCCACACAAAGGTAAAGACCCACTCAGGTAGAAAAACGCGTATTGCCTTATTTCCCTCCCACAAATAAAAATCAACAATCAACAATGTCATTTTATAGCGCACACAGACCAGGCGTCACCCCACCCGGACCCACCCCCATGTCAAGGCACGTGCGTGACACAGCGTCAGCGATTAACTTCAGACTGAGACGTACTATATCCCATTCCAGAGACACGCGGTCTATGAAGGGTATAGCCTGTGAAGGCCGAACGAGCGTTGTTAAACGAGACGGTCTCCGCAGGTCTCCGTTTACGGGCATTTCCGGTTTGCGCAACAAGCCGTTACCTTGCGTTACGACTCGCGGCTCCTGTGCTGCCTAGCAACCCTGATAGCTGCCAACGGAAACAGCCTTGTCAAAGGAGGAAAAAAGAAAAAGAATTTGCCTACCAGACGAAAAAAAAAAAAAGGTACAAGAAGAAATAAAAGAAAAGACAAGAAAAAAAGAAGATAAAGTTAAGAAGACGGAGCAACACGTTGCTGTTTTGTTATTTTTTATTTTATTTTATGCCATCTCTGAAGAAAACGCAATGAATCTTGGGATATGTTGGGCCGCGAAGGATACATCTGTTGGACTCTTCAAAACCTTGAAACGAAGGGTGCATTTCTCGGCCGCATAGGAAGGACCCTTCCAAATGGAACAAGCCTTTGCGCGCCGCTATGACGCAATCGGTCTTCAAATGCAGCCTTCGTAGGCCGCGACCCCTGAATTGAGGTTCACCGATTGTTTACTGTTTCTGAAGTAAGTAAAACATTGTTCATAAATTGAAAGCACTTAACTTAGCAGTTTTCTTGTATTTGATGCCAAAAAATAATGCCTTGTTGTGTTAAATGTGTTATCCTTAAAGTAGGCTACAATGGAATGTTAGTTAGACTGACTGTCTAACCTATATGTATTGATTCTTTCACTGTATCGGGCAAAACATTTAAAGCCGACTGCTTTCTAACAGTTTCGCTTCCAAAACGCCCCAAGTCCGCTGAATAGTTCTGAAGAAACAATTTTTTTTACATACGTGATATTGCTTTCCTCTGTCTTTTCACTGGTCCTGTTGTTTTGAAATAAGACACCGTCCATGGTCCAAAATGAACAAGTGCGCTAAATGTGAGGGGCAGTCATGTTTCCCAGCCTCATCATTACAAGTTGCTTCATATTTACACCTGTGAACCGTCATGAAACATGTGTTTTCAGGCATACGTACGGTAAGGGTGTGCAATATTAGAAAAAATATCTCGATATATTGTGGGATTTTGCGGAATAATTGACGCCTGCTTTGAGTGAAATTCATATTTCTGTCACCATGAATAGAGAAAGCTGCACTCAGCATCTGGCATTAACGTTTGGATAGAAGAATCAGTTCCATCCCCAAGTCTGGCACCAAATCTAGTTGCACTCTTTCTGACGCTATTGATGTTCCAACTTTGTGCACAAGATTGTCATTGTCTTCCACTTCCTATCGATTGCCGAACCTTTGCTCTTTGGTTTTGGGTACTGAGACAAAACCAGACTTTTCCCCACGGATTTGAGTAGATGCAACCGCTGAGACAAAACGGCCTCACCACTGTGATTAGCCGCCACTTCAAAGGTAATTTAAACCCTCATGAGTACTTGTCACACTCATAGCAAACTTCACGAGACCCCTCACTTAACGGCTTTCCTGCAACAGGAGAAGCAGAGAAAATGTCAGGGCGGACATTTAGACAGACAGGGCTCATAATTTGTCGAATTGAAAACCGTTATATCCAATGATCATAAATTCTCAATGATCATAAAGTCACCTCATTATGGTGGTTTGTAGCGGGATCAAAGCCAGGCTCTGTGTCCCAAACACGTCAGCCTGGGAACCAAGGTAGCTGCTAAACAAGTTAGAGATTGTAGAGAGCAAGAGAAATTGAGCATAGAAAAATAGTCATAGTTAGGTCTTAGCACTAATACTAAAAGCAACTTAAGACTTAAATGGTCCATGAGGACATTTGCCGCCTAACCTCTCTTTTTCTTCATGACTCTATTATAAGTGTCAGTTAAATGAGAAGTTTGAGATTTTGACAGCTAAATTGAGAGGCCTTTTAAAGCTACTACGAGTAAGTCGGCATGTTGGCGACACCTTTGAACAAAAGCGGTAGTATTTTTACGACGCCAGCTGTCGTGAAGCTGTTTGCTAGCTCGTGCAGGGAGTGTGAGATTCAAATAATCAGGAAGCAATATAGTGCGTGTCCGTGTGTTGAAAGTGTGAGGGACTCTTTTCGGCTCGGTGAGAGTGGTTAGTGACACAGCATCAACTACACCTGCAATGAGTTGATCCATTGTCACCTCTCACGGAGCTGAACGAGTATGTGTCCCCACACAAAGTGAATGAACGAGAGACGGCAGTTAGTTATGGATCACTATGAGGTAATGTGTTAATGTTGTTGTAAATAATGACTATTTCAGATGAATAATGGTCATCTGATGATGCTGGTGAGGCAAAGTAAACTTTGTTTTAGTAGGCTACCGCTCATTCATTTAGGAGTAAACACTGCAGTCTAGTTCACTCCGTGAAATTGTGTATACGTTGCTTGGCAACGCCCTCCCGCCCGCCTATCACTCTCCCTTTTAGCTTTTCTTCATTGCATTTTCTTTTTTTTTCTTTGATGGTTCAGCCTCGTTATCAGTCATTATGACGACAAACAACTGTCTCAAACAAGGCTCCCGCTCCCCTAAGGTGACCAGATCGCATTTCCATTACTTTTCACACGTCCCGCGGCGCCTGTTGTCCTGGTCAGTGACCACCTTGACAAAGACATTTCCTGGGGGAAAACACTGCTCAGTGTTGCCAACTTAGCGATTTTGTCGCTATCTTTAGCGACTTTTCAGACCCATCTAGTGACTCTTTTTATAAAAGCTACTGGCTACATATCTAGCAACTTTTTCTGGTGTTGTTGGAGACTTTTGGAGTTTCTGTCGCTAAAGCACACGTGTATCGCTCTTAACTCTTCTCAACGAGCAGCGGGTGCCTCTATCCCAAAGCACTCACAGGCGGCCGAGAACTTGCGCAGCAGTCCCTCCCTGCTTCAGTCAGAGCAGGTGATGTGCATCCCTCGGTAGTGTTTCGTTAGCATCCCTATTAGCAGTTGTAGTAGCATTGATTGATTTTTGCAAGAGAAGAGTAAAGGGAAGAGGAGCTGCGCAGCGCTCAAAGCACTTCTGTCTGCATGCAGTGACGTAACTCCTCCCATGTCAGTTGCACGATTGCATCATCTGCGATTTTTAGTAAACATAATTAGACGATCTGAAAATAAACCCGATTGCCCAACCCTAGTTGAGGTTACAGAGACTTAACAAGATACATAGTGTTGGTTTTTAGCTTCGGAAGGGCTTAGGTTTTATCATTTTTGCTGGGCTAGCTGTTTTTCTACTTTCTGCTAGTGGCATCAGTCTTCTAATCTAACTCTCGCCAAAAGCAAGATCGCCAAAAGCTAATTTCTTTACGTGTCAAACTGTTCCGACTTTATCTTGGGGGTCACTAAAGCTATAAAGGTTGAGAAGCTGGTGCTGTCATAAACTAATATAAGTACCAGACCAAGATGCAGGCCAAAATTCAATTCCTGTTACACACTAAGGTTCTTTTAAAAATGTTCATCTCATATGGCATCATGAGGGAGTCACCTCTCATCCACCTCCCTCTCCCTCTTCTCACAGGCTGAAATGGGAAGTGTAGCCCCCCAAAATATGCTCTCATTCACAGAATATTTGCCTGGGGTGCTGATCAGGACAGGGAGGAGGACGGACGAGCCCACAGTGTTTCTTTTGGCCCGGGACCTCATCCTTCATCCTTCCCCCTCTTTCCTCCTCCTCTTCCTCCCTTTAACTTGTTTTCATACTGCTGGCTGGCGCTGAAAGGCCTTTCATACTCGCTGCCGTTGGATATGTGTTTGTGTGTGTGTGTGTGAGAGAGAGAGAGTGGACAGGGCATGCCATCCCCTCGTCTGATGTCTGCCAAGCCACACACACACACACACACACACACACACACACACACACACACACACACACACACACACACACACACACACACACACACACACACACACACACACACACACACCATGCCAACTCCTGTCTGGATTCTGTGCCATACCTCCCTCATAGAGAGCCACAGTCATGCCACTTCAGCTCACATCAATATCACTCAGTCATGAGTGACAGGTCCAAACGCACGTGCACACAAATACAGCCTCTGGGAGATATCCGGTTGTCTCACGCATTAGTGTTGCAAATAGCCAGCTCTGCCGGCTGAAGGAGGAATGTCTGCTGGAGTCAGAGAGGAAACTTGTGCATGACAAATTTATGACTGCAAATCACCGCAATTTGCCAGACTTTAAGGCGAAAAAACAACATCTGACATCCGAGGAGAATTAGACCACATTTACTCATTTGTGCAGCACCTGGGCAACCCGCTGTCATCGCAGTCGTGTGTGTGTGACAGGTAGACAGGGAGTGTGTCATGTGTCTGGTGATGTATGTCAGTTCTTAAAGCAGAAAAAGAGTTTCCCATTCCGCAGATGTTGCCAATCTTCCATGTGAAGCTCCTTAAGGCCTAATTCCACCGGCTGCCTGTCCGGTCCTCCGGTTTTTACTTTAGTCAGTGCATGAGCGTCCACTGGCTCCGCTGCACTGTCTCTCTGCTCCGCTGCTGCTCCAGCTGTCCGGTGAAATAAGCACTGCTTCTATTTTTGCTGGATGCCGGAGCGCGCCGCATCAATTTAGCACAGAACACATCGAGATAGACAGGAACACAGACGCCGACAAAACAATGAAACCTCCGGTTAATTTTCAAAATAAGACACTCGGTGTTCACTGCAGGTAACAATCTCAAAACAGAGACACACACAAGCATGTCCACTGTTCTTTTACTAGTTCGGATGGGAACAATAACCTTCCGTGCGTTCGTTGTTGTGTAAATACCATATAGGAGAATCATATTATCAAGAGCGATCGCCCGTCACTTTTATTACCGCGGGAACTCCTCGGTCTCGCGACTCCAGCTGTTCAGCGGAGCTTGCCGTGCCTGCTTTGAAAACGGAGCCGGTAGGTGTTGACGGACGTGGGCGCACGGAGCAAAACCGTTGGACAATGCACGCGCAGCCAGTGGAATTCCGGGTATCAAGTACATCTGCTCCAGAATTAGCTGCAACAGACTGGGCAAGCTGATTTAGACAAATCTCATCTTTACTCAGCCTGAGTTGCAGCCTGGCGACTGTCTGCTAAGTTATTCTGAACTAATTGTTTTGGCTTTGTGAGCACAGCTGGCGACCAAAGTGCAGGCACTGTAAAGAAGTGGATGCTAGTTTAATTTAATTCATGTCAGTGCATTTAAAACAAGACAGTGATGGCTAGCTTTTCAGATACTAAGCTAGTGATTCATTTCTTACCAGTTTTCACTGAAAGAAAAAACTATTCTTGAAAAGTTGGGGTTGTTCGGTTTTCAATATTTCCTTTAAGTAGCTTATTGTACAGCTCAAAATACGTCTTCAGTAACTGAAATTCAACAAGAACTGGAGAAAAAAGAGTGATTGGCAACAATACATGTTTAAACTGCATAATATTTGCACTGCAAATTGTATTTATATAATATGCGTTTTTCACCCAAATTTTACATGCTTTTAAGGAGAACTAAAGTTTATCACATCTCTCGCTCTGGCAAAAGGCTTTCAAGGTTACGATGACGTCATACTCCATAATTACTGCTGAGTTGTGAAAACACAGCATAATTGCTAGAAAAAAAGGTAAGGATGGGGTAGCAAGGTCAGACCGGTTGTAAGCATTCGTAAACCGAAAGTGAGCCCACCCATAATTTTGCTAATAATTCCAAATAGCACGGCATGTATAGAAAACAAGCAGGTCGAAATTGAACCAGGAAGCTGTCCAGAGTTTACAGTCCGGGTAATAGGTAATAACTAGGGCTGTCAAGCGATTAAAAAATTAATCTAATTAATTACAGGCTCTGTGATTAATTAATCTAAATTAATCGCATACTTTTATGACACTTTCATACCTGTTTATAAACAGCTGTATAGCCTGCTAGTACAGTTTGTTTCTCTCTCTCTCTCAACTCGCTCTCCGTCTCTCGTAACTTCTGTCTCCACAACAGACAGCGCTGCACTGCCACAGATGCCTATGTCGATTAATTCACCATCGTCGCACTCATAGGCAAAAATATTGACATACACACACACACACGGGGCGGGTGTCCGTTTACGCGGGAGATGAGACAGCTAGCAAACAAAATTGAGACACACGGAGGAAGATTGAGAGATACTTTTGAACCTACATTGTTGCACCCACTAAATCAATAATGCACAGACACTGCGGAGAATAAAGTAAGATGTCTTCCTACCTTCATGCTTATTTGCCCGAAGCATCCCATAAACCAGGGGTGGCCACTAGGTCGATCGCAAACGACCGGTCGATCGCGAGGGTAGTGTGGGTCGATCGCGTGGCATTCTTAAAAAAAAAATATATATATATATATATATATATATATATATATATATTTAATTTATTTTTTTATTTTTTTTACTACGAAAGAGCGAACGAGCCGTGCGAGCATGCGCCGACGTTCGGTGGAGGGAGAGAGGACACCACTTTCTAATTTGACAGTGAGCTAACCAAAGCTAATCCAAGTCAAGGAAGTGGAGAGGCTTCTGCACTGTGACAAATTCTACTATGTAAAATACAGCCAGAGAGAGGAAGACTGTTCACACAAACAGACCACCACATATTCTAGTGCAGGGGTGTCCAAACTACTAAACTTCTTTGCATTTCTTAGTTAACCCACTAGTGCAGGGGTGTCAAAACTGATTGATTGGCCCGTGGCACATTTTAAAAATATGATGTAATATGGCCCTTTTAATTTTTAAATAATTTAAATGCATTCATTATATTACAGAGAAATATGTCCCATAAAAGAAAAAGAGTACCAAGCCCATCCCAGAGGACCCTGCATAATATTTTATTTTAAATTAATATTATTATGGAAAATCCATGTGTCCTTCTCCAATAGCTTCTAATTCATCTGACACAGTGTTTACATTTTTTTTCATATAAAATTCTTCAGCTTTAGCCTCTTAATTTTCCTCTCAAAGTGCACCAGATTCATGCATTTCACTTTAAAAACTTTAAAAAATCTCCGGGGGGGGCATACCCCCAGACCCCCCTTAGAGGGGCGGGATCTCGGCTGGCTACTATTTTCACCCAGCTGGACATTTGACGCAAAAGCAGAAAACACTGGGTGTATCAATGGCATTTAACAAGAGGGGGGGTGTATCTGTTTAATGTGCAAGTAAAGTGTTGCCGTGAAGAAGGATTACAATTTACGAAGACACTATGAAACTAAACATCAGAGCAGCTATGTCCTGATAAATGTGTTATTTTTGCAAAGTGGCCTGGTCCTTCGTAGATTTTTCTGTGTGTGGCCCTCAGTGAAAATTCAATTCTGCACACATTGTTCCTCTTAACTGATAACTGTACCATACAGAACAGAACCGTGACTTAAAAACCAAGGTACGTACCGAACCGTGACTTTTGACCCCTTACAGTAGGTGGTAGCTCACTTTGACTTGATCATTTTAAAAGTAGCTCACAAGCTGAAAAACAGTGGCCACCCCTGCCATAAACCGTCCATAGAGCCCTCGGCCCCGCCCTTTCCCCTGCTTCTCTCTTTACTTTTCTCCCTTTCACCCGTGCGGGCTGTGTATGCAAGCTACAGGTGCAGCTTGTTGCAGCTGCGCACCACTTTTGCACCGGGTCAAAGGGCATTATAGAAGTGCGATTAATCTGTGTTAATTTTTTTAATCACGTTAATTTTTCTGTAATCAATTAATCAAAATTAACGCGTTAATTTGGCAGCCCTAGTAATAACGTTTGGGTAGTTTGCAGTAAAGCAAAGGCAATCTTCTTTGCAATTTGCATTTAAATTCCTTTTCTGAAAAATGGGTTTAGCCAGGTTTGTTTACAACCTCTATGATAATTTGATCATTATGATCGCTATCTACATTTAATAATACAAATAAAGATAATGGCAACATGATTTTATAGCCATTATTTCATCACATGTGGGAGATGCTATACTGTGTTGTTAACGTTGTGACTCCAACTTTAGGTAAAGATTACTCTGTCTGCTGTCAACCCACTAGAATTGGTAAAAGTGCTGTAGTGCGTTTGCCAGCCGGTCTCGTTTGTTTGTGCTGGAGTTCCCTATCAATCATGTTAGTCTCAGTCTGATGAGAGTACATGCTCTTACAAAGCGTTTTATAAAACCAATAAATCAAAAAATGGCCCAAAATGCTTTTTATTTGGCAAGTTTGGAAGATAATAATTGCAATTCTAATGTGAATGGAATACACACACACACACACACACACACACACACACACACACACACACACACACACACACACACACACACACACACACACACACACACCACACCTAACACAGACTGAGTGACAGAGTGGTCTGTGTTCAGAAGGACTGGATGCTACCCATTTAGAAACGATATCAGCAGTTAACACAACTTCTGCTGCCAGTGTAGACCTCCAGGCACAGCCCAGGGGGGCTGGGGGGCTTTATTTAAATTCCTAGAAACCCCTAGGTTCTCTGAAGAGTGGTAGCTTCTTGCTCAGCCTCCCGGCTGGCTGCACCCCTCGATAGATGTTAGCTTGACCCTGTGCCACAAGGCTGTCAGAACCACACATGAAGACCTGCTCATTTATCATTCCTCCGCAGACAGTGGGGCTGATGACTAACCGAGGTAATGAGCTTGCTCTCTGGCTGTGCGAAGGGCCTTCCCTCCCGAGATCCAACTAGCATGTGCAGAATTCAAAACCACAAGAACCCCAACAAAACCCCACACACCACCACCCCCATGTGGCTCCACGCAGACAACGCCAGCAATCAGCGTGATGGATTTCAGCCCTGACAAGCTTTTCCTCAAGCGGACCAATTAGGAAAAGTACTATTGCGGGCAATTTTTTTTCGGACAAAGATAAGTTCTCATTGTGTCTTTACTGTCTGATCCAGAGGTTGACGTGTTGCACCGGAGGCCAGAAGATGGATTGACTTTAAAGAGGAAATTTAGTTTCATTATGGTTAGAAATAAAGAGTTTGGGAAATCACTTTGCACATGTACTAAGTAGGGCTGGCCCGAATTATTCGAATATTCGAATACTCGTTTGGAAAATTAGTATTCGGAGCTTAAATTAGTATTCGGAGCTTCTTTTTTTTTTTTTTTTTTTTTTAATTGTTGAGAAAATGTAATGAATGGTGTGATTGTTGTTGTAACTGGGCGACTTGATTGTCCTTGATAACACAACATTAGCGGGATCTTGGGAGGAAAAGTAATGCTTAGCTAAATGCTAACCTCAGCTTAGCTGTTTGTTTACGTACAGCGTTGCGCCCATAAACTGTGACTGGCTTGCTGCAGAGCAAGAACGTCTTGGCAATACCCGGTCAATATAATGGATATAATATGGACAGATAAGACAATCAATAATCGGTACTTGTTATGGATTTATTGTACAAATTCCCTGAAAACGAAGATGCACGTTCCAGGATGAATTGAAAAGTCCCGTAAGGGCTGCGATGGCAGAGAGGACAGCTGATTTGGAATGGAACAGCAGCTGTTCACAAAGTCCATGGGGAAAAAGTAAGGAACTCCAACTTACTAAGGCCTACTAATTAACGTTCAAAAGCTATTAAATCTTCAACAAAATATGCAGATACTGTCAAAATCGGATATAGGGATTATTAATTTTTTTATTTAATTATTTCTATTTTTTTTTATTATTAATCTTGTTTTTGATGGTGTGTTTTTCTGGAGCGAATATCCGAATATTCGCTCGGAAAAACCAGCGAATATTCGAAGCCTGAAAAATGGTATTCGGGCCAGCCCTAGTACTAAGTGAGAAACCAGATCTTAAGAGAGAAACTCAGAAGCCAAAGGCTCGAAAGCTTGCACACAGACTAACATGCACTTTTGAAAAACTAATTTGCGGTGCCATCCAACAGCAGATCTCCACTGCAGAGTTTAATGGGACTCCCATTTGAGCACTTACTCTCACTAATCATAAGACATCTTTTATAGGGAGTCTTAATAGCTGCGGCCCATACCTTACAAACTCAGTCTATTAGTCTGTTACTTTGTGACGGATGAGTCTGAATGTCTCCCGTGAGGAGAGCCTTCGTTACTAAATGGCGATCCCTCTCCTCATGTGTTTTCAGGACCGCTAGTTTCTCTAAGCGGGTTGTTTTGGCAATTCCTCCTCGGAGGCCCCACGTCTGAGAACAATCATCCACAACGTGTTTGTCAGTTATTTGAAAAATTGACAACGATCTCCAATTGCGACTATTATTCACATCTCAGGCTTCTGGAACAGCTGTATTTTAGAAGCCAGCCATGATTGCATATCTTTCTTTGCCAGTGAGAATGGTTTGCAGCACCAGATGCTCCAGTCGATTTCACACTCGCAGAAGCAGAGCTGCGCTTCTACTTGCCTTCACCTTGTTAACTCTCTCCTGGTTAACTACCTCCAGACTATGCTGTTGTTTTGTCAGACGCTATAAAGCCCATAAGCTACACATTTAGTTTCTGTTCACTTGTACAACAATACCAGACTTTGTCTTCAATTTTTGCTACACAATTGATGTTGTTTAACTGAGAACGGGAAAATAGAATAAATGAATTAATTTTAGGTGTATGACTTGCACCAAAATAAGCCAAGTTTAGTCGAAGAGAATGCAGTGTTTGAATTATATAATTAAATGTATATTGTTAGTGTGCAGGTTGTATTCCCAAGCCAGCTAAATTCATGTAGCTGTAGTATGATGGATTATATTCTATCTTAATGTTGAAATGTGTTCTTCTTTTCTGTAAAAGCAACAATAACGTTCAAATTATTTAACAATCCTATGTGTATCAGTTTTCCACCCTTGTTGATTTTGCTGCGATGACCTGCTCTGCGGTTCCCTCTTATCCCGACATGCCCGTGACATAAGCAAGGACAACACCCTGGTGCCCAGACGTCATAAAAAATAAATTTCTAGGGATTAAGAAAAACAGGAACATGATCACGTACTGATAAATAAGTTGCTCCAGTCCAGCATGATAACATTTTTCTTAGATTTGGACAGCTCATCATGTTTTATCAGACACTGTATATACCGGTCACTTAACAAAGGAAATAAAAGGAGGCTGTGTTTATGTCATTGTCATTTTTTAAAACCAGCATTGATGGATTTTTGGGTCACTTGAGCTCAGCGCAACAAACTGCAGCAACAGTGACATTATCAGCTCACATTACCACAAGCATTCATTTGAAATGACGTTTCTGGCCAAATGAAAGTCCCAATATTAATTTTCCTTTCAGGTCTGATTTGGTCTCAACCACCTTCTGAGGGACTTTGGCTGCTTAATCCTCCACTGTATTAGCAACCAGCTAGTAGCCTATCTGTTTTGCCAGGTAGTGCACAGTGGGGGTTTCAAAGACTATTCTCTGAATTCAGCCGCCAGAAATCAGACCAATGAGAGGAGAATTTGAAGGTGAACCGAAACAGTGACGTCTCAGGCCAAAACTATTTAAACGTTAAATGCTTATTGGAGCTATGGAAAACTTCTGAGTCGGTTGATAAATTGACACTAACCCTGCGTTCCAATACCCATACTATTTACTATTTAGTATGGTAGTAAAAAGATTTAGGATGTCCTGATTCTTGTGGCCAGATTTAGTATGGTTAGAAATACCCAGATGTCTACTACATCCTGGTATGATTTTTAGTGTTGATAATAGCATCCTATTTGGGTGATTCTGATCCACAATCTAGGGCGGAAGTGAGTCCACAAATAAACATAAACGGGGATGCGACGGATATAAAAGCAAGAGGCAAGATCAAGGCGCAATGTTATGAAAAAAAAGTAAAAATATGTCCCAATTGTGTGCCTACTGCATCCTTACTTATTTTTATTGTCAGATGTAGTATGTAGAATAGAAAAAAAGAAAGAGTATGCAATTTGGAACGCAGGGTAAGAGTGACCCCTTTCATATCACACAGTCATGTGATTCATGGTTTGTATCCAAAAATGGACAAGTGCAGCTTTAGAATGTCATGTAATCAGCTTGACGAATAGTCACTTAGCTTCCACAGTGACTTAAAAGGTCAAGACATGAGAGCCATTGGTTGTTAGTGTAAAGCAACTGGTTTATCAAAGTTCTAAATTTTTGAGGTGTCTGTCGCATAATTTATATGGTATTCAGTTAATTGTTAGTACTTTACTGTGTACACTGCGTGTTAGTGCTGTGTCATTTTCTTATTAGGTTTGACAAAGACATTAGCAACATTTAAAGTTGGAGAAGAGCATATTTAAAGTTATCAGGCCAAAACCACAGAGTTCCTAGTTTGGTTTGGCGGCTTATTGCGAAAGTAGCTTGTCTGTACAGGAAGGCCCCCTGTTGTTTATGCCTGCGATGAGCTGAGGAAGGAGGAATCGGCCATCAAGTGCCACGCTCTGTCCTCGCAACTATACATCACTTCAAGGGGCTGACCTAGAGGAAGGGTCATTTTCCCATCATCCCTCAGTCAGCGAGGCCGTTACTCTGTACATTAATGGACCAAATGGACTGACGACTGGCACAGAGTGCTCCCACTTTCTCTCTCCCCCTCACTTTATTACTCTGTCTAAACTTTCTCTCCCTTTCAGTCTGCCTTTTTCTCTCTCTCTTTCTCTACTCCCGTCTCACGTTTTCTCTCAATCCTGTTTTTCAGCATTTTGGCACAGCCATCTGCAAATCACTTGTCATATCACTGTGACGTACCCGGCCCTGCTGAGGCAGCCTGTGGTGTGATTTAGCCTCCGGTTGATTTTCGTGCAGAGTAAAACTTTGTATGTCATTGCGTCTGTCAGTCGTGCACAATTCGGACACAGCAAGTTTTTCCAACCAGCCCTGAACTTTTTATTCTCTTTTCATGCGAGAGAATGGAATTAAGTCGGTTCATTACAGACTTCAGCTTTTCTGGCCAGGCACATTGTTTTCCTTGGCCGCCGCACTTAAAGTCTGTTGAAACGGGCCCTTTTTTCCTGTCTATAAATGGGCCCTTTTCATGAATCCATGAGGGAATGCTTGCTTTTTGAAGGGATTTTAGAGGATACTGTACTGTTCTCGGTCAGGGGCCCCAAGATTTGTGCTCCACAGTCACACACTCCATCATATTGAGGCTAATATGGTATGGCTGGGCCTGCTGTATATGAATTGTCATGGTATTTATCAGGGTGGCTTGCCAAAGTGCTGGAGACGGCAACAACTGGAGTGGTGATGAGAGGGGTTAGTGAATTGTTTCCTGTCTCTGAGAACTGATGAGTGAGCAAGAGAAGGAGGCGCTTCGAGCACAGACAGCGAGCAAGTAAACGAGCGATGGAATAAAACAGAAAGAAAAGGCTTTAGATGTTTTACTGTAAGCATAACATTTTCTGCACTTTACCAATATCTTGAAATGACATCTGCAAAATAAAAACAGACACAGTATACATGCAAAAGCCAACGTGGGGGCCTTAAAGGAACAGCTTGCAATATTGATTAGAGTTAGAAAATATCAAATCTACTTTCAGGGCTGTATGCTTATTATGTAGCTGCAGCTAGTTAGCTTAGCTTAGCATAAATACTAAAAATACTGGAGGGGATAACAGTTAGCGCTCTTGCTATTAAAAAGAGCAACTAGGAAGTAAACAAATTAATTGGATAGAGCCATGCTAGCTGTAACCCCCTATTTCAATTATTTCTGCTGTTCTAATCTAAGATAACTGGCGGCTGATAGTAGCTTTACATTAATGTACAATTAATACATTAGAATTGATTCTACCATTCAAATCTGAAAGAAAGATAAGATATTTCTAAATGTATCAGTTTTGAAAGTTAAACACGCAGAGCCGCTAATACTGATAGCGTGTAATATATATTGCACATCCTCTTGAGTGTCAGTTCCATATTAGTTTCAGGCTCCAAGCTTAATCTTCCACTGTAGGCTGCGGCTTCTCTCCTGTAAA
Source organism: Hyperoplus lanceolatus (assembly GCA_026929865.2). Lineage (NCBI taxonomy): Eukaryota > Metazoa > Chordata > Actinopteri > Uranoscopiformes > Ammodytidae > Hyperoplus > Hyperoplus lanceolatus. The sequence goes on along the minus strand of CM049411.1, from coordinate 22,934,906 downwards.
AAACGTATTCAGTATTCCAAACGGTCTGAAACTGCAGTGCTGGGAGTGCTCAAACTAAAAATGTCCGTTCTCATGGAACTGAAGCTCTCAATACAAACATCAACTAAAGGGATGTTATATTAAGGTTGTTTAATGGTAAGTTGAGCAGCTTTATGAGTGTGGGTGGTTTTTGAGTTATTTTTTTTCTTGAACCATAGAGCAAAAAGTCTGAGGTGATATTATGTTACCCAGCCTCTCTATCTTGAGCTTGACCCGCAGGCATTTAAACTTCACCAATCAGATAATTTCTGCAATCAGAAATGTTTGCAGAATAATTGATGCACAATTGATGCGCAGCAATCTTGTGCTACATTTCTGGCCTTGATTTGGTTAGAAGGTTGGAGATAGGTGTGTGTGTGACTGTGTGTGTATATACAGTATATTCCTTCCTTAGCTTGTTGTTCATTTAGATAGATACATTCTATCAGCCACTTGTTTCACTGTTGTTTCGAGTGTTGGATATATGTTTTTAGTTTTTTGCTTTGTTGAGGTACTCACAAGGTCTATACCACCAGAGTTCTGTTATGGTCTTGTAAAAGACTATTTTTCAAATCAGTATAGACAAATTATTTCTCTGATTAGGATAAGATGAGACAAAAGACCTGTCTTTACAGAAATGTGTCTCCTGTTTAGTAATTACTAAAATTGGAAACTGCCTTAAAGCATTGTCAGTGTAAACAATTATCTGCCTGTGTTTAAGTCTTTTTCCTTATTTACCTTAATAAAAGCCTAAAGTAATTTATTTTGCATGGGAATATTTACATTTCAAGCAAATGATTTCCTGTTTTCAACCCATGGATGTGATTTATTTTATTTACACCGTCTCATGTTTTACATTAAAGGACAGCATTCTATTGTTTAGTCAAATGGATTGTATCATTATAGCTTAGCTTTAGTTATAAGCAGAGACATCTTGGTATGGCAGTCTGTCTGACTCTGTCCTTCAAATATCTTACCAACTTTTCTTTTGATCGCCTTTACACTTTACGCTTGTTTCTGAGGACAAAAGGGAGTGCAGCGTGTGTGTGTGTGTGTGTGTGTGTGTGTGTGTCTGACAAGTCTTTTGGATCAGCAGTTCTCTAGAAACCTGCGAAACCAGGCCTCAAAGCGAAAGAGTGGACTAACTTATAGAACTTTGATTAGCCCCAGTGCAAATATTTTTCTTGTAATATTTTTCTTGTAGTCTTTCTATAGCTCAGACAATGCAATAGTGTGTTGCTGAGGGAGTGCATTGCCGAGTGTTAAGACGTGTGGATCCGCCACTGGCCAATGCGCTGCAATAATAATAACAATGGAACTGGTTGTGCCAAATGCCGATGGAATTATCAATCAGCGGTTGATGGCACGATCGGCATTAGTTTTTTTCAAGCCTATGCCATCGGGGGCTTTTTTTTTGCTGTTGCCGATGCTGTCGGAGTGATTGAGTGTGCAGTGGAGAAAGAATGAGAGAAAGACAGGCACACTGATAGAGAGAGGCAGAGAGAGTTTTATTTTATAATTTTGCTTTTTGACTTGAGAGTGATCATCTGACTTTCTGACTTCTGCTGTCAGATCAGCAGATCGAACGGATCAGCTGTTTGACACCTAGATGAAACCAAAGTGAAACTTAAACTTAATGAACCTGACCTGGCTGTGCTTTCTGTTGGTAAAATGATAGGCAGGGTTAGCTAGCTGTCAGGAAGATCTGAATGACATGACTTCCTTGAGAAATGGAGAGTGACACTCGAGAGCAACTCGGATCTAGATGATGTGTCTCGATTGTAGTGTATTTTAAAAAGAGTTCAGCTTTGCAGCGTTTGCCTAGAACCTGTCAGGCGCAGATGTGAAGTATTGTGCGCCCACCTCTGATTGGCTGGCGGCTATCAGATGTTGTGACGTAGAGTCGCCCCAAACAGTCGACTCTATGTCACCATTTGGCTGCAATGGTCAAGACTGATTTGAAATCGTGGGTGGTGCACTAGAGTTAATTCAAACACATAAAATGCAGATTTATTTAAATGTTGAAAATGTCAATATTAACACCAGCATATATGTGTTTCTTTACGATATAGTAATTTTATCCAGATTATAATACTAATAATAATAATGCATTTATTTTATATGGCGCCTTTCAGGGCACTCAAGGTCGCCTAACAAGCATAAAACAAGGCAAAAATACAATTAAAACAAGTTTAAAAAGCACAGAGCTTGCAGCAGATTTTCAGTCCATGGGTGAGTATGCCTGCCTAAATAAATGTGTTTTAAGGTGGGATTTGAAGGTGAGAGGTGAGTCCATATTTCTAATGTCCGGGGGAAGGCTGTTCCAGAGGCGTGGGGCGGAGCGGCTGAAAGCTCGAGCCCCCATGGTGGACAGACGAGCTGGGGGGACGTGTAGGTTGATGGAGGAGGCGGATCTAAGTGACCGGTTGGGAGTATTGATTTGGATGAGGTCAGACAGATATGGGGGGGCGAGGTTATGTATGGCATTGAATGGATTGAGGAGGATCTTATATTCAATACGGTGTTTGATAGGGAGCCAGTGAAGTTGGTGCAGGATGGGGGTGATGTTACAGATGGCAGGGGTTTTGGTGATAATACGTGCAGCAGCGTTTTGGACCAGCTGGGGTTTATGGAGGAGTTTGTGGGGGAGACCAAACAGAAGGGAGTTGCAGTAATCCAGGCGTGAGGTGACTAGAGAGTGGACCAAGATAGCGGCGCTGTTGGGAGTGAGTGACGGGCGGAGGCGGTTGATATTTCGAAGGTGAAAGTAGGCGGACCGGATGGAGTTGTTGATATGGGTATGGAATGATAGGGTGCTATCGAGGACGACACCCAGACTCTTAACCTGAGGGGAGGGGGAAACTGAGGAGTTGTCAATGGAGAGGGTGAAACTGGGTTGCTTGGTGAGTGTAGATTTGGAGCCAATGAGGGCTATCTCGGTTTTGTTGCTGTTAAGTTTGAGAAAGTGGGAGGGGAACCAGGATTTGATTTCCTGTAGGCAGGCACAGAGGGAGGGGGGTGGGAGGGTGGATGAAGGTTTGGAGGAGACACAGAGCTGGGTGTCGTCCGCGTAGCAGTGAAAATTAATGTTATGTTTACGGAATATTTGACCAAGTGGGAGGAGATAGATGATGAATAGGATGGGGCCAAGGACAGAGCCCTGGGGAACACCGGAGGAGAGGGTGGAGGTATGGGATGAGAATGATTTTAACTGAATGAATTGAGTGCGGCCAAATAGATAAGAATGGAACCAGTCTAGGGGTGTGTCAGATATATCAATGGAGGCTAGTCGGTCGAGGAGGATGGAATGGGAAATGGTGTCAAAGGCTGCTGTCAGATAAGGAGGATGAGAATGGATAAATGTCCAGAGTCAGCTGCCATCACAGGGGTTGACACTAAGGTTTCAAATGCACTTGCCCATAGGGCAAGTTCAGGTAATGTTTTACTTGCCCGAATGTTGTGTTCACTTGCCCAAAAAAAACAAAAAAACTGTGAAACAATGATATATACAGTATAGGCTAATTAAATTATACATTTTAGTGAACCTTATCTCTTAAATGCAAACACTGCTTTCTAGTTTCATCCTGACCACAAACAACCAACAACAATTCATATAAGCCTATATATCATGACATCACACATAGCCAAGAGCTTGGTCCTGCTGCAGCATCGTGAAAGGGCCTCTTTTTGCCATGCACCTGGCTGAGGGGCTCAGAAAACTCAGTCTAGCTCAGAGTCAAGCTGAATGTTAGCTTCCACAGAAATATTTTACTTATTTAAAACGGTCACATTGTGCCAAAAAGTGATCGTGTGCCGTAACATGATGAAAGTCCACCATGTTAAAGCTATTGCCCAGTTATACTGTAAGTAAGGAGGGGGATCATCAATTTCTATTCATGTTGATACCATTATAAAGACTCCACAATCCAAATCTTTATCGATACCTTTCTATTATTTTGTTTAAAGAGAACTGGTATTATTGCTTTAATTGCTTATACGATGAGCAGAGCTCAGTATAGGACTTAAAGCAGGTCATATTTAGGCCTACTATTTAGTTTATATTGCTGGGAAAACAAGTTTTTTACCCAAACTGTAGGCTATTATTCAAGCTTCCCGCGAAAAACTCAAATTTCTTATTTTCTTGATGTTACATTTGAACACATCATGATGTCATTTTATTGATCTTTGCCAAATAATCATTTTACTGAGCCGACCTGAACACATCACATTTGAACCGTTTGCGATTTTTTTTATAGCTAACTAGTTCTTATCCCGTGCGAAAGAGCGACCGTGATGCTGCTGGCTGCCGCGCGCAGCTGCTCAATTGCGAATATAGCCGATCTATTTTGTGTGAGTTAGCGGGAAAAAATATATTTTGCAGACTGTAAAACACATGAATACATAGCCTAGACTACAGACAAACCCTCTAAAATCCAATTGTCCGTCCGGGCAACCAAGAAGCAATCTCAACTTGCCCAAACATTATTTTCAGTTGCCACGGACAAGCGGGGAACCGTTAGTGTCAACCACTGCATCAGGAGGTTGTTAATGATTTTTATGAGTGCTGTTTCTGTGCTGTGACGGGGGAGGAAACCGGATTGGAACTGTTCATAGAGGTTATTGTTGGAGAGGTGGGCCTGAATCTGTGATGCGACTACTTTTTGCAGAATTTTTGTGATAAATGGCAGGTTGGAGATGGGGCGGAGGTTATTGAAAATGTTGGGGTCTAAACCAGGTTTCTTCAATAGCGGTGTAACAGCAGCAGATTTGAACTGGGATGGGACGGAACCAGAGGTGAGAGAGGAATGAATAATGGCTGTTATCAGGGGAGAGAGGGAAGGGAGGCTATAACCAGGGAGGATGGCAGGGGGTCAAGTTGGCAGGTAGATGGTTTGGAAGTCCGGATGAGTTTTGTTAAATCAGTCGCTGAGGGGAGTTGAAAGCAGGAGAGAGGTACGGAGAGGCGGATGACTAGACGTGTGAGGGGTCAGTTGCTGGTGGATGGTGGATATTTTAGAGTCAAAAAATGCCATTATGGAGTTACAGTGGTCAGTGGAGTAGAAGTGCGGTGGAAGGAAATCAGGGGGGCGGAGAGAATTGTTGACCACTGAGAACAGGGCCCTGGTATTCCCAGCACCAGAACTGATAAAGTCTGAAAAGTATAGGGATTTGGCAGATGAAATGGCATCTTTATAATGGAGGATGTGAGCATAGTGCATTTGTTTATGTATAGTGAGTCCAGTGCTATTGAAAAGACGCTCCAGCTGACGACCTTTGGCCTTCAGCTGGCGCAGATGGGGGTAGAACCAGGGGGCAGAGTGGGGGAATGAGACAGGCCGGGTTTTAACAGGGGCAAGTGTGTTGAGCAGAGATTTGAGACCATGATTGTACAAATCAACCAACTGATCCGGGGTGTATGGGGGGGTGATAATGGAGAGATTTTCAATGCCAGTTGTGAGGTCAGCTAGGTTGATATTTTTTATGTTACGGAAGGATATGACACGGGATTGTTTGGTTTTGGACAATGTTAGACATAGATTAAATGAGACAAGTTTGTGGCCAGAGATGGGGAGGTCGGCAGCAGAGCAATTTTGAGGAGTGACGCCTGAGCAGCAGACTAAGTCCAAGGTATGACCTTTACAGTGGGTGGGGAAATCAATATATTGTGTGAGACCAAAACTGTCCACTCAAAAAACAAGTGTAAGTGTGCAGTTACTCTTTAATGTGTGCATACTGACAGAACCATTTAGCGGTGTTATGTCAACCCCGCTGTATTTTTGGATTTTATATTAAATTTGTGTTGTCTCCACACTAAATAAAATGAAACCATATGATATTTCTATTGCAATAGACAAAATAGCATGCATGCTCACACTGTATAACCTTTTCAGTAAGTCAGCACTGGCAAGAGTGGAGCTAATTTCTGGTTCCGAGTGAATTATTCCTGTAATCACACTCTTTCACCGCACACCACGCTGCTACAGGGCCTCTCAGATTGCCGTTAATGATCTCATGACCCAGTCCTGAACCTTTGACATCAGATATTCCTAATGCAGTGCGATGTGATAGTAAAAACTTCGACTGTGCGGTTATCAAAAGCACATTGAACTCTACCTCTCCCTCTTCATCAAATAACAACAGGAACCCTAAGCTCACAGCTCAATTTCTTTCCTTTCATGCGTCCTGTCACTCAGTCTGTTTTTCTGTGCATCAGACATGTGTTTAGGAGTGAAGTCAGGCTGCTGCTTTCTGCCAAATACCTCTCAGTGAGATATTTGATCCCGCTACTACTTAGTTCTGCGGGAGAGGCAAAAGGGACGCAGATTTAAGTGTCATATCACGGTTAACCCTAATGTCTGTTCTGTCACATACTCAATTTTAAACTGATACCGCTGAGCTGATACTATTTTTTGATTTTGATGGATTGTGTGGTATTCAGTTGAGTTGAAATGCTTTGGAAATGTCTACAGTCTTAAAAGGTGTGTTATAAGTCATATCATTGTAGACTTCTCCTGATGTGAAACCAAAAAACACTGAAAAAGCTCTTCCTCTTGCGGCCGCTAGATGCTGTAGCTTAAACTATTAACCGTCAAATTTTTCCTCTGATGATTAGAAAATACCTGTAACAGCAAATGAGTACATCAGCCAAGCCTTTGCTCAGGTATGATCTCACGGAACAATGTACGAAAGGCAGACAGGAACATTTTCCTGAATAGTACTAAAACAAGCTTAACCTTCATCATATTACCAAGATATATCTGAAAATGTCACTAGAATAGATGTATAACCTCATTGCAATGCACCCTACGGTCGCTCTTTCACTCACTTTCACGTTTCGGCGCTGGTGTCGTAAAACAATACCACCTATGTCCAAAAATTAAGCTAGAATCAACAATTACCAAAAGATCCTCTTAGCCATTTTAATGAAAACCTCGACTTTATTGAAGTGAATGGGAAAAGCCTCAACTAAGCCTTCTCACTCAAAATAAAAAAAGTGCTTTTTGTAAAGCATTTATAAATGGTATCAAATAGTTATTATTATATAATTTACTAAAAATATTTTTAGAATTGATAAAAACAGCTGGGTGGTCACAATTCTTCAATTAACAACCTATTATAAAGAAATTAATTGCAATTCTTAAGGTCGCTCTAAAGAACGCCTGATTAAGAGGGTTAGGTAAACTATCTCCACGGGATATTTTGGCGAAAGTTGCTACTGCTTCCTCTAATTTATTTTGCCACACAGTTTTGTTATGGATCTATGATTTTCTGCACATATGGTTTTATATTTTGTGAAGCACCTTTTAACTCTTTATAGGAGACATATTTGCATGTGGTGGCAGTGCTTAAATCAGTCTTAAGTTTGTTTCCTCTACAGTTGAGAGCCTCTAAAAAATAAAACATCCCTTTCTCTGGTTATATAAAGCTTGTTTTTGTGTCCAGGAGACACAGGTTTAGTTACGTGTCATAAAACCTGAAACTTAGTCACAAAACTAAAGATATTTGAGATAGAAGTGGTGTCAGGGAGTGTCTGGTGCTGCCCTGTTAATTCCACGGCGTATCCTTATTTACGAGGACAGGTATGAGAGGCTTACAGGATCATAGAAGACTGAATATGAACATCAGATATCGACGTTAAAAGCGACGCCGTGCGGTGCAAAACCAACATCCGCGTGGAAATGACCCAGACGTACTAGTTCACTTCTGAGACATCTGAGGGAACCTGAGCTTGTGTGTGTGTGTGTGTGTGTGTCGGCAAAGAGGGGGACGAGGAGAGACAGAATGATACAGATAACAGGAGTATTTCTGATTTGTCAGCAAGATTGATTTTCAGGCTCGCAAGCCAGTACAAAGGTTTAGTAATTGTATTTAAATTAACGGAGGAGTCAGTGATTCTGGAGAGTGGTTGTTGTCGAAATCGCTTTTTGTCAAAATCATGAATATCTTGTCCTATCTGTCCGTGTCCTGTGTGTGTGCTAAAAAAGTATCCAGTGTGAAAACACAACTTAAACAGGCATGTTGTTACCTACGGTGGCCCCTTTTGTTAACATATCCCTTCTTTATACCCATTTACCTTTTACGACGCTGTTTATTAACAGATTTTTTTTCAGCGCAATCACAGTACAGACAGACAGATAGTAGATCTGATTTCACAAAAAGTTATTTTGACAACAAGCATTCTCCAGAATTCCCCGACTCCACCTTTAACAGACTTATAGACAGAGACGCGAGGAAACGGGCAGGGCAGAAAGAAACTTACTGGAGATTGAGAATAGATAAACAGAGAGAAGAGACAGAAATAGAGTGGAGAGTGGAGACACTTGGGAAAACAATGAAAGAGGCAAAAAGTAAAAAAGCCGCTGTAACGGAAAGAGATGCAGAGACAAACTGAAATTAACAAAATGAGCGAGGAAAAGAGGGGCAGCCAGCTCTGCCTCTTTTCATCAGTCACACAGGTTCATGAGTGATAGCAGCCAAAGGCCTAGCAAGCAGGCCCGTCCCCGCCGCCGTGCGCCCTCTGCTTTATTTCATCATGAAAGTTTTATGCGTGGAAAAATAACAAGACGCAGAGCCAAGTCAAGAGTTAAAAAAAAAAAAAGGAAAAACCTGAGCCCTCTGAGACAAAAGGCTTCTGTTGTTTCTAAATCAACGTTCATTTGCGACTTGGCGGACCCCCGCCTGGAGGAAGCTTGCGGTAAAGTAAAGAAAATGAGTCAGGCCATTTCATTCGCATTTTGCCATTTTAGGTCCAGGGTTGGTTTTTAATGCAAACCTTGTGGTTTATGTTTTGATTTCACCTCTGCCCCCACCAACACCCGTCATTCCCACAGAAAGTTACATTCTGACCAAGTAAGAATTAGAGAAAAATTCCATGTCCTGGGATTTATCCACATCATAGCAGAAGAACTCGCAGCTGCTTCTATCCAGCATTTGTCCCCTGAATAATTTGTTCTTTAGTGCCTCACAATAGAATAAAGTCTTTGTATATCAACTTCAAACCCTTGCTGTCTCTAAATGCTTAGTACATCCCAATGATCAACGTGGTCGCCAGAGCAAAAGTGCAAGGGAAAGTTAGAGGAAGGATTTATACAGAGACAGAACATTAAACTTGACGTATCCCTGTGGGTTTCACGGAAACAACAATGACAAAGAGAAGCTGAAGAAGCAGAAAGAACTATTGAAATGTGCACGAACACACCCCTGATCCCTTTTCATACTGTTCTTCTCCTCATCTCCATCTTGTTTGTTAAGTTTGAGTAATCTGCAAACCATAGACAATGTCAAACTTTCCTTCATTACAGTAACTATGAAAACAATTTTGATATTTTTATGCTAGAAAAGAAAAAATTATCCCAAATGTTTGACAAAAAACAACTTGATTCAAGCTCCTAACTAGCATTTTCAGAAGATTTTAATGGGCTCCATGAAATTCTGTCGAAAGCTCTGAGAAATCAATTCTCTAAATGATATACAGTAGCACTTAAGAATTAGCACTGCACATAAGTTTTTTATTACACAGTTTTACAATTTATCTTGAGGGGATCAATTTCTATTTCAGAATATGTTGTAATTAGGCCATGTTGTTAAGATATTTAAATCAAAGCCACATACATCTACCTCAACAAATGTCAGTAGGATTAATCCTCTTGTTAATGTAGCTATAGAATGATTAGTGTATTTAACTCTGAACCAAAGCGATGGACCAACTGTCCAATATTGCCACCAGTGGAGCACTATCAAGGCTAAACGTTGACATGAAAAAGCTTGCTAGCTTAGCCACATTAATGCTAAAACAACCCTCAGGCTTTCTGTGTAAGACGAGTCGGTACTGGCCATGTTCAAGATCTTCATCGTCAACATCTGCTCTTGGAAATATATATAAAAAAATATATAATCTATACTACTGTATATATAATATGATATAACACCCCGACCTTCTTGTTATAACAAATTATAAATATAGTTTTATATTTGGGCAAATTGTAATCACAAAAATATGAATTTACTCAATTATAATTATAAAAGATATGGACTAAATATGAAACATAAGCAGCTCCACCTCCATGTGAAAGTTGCATACCAAAAACAGCCTGTATGAATGAAGAAGCCAAAGACAGAAAAGAAGATAAAAACACAATAAGTGGTCCCGGAAAGTGAAGAGGAAATAGCATGAGAGAGAGAGAGAAAATATGTTGCTCTGTGTGCTGCTTTGTATTCACCAGGAAGAAAAGAATTCCTGCATATTCTCTCGGCATCAAGACGTGAAATGAGAAAATTCCATCCATCGCCGACGATAAAGACAATGTTATTGTAAGGCTCACAGTGTTGGGTTGCACAATGTTTGTCTCCTTGGAAACAAGCCCATTGAGGAGGCATCCGGTTGGTAGCCGAGTCCAGATCAGAAACAGGTGAAGGCTCTCTCTCCATCATAGTGTCTCTGTATTATACAATACACAAGGTTGGAAGAAGTCTGATTAAACAGCATTTGGGCTCTAATGGTCAACTATGCCAATTTACCTTTCAAACCCAGTGTTCAGTGGGTATTCTTTGTGTGAAAGCACCATCATAGGACACTCAAACTCTGCACTGTTAACCAGAAAAAATATAATTATTTGGCTCTAAGAAGCTCCTAAGTCTACACAGCACGGACGGAGTGCTGACTGCGTGTGACTGATCTAAGGGACCGTGAGCTTCACCTGAATGCCATCGATCTCCATTTACAGGAACTTTGCGTGCATTACAGCCAGGTCTGGACTAGATTGGGAGGCGAGCGGAGAGGCGGCCAATTTGTCATCGTTTGGGTGACAACTTGTCTGACTGACATGCTCCCTCGCTGACCTCTCTTTGTGCTTTGAACCGATAACAAAACTGTGTGTGTGCGACCGTGTGTTAGGACGAGGGGGGGAAGAGAAAAATGACAACGGTGAGAGAACAGGGGATGTTAAAGAGAAAAGCAGGGCTTTCTGGGTGAAATGTTCAAATTCCGAACTTTACCAGACCTTCATGTGTTGATTTCATTTGAAGATTTTGATATTGAGAAAACTTGTGATGAAAACCACGATTGCTATCTAGACATTTAAGACCTGTATAAATGAGTCCTGTGAGTGTTAAATAACTGATTTGTGAAATAGACATTGAAATAGATACATTTACTCATCTCATCTTTGCACTGCTGTGAAATAGGTTTTCTTCATTAATTAAGCAATCCCAAAAGTAATTCACAGCAACAACTTAAAGCTACACTAATAACATTTTCACTGCACCAATGGATCAAATAACTGTGTAATGTGAAAATGTTTGCTCGTGGTGACATACCCACGGATAATTTTCTTGCAGTTCTACTCTGCTGTACTCAGCTTCTTTCAGCCTATTGTTTTGGTTTTATGCAGGGCCGGCCCTGACCAATTTGGCGCCCTAGGCAAGATTTTAGCTGGCGCCCCCCATTGCATTGCAGTCAGGTCCACCACTGTTCATACACTCACACAGAACTGGATAGCTTCGTCTTTGACATTTAATTTTATTTTAGATAGAAAATAACCCACAAAATAAAAACCATATTACAATACAAGTGACATAACATTAAAAAATGCACAGAAAAATGCAGGTCTACGTTAAAATTTAAAATCATAATCTATTATAAGTATAGTTTAAATACATCATAACTTTGCATTGAATATAATTCCACACAAAAGCTATATTACAAAATTAAATGACAGAGACCTCTGGTTTGTACTAGAGCTGCAACGATTAATCGACAAATTGATTATTAATCGATTATTAAAATAATCGACAACTATTTTGATAATCGATTAATCGTTTTGAGTAATTTTTTAATAAAAAAATTCCAAATACTCTGATTTCAGCTTCTCAAATGTGAATATTTTCTGGTTTCTTTAATCCTATTATGACAGTAAACTGAAATATATGTGTGTTTTGGACAAGACAATACATTTGAGGACGTCAACATGGGCTTTGGAAAATTGATCAACATTATTCACCATTTACTGACATTTTATGGACCAAAACACTAATCGATTAATAATCGATTAATAGAGAAAATAATCGACAGATTAATCGATTATCAAAATAATCGTTAGTTGCAGCCCGAGTTTGTACTGCTATTTAACTTGATTCCATCAGAGAGCTGTCTACATTTAGATGTTAAGACCTCATCTTCATATCTCAACAAGCTCACCTCACCTTGCTACAGCCTGACTACTCTTGCCTTTGGGTCTATTGGGCTGTGCTAAGGTGGAGAAGATGTCTGCAGGACAGGTGGCTCAAAGTATTTCAAAGGAAAACCTGAAGAGAAAAGAGAAGTATACATGTTGTAACATTATTTATATTAATACATGGTGAAAAGCTTTAAAATGGAAATTAGATTAGATTAAGCTATTGTCATTAAAATTAAATGCAGTTTAGCTTCATTTTTTTTTATAGTTTGTCTATCCTCAGTAGTTGTCATATTTTAAGCTTAACTCATATTTTGAAATTATAGTATTAACAGTATTAGTAAAAAATAAAATAAAATCATTTTGGTAGCCCTTTTTCTTTTTTTTTCTTTTTTAGCGGCGCCCCCTGCAGATGGATGCACCCCTAGCATTTGCCTATACTGCCTATGCCCAGGGCCGGGCCTGGTTTTATGGTCCGTAACTCTAAAGTTCTTATTGACTCTCAGGGCTCTCATTATCAGCACTGTTCTCAGTATAACAGCTCTGATAAAGGCTACCCACTGTGCTATATTCAAAAAGTGAGGGATTAACTGATGAATATAGTGAATTATTTAGGCTACTAGCTGAGTAAATGTTGGTTCTAGGTTAGCTGGACTCGCTTTAGGGTAAAATATTTTCTTCAGAAGATGGTAAACTGAAACAGAGTTAAAGAGAGAGTGGACCTACCAAACAACAGACAGATTAAGTAAGCCACTTACTGGTGAATGGAACAAAGCAATAGCTTAGTGACTGTTGAGCTGGCTTACTCGACTAGTTAAAAAGATAGATGTTTTCATTTGGAATTGGCAGAGAGACAATAACAGAGCTAAAACTGAAATGGATAAATGATTTATATTTACAAGGTGGCCAGAAACTATTCAGAATAAAAGCAAATGTTTCTATTTGTCTACTGGACTAAGCGTTCGCTAACATGTTTGCGTTAATAACTTTATAATGTGATTGTGTCTATAAATGGAGGTTTAACTTAAAGGAATAGTTGAATATTTTCTGGATCAACACAATTGGACAGAAACTATTCCTGTAACTGTGTAGTCAAGGGGAGCAGGTCAAAAGATAAACTTTACAAAATCACTAAACACTCCTTAAAGCTTGTTGAGACTTGTTCATTTAACACTTAATGTTGCGCTATATATTTTTTACTCGTTATGTCATTTGAGAATCTTATTCATATTAGAAACCAGGAACTGCTCGTGAAGGCTAGTTTCCTTCCAGTATGTATTTGATTTTAAAATTACATAACTTAAAGGAGCTGTAAGCAGAATGGTTCTTTTAGCTAACTTCCTGTCAGTTACTGTAGTTAGCAGTCCCCTCGCTCGTCCCTACGTCACCACATTAATGCATTGCGGTCTTCAAGCAGCAAGTTATCTAGCATCATCTCGGATCCATAAGTGTGATACAACTGGATAAAACCTGATAAAAACCATCAAAACAGACATTGGGAAGGATTTTTACCTGCTCTGCCATTGTAGGCGCATACACATTCACTCATCTGTTGCTCTGGCGTGCACCGGCAGTGAGACCATGGAGTGTATATAATATATATGAGTGAGACGAGTGACGGTTTGTAGCGTTCTCTCTCCTGATAGGATAAAAAATAGTGATACTACAACATTTTAATTGGGCTATTACTGCTAATCAGAATGACTTGGAGACCTGTGATATGACGTCCGCTCTCTGTTGAAGTGATTGCTGTAGGAATATGGAGTGATATAACACATATTAACACAAATAAACCGTTCACTTCACCTTTAAAAATATAGAGCGCAACATAACGTGGTAAATAAACAAGCCTGTGATTTGATTAGTGTAAAGTATCTTTTGACTTGGGGCTCCCTTAGCTCAGTTGGTAGGGCGTCTCCCCCAGCAGCAGATTCCCGCCCGCGGTCGTTCTCTGCATGTCACTACCCTCTCTGCCCCATTTCACCTCTATCTCTTCAAAAAACTATCATTAAAGCCACTACGAGTAAGTCGGCACGTTGGCGACACCTTTGAACAAAAGCGGTAGTATTTTAACGACGCCAGCTGTCGTGAAGCTGTTTTCTAGCTCGTGCAGGGAGTGCAAGATTCAAATAATCAGGAAGCAATATGGTGCGTGTCCGTGTGTTGAAAGTGTGGAGGGCACCGGACTCTTTTCGGCTCTGTGAGTCTATGGGTGACACAGCATCAACTAATGGCAGTAAGTGCTAAACACACCTGATTGCAATGAGTTGATGCATTGTCACCTCTCACGGAGCTGAACGAGTCCGTGTCCTCACACCAAGCGAATGAACGAGAGATGGCAGTTAGTTAGTATGGATCACGATGAGGTAATGTGTTTATGTTGTAAATAATGACTATTTCAGATGAATAATGGTCATCTGATGATACTGGTGAGGCAAAGTAAACTTTGTTTTAGTAGGCTACCGCTCATTCATTTAGGAGTAAACACTGCAGTCTAGGTTCGCTGCGTGAAATTGTGTATACGTTGCTTGGCAACGCCCTCCCGCCCGCCTATCACTCTCCCTTTTAGCTTTTCTTCATTGCATTTTCTTTTTTTTCTTTGATGGTTCAGCCCCGTTATCAGTCATTATGAACAAACAACTGCAATACGGATATGTGACCAAAGAGCATGCACGCGTGAACCGAAAATTGGACTGGGTATACGACCAGATCAAATGCAGTAATAAAAACTATATAAAAAAGTCTTTCTTTGCACAGATGGTCTCGTTTGCTGTTAAAGGTAATTTATGATTATGAGAGGAAACATGAGGCTGTTTAAAAGATATTTAAATGTTACTCGTTGCTGCTTTAAAGCATGAAAATGCAAAAAAATAAAAAAATAAAGTATCTTTTGACTTGCTCCCCTTGACTACCGATGTTTGAGCTGAACTAACCTGGATGAACGACCTTTGCCCATTCATAAATCAAAAATGCACGCACAGTTACAGGAACGGTTTCTGTCGTATGTTACTGTGCCGGAGAGTAAGGCAAAAAGCTAAAGATTATTATTTTTTGTTTCTATTCCTTTCTGGTAATGGCAGTCCACATGGGTTTAATAGTTTAAATGGAATTCTCTCCAAATCAAAATGTTTGCTGGGAAGTTGAAAAATGTGTAAACCTTGTTCATCTTGTGTACAAAAAACTGAAATGAGGATCTTACTCAAACAACCGAACCAACCGCTAACTTTTTGTTCCCACTCCAAGAAGATTAAAGTTTAACCTTCAACCTTGTTATTTATACAAAAAACTACATTATTATTCTATTAAAGCGATGTTTTGTTTTCAGAAATGAAAGCCGTCCACCCCATTCAGCATAGGAATTTAGAGTCTCAGAGATCTGTTTTATAAGTTCACATAGACTCTGTGACACAATTCTCTAGACAGTAATGAAATACTTGGCTGTGTCGCTCAGCCATTAACATAGATGGAACACAGAAGAACCAGTGTGGTGTGTGTGTGTGTGTGTGTGTGTGTGTGTGTGTGTGCGTGCGTGCGTAAGTGTACTTGCAAATTCACCTGTGTTCAATTGCTTACAGGTGTAGGCATTTGAACTTATTGGTAATTAATTATAGGCTATGTGTAGGCAGTAACTGATCATGCTTATGTTTTGCAGTTTTGTTCATTGTTTTGTAGCATCTGAAATTTGCTCTGATTTCTGTGCTGCTACGTCATTAGGTTATGTTTTATCGTCAGTCATTAAATAAACATTCATCCCTGCACTTTTAATCACACTGTAGTGATTCAGACAGTCAGCACCATCAGCATCTAAATCAGCCAAAACTGAAACTGCCTGGTTTTCATAACGCTAAGAAAAACAGCAGCAGTCGATGAATAAACCAAATCTGAACCTAGTTACGGGAAGTAATGAGTTGTTCTGTTTCAGAAGCTGTTTTTTAATTTTTATTTTTACAAGCAATTGGTAGCTGAGAAAATAACCCTGCACGGGGATCCAGCCAGGTATGGGCAGGCGAGGCTGCAGGCATTGTGAAGGCTGAATAATTACATTGCCTAAAATGTTTTTTGGGCCGAAAGCATGGAATGGGCTCCCCGGAGAGAGAATTTAAAAGATCCAACGTCTCTAACCCTGCTGAGGCAGACAAGATGTAAGAAAAGGCTTTTTCTCTGGATTTATAATTTTTTTTTTCTAATTGGGATAAATAGATTAATGAAAGGGGTAAACAAGCAGCAGGTATGTGCGCCAACAATTAAAGAGTTTTCCACTTTCTAACAGAAAAAATCTTTGGGACTAATTTCAGAAAACAATGCAGTAAACTGCTAGTGTCTGCAAAGTTGAGAAAAAGAATAATTCAACCCAAAAATAATGTTACATTAAACACATTCTAAATACATCTTCTGTACTGTCTATTCAGTGTCACAACATTTGGGAGGTGATAAATGCTGAAAAAGTATTGTATACGGCACTGACAAAATGGTCTCACGATTGCCCATAGTAGCATTTAATATATTAATATATTGCTTGTAACTTATCTCATACAAACCAGTTTTGTGAAGAGCATCCTTTAGAAGATGGTAAAAATATTTTCTAAGTCATACTCTGCAGAATGAAATACTCAAGGAAATCCGTGTTCCATAGAGAAAACTTCTTTCACAGTGTGGTAACGTGTTGAACAGTGGTTCTTTGTTAGTAGACCGAATCACTCTCACTGTGCGTTAACACACACACACACACACACACGCACACACACACACACACACACACACACACACACACACACACACACACACACACACACACAAGCTAAGGGAACTTACGTATACATCAGAGTGGTCGCGCTCCTATGAATGTTTAATAGGCACACACACACACACACACACACACACACACACACACACACACACACACACACACACACACACACACACACACACACACACACACACACACACACACACACACACACACACACACACACACACACACACACACACACTTAATGAGGGGTGTCTCACATGTACTGTAGTGCTTCAACTAACGCCAGGAATGGTGGGAGGGGGAAAGGTGTGCTTAAGTATGAGTATGTATACTATGTGTGTATACAGTATGGTAGAGGTGTTTAAAGGTGTGAATAAAACACTTAACTAAGTTGCTGCACTTCTGCTTTCCCAAGACTTATAAAAACACATTAAGCTGCCGGTTAGTATTTCATTGCATCCATATTGACTGTAGGCTGTAATAGATGTGAGTAGGACTAAAATATATTTATATAACAAAAAAAATCAAAAGAAAATCACTCAATTTATAATCAACTAACTTGTCTCCAGGCTATTAGATGTGATCTGTTGTAGATTATAGAGATCTACTACAGATGTAGCAGCAGATGTACTTCCTCTCGGCTTATTTCCAGGGCTATTGTCTACAGAGATACAACTTTATTTTATATTATAGAATGATGTTTGCCTGTTTTGTATACACTTAAGTGACTTGTGACATTGTATTTACAATTGCGACTATCAGCACATAATGAAACACTCATAGTGTCTTAAAACTGTAATGAACTTAGAATAAGCCTCTGCTCTGCAATCCATTGTGATGGAATTTGAAGGATATTTATGACAATCACAAAGCAGTAAGAGGATGCTTTAAGAATATCTTGTGGAAGTGGGGAGCCCCTTAAGTCCCCCCTTTTTAATATGTGTGCACAGATTTTATGTTGCGCACTAGCAGTCTAATGGCGCTTTTCCACCGCATGGTATCAGCTCGACTCGACTCGCATTTTTGGCTTTTCCACCGCAATTTCATGGTACCTGGTACCACGTAGCGGCTGCTTTTTTGGTATCGCCTCGCTCTAGGGTCCAAGCGAGCTGAGCCGATGCTAAAAGGTGACGTCGGCAGACGGCCGGCCACTGATTGGCCAGAGACTATTGTCTGGCCAATCAGTGGCCAGAGACTACCGGCTTCATTCTGTTGTTTATTCTCCCCAACTCTCCGGGACTTTTGAGTGTATTTACGCCGCGTGCAGCCTTCTCTGGCTCTCTTTCATTTGATTTGCATCACAGATCCGAATTTATTTTCCATATATTCGCTAAGCTCACCCCGTGTTGGTTGTTGGGGAAGTTACTTACATACGAGAGGAGACATGTAGGGCAGCTAGCAGCTAGGCTAAATAGTAGCCAGCTGGGACAGACATGATAGCGAGCGATTACATTACAAGCCTCGGACTGAACTGATTACCTCAATAAAATATTCAGGCTGAGACACGGCTTGCATTTGAAAACATGTATCCTGAAACAAGCACTTAACAGTCAACTTTATCATGCCCGTGTTTACGTGCATAGGGATGTACGTGACGCATCCCTACAGCTGACTGTGTGGCAGAGTCACACATCGGGACAACAACCATCCCTTTTAATGGCCTGTAGCAATATTCTTCTACTTCTTTTAGCAAACAGATACAAGGGGGGTATTTCTTAAACATTTTTCATCCGTGTTTTTGGCGGTTGGTTCAGTTAATAGTGCAACAACTGCTCGTAATTTCTGCTTTGCTACTTTGCTCCGGAGTAGGCTTTCAGCCCCTTACGACGACCCCGCCCACTTTCAGCAGGTACTATTTGCGGTGGAAAACGACCCGTGCTGCTACCAAACCAAGTTGAGTCGAGTCGAGTTGAGTCGAGTCGAGCTACATGTGCGGTGGAAAAGCGCCATAAAGGCAATGTAGAAAAATGAGTTCTACTAGTCTGGTATCACTGTATTTGTTTAATCCCTGAATGCACCTCACTGGCTCTACCTGTATTCCTCTGACCTTCAACACAGTAGCAGCTCTGAGCTTTGTGGACAATATACACCGTTGTACATCTGTCCCGAGGCCTCCGTTCACTTCTTGTCTTGTCACAGGTATTTGATGTGTAGTGTCATCCCCCTGGGCTAGAGCTGTCTCTGCAGCACTCATGATGTGTTTGTTGTTTCTTGAGCTTGCACACACACCAATTAAGGTTAATGTGATAGACGTAACTTAAGCACATAAAAGCGTCTCAGGTTCCCTGGCAAAACACTTCGGTGGAGAGGTACTCCATATAGGTATGTGTGAACATGGGACAAACAGGACCTGAAGCAATCCCCAAGGTTGTAAATGGTCAACTATGTCTGTGTGTTTGTGGAATGTATTGTCAACCTCTTTACTTTCTTTTTGTTCTTTGCACCTGGCCAAAATCAATCAGGGGCAATAAACTGTTGAACCTGAGCGATCAAACCAACTATATATGATTGTTTTTCTTTTTCTTATGGTGTTCTTAAAAACCGATGTATTCAAAATAGTTTTTCACTTTTTCTAGGGCTGGTTAGGAATTATGGAGTAATGCT
Source organism: Hyperoplus lanceolatus (assembly GCA_026929865.2). Classification (NCBI taxonomy): domain Eukaryota; kingdom Metazoa; phylum Chordata; class Actinopteri; order Uranoscopiformes; family Ammodytidae; genus Hyperoplus; species Hyperoplus lanceolatus. Next base: position 22,915,358 of record CM049411.1, on the reverse strand, counting down.
AAATGCACAAGAAGAGAAAACTTAACACAGTCACCAAACTGACATAGTAATGCAATTTTTTTGATTAACCTCAAAGGCTTCTGGTCACCATCCAGACCAGGGGCCGGTTTCCTGAAGCCTTCTTAGAGCCTTCTTAATGCTACGTCATTCATAGCCCCTACTTAGAGTTCCTACTTAACATTTCGCCTGTTTCCCGAAACATATTTTTTGCTAAAAATCTCTTTCATATGTCATACGTTGGTAAGGTTGGTCTGGAGCGCCCTCAGAGCCTTCTTAGCTCTACCGTAGTGATGTTTCAGCTCTCACTTGTGTCATTAAACTAATAAATCTGACTTTATTTCATATCAAACGGACACAGCGATGACTGTATTAAATAAACTCTTAAAAACGTAAGTATAAGTATGCTATTTGATATTTTAGCAGAATACCATTCACTCTGATTCACAAAGTGTACTTGTAAAGTACTTGTCCTCTAACTGACATGACAATCAGCTTTATATGTCTGGATGCGATGTCCGTCAATATGAAAATACTTTATATGTGATACACTCTACAGTTGGATCGTTTTTATCAGTTTGATATTAAATACAGTCATCGCTGTGTCCCTTCAAAATGAAATACAGTCAGATTTATTAGTTTAATGACAGAGAGAGTCCCTGCGATTGCTGTGGCATCGCCAGAGATACAGACCTCCACATATCGTTCCGTTAAAGCACCATGCATAAAACGGACACGTGTGTCATCCCTGTTCCGCATGGAACTGCCACATTGCCAGTGTTGTGTTTCACCAATGGTTTAAAGTCATTCATGAAGAAAATAATTGCTGGAAATCAATAATAATCTTAATATCCTCTGCTGTTTCTATATTTTCTATATGTTTTTTAAAATCAGTATAGGCTATGGTAGTATGTTCGACCATGGTTAACACTAGAACCTTCGCACTGTTCCACACACCGGAGCTTGTCCGGATCAACTGACAGCTGAGAGCTGTCAGCTGAGCCGGGCAGAGTGTGTCGGATCCTCCGCCTCAAAACATGTAAACGTGTGAAAAAATGAATGCATAATCAATTAGAGCTTACCTTAAAATAAGTGTGCCATGACTGCTCGACACCATGCTCGACACAACATCAATTTATTTATTGCCTCTAGGGGGCAGCCTGACAATTACTTTTACACCTTTGTTTCACACCTCTCAGCAATTCTTTTGTCTATGTTCAATCTCCTTTTAGCTCCTTTTTGGTCTCCACCGACTTCAAAGGGAAACATCTGGCTCTTTAGCTGCTAAATCTTCCATTACATTCAGCAGCTAATCAAACTCTGACCTTTCCGTTTATTCAACAGTCTGTGTAACTTCTTGGTCACCGCGATGTCCACGTTCCCAGCCTGATCTCATCTCTGGGGATCTTTAAAAGCACACAGGCGGACCAACCACACATCCAGGGAAATGGTGGTCCACTGCATGATGAACTGCAGCGCCCTGTGGGAAAGTGAATCCTACAATGTGTGGAGGCTATTCAGCACTAATCCAATTTCTTATTTAAACAAAACAGATCACCACCTCAAAGAAAGGGCAAAATCCCCACTAATAGCGGTAAGGGCCTGTGGCAGACAGACACACACACAGATAGAAAAGACAGACAGTGATGAATTGTAGTGGGAAAATCCCTGCTGTACAGATCCTTCAAAGGCAAAAACCTGCAAAGCTCTTCAAGCCAGATCCTCACAGTACTCACTTTCCCCAAAGTAAAAAGAATAAGGGGGAATGAAAGCACTGGAAAGTCATTCAGACACTTTATTAAGATCTCAAGTCATAAAGCCACTGGAAAGCCATCGGATCCACGTCCTTTTGGATAGCAATCAAAACGCTTGATGCATAGTATACATCTGGGTTAGTGCTTTAGTGCTGAGTCTCCCATACTGGAGCCCAGTAGAGAAAACACTCGCCGAGGTAAGTATCACCCAGTGTTCTCTGCAAGCCAGTGCTGTTAAGTCCTTGAGGCTTTCTTCCAACCTAACCCTACAGCGTCTAAGATCTGCAGATTTTTCCATGGCGCTCAACTGAATACAGGGGAACATTGGACACATTAGAATTGAATTTAGAATTGCGCCAAACAAATTATTGGCTGCTCAAAAAGTTGACAGAAGTCGCCAGATAGTCATAAAGCATCAACACACTATCATTCTGGTTTAGAGACCAGCCGTGCTCGAAAAGACTGTCCATATAAATTCAAGGGGCTGGAAAGTTAAAGGTTCGGCAATAGGACCCAACCTGTAAGAAATGCAACTATGCAATTTTATTAGTCTTTATTTGACATTGTGTTGAGTCTCAAAATGTTAATCGGGCATGGGTAGAATGCTCACACGGATCAATTGACCCATCATGACGTGATAATAACATGAAATTAAGCACCAGTTGCCAATCCGTCTTCTGAGAGCCAGATCGTTGCTTGGTCAGAAAATTAATCTTGGTTGTTACCCCACTCACAGTGCATGTCAAACAACAACTGATCAAGCAGAAATTTGTCTAGTTTAAAAAATTTGCTTTGGGTTTGCCCATTCTGGGTTAAAATCGGGTCTCATCCTTAGAGTGTCTCCCCGGGGTTATTTTTTTTGTTTGTTAGCCCATTATCAACAAATTACGCACAATTTTATAATACTGAGGAAGGGGCTATAGGATTTTTAGAAAATACCGCAGGAAAGTCCTAAAACCCAAGCACTCACCTCCTGACTACATTAGAAACTGTCATGGTCCGTCTTGTCCTGTCTTGGTTTTTGTGGTTTCCTGTTTTATTTTGGTATGTCTGTCTTGTTTCCTCCCCATGTCCTGTCTAGCTTCCCTCTTGTTGATTGCTGTTCCCTTCCCTGATGTGTTTCACCTGTGTCTCGTTATGTCTTGTATATATACTCTTTGTGTTCCTTTGTTCCTTGTCGGTTCATTATGATGTTTGGTGAGTCTTGTCTCCTGTGTTACCTGTGTCTCTGCCTTTTTGCCTTTTTGCCTTTTTGCCTTTTTGCCTATTTTGCCATCTGGAGATTTTGTGTTTATGCCTGTTTTTGGAGCTTAATAAATGATCTTTCACTTTACGTCTGCATTTGGGTCCTGCTTGCCTGCCTGCCTGCCACACACCGTAACAGAATGAACCGACCCGAAATGGACCCAGCAGACAGCTCTTTTGAGGTGGAGCTTGAGGAGGGTATTTTTACCCTTTCTTGCCTAAAAAAAAAACCTGGGAGAAGGCTCCCACACTCGACCACCGAGAGGCAGCCTTGACGCTGGCACGTCGAGTTGTGGTATTACAGCCTTGGCTCTGGGAGTTCCTACCGGAGTGGGCAAAGAACTTTTTATACCCATCCAAGGTTAGGCCTCCCAGCTACCAGCACAATCCCAAGCCTCTGCCCTCGGTTCCCAGCTTCAAGCCTCTGACCCCGGTTCCCTGCTTCCAGCCTCAGCCCCCGGTCCCCAGCTTCAAGCCTCTGACCCTGGTTCCCTGCTTCCAGCCATAGCCCCTGGGTCCCAGCTACCAGCCTCCACCTGCTTTAAGGACTTTCAGAGTGGGAGTGGTGAGTTTGGATGAACAGCAGTTTCCACAATGCGCTCCAGCTCCCGAGTTGACTCCGGCCTCCAGCAGCAAGCTCCAGTCTCCGGCTTCCAGCAACAAGCTCCAGCCCCAGGCTTCCAGCAATGCTAGCTACCAGCCCCAGCATGTTAGCTACCAGCCCCAGCATTTTAGCTACCAGCCCCAGCATGCTAGCTACCAGCTCCAGAAGGCGCCCAACCAACCACAAGAGCCCCAGCATTCCAGCTACCAGCCTCCTCCTGCCTCGTGGACTATTAGAGTGGGGGTGTGGAGTTTGGAGTTTTATCTGTCTCCTCAGAACTCTCCAGCTTCGGAGATGACTCCGGTCCCCGAACCTGTGACAGAGAAAGAACCAGAACCAACTCCAGAACCCAGGTCCTTCCTGAACCAGAGCCTGAGTCGGTACCTGAAGTAGTTCCAGAACCTGAACCCGTCCCTGACGTCCATGAGGTGATTCCCAAGCCCCTGGTAGAGCCCGTGGTTGAACCTGAGCTGATCTCTGGACCCCCAGTTGAGTCCTCTCCACGTCGTCATGAGAGGGTCCGGTCTCCACATCTTGATGGGGGGGTCCGCCCTCCAGGCCTGCCAGGGGAGGCCTGTCTTCTTCGCCTTCCCGAGGGGCCTCCTCCTCTGTTCCTGTCCGAGGGGCCTCCTCCCGAGGGGTCTCCTCCTCTGTTCCTGTCCGAGGGGTCTCCTCCTCCGTTCCTGCCTGAGGGGTCTCACTCCCTGCTTGAGGGGCCCAGCCCCCTGTTGCCGCCCGAGGGGCCCAGCCTCCTGTTCGCTCCTGCCAGAGGGGGACCGCCCTCTGCCTCGCCCTCCTCCGGAAGGGGTCCGCCCCTGTCACGGTGGCCGCTGGCGTCCTTGGGGGTTCCGCCTAGGCTGTTCTGCAGATAGGGTCTGCCCTCGCCTTGGCCGGCCGCCTGAGTGGTTCTGCCTTCGCCGGTCTCCTGCGGGGGTCCGTCCTCGTCGATGCCGGCTACCTGTGGGCCTTCGCCGACCTCCAGAAGGGGTTTATCGCCTTCCCTGGCCTCCAGAAGGGGTTCATCGTCCTCGCCGAGGCCGGCCTCCAGAATGGTTCCCTCATCTTCATCTTCGCGGCCACCGGCCTCCTGCAGGGGTTCGTCTTCGCCGATGCCGGCTACCTGTGGGTCGTCGCCGCTGCCTTCCTCCAGCAGGGTGCCTTTGTCTTCGTCGCCGCCAACCTCCAGAAGGGGTTTATCGTCGCCACCGACCTCCAGAAGGGGTTTATCGCGTTCGCCGGCCTCCAGAAGGGATCCATCGTCCTCGCCGAGGCCTGCCTCCAGAAAGGGTTCCTCACCTGCATCTTCGTCGCTGCAGGCCTCCAGATGGACAGAGCCATCACCAACCAGGCCGTCCGCCTGAAGCTCCCTGCCGTGCCCCTGCTTGCCCCCCAGGCCGTCCGCCTGAAGCTCCCTGCCGTGCCCTGGGGCCTGTTTCTGGCCGCCCGCCTGACACCCCTCCATTCTGCTCCACTCAAGTTCCCTGACTAGCCGGTCACCCCGTGCTCTGCCCCGGGCCATTTTCTTTGGTTTCCCTCCTCCTGGCCCCCCTCCACCCACCCTGGTTGGGTTTGACTCTTTTTTTTTTTTCTTCTGGTATGTCTGTCTTGTTTCCTTCCCATGTCCTGTCTAGCTTCCCTCTTGTTGATTGCTGTTCCCTTCCCTGATGTGTTTCACCTTTGTCTCGTTATGTCTTGTATATATACTCTTTGTGTTCCTTTGTTCCTTGTCGGTTCAATATGGTGTGTGGTGAGTCTTGTCTCCTGTGTTACCTGCGTCTCTGCCTTTTTGCCTTTTTGCCCATTTTGCCATCTGGAGATTTTGTGTTTATGCCTGTTTTTGGAGCTTAATAAATTATCTTTCACTTTACATCTGCATTTGGGTCCTGCTTGCCTGCCTGCCTGCCACACACCGTAACAGAAACGGACAACTTAAAGGTGCATTGTGAGATTGTCTTTTGTAAACAAACACAACTATGCTTTTTTTTACCAAATCTTACTGTGAATACATAACACATGTACAAATATATTACCAGCATTAAACCAGCATTGTTATGCAGGCATTGTAAAGCTATGTTAGTTAAAGCTATGTTGTTGTTATGCACCCTGTTACCTAACCCTACAAGCTAGCAGGCACTTTGTTGCTTGGTACACTGTATGTGTTTTAAGTTTTTCAAGAGATTCAGGATGGTTTATTTGTGATATGCAAAACAACTACAGCAGCAATCATTGGCAATGAAATCCTCAAGTCCCAGGCTTGTTTGTTTTTGTGGGTGTCCCAATGTTCAGGTCAATTTTGAATAGGCTAAGACTAGAAATACTGGAATCTGCTGTGGAAGTCTTTCAATAGTAGAATATGAAGTATTCCCAGGCCCAAAATGCTTAAATCTCAAATCCCACAAAATTATGACTTGACGTCAGTCTCCTCAATGGTCGATGCAGACCACCATTCTTGCATCCTGTAGTGGTTTGGATTTTTTAACACAGTCTCTACCTCTTTCCAGTTTCCATTTATTTATAGATATCAGTTTAGTTTTTATTATTTTGGTCATGCAGTTGGCCAGTGAGGATTGATTTGAAAAGTCTGAACTGCATTCACACAATCCCATGGCATAATGTCAGTTTGAAGCAACTTGACTTTTATTGTCTAACTAAATGAAAATAGAATGGCTTCTTATCTCAGTTTAGCAGTAATGTTAAGCATAGTTGATTTAAAACATGCAAAGCAGAGGTATGGTTCTTTAAATACAACTCAAATACAAGTACAAGTAAGATTTGGGTGGCAAAATGCTCAAGTAAACATACAGACATATGTATCCACATTTTTCACAACTTATGTTCTCATGCATGAAACGGCTCCATATAATTACAGTAATTAGAATACTTCAAATGACTTTCCCTCCTTGAGAATGCCAATTATTTTTATGGATTCAATTATGTCTGCTATGCAGATAGGTATCCTGTAGATTTCTAGCATTTATTTTTGAGTTTAAGTGCTCATGCAGGCAGGCTTCAACCCATGCTGCCTCACACAAGTACATTCACACCAAGCTTTTTTCCCTCTTCCTTTTACAGCCATTTGACTCAGTCACAAAGCTGTAGTGATATTTTTACAAGCTGCACACACAGGGAGAAATGATTGCTTTAGATAATTTACTTGTGTTGAGCAATGATGACACATATAGCAAATGAGAAAGCAACGTTTGATTCAGAAAAAAAAACGCTTCATGTTTTGATTACCACAGATCTTCCCCAATAAATATCCATAATCGTTCCGGACATCAGATTTTGTCTGGTTATCAACTTGATGATGTGAAATATTCCAATTTTTCTTCATGGTTCCCTGATTAGCTTATTGACCGAAAATATCAACTACTTTGACAACCATATAACATTTTTGATGCAACAACATTTCATGGTTCCAACTTTGTGAATATCTGCTTTGGTACTGAATTTGGTACTATTTTGTTAGACAAAAACAAGTATTTCGGGCTCCAGGTCAACTTTTTACAAAGCAAATCAATCGAATAATGGTGAAAAATAATAACAGTAAAATCCTGTTTTTACATTAATGATGAAGAACACTCATCTCATGATAGAATATATAATAGAGCAGTCACAGGGGACATTTTACTAGAACTTTTTATACTTGAACTACATTTTCCTGATAACACCTTTTTCAATGCAGGACTTCCAAATAAGTGTTTTCACAGTGTGGTATTAGAACTCTAATTTAGCTAACATATCTAAATACCTTCAACACTACTGACTGACTGACCGACTTAGTTATTTTTCTTCACTGTGATGAAACTTTGTTGATCACAGTTGCACATGCAGCAATGTATGCAACAACTTTGCTTGATACACACTTTGGCAACACACCAGCTAAGTAAAGTGAGTCATGAATTGAAGTCCTTGTTACCTATCAATACTGTAGTATTTGTGTGACTCTAAATCTGTGAAGCTAAACTCAGAGAACAATTTCTGAGAGTTAACAAGCCACCTACTACTCCTACAAAATGTTACACAAAGGCAGGCAGGACGGTCGATGTCAACACGGCTCAGTAGCTTCCTGCAACACTTCCTCCTGCTCTCCTGGGTTACACAGCTGTCCCGTAAAGCCACCCTCTTCCCATCTCTGCGCAATGCGTCTTTTTTCAACGTGTTCCTCTGTCTGTGTGTCCGGGCCTTGTAAAGATTTACTTTTACCAGATGCTCCCGCGTTGTTAACTTCAGCCCATTTGTCCCATTGAGGCTCAGCTCATTTAATAAGATTCGGATGGCTGAACATGTATTTAACAATTCAAGACGCTACCCACATATATGCTTCTTCCTCCCCTACACAGACTGAAAATGTCCCTGTTCGGTTAAAAAAAATTAAACTGTTTACTTTTCCACATTTTGAAATGAAGCCTCTGTAAAAGAATGTGAGAACTGGGCTTTGTATACAAGTTTACTTATGAAAAAAAGGAAATTTAAAGTTTTAATTACGTATTTGCATTGACAGTGTCAATACTAACCTTATGGTACTAACGTTAGTAAGCTTACCTAACTAGCTCACACTCTTCTAGTGTATGGTAGCCTCAACCATAGATAGTATATAATATGGATGTAGGATCCGTGCTGACCTCAGTTATTCACACAGCATCCAATAATCCTGGTTTATGCGCGTCGCCATCTTGTGAGATTTTTACTCTGCCTCACGTCGGGTTGAGGGAGATACGCCCATCTAGCTGACGTATACCTCCGAGGCAAAGTGAGGGACAACGGGCGGAGAGCTGTCACTCAAGAGATCGCACCAATACATTTTAACCTCCAAAATAATAAAAACTAGCCTGCTAAAAAAAAATTCACCCCCCTCAGTGTTGTCATGGAGATATGAACTAAACATACAGACTAGAATGGTTTTGTGGACCAGGCTGTAAATAGGTTTAATATGACTTTGAAAACGGCCTGTCTAACAAGTGAGTCAAAGAAAAATTGCTCAGTCTTGGTACCACCCCCAGTGGCCACCGGAAGGTACTACAATTTTGGTCACTTCCTTATTGGATGCTGGTAAAAATCTGAGGTTTGGGGCTTGGCCTCAACAGATTAAAATTGTGATTACTTGAAGAAAATTAAATGGGCTATGACAAAAGAGATAAAATGTGTGGGTCTAAGTCACAGTGGACTCTCCATTTAATTATGTAATAATGTAGGCTATGACACATCTTACAGCAAAAGATGCTGTAACCCAACACTGAAAAAATAACTTTACTTGCACAGTGGGATTGTGCCATATATTTCATATATATGACATACTGTATATTGTTGACATAAAGTCCTAAATACAAGATTTATAAATGTTGCACATATGTGTTACACATAAATGTCACATAGAGGAAAGTGCCATATATTATATATTGTTTAGTGTATGTTCATAAATGTGCTTTCTCATTTATTCACATTATAGCAATAAACATATTTAAAAATACTTCATATAAAGCCTTTTGTCTTTCAAAGTAGATTAGCAAGCAGTTTGTCTACACTTGTCTTAACCCATTGATGACTATGGCAATCTAGGATGCATGTCCTTAATGCCTGAGGGTTTTCTGAAAAAATAGTATGAATGGTAAAGTCTACCAAAACCTTAATATCTAAGCCTGTGTAGCACATAGAAACATGAAATAAAATACATTTAAAAGTTAATGTTCACAGGTTTTATTTAAACATGCTCCCTTAGTGCTTACAAACCAACACATTTTTCTAAAAATCGTCAAAATTAGACGGGGGGGAAAAAATTAAATAATATAAAATATTTAAAAATAATGTGCTAAACGAGGTTATAATCCTGCTTCCTTCTAGCATGGATAGTAGTGACTGAGTGTGCAGTGGAGGGATAAAGATAGACAGATATAGGAAGGAGAAGATCGCTTTATTTTATTATTTAGTTCAGTTATCACTGGCACCATAAATCCGACTTCCGAGTACAACTGGAACGTAGACTGACTCCTGCTGTCGGGAGCCGTTCAGCTGGTCCAAACGGCTGTATACCACGGACATGAAAACGAAACTGAAACTTAACTAGCGCCTGGCTGGGCTGAATTTGAGTTGGAGCAGCAAAATATAGCCTAAATTCATAAATATTGTTAATAAATAGATGCAATGTGTTGTGTGATTTTCGTCAGTAGCCTATAGTAGACCTTGATTCTGCGCTCCGAACGCCACTAACTGTTCTGTAATACACTATCGCCGACACAGCTGGCATATTTTTTTTATTATTATTTATTTATTAATTTTTTGATTGGCGTGATTTTTGGCAAACCACAAATTTTTTGGGTGGTCACGTGGTCTTAAAAAATGTGTATTTGAACCAATGACGGTGCATTCTATGTTGCACACGCGATGAAAATTAGATAAAGTAACAATGCTGCGCGACGCAGCATCAGGCAGGAGATACAATGTGGCATCGCGCAGCAGCCGTCATCAATGGGTTAATAAACAAATTACTTTGTGCGTGGATGGGCGATGATGCAATTGAGGCAAAACAATACGAGATACAATCTTTAATAAGGCACATTTACAACCCCAAAATCTTTTGGTCAATACATTATTCTTCTTGGTTATACTTGTATGAAAATATGGAACAGATTTATTACGGAAGTATAAACATTTACTGAAGTACATGACCCTTCACTGTCAGCCTATAAATTAAGTTGGTTGATTTTTTTCTGGTAAAGCTAACACCAAGTAACCTCAAATATTTTTGGCTGAAAATTTCACAGCCCATCCCATATGCATAGCTGTACAGCGATCATCATTCCTGCTTAACAATTTCCAGACAGATGGTCATGGTTTGACAAAAACTTTATCACAGTTTTGGGGGATCTTTGAACCCCCTTACATTCCTCATTTCTTCATGGCCTCTGTGGCTGTTGTCTCAGTCTTTCCTGACTCCCGGGGGCTGGCCGGCTAGTATGAAGGGAGGGAGGGTGCTGCCGTTCTCGTTAGCATTTGGGCCATTTCAAGCTGATTATATGGAGCTGGCTGTGCCATAAAGCTTCCCTTCATGAGAGATCACCCGAAACAAACTGCACGTCCGACTGTCAATATGACGGCTGTTGCCCGGCAGGCCAAACACAGTTCACTGGAATGTGAGTGTTTAATCAGAAGACTAATGCCATATTTTGAGTAGTTTGTTTTTACGGCACAGCAGGGGGGTGTGAGTGTGTGTGTGTCCCTTTTTAATTTGCGTTGAAGTTATATAAACATGAATTAAGCTAAGTTTTCTCTTGTTTTTTTGTTGCATTTACTGCTCATGTATGTTTGTGAAGTTTGTTGTAACAGTGTGTGTGTGTGTGTGTGTGTGTCTGTTTGTGTGTTTGTATAGACTTGCATGAGAGCGATTATACATGGAGACACTTTTTTCTCCTTGTGTGTTAGCATGTGTGTGCATTAGAGAGAGAATGAGAGGTCACACTGTATAGTATAGGGTGGTTTAGCATTTATGTGTGTGTGTGCTTTGCCAAGAGCCCACTCCGGCCACCCAGGATGATTGTGGTGCCTCAGAGTTACACAGCTTGAATCTACAGCAAGACAAAACACATTTGAACCCCGCTGAGTTTCTCTGTAAGGGGCCGGTTAATGTTCCTGACCCGAAAACAACACACAAACACACGGCTCAACAGACAGTAGCAACCATTGTGTCGGTCTCCCATCTACCCTGCTACGTCACTTATGTCTTCAATTCAGAAGAATGTTATTAATACGAGAGCGTATGCATGAAAAGGCTTGCTTTAAATGTTCTCTGTGGGGGTGAGTGGTATACTTTCCCAGATCCACCAGGTTTTCCGGAGAGCAATAAGAACATTTATTTCAATGATCAGCCGGAGTTAACGGTGAGGACCCGCTTAAGGCAGATAGCTAGTTGCCGCAATAATTTTATGTGACACAAACAAATCGCCAAGGTATTGTGGGCATCCATGAGACACATGAAGGATCAGAAATTGGAGCAAAATTTGCCTCTTGGCTAGAAAGTATTTTGCTATAAAACAGCAGAAAGGTAATGCAGCTGTTGGTCAAGAAGGGTAGTCGTGACTGCAACAACGTTGTGCAATTTGTTTGCTTCCAGTGGGTCTTCACTGTATGTGGTACATGTACAAATGTACCATGACGCAGTATTTTTATTGGTTTACAGCAAGTAACCTAACCTTTTCTAAATCCTGAAAGTATCCATCGTTAAGCTTTCACGACATTGTAACGATTTGTTTTCAACCTCCTGCTGCAATTGAACCAACTGGTTTGCAAATGGGAAACCACTACAAGGTACTCTACGTCCTGGATTGTCTGTGAATGTTGGAACTGAATTCCTCGAGATACAGGGCTTCAACAGAAACAGCAAAAAAACATAATGAAATCCACATACAGCTAAACTGTATGTATTCGGTATAGCTGCTTCTCTCCCTATCCAACCCTTGGATTTTGGTAAATGCATTTGCAGAAGTTAATAAAATTGACTCTTCATCACTTAGATTCATATTTAGCAAATGTGCACTTTGAATGCATTCTAAACCTGTCCCGTCATGTAGTTAAATAGAAATAGAAACTCTAAAAATGAGAGAGCTGAAAAAGAAATCATGTTTTTGATTTGCGAGGGGTTACTATTAACAAGGGACATGTGTCTTTAACAACATGTGGAGGGCCATTTGCGCTCCAATTTTGTACTGGACAAATAATAAATAAGGCAGATTTGCACCGGATTAAAGTCATACTCGACCACTGCAATTACCTACATAAGAGCAGAGCTTTTGGCAGAGATATTTGCAATAGACTGTATTTTTTTGTTCCAGTCCTTATGAAAGGATTTATGTAGGATAAATAAATGTGCGACGGTTTTTATGGCAGATTTTCCTTACACTTTTAAGGGTCTGAGGTCGGTGGTGCCAGGTATCCTGGGCTGGCTTCTCTAGATTAAGAAGGCTTGTTATATCTTCCATAATGACATGTTTTTTTCATATTGCATAGCTGCATTTTGTTCCGTAATTGATCGTTGATTAGTTTGATTTGAGACAGGCTTGTGATGACAGCCTGAAGAAATAAATAAACTTCCAACCAGCATTTCAACAGTGTCTAGCAGTAGTGTGGCCCGGGACTCAGAGAAAATATGCATTTAAATCAGCTCCACACTGAACATATAAACAGTATTTAGAATGGTTAGATGCACCAACCCAGGATGTGGATATTGCTGGGCTGCGCCCACTGTTGTGTTGTCTAAACCATAAACTGCACCGATTGAGGTTTTCCTACACCCTGATAAGGCCTGATTCTGGCCAAAAACTGACTTCCAGCATAACATCATCCTCTCACTGACCGCCACAATGTTTCCGAAGCGGTGAAACAAATTGCCCCCTATCGGAAAATGTATTTTCCCAGCCAATAAATTCAAATGTTTTTACAGGAATGCTAATTTTCTTTTCCCAACGGACCTGAGTAACCTCTGATTGAGCACTTTGTGTGTGAGTGTTCTTCTTAATTTTGTGTGACCAATAATCACACATACATAAATATGTTAATGTGTGTCCAATCCCATGGTTCGAGGTGAAAAGCACGATTCTGAAAACCTCGGGAGATCAGCCAGGCACACAACAACACTGACCATAAATATTGAGATGAGGAAACACCCAAAATTACTTGGAATTTGCTGTGTTTGTGAGTGTAGCCGTTTAGCTTTGTGAAAAAGAGGAATAATACATTCATACTCAACTTAAATATTCCTTTATATTTTGTGCCATTAAAGTGTAGTCAGATACATTTGCTTGTTTTCCTCCGTCAGAAAAAGCCATCCAGTCGTGTCCCCCACAGAAACTAATTTGAGGGCGAAATAATCCATCATAATAACCATAAAGAGAGCTTGTTTGTGCTCACTTCATTGTGCTGAGTTGTGTTTTCACATCAGCGTCGCATGACGTTGAGTTCTGCTTCCTGCCAACCACTTGATGCCACTTGGAAGAAAACAGAAGCTCTGTGTGAAAATGATCCATTTAAGAAAACCTGTAACTTTGTGGATTTTGGCACATCAAGGATCCTAAAGTGAGATTTCTTTTCTCCCATAGAGTAAGCCTGCAGATGTTATCATTCCGAAATTGGCATTGGCACGGATCCTGTGGAGATGAAATAGCCCATGGAAGATATTCTTCCTGATGACTGGACAGAAAGACAAAGCTGGTTTTATGCTTGACGCGAGCGCTTAGCAGAAATCCGTGTGCATGATAGTTCTCATAGTATTTTCAGCCATTCATATCAGCACTCCATCGCTCATGCTTTAAATATATGCCCCACGTAAACCACTTTTGAATGCTTGTATGTTTGCAGAGGTGGAAAGAGTACAAAAATATTCTACTCAAGTAAAAGTATGATTACTTGGATGAAATTTTACTTAAGTAAAAGTAAAAGTACTGGTCTAAAAATCTACTGAAGTAAAAGTGAAAAAGTAGCTGATTTAAAATGTACTTAAAGTACAAGTTACTAGTTACTTTTTAACAGCGGGAGGGGGCAGGGGTCTCTTCTGTGTAGGGCATTCTATAGTATAGGCTATACAAGGGGATATCAATATCAAACTAGTTTTGTTTAATTAATGCAACACTTTTACAAATTAAAGTGCACAAATTAAACAAATCACGTCACCACACATGTATGAATGTATACTGTGTCATTATACTTTAGATATGGAGCATTGTCTGTTAATGGGGGAATGGGAATGTAACAGGTCTACAGACCTAAACAGACTGCAGCTGCAGTTCTAATAATGTAATTGTGTACAATTGATCTAAACCATGGACATTGCAAGGTTAGGCTCCTCGATTTTGACAAAAATCATAATCATGATTATTTTGATTGACATTGTGTAATCACAATTATTAGACAATTATTCCTTGATTTAAGAACTGCAAGATGCACTTATTTAACATTTGAAACCATGACTTTTGACTTTAGACATATCCTAATTGAACTGAAAACAAGGAAAATGCAAATAGGTGATAATATAATAAGTAAAACATATTTTTTATAATTAAATAAAATAAGTGTCAAAATCAAAATAAACCGTTGCAAATGTTGTTGATAGGGCACTTATTTTGCTAGCAAGAATGTGAGGGCATATTTTAATGTATATCTCATGGAGCTGGCTGGATAAGCAAGTTGCATTGTGTAGACAACAGTGTTCTTAATTGATGGCAAGAGTCAAGGAGCTTTAAACTTCCTGTGTTTTTTATTCCATTATTGCTTGGTCATAGACCACTTGGATTTGACTTAAAGTGAGTAAACTAATTGGTTGTGATGTTTTGAGGTGCGGCTGGGTCGCATATGACTTTTTTTCTCTCTCTCTCACGGTCGCGCATGTCATCTGACTCACGTGTCCGCGCATAACATATCTTGCACATTGTTTTAGTCTATTACTTTTACCTTTCTTCTCGAGCAAAGGCTGACTTTCTGCCGTCTTCTGGAGGTTTTTCAAAACTCCCGGCAACACGCACCGTCTCCATCCTACTCTGCACTGTTAAACTGAAAGCTAGGTGAGGGAGGGGCCGATCGCACGGCTGGATGAAAGGTTTGCTGCATTTAAAAGCCTTCACGTCTTCACGTGCAGTACAATGACAGTTTAACTAGGATTATGTTGTTTTAATGATAGAGGGAAGCAATGTTTGTGTTGTTATCATTTAGTCGCAATGATCCTGTCGATCATTCTCTGTGTTAGTTTCCGGTATTGTGCCGTAAAAATAAAAGCCCCTCACGATATTTCTTTTCTTTTCTCTCCTTTCCCAATCTATTTTTTTACTCAGTAACGCAGGTGATATAAAATGTAGCGAAGTACAATACTTCAAAATAAACATACTCAAAGTAAAAGTAAAAGTATAGGTTTTAAAAATCACTTAAAAAATTACAAGTACACGAAAAAACTACTCAATTACAGGAACGCGAGTAAATGTAGTTCGCTACTTTACACCCCTGTATGTTTGTGATATGGAGCAACAGTGTGCTATGCACCTTATAGATCTGGAACTTTTATGTCCCTTTGTTCCATCACATAATAATAAATGACTGCCTAGCATCCGCCATGTTCATGTTCTTTCAGCCACTGTGGTGTTGAGAACTTCAACCAAGGGAGCCAACCTATGGTGTGCCTTTGGACGCAATTATTTTGCAGTTAATGTTTGCTTCCCAAAGACTTACAAGAAATAATTTTAATAAAGTTGAAGATTCAAGTAAATCCATTGTCATTATAACAGCAGAATGCAATAGCATTGTATTCTGCACAGTTCTGCGAGTCTTGGTTTAGCGTGTTGGCATGCTAACATTTGCCAATTGGCACCAAAAACAAAGTGCAACAGTCCCCATGGGAATGTCATTAGTTTTGCTATTTGGTAAAAAACAAAGTGTTGCACAAATTGAATTTTTGACCTGATGACTGTGCTCAACAAAAAGTCAAGGGATTGCCAAAATTCCTACAATTCATCATAAGAGGGTAATTAATATTGGTACCAAATGTAATGGCAATCTGTCCAATTGTTGTTGAGAAATTTCACTCTGACCTAAAATAAATGGTCGATGACTGGCAATGTCTCATTATAGAGAAATGCTGCTGCCGACTGACAAAGCAAAATGAGTAAGTTGAAAGACTATTATTACTGAAAGTTAGCGCTATAAACAGTTCATAAATCTATTCAGAACAATTGTGAGGTTCAATCCACCGTTATGTTTTTTCATTCATACCTTTAATTTATTTACTTTATTTTACAGACACTTCCTGCCCCTGGATAGAAATCAAATCCAAAGTCTGTACAGTTCAGATTTCAGAATGATACAAAATAAAGTAATTGAATGACCAACAATCTGTGTGTGCATTACAGAATAGGATAATCTAACTCAGAAAAGCAGAAGTTCAGCAAATGGGCTGTATCCCTCCGTGACACCGATACCTTTCTGTAAAATAAATGGCTCTGCTAATGTCTATTCAACATTTCTCTTCCTCTCCCTCCTGCATTTTTTAAAACTGAGACAGGAAAACCACATGCACGCTCTATATATGATCTAGCCCATATCTTAAGACAATACAGCCTACCGACTAGGGCTTTTGAGTGGCAGTCAAAAGAGATCATGTTTTGTATCCCATTTAGCGGTTTGGGGGAGGAAGGACACTGGCGTAAATCAAAGAAGTGTCTTTTTTGAAACAAAGATCATCTGTCTCCCGTCTTTTTCTGTCCTGACGAGAAGGAATGTCTAAGAGTTATGATTAATGAAATCATGGCAAGGGAAGGCCTACAGTAAGGGAGGAAACATGCAGTCCAACAGAGCCTGGGCACCTGGAGGAGGCTTGGACATATAATATCCATCACAGTGAGAAAAAGATGACACATTCGCTGCAGTGAAACGTTAGCCCTTACCAGCCGGCTCAGCTGTATGTCCTGGGGCATTTTTGTCTTTGGCAGGGAAACACACACACACACACACACACACACACACACACACACACACACACACACACACACACACACACACACACACACACACACACACACACACACACACACACACACACACACACACACACACACACACGCACACACACACTGGACAAGCTTCAGCTGCCATCAAAAGTTGAGGATGGAATCTTAGTTGGTAAGAATAATGGTGTTATTATTACAGTGAGGTAATGGCCACTGTCACACACACACACACACACACACACACACTAAACCACTATACATATACTGTACATCTGTTCACATGGATTCACCTGCACACATGTCTATACCCCCCCCCCCCCCACCACCACACACACACACACACACACACACACACACACGGGCTGCAATGGAAATATAACTTCTTTCTGCCAGTCACATTTTTGTAGTGCAGTGCAGCTACCAACTGAGCGCGCTCAGCTTTTGGAGGAAGGGTGCTGTGCTCCCCATGCAGGATGCGGAGTGGAGTGTAAATGTGACAGATGTTGAGTTCCTCTCACCACTCCAGACATTATTAGTGTTGATGCTGGATGGCTTTAAAAGTCGAAAAAAAGCTCAGATAATCACATTGGTGGAGCTAAACCTCAGTGGGGTGGAGAAGTAGAAACTCAGCCTGCACATGTTGCATACATAGGCTGACGAGGTGGATAACTGAGTATAGTAAATAGAGTGGAGTAGTCTTGATCAGCCACTGACCACACTCCAGCAGGCATACTGTATAATGCAGCCATGTGATCACTTTAAATGCATCGTCTTTCACAGCATACTGTATATACTTTACTGTGAATTGAGGTCGTGTCGGACCTCGTCAGTGAACCACAACAAGCGATTTGACTCCCCTTTCAGTCTGTGGATACACAATTACAGCAGAGGACAGACATATGCAATTAAGTATACATTCACATCAATACCTTTACATGTACTCTTACAGACAGGAACACACACACACTAGCAGGATGCACTTAAGCAATCTGATGGTCTGGTAATAGCCAAGAAAACACACACATAACCAGACTGATAGTTTGTGCATTCATCTTCACTGACACACACACATACACAGACACACACATACACACACACACACACACACACACATACACACAATAAGACGCATACAATGTGCAGAGCTTAAAGAAAATATAATACATTGAAAAAACCCATTACTGAACAGGCAACCACATATTCCCTTCCCTACTGCAGAGCCTACATACTGTACATAGGCCTACATGTATAATTTGTACATACATTTCTCATGACCTAGGGTTGGTTCTGACCCTGCAGGCAAGTACAGATCCACAAGCTGAGGGACGTGGCAAAATGACAGGCTGAAATACTGACACCACCCAAAGCTCTGCACTGCCATCTTCTGGCTTTGCACACCCTGTGATAATTTAGATCATATAATGAGTTTGCCTGATATCATCAGTGGAATTACAATTGACGATTAGTAAAATTTGTGAGAGTTTAAGCGTATCGTAGAACATTCAAATGTTTTACAAGAAGTTGCAGTGTTAGGATAGATCCACAAGTTTTATGTTTTAAGTTATATGATTCAGAGGAACATCATCATGCACCATTAAAGGATTACTTCACCGATACAGAACCTGCTTTCTATCATTATAAAATGGCTATTATAATATAAGGAAAGAGGTTTGTCTTGCTCAGTCTTCCCTTGCCCAGCTGTCCTGATATTCCACACCCCCACCTCCAATGGATGACGCAAAATACGTCTCATTGGAGCCGTGTCTGCGTGCAGAGGGCCCGAAGACTACAGGCCTTTAGTTCCGCACATTTTATGCCCACCAATAAGGAATGAGGGAGGCGGGAGCTCACGGACGAGATGTAAACACAGCGCCCCATGTTTCTCCCCGCTAGGAAGAAGCAGACTCTGAAAAACTCCGACCATGGCAGAAGGATATTTTCCATTTGTAACCCTGAACGGGATTTATGTTTACTCTAGTGAACGGAATTCGTGTCAACCTGTATAAACCGGATTACAGCGAGGAAGAGAGGTGATAGTCGTAAGGAGGAAGAGGAGAAGCCAGCTACACTAGCAGCTACTCCATGTGAAGAGGAGCCCTGCCGCTGTGCCTGGTGGATTTGCGGTGTTCACTGTTAGAAACTTCACTGTAGCTTTACTCGATATGGAAAGAGGGACCGGAGACATATTTCAGTATTGAGAGTAGATACACTGAAGGTAGGATGTGACCCGGGTAAACACGGACAAGTGGTCTTATTGAGTTTTGAATCCTGTTCTAAAATGTCTTATTGGCACTACGTTTTCCTGTGGTTGGTAACATGGGCGAAATAACGTGACTACCTTGCATTCTTTTCATGTAAGCTACTGAGACTAAAATTAGCTGGCTTACTAATGTTTTGCTCAATGTTTTATAGACAATATCGTGATTCATGCAGTTTCCTGGTGAATCCTGAAAGAGAGACACCTGAATGTGATGAAAGGAGTGGTATCAAGAAACAAGAGAGTGTGAAGAATGACTGAACAAACACTACAATTTATTTTTATAAATAGTTGTTCATATGTTTGGATTAAAACTTTGAACTCAAGTTGGTTGATGTGGTTTGTCTACTAACCAGAGTGTGTTCAACTGGAGTACTATTAGAAAAATAAAATTTCTACTGGGGAAAAAGGTTGAGGAAGATCAGATGTGAGCTACTGTATTTAATAAATAAGCAAATATTTTGTATGCATCAATATAGAAATGTGACCTGAAGTACTCAATTGAAATATATTCTGGTAGCTTTGGTAGAAAACTGATGGTTAGTTATTTTTCTGTGTATCTGTTTTTCCTGTGCTTCAGTATGATGAATACTTGATCCTTGTGAATTTATAAATTACTCATAGATTGTATTTTAAAACAATACATACAGTAATCTGTGCATCAAAATCAGTTCAGCAACAAGTCTGTACTGGTGAACATGGGTTAGACAGGTCAAGGTAAGGTAACAACATAAGATGTTTATTGTTTACAAAGGAAAATATTGTGGATCATCTCAATGTTAAATAAACCAGGTAACACACAATGAAACAATTCTTAAAAATAAACTGTCCAATATACGAACATGATAAATATAAGATACAAAATATGAGCTATAAACAAAAATATTTACAATTTAGCCTTAAATGAGTGGTGACAAGGCAGGTTGAGGTGTGAGGACATATTAGCAGAGCTGGGATGCTCCTGAATTTGACATATTTCCTCTCAGAAGCGTCACTGAGCTGTTGGTTGCAGTTGAAGGGGAGAAGCATTGATCAACTTTTACCCCACTATCACAGCTGATATTGAGGGTGTAGACATCGGATTCTGAAATGTCACCAAACAATACAACAGTTAGGTTCAAGTGAAACGTTAGCTGTGAGCACTCACTAAAAATGATAGTCTGATGATTTTTTCTTAGTTGATTACAAACACACAAATGGTTGCTGAATTAGTTTGTTTCTGAAAGAGTTAGCAAGCCCCCCCCCCCAGCAGCTATAATTGATACTGTGTGAAAGAAATATAGTCAAATACGTTGAAAGTCTTACCTGTACGCGAGTGATTTTGAGGTACACAACCTTAAACGAAGATACGTCAGTCGTCAGATTGTCCTCTTCACGCAGTAGAATATTTAGTTTCAGTCCTCCGGTTTGTTTGAAGGTAGGCTATTTTTTTAGCGCAGGATTGTTGAAAACACTCACTATCTTGTAAACTGAAGAAAGTTAGACTAGTGTAGTGGATTTCTTCCTCCGTTTACAGTGAAACGAAACTAATACATTATATTTAAAAAAAAATATATATTAATTGTGGAATCTACATAGAGTCTGTATTGGTCGAGGTATCGAATAACTGTAATGGGAAGTAGTGTGTTTGGTGTTTACAAACTCTCATCGGAGTCAGAGGTCAGACCGGTCAAAAAATATGGAAATGTGGGGGGGTTGTGCACCATGATTGTGGTAGGGAGGATTTTGACTTTAGAGGGAGAAGAGAGACATAAAAAATCTTTTGCGTTTCTCAGGTAGGGTGAAGATTTCAAAATTTTTGCACATTTATAAAATAGGTTTGTTACATAGGTAATTCATATTAGGGAAATCATCCTTTAATGATTGAAGCTCAATCGCCTAAGTGTATTCTGAAGCATGCAGAATGTAGACATTCCTTTATAGGCCTACTTCAAGCTTAATTCCAGTCTGTAGGGAAATATGTAAAAGTTACAAACTTTTATTATAAACGTACACATGTTTTACTTATAGCACTTCAGTGGCGGACTCAGACTGTTTGAAGGGCAGGGGCGAAAAAATAAAAAGGGCACCATGTGGACACACAGTGGTGTTTGTAACTTGATGGTGTTTTGTTCCCCCAGCGGAGCCTTAAAGGCAGCGCTGCCTGGAAGGCCCCGTTCGGGGCACCTGTTACATCTCCATGTAGCACTTACTTGTGGCACTTTGTAGTTTGGTTTATTTGCAGCTAGTACTGACGTGATTCTCGTTGTTCTGAGTTTGTGCCCTCATTGTTGAATGCACTTAATGGAAGTTGCTTGGGATAAAAGCATCAGCTAAATAGAATGTAATGTAACGAAACACCAAACACTGTGTTTGTAGATATTAAAAAAAACTCTTGGCTCATACAATTAAACGGGGGGTCTGGGGCTCCCCCCCCAGAAAAAATTGCTTCAAAGACACTGTTTCCCTAATTCTAGCGACTTTATAAACACTAAAATGAGTTGTTCACATCATTGTGCACTTTCACATTTTAGCCTAAGAAGGGAGGATGCCTTGCTGCTTTCATCTTTACTAACATTTAAGTAAATTAAACTGGAGAAAAATCAATGTGCCGCTACCATACAGTCTTTGACCGCTGACAGCCAGCTACGGAAATATTGAAGGAAGTTTTCCTTCATGTTGAGGTGACAGCTGACTATTATCGTCTCTCTTGCATGAAATGACCTACACTTGAATGAGGACCGGATCTTGACATTCAAAAAATCTATATACATTTTAAATGGATTATGCAAACTGAAAATATTACGTTTTTCTAACTTGGCATCTAATTGCTCTTTTCCACTATGGGAACGGACATACTCTTAATCCACTTTTTGCTTTGTTATCCAGTAGAGATTTAAATACCACTCGATGTAGCTGTTTGTCATAGCGACGCCACATGAAAGCAACGCCTCTTTCGCATTCCCCGTTCGTCGGCTACCAAAGAGAGGAACGTCTGCACCTCATTAGAGTACCGCAACATATCTTTTCGGTTTGCCGTATTCTTGCTCCAGAGGGCTCATCATCATCTTTTAGGCCTATTGTATGGAGGCGCAACCTAGGGCACTCAATAATTTTTGTTCACATGTAAAGGGCAGCCAATAAGGCACTTTCTCTCATTTTCACCACCATAGAAGGCACTTTAGCAACACTTTTTCAACCATGGGGGCACCAGATGGGGAGAAGGGCACTAGAAGGACCAGAAAGGCACTATCAGGGCACTAGAAGGACCAGACGGGCAGAAGGGCACTAGAAGGGCACCAGAAGGGCACTAGAAGGGCACTAGAAGGGCACCAGAAGGGCACTAGAAGGGCACTAGAAGGACCAGACGGGCAGAAGGGCACTAGAAGGGCACCAGAAGGGCACTATCAGGGCACTAGAAGGACCAGACGGGCAGAAGGGCACTAGAAGGGCACCAGAACGGCACTAGAAGGGCACTAGAATGACCAGACGGGCAGAAGGGCACTAGAGAAGGGCACCAGACGGGCAGAAGGGGACTATATGGTCACTCATTAAGGCACGTCATCGAATTTTCTTGTTCTAGAGGGCACATCATCATCATTTATTATATGAAGGGGCATCCTAGAGGGCACCCAATCATGTTTTGCACGTGAAAAGGGCAGCAAATAAGGCATTTCCTCTTGTTTTCACCACTCTTGAGGGCACTTTAGCGCGCTTTTTCAACCATTGAGCTACGAGGGGGGGCGGTCGCCCCCCCGAGTCCGCCACTGGCACTTCAAATAAAAGAGAACGTTGTAGAGACTGCAACAACTTTGTTTAAAGTAAAATAACTCTCCCACAATCCATTTTCCTTTTCACTTATGGGCAGTGGAAACAAGTAGCAAACACAAAATCAACATATTGTCACCTTTAATATTAATATTGTTACCTCACAGGGCTTTATTTACTTTATACCCTGTTTTTGGTCTCTACCAACTTCTGAGGGAAAGATCTGGCTCTTAAGCTGTTCAATGCTGAACTCTCTTCACCAGCTTATCTTCACCAGCTTACTCTTTCTGCTTTTTGGTGCTGAGCAGGTAGACTTTAGAACCTAGTATAGAGACTTGTTTTGATGAATGCAAGCTGCCTGCTTTGACTGACAACAACTCTTTGAGAGAGGAGAGAATCGAGGCAACAGTGAATAGTCAAAGCACTTGGGCATCTTGACCATCATGGAGGTAGTCTGCATGTCCTCATTCTGATGGTTTGAAAAAATTATTCTGGTTTAACTCATGGAAAGATTTGACCCTCATGATGGCCAACTTTCACTACAGACATGCTGCTTAACTGGTGTTTCAGCATTTCTTCTTTTTACAGCAAATTTCATACTCTTTTATCCGGCTTCCCATCCATGGTTGTATTTATTGGGGGCTGAGGTCAAGATTCATAAATGATTCACATCATGCTGAAAAGATTCTTTGTGCCAAAAAGCAAAAGCTTTAGGAGGCAATATAACAGGTGGAGACAATTTGACCCAGAGGTCAAGATACATTATGCACACACAGTCGTCTTATGTTCTTAAATGCGTGCATCCATCCTTGATTCGGGCTCCAGTCCACCTTGTTGCAATCTGTGCATGCTGTGCATCAAATCATCTATTCCGAGCGCTGATTGAAACAGCATGGGCATTGCTTTGGGAGGATGATTTGTAAAATACATGGCAAAAAATTATTAACAGGGATCCCTGCCACCCAAAAAACATTTACAGGGAGAGAAGCTAGAGTTTTTACTGGGACGAATAAGACTTTTATGAGATGTGATGGACAGATACAGAGCTGAGATTTATAGCGTTGGCGTGGTCTGCTCGTCCACAGGGACGCATTAAAGAAAAGATGGGTGGGAGACATAGACAAGGAGGTGGAGGGTAGAAAGAGGGGGAGTAGTGCAACAAATGGAAATAAAATGGAGGGAAAAGAAGAGAGACAAATGTGAAAGAGAGAACTGTGGGGATATTTGAATGGTTTTCATCCACAGAAAATTGCTCTGACACGTTTGAGTCTCTTTAATTCACCATTGAAGACTTGATTCTTACACTGCTATTAGATCTAAATTATGTAGAAACACACCCAACATATTACATTTCTACATTCTCTCATTTGAAATGATTGGGCCTGCTGTTCTTATTCCCTATCACCACATCTCAGTGGTTGATAGTGGGGAATATAAATTTCTGGGAAGAAGAGCCTGCTCTGAGGCATATGTTATTTTCCTTTCTAGAAAAACCTCAGTTGGCAAACAATTTATTTCAGCGGAATGGCTGAGAGGAGGTAGCCTGGTCCTACCAGACCATCGTACCTTATTTCATTTGTACAGAAGGTCTGGAATCGCTCAATTGGCAAACGTTAACTCACTTGAAGACGGGTGTCTGTTGAAGTTTAAAACTATTGGATCTGCCCAGTGTCATTCTGGATCTGCCAACCAATTGCATAACGTTTGGTCGTGACATGCGCCGGCTTCTTAGCCACTCCTTCTGTTCGCTGATTGGACTGGTAGAAATCTGGCTGGAGAAAACCCACTAATATAACGCACACCCAGGATGACTACTGAAGGGAAATTAAAATGAGCGAAAGTAGGTAGGCAGGCGGTGCCAGGCTAAAGAGGAGGTTGAAAGATCAGCGAATTCACATGCTACATCGCAACCTCCAAGGTAGGTTAGGATGGGATCTTTACGTCCCGTTTACCCATGCTGACATTGGTTTCTATCCCTCTCATATACAGTATGTATGTTTGACTTGGGTAGCACAAAAAAGAACATAGCAGAATTATTATTCAGCTTGAATATTTTAGAGAGTATAAATCAGAACAAAACAATGATGTGGTCGCCACTTGACCGGAGCTGCTTCTTTGTCGGTTAAGTTTTCAGGTTTGCTAACTTCAAAATACTTCTGATCTTTGGCTCCCTCCCATTAAAATGATTTCTGTCTCTGGAGCAGCTGTGCCTAAAAGAACATTTTCTTAAAGTAGAACCTCCACCTTAGAGTGCTAATGGGGCCTAGGGGAGCGGTCCTGGATGGTGAACGGGGCCGTTGGGAGGGGGGGGGGGCAAGGGGTGGGCTGATCCATGGCAGGACGGAGAGTATAGAGCTTGTAAAACTTGTCTGGGGATGATGGGGTCTCTCCGTGTTTCACGGAGGCTGATGTTAACTGCTGCAGCGAGGTGGAGGGTCCGAGCCCAGTCTGTTTATCCTGGACAGGAAGGTAGCAGGGTGCACAGAGAAAGAGATTACTCTGGATAATCCAAACTCTGACTAAAGACGGGTGGGCTTTACAGCGCATGTGAGAGCCATACTGCACGGGTTTGACCGCATATGTTAATGTGGCGGATGCTCATGCCCAACTGAGAGAATGATTATGAACTTCACAATGCACTTGCACATAAGGGACCCTTGCATAGGATGTAACTCCACTCCTGCACTATAAAATCCATAATTTACAATGGCTTTTGCATTGCACATAAATAGATTTACCTCTTCCATCTCAGCTGGATGCAGACCTGAAGCTCAGCCCTGTTCAGATTTTTCCAAATACAATGTGAGTGGAGGCTCTCTGTATGAATTCACAATGCAGGATATGCATAGTACATATTGTATGCCCCTCCTACTGTAAAACAACAACCCTCACCTTGATTTATTTCCCTCACTAATTTTCACATGCATATCTGGGCGGTGCACTAGCACATCAGGATTCGAACCATAAAGCTGCAATGGAGCGTGTTTCATTCGACAGCACAGAACATTTGGACCGTTAACAAGACCGAAGTTCCTGCTTTCCTGTGGAGAATCAGGTCATTCATATCGCGATTGACAAAGAGTCTTAAAAAGCTTAAAGTTACCTAAGCCTACTGGAGGCTGAGATATTGTTTGATTGTGTGTGTTTTATTAACATAATTTTCAACAGAAATTTGACTCATTACTCATAATAGATGTGCACATCTAGATTCATATCTCCATTAATAGGCCAGGGAGATTAGTTTCTTGCTTTGGAATAAATTCGGATTGCCACTTTAACCACTTACTCTTTAAAGCCATTGTTAGTTAGCGGAAAACTTAAGCAAATTGTAGGTGTGAAGCAAAGTAAGGAGTCATCTCAAGACTTTTACTTATGAAACAAGTGACCATGTGCTATGGAAATAGATAGAGAGCATTATTCATGTAGACATATTGTGGTGTAGAGGTAGTTTATCCTGATGATTAAAAAAAGCTACTACTAAAAAAAAGACGCCTAATGGTTCATAAAAACAGTATCCTATGTTTAACCTTTAATGATTTGTTAAGGTTATTTATGATGAGGATCAACCATTGTGTGGCAAACTTGATGCTTTCTCGGATAACAAGTATGCTAAAGTCTAAACTTACCCAAATCCAAAGCGTGTTAGCTTACATTGTGCTATAGCTTCATATAGAACTACCTCCTACACAGCGGGAAACGACATGGTGGATGTGCTAGTTGAGAGAATGTTTCTTAAATTCTAACCATTAAATAACGTAGTATTCTTCTGCCCATTTAAGAATAGGTAACACTAAGTTAGTTAGCCGTATATGCTAACATTTGTACTTTAGGATACAAACTGCTTAATCCTTTCCTTACAAATGAACTCAAATGTTTGTATGAAGGCCTATTATTTCTTCCAATATCTAAAAAAGTGGCAAGTTCCTGAGTGGCACTTGTGTTTGGCAATGTTACCAGAGCGGCCAAGTCTCACGCTTTGGCCGTGAGACACACGCATATCAACCAGTTCACACGCTCACACGCCACACCTCCAATTTCTCACGCAGAGAAATGAA
The DNA here is from genome assembly GCA_026929865.2 of Hyperoplus lanceolatus. Lineage (NCBI taxonomy): Eukaryota > Metazoa > Chordata > Actinopteri > Uranoscopiformes > Ammodytidae > Hyperoplus > Hyperoplus lanceolatus. The sequence continues at coordinate 22,888,221 of CM049411.1, read as the reverse complement.
TCCCCGTAATATATATATATATTTTTTGGTACTTTTACTTTGAAAGTCTTATTTTGAAAAGCTAAACGGACTGAGTTCCGTGACATCCTCTTTCTGCCATACTTTCTGCACGAGCGGTTTCTTTATAGGTCCATGGCCGTGTGCAGCTCGTAGCCGCAGCAGCCACTTGGCAAACCACCACGGCCACGCCCCCTGCGTTACACTACAAAACTAATAAAAGATCGCTGCCTCCCAGTCCCGCCCTTTGTTCAAATTATATGGAAGATTAATGACAACAAGGACGCCGGTATTAAATGAACAAAGAGGTAAGAACGCCTTAAAGCAGCAACGAGTAACATTTAAATATCTTTTAAACAGCCTCATGTTTCCTCTCATAATCATAAATTACCTTTAACAGCAAACGAGACCATCTGTGCAAAGAAAGACTTTTTTATATAGTTTTTATTACTGCATTTGATCTGGTTGTACACCCAGTCCGATTTTCGGTTCACGCGTGCATGCTCTATGGTCACATATCCGTATTGCTCGCAGATTTCAGTGCGGCGCAGGAACGCGATTTGAGAAGCCTATGGCTCCAGGTGAGGGAAGGGGAGCGGGAGCCTTGTTTGAGACAGTTGTTTGTTCATAATGACTGATAACGGGGCTGAACCATCAAAGAAAAAAAAGAAAATGCAATGAAGAAAAGCTAAAAGGGAGAGTGATAGGCGGGCGGGAGGGCGTTGCCATGCAACGTATACACAATTTCACGCAGCGAACCTAGACTGCAGTGTTTACTCCTAAATGAATGAGCGGTAGCCTACTAAAACAAAGTTTACTTTGCCTCACCAGCATCATCAGATGACCATTATTCATCTGAAATAGTCATTATTTACAACATAAACACATTACCTCATCGTGATCCATACTAACTAACTGCCATCTCTCGTTCATTCGCTTGGTGTGAGGACACGGACTCGTTCAGCTCCGTGAGAGGTGACAATGGATCAACTCATTGCAATCAGGTGTGTTTAGCACTTACTGCCATTAGTTGATGCTGTGTCACCCATAGACTCACAGAGCCGAAAAGAGTCCGGTGCCCTCCACACTTTCAACACACGGACACGCACCATATTGCTTCCTGATTATTTGAATCTTGCACTCCCTGCACGAGCTAGAAAACAGCTTCACGACAGCTGGCGTCGTTAAAATACTACCTCTTTTGTTCAAAGGTGTCGCCAACGTGCCGACTTACTCGTAGTGGCTTTAATTCAAATCAGTCACTTCACTTGATATATTCAAGTGAAGTGACTGATTTGAAGCTTGTTTTGCATTATGTTATTGGGCTGGTTGACACACCAACACATTTTTGTTCTAAAAATGTTGTCAACATTAATTGAATGAATGTATTGAGTAACTAAGCTTAGAGGTTACTGTGGGAAAAATATGTTCTGAGAAGACATCAAGTGTCATAGATTTAATATAATAATGGTGAATTGAAATTGGATAATTGGATAACCCATACAATGTTGAATACATATAGAATAATTACCATTATTACAGTTTAACCAAATGTTTTAACAATAGGCTACAGGAGATATTTGAAAGCACTACACATTAAATTTGTGTCAGCGAAACCGTGAATGTTCTCTTTTACTTTACATACAAATGAATGCAGAAAAGGCACAAATTGCTTCATAAAAATTCACCAGAATGCAGGAAATTAAGTGTTTAATGCTCAAAATTTTCTGGGGGGGAACCCCAGACCCCCACTTACAATATGTCCACACCCAATGTTTAGTTAAAACCTGTCCTACAACTTTGCAATTCATGAATTTGTTTATTTTAATAAGATTTTTGATGTTTTATCACATTTTCCAATTGTCTTTTATTTCTGATTTATTATGAACAATATGTAAACTTGCAGGACACTAGCAAAAATGATTGGGTGGGAAAGAGGACACGGTTTTGGGTCCCTCGACCAAAAAATCTCACTCCAAACTTCTGGTGAAACTTGGCAGCCCTGGTTACCCTCCTTCCCCTTATATAAGCCTCATTAAGACTGGAAAAATTAGCTAATTTGTCGAATGATGCCTCATCCTTCTGCTGTTATCATCACTGTAAAGGGATTCAGGGAAATTAGTCCCATCACTCCTCTGTCTATTACAAGCACCATTGCTACCTCATTGTAAGTCCATAACCAGAATTCTTGGCCTTGAACTATACAGAACATCAGGCTCTGGTGTAACGTTGACTGCAGGGAAACTGAGCCTCCTTCCCTTCGCTGTTTGATCCTTTGCACAGATGGTTTCCCTCAGAAAAGTGTGATGAGTGAGAGGTGAAAAACCAGGTTTATGGTATCAAAAGAGCCCAAGGATACTGACCGGACATGTTATCAAACCAAGCACAGCTTTGGATAATGGGAATGAGCAAACTGGAAGGCTTCGAATGAAGTTTAATATAAGTCATAATAAATTCCATCCAAAAACTAATTTTGTGTGTTTCATATTCACATTTGTTTTGTTCTTAAAAACTTTAGCTATACAGTTTGTCTACTTTTATTTTGAAACTGAAATAATCTCATTGGTTTAATAAACACATGTGAGAGGAGTCAGACATCGTCGGTTGTTGGAGTGAAAGTTTGCTCAATTCTTTTCATATCTCATATCTGAATGTGATATTCATGATCCTCAACAGACAAGCTGACTCTGGGCTTGAATTTGGAAAGTTAGCACTGTCAGGACAAGCCAAACCAAACAGCACTTATGACAAAACACTACAGGATGGTCTTTAAGTCGCAGAGCACTTTCATTGGTAGCAATACATCTTGATCCCCTTGCTGTATTTGACACATTGAAAAATTTAATTTGCAATTTACATTGGATGAAACACCAGTTTTCTGTGGAAATGGCTTTGATCCCAACCTCAGCAGTCATTCACATATAGCAAGTGATGTGTGGAAAGAAGCCATAGAACTCATATTTCGATGACACTCAACTATTCTGTACCTCCCTCCAAAAACTCACATCTGGACTGCATGCCTGGCAACGACAGCTCAGCACTTGGAGCTCAATCTAATAGAGAAAGGCTCTTAACACTATTATTAAAACGACTTCACACTTAGCTGAGCTCTCTATTCCAGTGGAGGACGTCATGGTGTCATCCCCCTGAACTGCACCAAACGTTGGTGTGATTGAGAACAATCACTTGACACCATCAGATCAGATGTAAGCTCAATCAACCGTACGCACCCAAGATGCAGCCCAGATGCTAGTGCACGGGGCGGGCATCTCCTCATCAAATGACTGCACTTCCCTGCTGGCCTCCGCTGTTATGCAGGCAGTCGGCCAAACTTAAACTGTCCAAGCTCTTTGCATTCCCTTTGCAGAAGCTTGCATACGACGCTGATGCTAGCTTATCAAGAAGAGAAGGTAGAGGCACCTGTCTGCCTCCAAGCTATGGTAAAATCATATGCTGTAATGCGTCAAAAATTCTTGAACTGCAGTGGAGGAACATGTTTCCAGAGGAGATCAGGAAATAAGATTGCTCACTATAGGAAAATTGGCAAGATAGGTCAAGGGATTTTAATAAAAAGAACACATGGGGATGAATAATTGTGTGACAAAGGAATTAAGCGTTACATTTATTTTTATTTGAAACACAGATTTGAACTTTTGCATGTGATAGGCTTGTCCACTGCCAGAGAATGTCCCGAGCCAGGGATTTGTTGGCGGATGCTGCCTTTCCAATGTCTCGCAAACCACAACATGCCCTCAATCAGCCACATAAGCTTTAATTGGAAGAGCTCAGCAGCCTGCCGGCAGTAGAGGACTGTTGATGTAGTGTGTGGCTCCCAGATGTAAATAGGTGTAACCGAGTGTGAAAAAGGGTGTTCGGAGAAGGAGCATATGCATGAGACGCATAACAGTCACCTTTCCTACGATAGGTGGATCCTGTTGATATGTCTTAATGCTTTGCCTGGTGGAGCTGAGTGTTTGTTTTGAAGAGACCAGGAAAAAACTGTAAATCTCATCTAATGAAGTTCTTGCTGGACCTTTGGCATCTATCACAAACCTTATCAACCCCCAGGCAGACATTGTGGTTCTGTGGGGAAGTTTTGACACATGAAGTATTGGATATCTGTCGTCAAAGGGAGTAAATCTTTCACGATTCCTTTGTACCTCGTGGACTGAGACGGCCACAGCCCAGGCTCCAGCTTAGGGCTCCATGGTCCTCTCGTCAGGTTGTTTTGCTTTCCTGAAGTAGAGGAGATGTATGATGAGGATTTCCTCAGAGAGAGAGAGAGCTGTTGACTTTCTCCCTTGTGTGCAAGGCAGCATTCCCACAGGGCAACCTCCCACGATGAACAATGTTGACATTATGAACGAGTGGATAACTCACATTTCCTTTGATTCTCACACTTTCACTCACTCCTACCCCTCCTATTCATCTATTCATCGTATTGAACTTGTATTCCCTTTTGGCTGCTTCTTTTTCACTGACATCTACCTCAATTACCTTTTCAATCTTCTCTGCCTTTTGGACTCCCTCAGAAAAGTGGAATTCTTTGGCCGACTTCACCCTCAAAAATTTGCAATTACCATTGTTTTCATTTTCAAATATCGACAATCTTGCTCAGGATACAATTATAATTTGGATATCCTTTTCCACTCTCCAATAATAAGTCACATTTGATGATTTCCGCTTTATGCTAGGTATAGTACTGGAGGCCTTTTCCGAGCCCAGAGTCCATGTCACTGGGTGCTTGGCGCCGCAGCCGTGATGATGGATTTGAGGCCTTTCTCAAAAAACAACACAACTTACCTTTAATCGTGGCGGCCCACTTTACACATTAGCACAATCAATTTAATTGGGGAAATAGCTGAGCGAGAGCTGACATCAAAGACGCATGCAATCCCCCAGCATACATTGCTGCCTCTGAACGGGGCTGTGCGTCACAGCCGCGGCAGTGGAAAATGTGAATTGCAACACAGAGAGCAGTCTTCAAGGCCTGCCAGACTGCATCAACATGCCCATTTGTCTGGTAGTGTTTTTTCATGTTACTTTGGGGGTCTTGGAGCTCCAGCATGTGACGTCACATTGGGGGTAGAGATATTTATCTTTATCCATGTGTTGGATAGACCATATCAAACAGTCAGCCACTTCTATGGTTTTGGAGCCAGATTCTTACATGTCACGTTCTCCTTGCTTACTTCAAGGTAAGGACAAGGTCAGCCTAGAATATTTGTTTGAGTTCCAGTTGCTGTACTTTAAAAAATGTGTACACCCCCCGCCCCGCCCCTCCACACGAAGACACAACACGCACACACACACACACACACACACACACACACACACACACACACACACGCGTGTTGCAACGCAGTATGTGGGTGGGAAATCGTCACACCAAGCATGTGCAAGCAAGAGTTTGTAACAGTTGTACGTTTGAGTGCAGCTATTTTCTAAAAGCTGGGCTGATGTAGTGGAATAAATAACCAGTTAGCTTCAAACTTAAAGAAGTATTAATAGATTTGTTAGGCCACATCTGGCACATTATCACCTTTATATACAGTAGTTAAAGGTCACCTATTAAGTTAAATGCAAGTTTTCATGTTTTAAAATATTCATATGTGTCCCAGGTGAGGTATTATAGAACTGTTAAGCGGAAGTCCCTTACTTCCGGGGCATGGGGCCTATCGGCTCGAAAAATTACAACGGTAGTCAATGGAAAGAAATGTATTATTTTCTGGTCCCAGTCATGAAATGCCTTCGATTACACACATGTTTTGTATGGATTTAGATGGTATTTTTTCGTGCAACGAATGGAACAATTTAGCGAGTAGAAGCTGGATACGGTCAGGTTTTGTGCAGAGCGCTTTTGTGGACTACAGCTCTTCGCTGCTCTTGACACTTATGATATACGTCACCACCACTGGCACCCGCTTAGCTCAGAAACATGGCTGTGTCTTTAATGCACTTTACCTCCTTCTTTCAATGACAAGACAAAAGTCTTCAGCGTGGCGAAAACCACTACACAAGTGGACATGTGGAGAGTTTCAATTTCTCGAGTGGGGAGATTGTTGGCGTTGTCCACGCCAGCCATTAGCATTAGCATTTGCACTGTCAGTCGAGAAGTGGAGGGAATGTGTTGAGGTGACGTCACAGAGGCGACAAGACTTGTAGTTGTTCTCGTAACATTTTCTCAAAAGCCGTTAGACGAATAATCATACAACATACCGTCAAACTCTTCACATGAAAAATTATCATTTAGAACCATACAAAACATATATGTAATCCAGGGCATTTAATGACTGGGACCAGAAAATAGTAGATTACTTTCCATAGACTCCCATTAATTTTTTTTCCCCGTAATTCCGCCACTTCCGCTTAACAGCTCTATAGAAAACAAACCCACTCTTTTGCTCCACCTCCACCTTTCTGAAAACCTGTGTTCAAAAACCCCAGTCAGATTTCTCTCCCCATATGACTTCCTAAGGGGACAAGCCATGCCTACTTAGCACTACCTCCACTTGTGATAAGCCACGTCCCCAGATACCCTTATCTACCTGACAGTTTGATCAAAACCTGCAATTTTCTATGATTAATGTTAATCTGTTTTTACCAACCTTCCGATTCTCCTTTCTTTGAAAGCTTTTATATATTTAATAATCTTTACATAAAATTGTTTTTACAGTATCATCACCAGCTGATGTTGTTTCTCTGTTGTGTTATTTGGTGTGATTGATTTATCAGAGCCTTTTTGGGCAAAAACAGCTGCCGCCTGCAGCTACAGGGAAGCAGCACTGTGAAACTGTACCAAAACAGTAAAGCTGTTGGGGCCATAACAAACCCTAAACAATGAGCTCAAATGTGCTAAAACAGCATGGTGTCTGAAGCAGTGAAATACTCTCAGGTAGGCAGAGCTCTGTTTCATTACATTCATTAAAAATTCTGAGAAATCTTCGCAGGAAACAGTGATACGATGGTTAATTATGAAATACAAATGTTAAAGGAGTCACTGGATTTAACGTGGAAGCTTGCCTTCAGAAACACCAGCCCTCGTCATGTTTTCACAAAAATTACAGCAAAAGTGATCTTGACTTTTTTCCTTTTTTTGAAATCATGTTTTTTGCTGCACTCCATTACAAGGCTCATAACTTTTGGCATGGTTAACAGTGGCTCATTTCCAGCATATTCATCTTTGGTAAAGCTCCGCCATAACACGCTGTTAGCACTTAATGAAATGTTCCCTGGTGGGTGCAGTCACGCACGTAAGAAGAGGTTATAACAACACAGTACAAGCACAAACAATCACATTTGTATGCTTAATCAGATTGGATTCAAACAATTATCATACTGTATATTTAAACACAATGCAGGTCTTGCATAATGAATACTAGCCTTCCAAAATATAAAATACATGAATCTAAATCAAAGGAAAATGTATTTCACTTAGGATTTGATTAAAGGTGCTCCAAGGCAGTGATTTTCAACCTTTTTTGATCCACGGCACATTTTTTACATTTACAAAATCCTGGGGCACACCACCAACCAAAATGACACAAAATGACACTCTAACACAGTACATATATAATACATATAGTTAATAATATAGTTTCTAAATGTATTTATACTCACTTAGTGTGAAACCTGGGCCTGTTTCGATGAACACGAAATGGATATCCTGGCAGGAATGGTAGAAAAACTGGGATTTTGACTAGGGATGGGCATTTTAAGAAATTCAATTGATCGATCATCGGGAAAATTAACGAGCAATTATCGAGCAATCGTTATCTTTTTTTACATTTCAAAAAAATGCCAACAGAACATCCAAAATACTGCGTTTTTACCATAGACTGTATACAAGAGGTTTTTACTCAATTACATCTTTATTCCAAGATATTCTAGGCAAACAACAATCTATTAAGACAAGGCAACTTTTTAAAATAAAATAATAATAAAATGCGGCGCTGGTGAAAGCCCGAGGCTATGAGCCAACAAGGAGCCAATGCTACGATACCTTTAAAGTTTAAACACATATGCACCTCCTAAGATGCTGCCAAAGACTGCATAAGGGCACGGCACGTTTCTCTGAGTGATAAAGGACCTAACGTTACTTCATCTAATAGACAAAATGTGCAAATTATTTCCCTGATGAAGGCGAAGTAGGAAATCATAGACGCTAATGTTAGCTGCTAATGCTAGCAGCGCTAACGTGACACGTTTAACAGGGTCGGATGTAGGCTTCAATGTACAAGTGGTACATAATTCGGTTTGTTTAAGTGTTGTACTTATAGAAGGTTTCACAATGCTTAATGGACTTAGTTATTTTCGGTTCTAAAGCTGTCCGGTCCGATGCCAAACTTCTCCTTAACTTCTTCCTGTTTATGTTTTGAGATCTATGGCAGCTCGCAGGCTGCTGCCTGAGCCTGTTCTGTTGTCTCCTGCTACTAGTTAAGTATCTCTCCCTGCTGGTAGGATGTTAAATTGCTGCCCATACAGTCTTTGGTGCTGCCACATAGTGAAACTAATTGCTGTGCTGCCGGACTCACACTGCGCAACACAACGGCTATATGATCGATAACAATTTCACGTGATCGACAATATTCTTAACGAGCAATGATCGATTAATCGATTAATTATGCCCATCCCTAATTTTGACCACAACCCCTTCTTCACCTGAGCCCTGTGATTTTTCCTTCTCTATCTCTGCTGACTCCTCTATAAGAAAAATAGTTATTGGCCCAAAATGAACTAGTAGTAGCTAGATGACATAATCAACTAATTTGCATTATATATATATATATATATATATATATATATATATATAGTATCTCACAAAAGTGAGTACCCCTCACATTTCTTCACATTTTCTTTATATCTTTCCATGGGACAACACTGAATAAATGACACTTTGATACAATGTAAAGTAGTCAGGGTACAGCTTGTATAACAGTGTAAATTTACTGTCCCCTCAAAATAACTCGACACACAGCCATTAATGTCTAAACTGCTGGCAACAAAAGTGAGTACACCCCTTAGAAAAAATTTACAAATTGGGCCCAAAGTGTAAATATTTTGTGTGGCCACCATTATTTTCCAGCACTGCCTTAACCCTCTTGGGCATGTAGTTCACTAGAGCTTCACAGGTTGCAACTGGAACCCTCTTCCACCCATTCATGACGACATCTCGGAGCTGGTGGATATTAAAGACCTTGCGCTCCTCCACCTTCCGTTTGAGGATGCCCCAACGATGCTCAATAGGGTTTAGGTCTGGAGACATGCTTGGCCAGGCCATAACCTTTACCCTCAGCTTTTTTAGCAAGCCACTTGTCGTCTTGGAGGTGTGTTTGGGGTCGTTATCATGTTGCAATACCACCCTGCGGCCCAGTTTACAAGGTTGAGTGCACATGGTCAGCGTCGTACACAGAGGTTGGCTTTGGGAAATAGACGTATGAGTGCTGCCAGCATTGCTGAAGGGCTTGAAGGGGTGGGGGGTCAACCTGTCAGTGCTCAGACCATACGCCACACATTGCATCATACTGGTCTGCATGGCTGTCGTCCCAGAAGGAAGCCTATTCTAAAGATGATGCACAAGAAACCCCACAAAAAGTTTGCTGAAGACAAACAGACTACGGACATGGATTACTGCAACCATGTCCTGTGGTCTGATGAGACCAAAATACATTTATTTGGTTCAGATGGTGTTAAGAGTGTGGAGCGGCAACCAGTTGAGGAGTACAAAGACAAGTGTGTCTTGCCTAGAGTCAGCATGGTGGTTGGAGTGTCATGATCTGGGGCTGCATGAGTGCTGCCAGCACTGGGGATCTACAGTTCATTGAATTCTAACATGTACTGTGACATACTGAAGCAGAGCATGATCCCCTCCCTTCATAAACTAGGCCGCAGGGCAGTACTGCAACATGATAACGACCCCAAACACCCCTCCGAACGACCACTGGCTTGCTAAAGAAGCTGAGGGTAAAGGTTATGGACTGGACAAGCATGTCTCCAGTCTTAAACCCTATTGAGCATCTTTGGGGCATCCTAAAACGGGAGATGGAGGAGCGCAAGGACTCTAATATCCACCAGCTCCTTGATGTCGTCATGAATGGGTAGAAGAGGGTTCCAGTTGCAACCTGTGAAGCTCTAGTGAACTACATGCCCAAGAGGGTTAAGGCAGTGCTAGAAAATAATGATGGCAAAACAAAATATTGACACTTTGGGCCCAATTTGGACATTTTTTCTTAGGGGTGTACTCACTTTTGTTGCCAGCAGTTTAGACATTAATGGCTTTGTGTCGAGTTATTTTGAGGGGAAAGTAAATTTACACTGTTATACAAGCTGTACACTGACTACTTGACATTGTGTCAAAGTGTCATTTATTCAGTGTTGTCGCATGGAAAGATATAATGAAATATTTGAAGAAATGTTAGGGGTGTACTCACTTTTGTGAGATACTGTATATATAATTATAATGAATAGAAAATACTGACCAGGTAGTAGGCCTATACAAATGACCTAGGCCTCTTTACATATTTACAAACTAACTTTAAAAACTTTGTTAGTTGCCATAACTACAAGGTTAGCTTTTTTATATAGATATGCAGTCGCCAATTGAATGTGGACCTATAAAACTATTTACGTGTTTACAAATGTCACCTGGACCGCGGACTCTCTCTCTCTCAAACACAAAGCACTAATAATGGATGTAATAATAATAAAATATATATATAATATATCGCGCGTGCCCCTAGTTGAAAAAAGTACTCGCACTGTCTCAAAAAATGGTCGCAAAATGCGAGCATTTGGTCGAAGTCTGGAGCCCTGCAGCTTTGCACACCACTCATCACTTGCAAGCTGCAACACACGGGCCAGCACTTTGCCGCGCGACATCCACCGGACCTCCGTGTGGAGCAATAAGACTTTATGTTGCGCTCCCATTTCCTCACACAAAGACACCCGACAATGGTTAATTAGGTGATATTAGATAATTTCCCACGGCACACCTGGCGATCTCTCACGGCACACTGGTTGAAAATCACTGCTCCAAGGAACTTCTAATTTATGTTAATTCTTGCACCCCCTTTGGAAAAAGCTGTACTGTCTTTACTACTGCAGCTGTAGTTCCTGGGTGAGCGTACCCATGCCAAAGGCATTATGATAAACTATATTAAAAATAGAATTCATGCACTGATGGTCTTGTTTGCTGTTACATGTAATTTATGTTCATCAGAGGAAAAAGTGGTGTTTCAGAAATGTTTAAAAAGTTCCTCGTAGCACCTTTAAAACCTTTTTCTCAGCAGTAACTCTCTTAATGTACAGTACATACTTCACATATGGTTGTAGGCTATGACTACAACAAAACTTTTTTTTGCACCTCCTGCAACCTCAGCCACCCTTACAATCTCACCCCACCACCCTGCCTCCAGGTTGGAAATCAATTGGGAACAGCAGGAAGACAGTGATGTCAGCAGACAAGACTGGTTGAGAAAATCCATCTCCACCCCATCTTTCACTCAGTCATCACCATGTGCAGTGACCTCAGTGGAGGCCACAGAGGTCAAGACCACGCTGTCCATCTCTCTTATTCTGTTCATGAATAAACAGAGGCCAGTGTGTGGGTGTGCGTGTCCGTCAGGGCGATTACACGCACGCAAACACACGCGCGCAAACACACACACACACACACAAGCGCTTACACACAGCCTCGTGCCGACTCCACTGGCATAATTAGAAACATTTGGGATCATTTGCAAAGGGAACACGAGCCCTGATGGGATCCAGATGCACTACTGGGTTTCACCAAAATACAGGAACCCTTATTTATGAGGGGCCATTACTGGCTCCTCACCCAGGGAGGTGTGTGTGAGAGTGTGTGCATGTACTGCCCGGTTTGTCAAGATAGTAAATGAGTGTTTTGCGGGTGGATCATCCATATTCAGGTCAGTCTAATGTTTAATGGCTTTTGTTTTTGTAAGAAAACAAGGATTTGTATTATATTTCCGAATACGTGATGTGGGCTAAAAGTGAGCCAGTGGGGAGAAAAAGTTGCCAACACACTGAAAGGTTGGATGACGTTTAACTTGCTTTTAATGATAGAGAAAAGTCACACATTGCTTAGTCATTAAGATGTGTCATATTCTGGACATATGTGTTTTTTTTAAATCCACAACTTAAATCACTGCAATAATTATTTTACAGTTTCAGTTCAGTCATCGTCTTCTTTTGGATTTCCTGGAAAGGAAGAAAGAAATGACACTATTAGCTCCATTCGTGTTTCCATAAGAAGAGGGGTGCAGCAGCACTGACAATACAGAGTAGACAAGTGTCGTCAAATGTAGCACTGTGCTGCCACCTTGTGGTTTAAGAGATGAACGGGTTATACATGTAAATGAAGGTTGCTTTCAGACCAGCAGTATATGTGGAATTGTGGATCAACCCAAAGTTACAATTAGATTTGTTTTAACCTGAATTGCTGCATAGGCTCATGACTGGATATGAGCCTTGAGATGGTTAAACCTAATTAAGAAATTGGTTAGGTTTTAGATGAGAAATTGTGGAGAACATGTAGAAGTTTGGTAAGTTACAATGCCAGCGTATTGCTTTGCCTCTGCACTGCCCCTACAGCATGTGATGCATTGCCATGAAGAAACAAGGCGTACACAGCCACAAATGTAGTTAACCTTATTAATTTGCATTTTAATAAGCCAATATCAGCAAAATCAACCACCGCTTTTTGCTGGTTTATTTGAAAACCTGCAAGGCAATGATTTCAAATGGCACATTTAGTTTAGGACAGCTACACTTAATATCCACAAGAGTGAATTTGTTATAATAAAATACTATACAATCTTTGTTCAGGCATCACATTTGCAAGGAAATATCTAATCAATTCCTCAGATCAGAGCTTACTTTTCTATATACATTCCGTGTGGAATCAATTGTATGAACAAGCTCAAATCCTAAGAAAACATGTATATACCTTTATATGTACAGTATTATAACCTGTGTAATGCCATTATGTCAACTCATTTTAATAAGATGGATGCCACAGTGTTGAATTCCTAACTTACCCCAGACCCATACCTATCTTGACATATCTGCCTTGCTATCATTTATCCATCCACTAGACTGACCTGCCCAGGGACTACACATTTTTCTGTGAGTTTCTCACTGGCCCTAATAACCTGACCCCTAAATCCATCTGCTCAGATGTTCCTCATTCCCTTAACTTTAACGACCCCGTATAGACTTTATTCCAGCCTAGCTATACCTTGTCCAAAGCAGATTGTCAATGTATCATGCTTTCCAATTAACCTACACCTGAATCTGTACCTGCCTGCACCCTCTTTCCTGTTTACCTGTGGATTCTCGGCGACTGCTGCTCAGACTTGCTGCCTTTGCTTGAGAACTTTTGTTTCATAATTTTACCGAGGAATAACTGATTTGGTCCTGTCTGCCCGGTTGTCTACATCTGGCTCATTTCCCCTGCTGCCTCCTAGACACCCACCTGACACCTCATTATCCAGTTACTCACCATGCATCAATGTTCAAACTCATGCATCTTTGCCCTGCTGGTCCTTTACTGTTTCTTCAGCAGGGCTGGAAAATAAACAGGACAAAACTTTATTTTTAGTTAGAAGCTGCGTAAGTGACTCGAAGAGCTATGGTACAACTCAAGACAAAGCAAACAGCAAGCGCTGATTTGGATCCAAAAGACAAGTATGTTCTGGTAGTCCACGCTAAGGACAGTGTTTCTGAGTATAATTGAGAATACATGAGGGATATTTTGTTGGTGGAGTAGTGTGTTCTGTCATGTTGTGAAAGATATGTGTGTTACATCCAAGCCCCAACCTCAGCGATTTTTACCAGCATCCAATAAGGAAGTGACCACAACTGTAGTAACCAGGAAGTGCCACTGGGGGCTGGGAGCAGAAGAGAGCCATCTCTCATTGACTCCAATGTTAAACATGCAGTTTTCACAGCATTATTAAACCTATTTACAGCCAGGGCCACGAAACCATTTTAGTCTGTATGTTTAGGTCATATCTCCATGACAACACTGAGGGGGGTGAATTGTTTTGGCCCACGCTATTTTTTATTTTTTTGGAGGTTAAAATCTATTGGCGCGATCTCTTGAGTGACAGCTCTCCGCCCATTGTCCCTAACTTTGCCTCGGAGTTATACGTCAGCTATCTCCCTCCCCCTCACAAAATGGCGACGCGCACAAACCAGGATTATTGGATGCCGTGTGAATAACTGAGGTCAGGCTGGATGCTACATCCATATTATTTACTATCTATGGTTACATCACACCCACTTTTATTATATATTATATCATTCTAGTGCCTGGTTGCAGTGTTTGAGTTGCCCGAGATCAGTGTATCCCTCTGGACTAACGGATGTCCACTGAACAAAACCACAATTTTAATATGACAACACTTGGTCAGTGAATGCCCACCGGCAGCTGGTGAACAAGAAGGTCACACCATCTTCATGTCAATTCACATCACGTCATGTCACACACTGTGGTACATCACTTACCTTTCTGCATCTTGATAAGATCGTGTAATTGAATCAATCAGGACACCCCCTATTATTCGTTCTTTCCTTGGTCTCCATCGCCACTTTACCGATTGATCAGGAAGCAGTGTCGCTTCTGAACATCCATTGTTGCTGCCGCTCTATAACACGATGACATCACTCACGTGCCAGTGAGCTGATCAGTGGAAGGAAGGACACCTACAGCAAAACAAACAAACGGGTGATGAGGTTAGGTGATACGTGCCCAGGTTTGTTAGTGTGTTCGTATGTTAGAATGTATGCGTGTACCTGGTGCAGGCCGGCAAAGAGTCAGTCGAACCTCAGGTGGGGAATACTTGAATAGCTTCAGCACCTTCTGCAGAAATAATTTTGTGCTTTAATTAGGGCTGTAAACAGATAATGAAGCTGCAGGTAGCTGATGTCCTCAATGGAAGAAGTATTAAGGGTTCCTAAATTAAGTTATAGTACAAATACCACTGTGAAAACACTACACTACAAGCAAAATCCCAGCAATCAAAATCTCACTTAATTAAAATATGTTCGGCTTAAAGTACTTGAAGTATGAAACGTACTTACTATGCAGTAAAATGTTTTACAGTCATACTGTATATGATGTTTCTGGATTAATAGCCATGATGTATGTGGCATAATACTGCTGTAGATGTTTTACTTTAAGCTCATTTTTGTTGTAACAAATGTAGTGGTGTAGAAGTATATACTGTACATTTGCATAAAAATGGAAACATCTTGTGTTTTTACACTGTAAGTACTTTACTTGAGAGTACATTTACTTAGATGAATCTGATTATGTAATCAGACTTTCTGTCAGTGAAACAACATTTAGACCATAGCATGAGAGACAAAACAACCCACAGTAGATAAAATAAAATAATATATAGTGTTTTTCCATGCATATAAACTGCACGTGTAATATGGTCAGAATATCGGACCAGTCCAGGTTAAAGTCCTGCCACAGAAAATCAGTCCAGTGCTGATCTATGCTGCAATAATTACATAAAGTCAATCAACTGTTTCATATACTGTACTTTATGTCATGTTTAAGATGGAGCGCAATAACGACAGGCCATGTGTCAAACCGATAAATCATCATTTAAGTAATAAAAAATTGCATATAAGCAAGGAATCAATGAGATGAAATTTGTAGTCTACACGTACTGGATAAGACAGCTCCTTGAGGGCCTCGCCATTGATGGCCAACAGGATGTCTCCCTCCTGGATGGATCCGCTCTGCTCGGCTGGCTGATCGGGGAAAAGCTCCTTTATCCTGACCAGGCTGCCAAAGTCACGGGTGGGCGGATCCAGTTCGAACATTAGGAAGCTGAAGCCAAAGCCGTTGTCGCCCTTGGTTAGAGTCACTTCCTGTGTGTTGTCTGAGGGTTTGGAGGACGGAGGCAATAATGGGATAATGTGAAGGTGAAACCCCATGTAGATGGTTGCATGTAAGGAGTTGAAGACAATTGAAAAAGGAATTGGACCGGAGAGGATAAAGCTGATTAACAGTAGAAAACTCATTAGCTGATGATTAATTGAATTAGTTGAGCCATGTTGACATGTAAACCAAACATGAAACACCAAATTTTGGTGTAGAGTCACGGACTTCAATAACTCTTCAATAAGGACACAACAAGGTCAGCAAAAGTGGGATCATCAGAGAAAATTAGACTTATGAACAGCAGCAGCGGACCCAAATAACTTCAGCATTTACAGCCTCGACTTCAGGTGAGCAATCCAGCAAAGCATCTGGAAACCCCGATAAGATGGCTAATATGGGTGTGGTTGGATGTGC
Organism: Hyperoplus lanceolatus; assembly: GCA_026929865.2. NCBI lineage: Eukaryota > Metazoa > Chordata > Actinopteri > Uranoscopiformes > Ammodytidae > Hyperoplus > Hyperoplus lanceolatus. The sequence goes on along the minus strand of CM049411.1, from coordinate 22,871,888 downwards.
AACAAAGTTTCAATGAGAAGAGCATGTGTGATAATGCTTTCTTTTAAACCTGCAAAACTGCAACTAGTCATTTTTTGGGATCGATTTAAAAAAAGTAAGTAATTAGGAGAGCTTCGGATTCTGTTACTGTTGGATGGACCCAGCTGTTTCCATTCGTAAATCTAAGGTAAGTTAAGCGAACCAACTGCTGGTTGTGATTTTTTTTTTCATCACAGGAAATCAATGATTGCTATGTCAAGATAATATTTTTCATATTCAAGATAAGGAAATCATTCTTTGCATGGCCTCTTCAGCGTTTGCTGACATGATAAAGGCAAGAGTGAAATCAATTATTACACCACATTTGTATACAAATGCAGTTCAGTTACATTATTCAAGGACAGATACATACATAAAGGAACAGGTCTGTAAAGTAATGGGTTTAGGGAAATATTTGAAGATACTAGCCTATTTGGTCTCAAGTTAATGATTTCCAAGACGACAACCTCTAGGTATGAAATTGACTCTGTAACATGTGATCTGCATGCCTGTGTGAGAAGACAGAGGGATAAGAGAGTGCAGAGAGATAAGAAGGCTGTAGGTCGAGGTCAATCGGGAAGATCAGGATCAAGACGAGTGTGTGTGTGAAAGTGTGTGAAAGTTAACCTTGACAATGACAGACTAGCGATTTTGGCTGTTAAAGCACAGATACAAATAAAAATGCTTAAGGCCAGGACACACCGGCCAGATAATCGCCGTCGTAGTGTCGGTAGGGGGTCGGGACACGAATTTGTTTGGTGTGTGCCGTGACGTCGGCCGACGTAGAGGTCGTCGGGCTTGTTCGGCGGCCGACCGTCTTTCATTTGGAGCAATTTGATTGGTGGAGGGCTAGCGAATCAGTGAAGCCCGGAAGTGAGGCGGGTAGCACAAACAGCTAACAACAGCTAGCCATCGTTTTAATGTGTTTGTTCGTTTAGTTTTGCGAGTACTCACATGTATCAACCCTTGTTGACTGCTCGACACTCTCTGCTAAAAATTGTGCTCTTATGGTCCATAAATATAAATACGTATTTATATTTATGTTTATGCTCTAGAGAGCTGTCCCATCATTTCCGGCTTTCGTATTTTTTCGGGCCACAATACAGATTAGCGCCGCCTGCTGTTGTGGAGACATTACGTCCCGCGCAAGCGCAGAGCGTACGGAAAATAAGCAGTCGTCTCGGTGTGTTTTTTGGTCGCGACGGAAAGACTGGAGCTTCCTGAAATGGCGACACCAGTTTTTGGGTAGTCGGAACGTGTCGGACTGGTGTGTCCTGGCCTTTAGAGTTGACAGGTTTTCTCACCCAGGTTCTTTCTCAGTCGTGTGAAGTGTTGTGTCGTAACCTACTGTCTCTTTTCTTTTTAACTTGGAAGTTTGCAAGAGTACCCCTGCTCTCTGCCAATACTGCTTAACAGTTCCCAGAAAGAGATCCTGGGTTTGTCTGGGGCACTTACTGTATATGTTCTCTATGTTGCGCACTTAGGTTGAGGTCCAAACTTAAGCAGAGGTGTCCTACCTTCAGTGACAAAGCTGTAGTCCCTGTTCCGGGCTTTTGAAGGAGAACTGTTGGAAGAGCAGCTGTTGAACTTTAGCTTCCTGGTGGATGGACTCATGCTCTCACTGGAGACACAGCTGATGGTGTCAGGACTGAAAGAGACCCTGGGTAGGTTCATCACCTCCCTCTCTACTACCAAGGTTACCGCCTAGAGGAAGCAAGGAAAGGAAGTGATTGGGAGGGATACACATGACCAATTTGACAACGCAGGTTTTTTGGAAGGAGGGGCAGAGAATAATTACATGGGATTTAATGTTGAGATGAAGCATGAGAGTGGAAAAGAAGGTTGTGATCAGGAAAAAAGGAAATAAATAGCTGCAACTGATAAGTGGACGAGATCATTTAGTGCAGTAAAGGAAAACTAGATTGCTAGCATCATCAGCATGCTAACAACCTCCAAATGACAATGCTAACATATTTGGTTGGTAGAATGTTAAGCATGTCAACTATCTTAGCTTACGGTACATTCAGGGCATCATCAAAGAGACAAGGATGTGTCCTCAGGGAACCATGAATGTCCCCATTTTCCACACCATTTATGGCAATCCTAACAATGAGGCCACTAGCATGGCTAAAATAGCTCATTATCACCAGCGTAGATAGGTAACCAGTTGGTCTCTAATCGTCTTGTCACACTGACATAATACAACATCTGTCACATGTCGTCCTTTACCTCCCCAGTTTTACTCAGACACCCCACAGCCTGATGGTACGTGAAGTCCCGGAAGCTAATCCCATCCACCTCCAGCAGTCTGTCGCCTGTAATGGAGAAATTTGGTACAAACACATTTCTTTATCACTCCCTTACATTTTCTCCCAATACATAGTTTCTCTTCAGACAACACATATAGACTTTTAATGTTAAGATGGTGTATTCAGTGATGCTACAGTCCAATAATCCTTTGCTATTGCACACTATCAGACTCTGATGTGAACTTATGCTTTATGTAGAGCTCTGGTGAGTCTGCAGCAATAACACAATATATTGTGGTGAGAAATCAATTAATGACCACACTAGGGAGGCTTGTATGACTTATAAACAGATCAAACAAGCCATTATCAAACCATTCTTGAATTATTATTCTCCACAGAACCTTTTAATTTGAATTTGATATTTAGCTGTAATACCTGCAAGTATGCGCCCATCTTTCTCAGCAGCCCCTCCTGGAACAAGGTTTCTTATGTAGATTCCTCCACCAGGAGCGTTTGTGTTGGCACCCATCTGAACGATTAATGACAACAACTTTTCAGTCAGAACATTCAAGGATGGGTCAGAGGGAAAACAGCAGGTGAAGAAACTTCTGGCAGAGAAACTGCTTCACTAAGCAGTGCAGCTTATAGTGCAGTGGGTGAGGTAGTATGGACCACCCCCCCCCCCTCTCTCTCTCTCACTGTAACCTTGTCAGATGTTAATCCAATTGGTTAGAGCAGACTTCATGACCTACTGCTGGAGATGAGTAAGTGCACTAATTACTCTCCCTCACTGCTCATTCCTGACCTAACTCGTACACTGTAAACACATTGCATTAGACAGATACTGGATTTTGAAGGCAAATTCCATGGAAGCAAACCATGAGCACATCAACAGCCAACCCACACACACATGCACACTTTGCACAAACACACACACAAACGCACCACTCAATGTTTTATTACAATCGTATTAAGTGTCTGAAACAACACTTAAAAAGATCTACCATTTAGCTCTATCATTTTTAGAAGAACATGTTTCACTTAATATTTCTTAAACTCACAGAGATGCTGATGCCCAGACTCCCTGATATTTTTCGGAGCTCAACAGTGATCTCCTCTGGCCTAGCACAGTTGAGAGGTGGAGATGGAGAGCAGCAGTCCTGAAAGCAAAACAGACAAAATACTATCACAAAGGAGTTACCGTTCAGTTCTTGGATTGCTGATATTATTTCTAGTCACCTATAAATTAGGTTACAGGCCTACCGTAGATCACCTAAAGTGGAGTCAGCGATTCTGGGGAATGCTTGTCAACATCACTTTTTATCAAAATCAGTGAATATCTTCTCTTCTTCCTGATCTTCCTGGTCTGAATACACAGCCTAGGCACTGTAAACTGGTATGTAAAGAAATGGTACGCAAACAAACAGGGGGCCACAGTAGCTAGCATCATGCCCATTTGGAGAGCCTCTGGCTGTGTATTAACACTGGATTCTTTTCAATCCAAACACAGTACAGACAGGTAGCAGACTGTGAGGAGATTTCGCTGACAAAAAGGGATTTTGACAACAAGCGTTCTGCTGAATTGCTGACTCCACCTTTAATGTCCATCAAAATTATTATAAATTGAGATGGTGCCACAAGCACCTTAACCGTCACCCTGACTGTACCTGTGCACCGTGGGCTCGTACTTCTCGGGGCACGTAAAGCCTGTTGGCGGTCTTCGGCGTCATCGTGACAACAATCTCATCCGAGCTGTCGTCTCCTGATCGGCCGTCTGTTGCCAGCGTGGTCTGGGACTCGTGATTCCTCAACACGGCAGGGAGCGCACTGATGGGACTATTGTGGACTATGGATAAACACGACAGAGTCCGTTAATGTTGTTACTCAGAACACTGAAGTAGAAATGTTTTTAATGTAGGCCTACATACAAAGCTACCAACTCTTTTTATTTTGTTTCTTCTGTCTGTCTAAGTTACATATTTTGGGATGTGCACTTTTTTTGCCATGTCAGCTTAATTAAAATAGATATCACATGACACAGCTCCCAGTCAAAAAATTGCAAGGCTAGGGTTGCTAGCCTGGCTCTGTTCATTTATAACAAAAATGATGAGCACCTTTAAAGCATGGTGATTAACACATTTAATTATTTGAACTCATTTTAAAAATAAGATTAACATGTTTATTAGTGAGTCTTGTTAATTTCTTCAACTTTGGAAAGAGACATGCTAGCCATTACCCCCTGTTTCCAGTCCTTGCATCGCTAAGCTAACACCTGGCTGTAGCGATCATATTCAATGCACAGAAATAAGAATGGTTTTAATCTTCTCATTTAACTCTCTGCAGGATTGCAAGTCCACAAAGTCCATTCAAATGTACATTAATCTGAAAAACCTGAATAATACAAAGATTATTTTAGTTATATTATAAAAACTGTAGAAATTATAAAGAGACCTATGGAGATGTTGCTTTAAATAAGACTTGAATTTTGTCTCAGTTGGACAATAGTGTGAATCTATCGGTTTGAAGGTTTCTACTGTATGATAAGAAATGGAAGATGGGATTTCTTTGTATCCTTGAGAGCAAGGTGAGTCAACATCAACTGACATGATATGTAATAAAAATGAAAAAGTGCAAAAATGTGACGTGCGGAAAAAGACAAAGAAAAGGCACTATGAAGGTACAAAGAAAAGAAAGGAAAGGCCCAGGTAGGTTTTTACATGTGCAGTGGGTTATTTAGAATAAATCCATCAATAGAATAGGCTTACTACTACTCCAACATTACGCCCAAAAACAAAGGAGGGTAATGGGCCATAGCCAAATTATCTTTACACACATACAGCCACCACAAATGAACACACACAAAGCACCTTTTGGCTGTGAGATAATGAGCTGCACCTCCTCAGGGCTGTTCTGCATGACCTCTGCCGCCTCGCTGAAGGTGACGCCCTCCAGGCTGATGTTATTCAGAGAGATAAGACGACCACCTGAAGGCAAAGGTCAAAGTGGATTGTTTCAGGTGTCCAGTAACAGTGGAGTGTAGAGACCTCTGCAGGCACCTCTGAACCCATGTGCAACGACAGAGGCCTGCGACAAGTCCTCTTTTGCACTGTCCCCGCTACACATTCTCTACATCCATTCAAAACGCTGGTTGAAACCAAATCAAAACACCAACCACAGCATCATTGGACAACCATGAGAGTGTGTTAAAGTGTGTTCAATCACTGATTTGAATGGACACCTTTCAAATCAGTGAGTCAAAAGTTGATCTTTAGCATTACACTGCACAGTGTTGCAAGGTTGGATTAAAAATGTCCACATGGATCTCTTACCTATATGGATGCGTCCGTCCCTATGAGCGGGTCCACCAATCACAATGGAAGCAACAAAGATGCCCAAGTCATAATGCCCTACAGTGTCCTCTCCCACGATCACTATTCCTGAATGAGCACCAAACACCGAAGATTCATTAATCACTTTATATACTGTATCTAATGTCAAAGTAACACTCAAAATTCGGACACATACAGTAACAGTTATAGTTACAAGGCATCCTTTGCATGCTGTTGTGGTAGATCAGTGCATGTCTTCTGGCAATTTTAAATAAATTAACTCTAATATTAACGATTTTTTCTGGGGTTGAAAAAATACATTTGAAAATAATTTAAAACCATGTCTCCATCAATGCTGTGTGTGTTAAGGTGTGATGGGCTTACCCAACCCAAGATTTGGGTCTTTCCTCAGAGAAACACAAATGACCTCTCTGTCTGACAATGACCGTAGCCTTGTTGGGGTGTCTGTAAGAAAAAAATGGAGAATAACACATAAACCTCTTCAAACTTAACTTGCTTTCCTGAAATAAGGATGTAGACAGCAATCAATAAGAAGAAAGGCTACAGCTAGCCTGGTCCTACCAGACCATCATACTTCATTTCATTCCTATGCAAGGTCTGGACTCGCTCAATTGATAAACCTAAACTCACTTGAAGGCGGGTGTCTGTTGAAGTTTAAAACTATTGGATCTGCCCAGTGCTACTCTGGATCTGCCAACCATGCGCAGGCTTCTGACTACAACTGAAACTGGTGCACGACTTCAACATCATTGTTCTCAGCCACTCCCTCTGTTCGGTGATTGGTCATGTAAAAATCTATCCTGAGAAAACCTGCAAATATACCGCTGACTCAGACTGACTACTGAAGGGAAATTAAAATTGAGCAGAAGTAGGTAAGCGGGCGGTGCCAGGCTAAGCTACACCATTCATCCATATTTAATCTAAATAATAATATGGCGTATCAATAATGCTTTCAAAGTGTAGTCAAAATGTATTTATTTATGAAACAAAATGACATCTGTAAGGAAATTTGGACATTTTGATGACCACTTAAAAAATTCATACCTCGCGGTGCTGGAGAGATGGAAGGCACTTCAGATCCGCTTTTCTGTGAGCATACTGGGGAACGAAGACTTGGGGTGCTGAGCTGACTGCTGGAACAGGTGCTGCGGGACAAATATTAAAAAACCAATGTGATCATGGTGACAGATTGAAAGCAATGTACTGATATTATAATGCAATGCTGTTCTATCTGAGCAGGGAGAGCCTTTCCTGCTAAGTGGTGGGTTTGGGATAGGCAGAAGAGTTGGTTAAACACAGGAAGATCACCCTTTAACTTAGCTCTGGGCCACTTTGTTTCTTAACTAATCACAAACAGAACAACTTCAACACCTGATGCTCCTTCTTCATTGCTGTCGTTTGAATTTGTAGAAAGTTACAGGTTTCATGCTGAATGTTTGAAGCGGGTATATAGGTGTTTTATGAGAATCATTAATAGTACCTCTGCTCATTGGGGCTCTGGCTCTGCTGCTTGATGCGTCCCTCAATCCTGGCAGCGACATCATCGCACAGCTTGTTGAGAGATTCGTTCCGAGGCACGGTAAGGCCATTGTTGTCCTGTATCTCTGAACAGGAGATGGACTTGAAGTGGTTGCTCTGAGTTCGACACATCGCCGCGTACTGCACAATGCTCTCCTCTGGAAAATAAGCAAGCAAGGTCAGGAAACGGCATAGCTTCGTCTTTGCCCCAATGTCTCTGAGGTCGGGGTGTTCTGCACCTTTCTGGCAACGGTAACTGACCTGAGACCATATTTTGGCTGAGCTGGCGAGAGCTCATCTCATTGTTGAACTTGTGTTGTGCAGAACAGAGGTTACACAGGTATTGGGCTACCCTCGACCTCTCCGTGATTAAGGTGTGCTTCTTCTTGCTGCCGCGGATCTCTACTACAAATTTACGCCTCTGCAGGGACACAAAGGAAAATCTTTAAGAGCAAACAAATATTACGGCCAACCACATTTATTTTTCTTTGCAGCAATTCGATTTGTATATTTCACACAGTCAAAGGAATTAAATGATAAAAGCACCACTGCACTCACGTTGGAGGAGATTGTTGCGGTCTCCCTCCAGTAGAAGTTCTGACTGGTAGATCGGGAGCCACCTTTAACCTCGTAGATGATGATTCCTTTGGCCCAAACCCCAAGGAGAATCTCTCCTTCTGAAGGTTTTTTTTCATTTGTTACACGGTGGAACAACACGCCGTATTCAGGCAACTGCTGGCATACCTAAAGTGACCAATAGGGAGCGGTTACTGCACCTCATCATGTGACACTGATGGCAGCTTTACAGGGCACACTACTGGATGTTATATTCATGATCAAAAGTTATTATCAAGAGCACCTTGAGGAACTCCAGCTCTGATTCGTCCGAGAGCATTTGAGCGTTGTTGGTGTGAAGCCGTAGCAGCTCCGCCTGTATGCAAGGCAAGGCACGTTTTTCCATGATGCTCTTGGAGACGTACCTGTCAGGGCGGTAGTAGTTTCTACCATACACCTAAACACATCCCATCAAAACATCGTATTTAGAGAAGCTTCATTTATGCACCAAAAGCTTGTGTAATTTTTGAAAAGGTGAGAACTACAATTTCAGTCTGAAAGGGAGAAAACTAATCAAAACAAGTCATTTTTCAGAGGGCTGCTTTAAATTCATCACCTCAGGCAAGCAGTCTCCATACTCCGTTTGCAGGGCCAGAGCTCCCAGGTACAGAGCCGTCTCCTCATGGCAAGACAGCCTGTCCTCCAGAAGGTCTCTTCTGAGCTGGAGGTAATACTGGTGACGAGTCTGCTTGTGTCTGACAGAGAAGAGAGCACACAGTTCAAACATCCTTTACGAGAATCAATTTTCAGCTTTTTTGGCCAATAACACAAGAAAGAGAAAATACTTACAAAAGAAGGGATATGTCATTGACAAAGAATTTGACCCTGAAGTAAAGGACAAAGGTGGTTGTAGGCACTTTCTTCCAGCTATCTGGAGCAACTTTGGAAATCTGGGTTTCATTGTCCAAAAAGAAAAACTCAGTATCTGCCCAGAGAACAGAGAAAGACAGATAAAAAAGTTCAAATTATTAATGGATTTGATGATGTCTAATCTAGACCAAACAAAGTCCCAAACAGCAGGTGGGACTTTTTTCCTGAACCTCCTTACCGTCAACATAAGCAAGGCCAAAGTAGAAATGTTCCATAAGGTTTGAGTGAGCCACAATCATGTCAAAGACATCTCCTGCTCTGGATTTCACCTCACACTTGACCAGGATGCTCTGACCATTTGGCATCAGCACACTCAGCTCCCTTTGGGTGGCTGGAGATTTCCCTTTCTTCGACTGTGAAAGGGAGAAAAGCATATGATAAAATTATGATAAAAAAAGAACATGATCAGAGTGACCTTTTCAGCTATTGGTGGAAAGTTGTTGCTTGGTTTACTGAAGTATGTATGGATTAATAACTAAAAACGTATGAGGCATGCAAATGACACTGAATTTCTCAAAGTTCATATATCAGTAATTCATATCTTTCTCTTGAGATGGCATTTACTTTTTCCACAACTCACCAAGATGGATCCAGGCAGCTCCAGGACAACCAGTGGCTCGTCTAACATCCTAATAAACTCAGGACCCATGTCCTGCAACAGAGGAGCAAGCAAAATAAATGATGCTGTCAACTCCCAATAAGATATCATGTTATGCTTATGTTATATTTCTTGTAAATGATGTAGCTGAAACAATTTTGTTTACTTTTGGTTTCTTGTCATTCAGACTCATTGTGGACGCGAACTGTGCAAGGGATCTAGAGGCGGAATTTCGATTGCCATCCATGTATGGACTGCAGGGGGAGCGATTCAGCGGCAGCCAGCTGTCGTGTCGACTCCCAGAGGGACTCCTGGGAAAAAATGTGTTTTCCATTCTCAGTCTGATGGGATGCCTGTGAGATCTGTCACTCGTGGCTCAGACAAAAAGACATATTTCATGGCAGAAGCCTCTGGGGGATTGGTCTTCATTCTTTAATGGGTTTATGAAAATGTTTAATGTGCCATAAAAACTAGCTTTTGTTATAAGGTGTATGAAATACGTGTGGACAAAGGCTTCATACCCTGTGGGCTCGCATGGATAAAATCCTCGGGAGAATGTCCTGGAAATCTTCTTCTGCACCGCCCATGTTGAGTTACTACAAGAACCTTCTGAAAGACAAATAAGTTTCTAATCAGAAACAGCTTTCTCTGTTTTGTTTTGTGTTAGGTAAGAAGATTGATACGACTCGAATGTCTGCACGCTAAACATAAAGCTACAACTAGCAATCGTCAGCTTAGCGCGGCAGAAAGGTATTGTTGTTGTGGGAAACAGCTATCCTGGCTCATTCACACACATTTAATTAAATAAATAAAATTAAATAAACTAAAACAATTAACTAAAAATGTGTTTTCTTTTTTTTCAAAACTGACTTTCTTATGCAGCCTTGGCTGTGTATAATCACCTGACTTTTTTTCAGCGCACATGCGGTATGAACTAGTAGCAGATGGTGAGTAGATTTGCTGATTTTGAAAAAATTGTTTTGGATTAGAAAGGCTGCCTCCACCTTCACTGGTTAGCTAAATAGGTGCTGGTAGACAAATGTATTTACTCTCTGTCTGGGCAAGGCTAGCAGCTTCCAGTCTTGCCTCTCTCCATAAGTAAAAAACATCTACCTGTACCAGAACCTGTATATCTCATTTTTGCGGTGAATTGAGTGTAAATCTGTTGCGGTATCAATCTTCTCATCTAGCACTCAGCAAAAAAAGCAATAAAGCGTGTTTCCTAAAATGTAAATTTATTGTTGTATAGCTCAACTGAAATCACAATTAGCCTTCCCTTTTTGTAGCCAAAAATAACAGAATTTTAAATGTAATTAACATTATTCTGCCATATACTGCAAGACCATTTTTTTTAGTTTCATGAAACAAAACAAAGTATTATTATTAAATTCTCCCTGTTGGTTTCTGATTTTTAGGAGAATGCGTTTTACAGAGAAAATGCAGTGACTAAACTGTAGCGGCCATACATTTGATTTCAGTTGGCTTTTAAATCTGATTAAAGGGATCAGTTTCTTACTGTGTAATCTGTCCCTGACCATTTGACTGCGGTCGGTAAGCGGGGATCCATTTTCAGCCATGGACACATGATCAACCTGCAAAGACATCTGTCCAGTTCAAGGAAGTTCAAGGAAGCAGCAGAGAGTTGATGCTACAAATCAACTACACAAAAAAGCAAAAAAAAGCTCAACAAAACTACGCCAAGCCAAATCTGACCTCACCTAACAAGCTGAACCAAAACCAGCTAAACACTCACTGAGTTTCTGTAGACGTCCTCTACCAACTGCCTGACCAGCCTTTCTGCAGGGGGCAGCATCGATGCCCTGTGATGAAGCTCACAGGTCTCAAGCACCGCCAGGAGATCGTTCCGCCTGACCACGATGTCTTCGCACATGCTCAGCAGCAAACCCTCCAGCTCTGCACTCAGCTGGACTGGCTGAAAGGAGACAGGGTCAGTAAAATTAAGGATTTGCAAGCAATGAGTTAAGAAAGAGATTGAAGAGGGAGAAAAGTACCTGGTTTTGAGGTAGATGATAATCGACACACCAATAAAGAGTCATCCCCAGTGAGTACACAACCATCTGAGGACATCAGAACAAGGGAATGATTCAGATTTGTTGGTCCCGACGCCCAGGTTTAGAACCGCTTATCTACAACATAACATTTTGAAGGCTAGATGTCAAGTGTCTCCAAGCTTTCAAACCTTCTCTGCTGCAGTCCTGGTGGAGGCAGCATGACCCTGCTTTAGCTCAGGAGCTGTGAAGGTGGCCACGTCTTCGTATCGGGCACAGCTCTTGAAGGCCAGACCCCCACTGGCAGACAGTAGCACCGAGCCTGGGCTCAGCACATTGCACATGTTTCCTGAACCTAAACCACGATCAGAACAGAAACTACTTACATTCACCAACTTCAAGGATCTGAAAATGTTTCACTGGCACTATACTCTAGTACAGCACATTCATTGAACCTTTGCATGTATGGATGCTCTTGAATGTTGCCATTCAAAAAGAGCTCTGTACCCAGATAACAGGCAGAACTGGGGGGAATTGGGAAACAGAAAAGTGGTCACCTTTTTTAGAAATGTCCAGTAAGGTCTCAGTTGTGACAAGAAGCAGACACCAGACTTCATCTTCGTCCAGCGGTGAACCCCGGGCCTCCAACACTTCTGCTAGGGTCACAAATGTACCCATCCTGGTGGGAGACACACACATACACACACTAAAAGCTGCAGGTTGATAGTCCGATTGAGAAGTATGCGAGCCATAATGAACGTTTAGAGATCAGACTTTCAGATGGATAGGGTTCAATCAAATTTGAATTAGTTTGAAACAAATCCAACACTCCTGTTAATTGATTGTATACGTCACTCAAAATATAGTGGTCTCTACTTCATTTTTTGTTTAAATGACTAAGATTCCAAGTAAACTACAAAGTATAGTTTTAAAGAAAGAAAACAACACAATACATTTGTACAATACGTTTCTCAATTGTGTGTTGTTTGTTAATCTGATTTACTTTCTTGAAATTGAACATACTGTATCAACTCTGTTCGGTTACGCCCGGTATTGAGCAGGTTTAAAGCAATTAGGTGTTTACGTCAAGGGATTATGGAAATGGTAAAATACCTTGAGAAGCTTCTGGTGAACTAATGTCAACACATTAATAGGTCAGGTGAAATCAAATGCTTTGATTCATTTGCATTGGTCATTTCATATCATTAAAAAATAAAAAGATACACTTTTAGGGAATCACTGCAAGATCGGTCACTACCAAATACAGAACATTTACCAAAGCAACAACACCAGTGTCTCTGTGTAATCCATCCATTTTAAGTAAAGTTCCTTTCATATACCTTGAAACGTTTTTTCTTCTTTGTTTTAAATGTACAAAAGGAAGAATCAAAAGCTTAAATATCCAGGAAATAATATGAGGAGCGTTTGTTTTGGCAATGACTGTTTTGAGGATGTCACACACACAATAGGAGAGACAGCTTTGAAACATACCATTCTAAAGTCCTACAGGTAAAGGTTTTAAATGCTGACCTCAAAGGCAGCACTCACATCTGTTATTAGTCTTATCACCTCTTTTCTTATTGTGACAAGTATCCTCCACTTACTCTCATGAGCATACTGCCATATCCATTACAGATTAATCCTGATCTTGATCCTAATTTGAATTGACATGGGCAGGGGTACTTGAAAGTTACTGAATGTTGCATGGGAATGCCATTGAGGCATTTCCATCAGATCTTAATCAGGTCTCTACCTCTACAAAAAATATATTATTATTGGTTGGGCTGCAGCTAATTTCGGAATAATTCAAGCAGAGTCAGTAGGCTTTGGCCCAAATGTGGCTGCACAATCTATTCTGTAAAGTAAGCAGCACAATGACACATTCTAAAGGTACTATGGGAAAAGAGATTACTGTTCGCCACATGCAGTATAGCACAATTTGTCTTTTGAATGAGTGGACGGTCTTTTATCATCATAATTTTTCAACATATGAAATAATCTGATGTTATATCCAAAGGAGGTCTGGAGTTTGATATAGTCCTGGCAGGAAACCAGTCTAATGAGTATAACTGCCATACAGAAATGCAGCACCATCATGATGCACCATCATGACTTTGCACTACATTGTTGGCAGGAATTTACACTGCATGCATGCCAGGAGATTAGAGAGGAATTCTGCAGGGCCGTGAAAGAAGAGTAAACCGAGGTAACCCGTATCTGACATTGGAGGGAAGATGGTGCACAAACTGCAGACTGATCACTAGCAAAACATTGATCCTCTCCAGATGTTTCTTTGAGGTTTGTCCTATTAACTTATTACAACCATCTAAACCAATGGCATGAGATAGGCTTCTGTGAAGAACCTAAGAGGCTCAGTAGCCTCAGTAACTTGAGTTTTCATTATTTGATTGGCAATCCCATTAATGTCCGGATGTTGGTGTGGTAGCCTCAAGGAAGCATCGTATGATATACATCTAGATCCTTCTCATATTAGAGAACAAGAGGATAAAAACTGAATCATTATTTACTACTTAAGCTTCTGCTGTTTGGGGAAACATAAAACAAACAGTCAGAGTTTAAAAGACTGACGAAAAGCAGACATGCAAAGTGTGTAATGTCAGTTGACATTACACACATACGTACATGTTAAAAAGCCTATATGCATTGTGACTTGATGCAACTTAGATGACATTGTGGAGGCAACAATCATCATAGCTATAGCAGGAAGAGCAAAGGAGTTTCTAATAAGAGTAATACTGCCTTTGATTTCAAGTGTCCCAGGAAGTCATGACATGTCAGTCACAGTCAGCATGCACGATACCAGAACCCAGATACTGAAGCAGCTAAATGGAATTCAGCCATCATTCACTTGGTGCTTTACACTTTTTGTACAGTGACATTTCAAAATGTCACAGTACAAATGTCTTTTTCTTTAAATATGTTTTTTTATCACAAATATAGCTAATTAAATTACTGAGATATACAAGTAATAATGCCAAAGTAGGCTATACACCTAATTTGTCAAAAAGGAACTAGCCTATAGAAAAACCTTTGACTTACCAAATGATAAAAACTGATTGTATCTTTAAAACCAGAAAATATATTTTTCCTAACCAGATAATAAAAAGTATTTGTATATCAAGCTTTATTTATTCTCTGTGTTATTGACCAAGTCTAGTGTTAGTTTGTGCTGTCACGTATCCTGAAAAATCCTCTTGACCACACAAGCTCTTCTTCCAGTAGATTCCTGCCTCCAACTCTGTGTGTGAGTTTAAGTAAATGGGTTGATGCTTTGCACAGAGGCAATCCTAGCCTCGTTTAGTTCCATCAAATGTTCTACATCCTTGATACCAGACTGAAATTGTATTGTTGTACTGTTACAGTAGTACTGCAACATCTATGTAAAGTTTGGTTCACCGTGCAGGCAGTTTAATAGGTAATGTTCAAGCTATGTTATACAGTATAACCTGACACAATGTATAGCCTACCTTATTTCATCTGGTGTGTGAAGATATTCGTCTTGAGTTCCTTCAGACCCTAATCCTTCTTCCTCTTATGCATCACCCTGCTGCCATTCCGCCCACCTCTCCCTCGTCCGAGTGCTCATGTTATGGCAGCACCCTCATGTCCTTAATGACATAGCAATTGTCTCCACAGACATATCAGCTCCATAGCATAAATTACCCTGCGCTCACAACTGGTGACGTGCTATTCAGTGAATTTCCTCGTTTTCACCTATTTTTAGACCGGGGAACATAAGAACATAATTGGATTTGCAGAGCAGGCTAACGGCAGACGGGGCAGCAAAGGACCAACCTATTGGATTGAAAGGCGGCACTGTGTTAATCTGATGTTTCCACCACAATTAACACATTCATTGTCCCACTTTCTATGAGTCCTTTACATCGATATACATGCCCAGCTGACTGGCCAAAACACATTGCCACCCGATGTCATGGAACATGCTACAGGCATACTGTATAGGCTTCCTGCCTATCCTTCTACTTGGCCTGGTTCTTGAAGGAGTAGCCTATTTGAAAAATTTAAATGTTACTTGATGAAAGTGTAAACTTTTTTTAGTAATTATGTCTGATTTTTTTTTAGCAATTATGTTTGTTACAAAAATTGTAAAATGAAAAAGTAGAATATTAAATTTAAGTTTTATTGTGAAGAATGTATCTGTGACACAAGTTTAAATGTATGTGCAGTGTTTACTTTAATTGGGTACCTAATATGCTTGAAACTAACCCTAACAGCAAACAGAAGAAAGAAAATCTAGGCCTATAGCCTAAATCAGTGGTGTCCAAACTACGGCCCGCGTTCCGCTTTTTATTTGCCTGCGGCCGATTTTAAAGGTATAATGTAATATGGCCCTTTTCATTATTTATTTTTTTTACTGTAGTTAACCCACTAGTGCAGGGGTGTCAAAACTGATTGATTGGCCCGCAACACATTTTAAAAATATAATGTAATATGGCCATTTTAATTTTTAAATAATTTAAATGCATTCATTATATTACAGAGAAATATGTCCCATAAAAGAAAAAGAGCACCAAGCCCATCCCAGAGGACCCTGCATAATATTTTATTTCAAATTAATATTATTATGGACAATCCATGTGTTCTTCTTAAATAGCTTCTAATTCATCTGACACAGTGTCTCCATATTATTTTTCATACAAAATTCGTCAGATTAAGCCTCTTAATTTTCCTCTCAAAGTGCACCAGATTCATGCATTTCACTTTAAAAAGTTAAAAAAATCTCCCGGGGGGTATACCCCCGGACCCCGCTAGGAGGGTCAGGATCTCGGCTGGCTACTATTTTCACCCAGCTGGACATTGGAGGCAATAGCAGAATACACTGGGTGTCTGAATGACATTTAACAATAGTCAATCATTTGGGCTACGCTGACATTGGAGAGGCCCCCCCCCCTCCCCCAATAAAATTCTGCTTAGGGCCCCATGGAGGCTTGGGCCTAGCCTGGTCCAACCAGACCATCGTACTTAATTTCATTTGTACAGAAGGTCTGGAAGTGCTATAATTGGCAAACGTTCACTCACTTTGAGGCGGGTGTCTGTCGAAGTTTAAAACTATTGGATCTGCCCAGTGCCACTCTGGATTAACCAACCAATCGCATCACGTTTGGTCATCACGTGTGTCATGAGCCGGCTTTTGATGGTGCCTTCCAGTTGGACACGGAACTCGGAAATTTCCGACTTCACTACATATTGTAGTCTATGAATCTACCGGTACCTGGCAACAGTAACTTGTTAGAGCCTAACGTTTAGTTATTTGGACGAGAAAGGTTTTAGGCGTCCATACTTTCGCGAGCAGATGCTCTGGAACACAGACAGGTCGGAACTCGGAACTACCAAGTCGGAAATCTCCTTCTTCCGAGTATGAAGGATTCAACTGAAACTGGAGCGTTCTCAGCCACTCGCTCTGTTCGCTGATTGGACGATTGTAGATTATCCGGAGAATCTGGGAAATGCGCTGTACACCTGGGGCCTATCCGAAAAGTCCAATCTCCTAACCTATAAGCCTCCTTTCCTATGCCTTAACCCCTAAACGTCATTGGGGTTAAGGAGAGATGAAAGGTGCTTCCTATCGAACATAGGAAAGGACAGCGCTGTTTCAAATGAATTCGACTCCACTTTTCCTAACCGACGTCATTGCGCGACGACGAGTATTGCTGACGTGAGTCACTAGCGTGAAACTACACTATAGCCTATTCTCCGAAAATTGACCACAACAAGCGCTCGTTTGATCCATGCGTTCTTTTCATATTGATTTTAATCAGGTTGTCGCCAACAGAGTGAGAATCACTCCCATATATCCCAATTCACATGTGGAATAAAAAGAGGCTACACTTGTGTTGATGATGAAATGAACTGCCCCCAGTAACTTCATTAAATGTGAAGTTGGTATTTATTTTCTTATGGTGTAAATTATGTGCTACGAAAATAACTATTATGATGTTGGTCTTTATTATCTTTAGCCTGTGTGTGTGTGTGTGTGTGTGGGGGGGGGGGTATTTTGTTTTAGCCGAGTTAAATCTTCCTCTCTTCTCCTCTCCTCTCTTCTGTTTTACCTCTCGTTCGTATTCGTGTAGTCGGTAAACTCCGGCGGTGGCCTGTTGCTTTAAATCTTGCCGCCGTAAAGGATTATGGGATACCACTATCTCCTTTCCTTTAGCATAGGTTGGTCAGGAGTAACCTATGCTAAAGGAGGGTTAAAGGATGAATCGAGGCTCCTTTCCTATGCCTTTCCTAAGCATTTGGAGAATTCGGATCACCTATCCGCCGAGTACTTCCGGTTCATCTCGATAGGAAAGGAAATTTCCTATGCAAAAAAAAGTTTTCGGATAGGCCCCTAGACTGACTACTGAAGGGAAAATGAAATTTGGCCGGAAGTAGGCGGGCGGGCGGAGCCAGGCTAGCTTGGGCCGGCTCTGAGGGGAAATGTGTCTGTTTAATTTGCAAGGAAAGTGTTGCCGTGAAGAAGGATTACAATTTACGAAGACACTATGAAACTAAACATCAGAGCAGCTACATGCCCTGATAAATGTGTTATTTTTGCAAAGTGGCCTGGCCCTTCGTAGATGTTTCTGTATGTGGCCCTCAGTGAAAAAAGTTTGGACACCCCTGGCCTAAATGCTCTGAGTTGCAAGTTGTTTATAAAACATGTGTCCTATGTATTTCAAAGTTAAACAACTACACGTATTTATATCAGATATCACATGGACTTTTCACAAGAGATACATATAAAATATCAGTATGGTGCAGTTGCATGCTGTAGGCCTATTTCAAAGTGTTGCCAAAACGCCACTTCCGCTTTCCCGGAGCGGCTTCCTGGGGAACGCGCAGGCGGTCTTGAACGCAGCCTGGACGCTCATTGTGCAGCCGAGGAAACATCGCAGGGCTTCGACGACGCTGGTAAATGAAATGGCAGAAACTGTTTGTGTCACGGAAGCACAAAGATTAGGTTACGTAGAAGCAACACATGAATTTTGCGATGACACCGTCCTGCTAGCGTGAGGGGGAAAACTGTAGTGTTACTTGGAGGAATAAGAGGGCATTAAAGAGCGGTTTTTTTCTACACCAAAGGAAGAAAAAAAACGTCCGGGTTGTGTCTCCAGCAGGCAGCGAACGGCGACTGCGGATCGGCACTGTTGGAATCAACCGGAGAAGGGTGAGCTCCACTTATGGTTTTTCTTTCCCTTCCTACTTTGAGACGTGTTTTGGCGTGTTATCGATCACCGTTGGTGGATGGGAACAGGTCAAATGTGGGTCCCACTCGTTACCGTAAATAGGTGTTAACACATCATAGGCTACATGGTGACCAACCAATACAGCAGCAGTAGGCAGGACAGGTCCGGCCCGGCCTAACTGGGAAGAGGCAGCCAGACTCTGTGGCTGCTACACTACTGTAACCTCTCCACCATGGCCGCGCTAACACACATTAGCACGGCTCACACTATAAACTGTGGACCCGGCTGCTGGTGCTACCGGTCATGGAAGTGGGGGAAAGGTTCAACTAAAACGCTGTGTGACCTCCAGTGCGTGCACACCTAAACTCGATAACACCTTAACGGTAAACAGAAATCAATTAGTGACGCCTTTGAATACACCCCGTTTATTAGCTAACACGAGTGTGCTGAAATCCACTGCTTACATGATCCCATACGTATTTGTATTGGCGTGAGACCTGATACGCGGGAGAAACTCAATTCCTGCACTGTAAACAGAAAATAGGTGGTTTAATACACTGTAACGGTATCTTTGCCAATTCAGTGACAACATTGTGAAGACGGGATATCATGCGGGGCTGCAGTGTGTCTGTTTATGTGGTTTCATGTGTTGCGTTCATGACCTCACTGTCCTGCACATTTAAAGATGAATGTGTAGATTCTTCTTTGGCAGTTGCATAATATTGCAGTTTGGATATCTTTTGTCGAAGCATTCCAATGTGGAACATAGTATCAACACTTGTCTTTTCAATAAAGCCCGATAGCACACCAGGCTAGGGGATAAAATGACACGTTTTTGAAGGCATCAAATTTTCAGTGATATTAGTAACTTTACTGGACTTTTCTGATCTGAGGTGTGGGTAAAGGCTGAGGCCGTGGCAGGTTGCAGCGTGTGTGTGTGTCCAGTTATCTAACATGTTCCTGTTGTTATATTCGGGTGATGCAGCTCCCAGACGGCACTGCACATTGCTCCTACAACTTGCCAAGAGAACAGCAGTGGTCGTCCAAAGGCACAGAGAAATCTGACTCCTGCACCAAAAGCATAAGTTGGCCTGCAGAGACAGGGTCATGACGCACCACGAGCCCACGTTCATACCTGGAGGTCTTTTTGGTCGATACCAGCAGATTTTTGGCCTTTTGACTTGGGAATTTGATATCATGTTCACTGGCTGTTGATTAAATAACTCCTCCGTGTTAAACTTGAATGGTACGTGTGACTCTTTGTATTCGAACTCCATTAAAGGTGCAGTGTTTAATAACGTGTATTTTGGCGTCAAGTTCTAGATTGCAATGCTCCGTGTCTGCTCCTTCTGTTTGGAGAATTTACATAAGTTAAAGTGGCTTTGAAGGACATGAGGCTAGTTACTAAAGATGGCATCATCCACCACTGTCTCAAGTCTTTCCACTATAATAAGTGTTGAGGTAAATATGTATTCAGTTATGTATTCTATAGTACTTCTTCGTCTTCCAACAGGGGCATTTTCTGGTGGGTATCCCTCTATATATAAAATCGCGGGTATCCCATTATATATAAAATGGCGTTACATGGCGGTGCAATATGGCGGTGTGCCCCACTCGTATGTAGGGCTGCACAATATATCGAATTTTCATCGCGATGACGATATTGGCTTCCCACGATGACGTGTACATGAATGTGCGATATTTTAAATGTGTGCCCAGCTGCGAAGCAAATCAATCACTCCCCAAACCACTCGCTGATCATGTGCCTGTCCATGCTCCAACCTGGCAACCCCAGGTTCCCCGAGAGCTGTCAATCAAAGTCCAGTGGCTCCGCCCCCAAAGTGTGAACAATTTTCTGCCCACGCGCAAAGAAGCAAGCTGCTGCTTATCATCGCGTGAGCGAGAGCAGATATTTGCGCTTGTGAAATCACATACATCCCCTTGTTAGTCTCTTTTTTTGTGTGGGGCCGGATTTATAACCCATTATTACATGGGTAATATTACACTTCTTAGGTCTGTTATGTCCAGCAAGACAGACCGCTGTCAAGAGTATAATGTATAGCGAACGGGTCACCTAAGGACCTACGTCATAGTTTTGATGTATAGACGTCCACAAACAGGGCTACTACTCGTTCAAAAAACATTGGAATACTTTTTCAACACGACTTTGTATGTATCAGGAGAGAGCAGGGAACACAGGAGTCATGATTAATGTCCTACAGGACTCCAGTCAACACGACGTGAGTACGTTTGGCCGCATAGTGACAGTTAGCCTATACAGTAACTTCAGGCTGCAGCCCGCCATGTAAATGTTCTGCAGTCATTTTCTCCGTGAATTGTGTTATTGATTTTGGGGGATAATGCTTTGTTAGCTAGATGGAGCTCTTGTTAAATATGTTGGCCGATTACATTTACTGTTTGTACAGTGTGCGAGTCTTGAGCTTGAGTTGTGTTAGCAAAACAGTAGCTCTGTGGCTAACAGCTGAGCCTGAGCCTTCAGTCAGCAGAAGCATACAGTCTAGCTGCGCGAGTAGACTATTCCACCGTTGCTAGTTCGTATCCTTGCTAGTTCCTATTTACTGGCGTACTGAACTACGTTTTCATTACATAAGAACTTAGTGGGTTTGCAATGACTATTCCAGTTATTAGACAAGCTCTCAGGGTTGCTTATAACTCCATACAGTCAGTGCCTCGGCGTACACACGACCTGAAGCGAAGATGAAACCTCGCGTTGCGAGTAAAGGCACGAGAGGTAGCAACATTTAACTAACGTGTTGCTGAGTGTTACCTGCCACTTCCCGTCTCCGTCCTTTCAAATTAAATTCCGACATAGTAGAGCCATATAGGTTGTGATTTATTTTGACAGGGCGCAGCTCATAATATACTTATTTTAGTTATACATTGTGGGCACAATTTTATTTAGTTCAAAATCAAGTTTTATACACATCCATCATGCAGGTACAATAAATGGAGTAAAATATTTTATATTTTGCTTTTAGGAGATGCAATGAGGTCAGATGAGGAAACAAAGATGTGTTATTTAACAGAAATGTAGCACAAAGGAAAGTTAAAGCAGTGCTCTGTTGATTTGATTTTGAGTAAAGTTTTGGTGCAATATTTTGATTTATATTTTCTTTGTGGAAATGCATTGACTTCAGGTAAATAATTATTATATTTATGCAAATATATGTACATTATCAGTAATATTGCATAGCCGATCACATGGATATGAAAGCGCTGTTATGTTTACGTGACAATCCAATAAAAATATTTTACTCACTAAAATTACTGAATAATCGTGGTAAAATATCGTGATATCATGACATTATACAATCATTAATAACATACTTATCAATATTATATTCCATTTCTACCCAGTCTGTTCTGAAAAATATAAATTCCCTTTACGCACACTGCACCACAGGTCCAAACCATGGCATGGACCGCACTGTGGCATGTGTGGGCTCTAACCTGGCAACCAGAACCGGCACATGTCAAACATGTGTGAGGGCAAAGATGGTTTCCTTGAGAAGTAATCTCTGCTCTCTCATGTCTGTGTGTGTCATGTCATGTCATATTTCCTATGAAGAATGGAGTATATTTAATTATTTTTCTGCCTGTTGTGTAAATATGTTGTATGTGCATACACCTCACGTAGCTGACATGTGGAAAAGCTCCTCAAGCCCTATCTATTAATGCACTTTATGTACAACGTTATTAACTATATTAAGTGGTGCAGTTGGGTATAGCAATTCATTAATAATGCAGAAATTCAGTCAGAACAAAAGTTTGGATTTACAGCTTCACAATCATAAATCCCTCAGTCTCATTGTCTTTGCACCATGTATTGTGCTCTTTAAAAGAAATGGTTAGGTCATGTCTATATCCAATTTACTCAACTCCTGACAGGCCCTCACACGCTACAGAACATGACTTAAACCCCCTAATCATAAATTTAAGCCTGATTCACACAGCAGCATAAATGTCAACTTAATTTGCCAGCGGCAAAGGTACCAGAAATAATATGTAAATGAACAATTAGATATAGGCAAAGATGGAGAGAGAGAGAGAGAGTCTATACACACCATATTCTACACAGGTATATATCAACACACAGAATATGTCGTAGCTGATGTTAGGCTTCAGCACTGCATGACATGATTTCCCTCCCGGGCACATTTCACTGTTACTGTGAGAGTGGAGATCTGTGGCTGCGTGTGAAAATGGAACCATGCGATGTGACAGTGTGCGTCGAGCTGTCAACCCAATGCAACCGTTGGGAATCACACAATGTAAACACAGACAGGGTTGCATGCAAATACAATTAATCAACGAGTGAAAGTTCTTCCTTTTGAAATCAATTGGCTGCAGTATGTTTAAACATAGATACAAATAAAAACTAAAAACGGGCTTTCAACTTCATTGGATCTGTCTGTTCACACATGACATCTCCAAGGGCCACTTTTGGCAATCCTTCAATAATGCAACACAGACACACAACCAGGTGTTGACATCCATTGGAAATCACTGGCTGAAATAATAATATCTCTGACAACCTGACATTATAAGAACAGATAAGCCTATCAAGAAGTGTCAGATATGGCTTTCGTACAGGACAGGTGAAAACCTCTGCAGGCTTGGCCAGATTTCCACGCATTTCCACTGACTATAATGTCAGGAGATTTAATCCATGAACTGCTTATGTTTAGCCACAGTACTGATAAATAAGAGTCCACGCAGGCACATTCTGTGCAAAGCATCGGTACCTGAACCAAAATTAGACTGTTTCAGAAATATTTAAAATCTTCTCGTAGCTGCTTTTTAAAGCACCATTTATCCCCAGTGGACACAACTCTCATTGGTGATGCCATCAAAGACATACAACCTAAATCATCATTATCTTATAAAGCATGCCAAGTGCATATGGACAGCCTCAAACACCAGCAAATACACTTATCCTCTGGAGCATGCCTGCACAGGGTTCAACATAACTTTTTTTTCCTACTGGCCCACCGGGCCAGTGGATCTGAGTTTTACTGGCAACATGTACATTTTCACTGGCCCTGCACACACTTTGTTTCTTCTAATAAAATTATAATACAAATTAAAACATAACTTCAGTTAATAAATATCTATACTGTAACAGCATAAATATTCCCTTTAGATTTGGTTATTTTTCATGTCGGCAGACAAACTGTGCGACTTTAGGAAGTTAGGAACTGTCCAGTGAGCAGAGTCCCTCCGTTCGTTTCTGTGTACAACCGACACAATCACCGGAGACGCATTCACAGCGTTTAAATAAAGCCTCTCATTTGTATTACCATTGGGGCTTTGATGCAAATACTGTAACATTACGGCGGCAGCTAAAGGAAAAGCGCAGTTATCACTTCATTTTCTGCACCTCAACCTCTGCTGTGGGAAGAAAAAAAGGGGGCAAAGTCGATTGATTTGTCGACTCGCAGGCGGACAGTAGAAGCTCTGCCAACAGAGCGAGAGTGCGCCCGCTTGTTGCTCCGCCTGTGAAAATGCCCACGCATCGTTTGTCCACTTCTTTTCATTAAAAAATATATTATATATTATGTTTATTATATTGATAAACACTGCTTTCATTACGACTCTCAACGCGCATTTCAATGAACCATGATGTAGGTAGCTAAAAGTACTGACTGTGATAGGCCGTTACTGGCCCGGGCGGGACAATGACTGGCCAATCAACTTGCCCTGCATATGATTTTACTGGCCCCGGGCCAGCGGGCCATTGGTTATGTCGAACCCTGCCTGCAGGGGGAGACTGTCAGGCAGAACACCCCCATAACAGACAGGGCAACAACCACATGGAGACATAGACATTTGAGAAGATTATATATCTAAATTATGACCTATCAAATTATAAATGTACCACTAAATTCTTGCAATTTCCTGCAGAAAAAGGTCTCACTCAGCATTTATCCTATAGAGAAGACAATTCCTGACATACGGTACTCCTAGATAGTCGTAGACTGATATGGGTTTTTCAATGGCCGATGCGGAGAAAGCAGCAGGTCGGCTGGTGACCAATATATAATTGCGATATCCCATTGTTTTTGTTTTGTTTTTGCATTTGATTAAATTGGAAAAATAACAATAACAAATGAGAACAAGATAAAACTTAAATGAACATTTATTAAATAAAAGTAGACAGAAACATATTTGAATATAGAACATATGCATTGTCTATTGCACTTGGCATGTTCTGGTGTTGCTTCTGTAAAGTATTGCTAGAGGGGACTTCAATACTATTTATTTTGTAATTCCTCTCTATATGCCCGTGTGACCACACATGCCAAACTGATCGATTAATTGCAATGACACCAGGGTTCAACACAACTTTTTTTTCCCATTGGCCCGCCGGGCCATTGGATCCGGTTGGTTATTTTTCTTTTAGTTAACTATATGAAATGTTGAGATTGCTCATACACATCTATCTATAAAGCAAGAAACGTCTGTCTGTCTGTCTGTCTGTGTGTCTGTGGCTCGCATATCTCTCTGAGTTTTAGTCAGATCGGCATGAGCTTCTGGATATTGCTTGCACACAGCACGAAGGTGTGCATCCTTCATTGTGAAGTTTTTAGAAGTACAAAGGTGTGCAGCCTTCATTGTGAAGTTTTTAGAAGTACGTGCACACTGAAGAGCGGAACACACACAGGAGTCCGCACACAGCCTACTCTTACTTCCTCAACAACTCCTCTCCTGCTCCACCTGTCTGTTTTAGTGGTAAAGACTGCACTTTACGCTATTTTCACTGTAATAATACAGCACGGGCTCGGATGCTTCCACAAAATGTTTTATATCCGCCCAAGTCCCACACACACCGCTGACTGCTACTGACACGTTAACTAAACCGAAAGCCGGAGCGCAAGTCTCCCCCCCCCAACACACACACACACAGCTGACTGCTACTGACACGTTAACGTTAAAAAAGCTAAACCGAAAGTCCACACACACACACACACACACACACACACACACACACACACACACACACACACACACAGCTGACTGCTACTGACTGATTGATGCTCTGCAGCGGGCACTTGATGTGGTAACCAACATATATAGTGCCCTTGGACTCAAAGTCAACACATCCAAAACTCAGATAATCGTGCAGCAAACATCCCATCAACCGGAAGTGCCTATCTTCACTGTTGACGGCCAAAAGCTCACAATTGTCCCGCACTTCACCTACCTTGGAAGCGTCCTCTCACCCACCTGCAACATCGACAGTGACATCCAGGTCCGCATAGCCCTAGCCTCCTCTGCCTTTGGTAGGCTTAAAAACAGAGTCTTCCTAAATAGAAACCTGACAGTTTCTACAAAAGCAGCTGTATACAAGGCAGTCTGTCTGTCCACACTGCTGTACAGCTCAGAAGCCTGGACACCATATCAAAGGCACATCAGAACACTCGAGGCATTCCACATCCGCTGCCTGCAAAGGATCCTGGGTGTGTCCTGGGAGGACAGAGTCCCTCATGTGGACATCTTCGACCGCACCCACACACCAAGCATCGAAGTGCTCCTTGCCCAAAGACACCTGCGCTGGGTCGGCCATGTAGTCCGCATGCCCACCCAGCGACTCCCCGCCAGATCCTCTATGGCCAACTTCAGGAAGGTCGTAGGTCTGCTGGGGGACAGCGAAACGGTACAAGGACCACCTCAAAACCCTCCTGAAGGCTGTGACATCCAGCCAGCATCCCTGGAAAGCCTGGCTGCCGACGTCCCACATGGCGCTCAGCCAGCCACCAGGGTGTAGCACACCTCCAGGAGCAGACCACTGAGAGGAGAATACAGCGCGTGCACAGAGACACCAGCGCGCTGCAGGCCCCCTCTCATGTACAGACTACATCTGCCCCACATGTGGCAAACCATGCGGGTCGCGCATCGGCCTCTATAGTCACATGAAATGGCACCAACGAAACCCCCCATAATAACCCAGCTCAAGTGGAGCAACGTCATCATCGAATACGATGGACAGCCATAAGCAAGTAAGTAATTAACAGAACAGTCTCGGATGCTTCCACAAAATGTTTTATATCAGTTTAAAAGCTAAACCGAAAGCCCGAGCGCGCGCGCACACAGGTCTCCCCCTACACACACACACACAGCTGACTACTTATACGTTAACATTAATTGACAGTTATCCAAACTCTGTCTTATCTTTCAAATACCTAATGTTAATGGGGTTGACCATGTTGTCATGGAGTGCAGCATAGACTCCTTTTATACACAGTGCAGCCATTTAGGCTACTACATAGGCAACTGATTGTAAGTTTGAGTGCATTTTGCAGTATGGATGGCAGCTTGCAGGGTACCATAATATCAGATTGTATAGGTAACACCTGTATAGCTCGATTCTTCTCTAGGCTTCAACACTTAATTAATTACCACATTTTGTGTTTCATTTCACTTAACAAATCACATGGAATTAGTTTGTGGTTATCTTTACACAATACACTAAGGAATGTTGCCCTACTCTATAGCCAACTTCCACAAAGTAAGTTACTGATAATAACCTTCAACAGTGTAAAATTAGCCATCAATGATAGCAGCCAGATGTACTGTCTAATATCTTTCTTTGTTTACCTGCTAACTACGGGCAATGCACTAGTAATATAAAACCAGGCAAACTGAAAGTATGTGGAAGGGGTGGGCCAGTATTTTAAAGTCCAGTAGTTTGATGATTGTTTTTATTCTTGAATTTGGGCAGTTTAATGAATAGTTCACCTGCAGAAGTCATGATCAAACATAGGGAAAAATAAGAGATGAAGGTCTGATCAGTCTTGGTGGTGTGGTAGGCTGTTTTTATTACTTTCTCTATATGCATCAGGGATGTGAATGTGTCGACCGAATGACCGGTTTTCCACTTACGCTCAAGTTGACTTTAAAAATAGAATAGAAATCCGAAAATCAGGGGGTTATGCCGTTTTTTAATGGGAGATTTCACCGTGTATGCGAGTTCACGTCTGCTCGTGAGCGCGCTGCAGGAGCGTCACTTCAGCATGAAGTGTCAGCTTCACTTAAGAGTCCGGTGTGGGACCATTTTTTCAAACTATTGATACAAAACAATGCAGTGCAAAATATGCAGCATTAGTTAAACGCTCGTCTAAGACTATGACGTTAAATCACCTTAGAAACACACAATGCCTTCGTCCGAGCATAGCAGCGTTTCACCATGAGATCTCGCCAGTGAGTGAGTGAGCCGCTGCGCAGAAGAACTGTGGTTTGTGGCTAAAAAATAACCGGGGATATTCCCCCGTTAGCGATTTCAATGGGAAAGACTTCCGCGATCTAATTGTATGTCTCGAGCCTGAAAACACAGAGCCATGTCGGCAGACAAACTGCGCGACTAAGCAACTGACCGTGATCCGAGTACCTCCGTTAGTTTCTGTCTACAACCGACACAATCACCGGAGACACATTCACAGCGGTTAAAAAAAGCCTCTCATTTGTATTACCATTACGGCTTTGATGCAAATACTGTAACATTACAGCGGCAGCTAAAGGAAAAGCGCAGTTTTCACTGCATTTTCTGCACCTCAAGAAAGAAAGGGGGCAAAGTAAGTCGATTGATTTTGTCGACTCGCAGGCGGACGGTAGGCAGCTCTGCCAACGTAGCAAGAGTGCGCCCGCTTGTTGCTCCGCCTGTCAAAACGCCCACGCATCGTTTGTCCACTGGCCTTTCATTAAAAAATATATTATATATTATGTTTATTATATTGATAAACACTGCTTTCATTACGACTCTCAACGCGCATTTCAATGAACCATGATGTAGTCTACAAAAAGATAGCCTACTGAACTGTGATTGGCCGTTACTGGTCCGGGTGGGACAGTGACTGGCCAATCAACTTGCCCTGCATATGATTTTACTGGCCCCTGGCCAGCGGGCCATTGGTTATGTCGAACCCTGGACACTTCTTGGTCCAGTGTGGAGTCTGAATCTCTCCCAGGTGGCAGAGACACTCACCACTTCCATTTAATCTTTGAACAGCTTGTCACTCACTGCAAAGACGCAACAGAAGAACGACTTCTATTTGAAACCAGCTGTGACTGGCATGTGGCAATTTGTTTACTTGCTGCGCAGAGCCGCCAGTTCAGGTTGTCACGAGTTGCGTGGGCCGTTTTTAATGTGCCTAGGTCAAACATAGTAAAAACAAAACACGCCCAGATGCTACAAACTGGTTCTGGTTTGGCTTAGTAGAGATAACTGGTTGGGATTAATGTTAGTTTGGGGACAGGTGAAGCAATCCACTCCCTTTGCCAAACATTTGGCTGTATGCAGCATGTTGCTCAGCTGCAGACTGCAGCAGATAGCGTTCTTCAGTGGGAGATTGAAGTAAGATTCAAAGAGAAGAAGACAGGAGAGCAGAAGGATGAAACACGAGTACAGCAGAGTTCAATCAAAAGATCAGTCTTCTGGGGGTTTGGCCTCCCCTTTTGGAATTCAGTTCGACTTCCCATGTATCCAAAAACACATCAAAGATATGTCTTCTCACCGATGAGTATATCTCATTACAGATCAAGCATTTGATGTGCTCAATCGGCTAAACCCGACTGATATTGGTCTGCGGGTTTTGAGTAGGATTAAGCAGAAGAGGAAGCAAGATGGAAGTAGCTGGCGACGGTTTTGAAGAATAGAAAAGGAAAAGGCTTGTTGGCCGACGGATACTGAAAGGAGGGGGGGGGGTTTGGCGGTAGCTGGAGAAATCAAGAGGTCAGGTCTCGGTCCACAGTACATACAGCTATCACCACAAAGCCAGCCTCCTCAGCACAATGTTCCAAATTCAACTAATGACTGGTCGTCTTCAGAGCAGGCATCAAAAACCCAGTTTCCTGCTTCCTCTCCGTCTCTCAGCCCCGATCATCCATCCATCGCCTGGACCGTTGGATCTCACATGAAAGCAGGCAGGATCGCTTCAGGATTGGAAGCATGGCTGATTGGCAGCGCTGATCACCGCTTGTGACTCGACAATTCTTTCAAGGGATAGATTGCGTGCATTTAAGGAAATGCATATATTAAGGGGTCTAACACAATTTATTTTTTATATGTTTTTAGCAGCCAAAAATGTAAGAATGGCCTATAACTTAATAACTGTACTAAGTTAGTACATTTTTGACTGGGTTTTAAAAAATGTAATAATTAGATCTGATAATGTAGTAAAATACTTATATCGCCTCGATGACAACAATAGTGGGTTGAATTGGGAAAAGCATTTCTAAAGCATGTGATTTGTAAATCCCCATATCTTATGGGTAAATGTTGAGGGACAGCAAAAAATCAAAGGTTGGAAACAGCATAGAAAATGACAATCCCTCTCTTCTCTCTCTTTACAGGCCTTGAGAGGAGAGAGAGCTCCACTTGGATGCCCCAGACCCAGCGTCTGTCCACGGCTTCACCATGAACCGGAACAAGCGTGAGAAAGAGTACTACAGTATAGATGTGGGAGACTCCACCTTCATGGTTTTAAAACGCTACCAGAACCTCAGACCCATCGGATCTGGAGCGCAGGGGATCGTCTGGTGAGTCCAAAGGGTCCTTTATATATGGACAAAATAAACTCAACATATTTTAGTTTTTGATTATTCATTTATTTCTGATTTTGAAGAACTGGCCATACATAAAAAAAATAATAATAATTATATCGGTTAAAATGCCATTATTTCTCGTATTGGTGTAATATCACAAATGCATCTTAAAGTGGGTCATCTTGATTTAACCAGTTGATCTTTTCACAATCTAATTTCAAACCTCCAATTCTGTCCTCCCTTTGAACTACACTTAACTTTTTTTCCCCCCCATCACATCACATGTCACATTTTAGGAGCCAAAAACATTATAAATCTATCCGTCAGTCAGAAAGGGTAGAAACTGCAGGGTGGAAGTGTCCACACAGAAACTGTCAAGTGAGAAAACATTTGAAGCCAGTCGATGCAGCCTCTTGTCAGCTGTCGGAAAGCTGAAAGCCGATGAGATCAGATGTTCTAACATCAGC
The DNA here is from genome assembly GCA_026929865.2 of Hyperoplus lanceolatus. NCBI lineage: Eukaryota > Metazoa > Chordata > Actinopteri > Uranoscopiformes > Ammodytidae > Hyperoplus > Hyperoplus lanceolatus. Next base: position 22,841,421 of record CM049411.1, on the reverse strand, counting down.
AGAAGTTGCATACAACACAGAAATTGACGCACAATGTAGTGTTTGTTGACAGTACAGTATGGTGTTGTGTTCCCAGAGGATTTCTGTGGACGTGAGAGGGTTTGCTCAAGGGTTGACATCCAAACAAATTGGAATCTGAAGCCCAGAATCCCTCAGGTCCCCGATGGATATTCTATCATGTGTCGTATCCATCATTACAGCTCGATTGATTGATTGGAGCTGTCACATTTTTGACCAACATTTTAAAATCTAACCTAATCCAATTGCATTTTTTGTATCATATTCTAAACATGAGGTACTCGTATAAGTTCACCACTGTCATTAACCTTCTCTGGTCCTCATACCAGGTAGGAATAGCAAGAAACTGATGAATCATCTGCCATGACTTCATCTCGTTATATTAAGAACTGCCGACACCTGCCTTCGCCTCCATCCACTTTAAATCAGCTGGCTCCTCCAGGTTTTCTGTCAAAGGATTCTTCAAATTCAAACCGCCACTTTGTCACAGTTCCATCACGTAAGAGAGCAGTGTATTGTAACAGTGATTTTAAAAGGAACAGACATTCTAAAGACATTTTCGAGACAAAATAGGCTGAGGGGGAATGTTTTAGGCTCATTTTATGAATTGAAAATCAATTTATTTCATTCAGTTGATGCAATATTCCTGTAAATCCAAATTTCGTTCAACCACCGGAAAAGAGCTCAAAGGGTTCAAGTGTGAGTTTGTGAACAAAAACATTTTCATTTGTAAGTGCTACGAAAAGGAACTTGTTTGTCCACATTTTTTGACATATACAGTAAAATATGATGATATATGATTATGTGTTGTTGTTCTCCAAACCCCAGTTCAGCCTATGACCACAACTTTGAGAGGAACGTCGCCATCAAGAAGCTGAGTCGGCCGTTTCAGAATCAGACTCACGCAAAGCGGGCCTACAGAGAACTGGTGCTCATGAAATGTGTCAACCACAAGAACGTAAGTGCTCCAGTCAGATGCTTGTTTGTTTTGTATCATACATAGATTGCACCTTTGGCGATGGTAGATTTTGAGCCGTGACACCTTTTTTAATTACTCATGTGTGTAGGTGTGTTTCCTTTAAGAATGCCAGGCTTAAATGCTTATGGTTGTTTTAGTGTTGGAATAAGTCAATAATTAGGTCAAGTCCATTTTATTCATATAGCTCAATATCACAATTAACAATAAGGAAAGACTCCCACCATATCATCCCAACCTTTTTATGTGGAAAAAGTACCAGGATGAACAGACATGCAGATGTCGTGTGTTCAGAACAAAAAGAAAAAGAAAACACTGTTTTGACGACAAAATGACTACATGTCAATTGCAAACCATTTGTGAATTATGTGAACAAGCATGTGAGAGCAGAAGAAAGGAAAGCTCCGGTCTCTAAATCAACATGAAACATTGTAATTGTGCAGCATTACAAATGATTACAAATTCATGTGTGGTAATATGTTAATCAAAATACTGTAACGTGTGATTTTTTCATATTAACACATTTTCATGGTGCGACTCCTGTGCCCTGTAGTATCGTAATGATGAGAATCGCTGCACACCTCATTTGAGTGGCAGATCTTAAATCACATTGATTGACGTGGCAACATGTTTTTCTGTGGCGTTTTTTAAGCGAGGGGAATTTCCTGTTGTTGTTCTTTATTGATGCTTTTCAGATGAACAGTTGGTGCTGCTCATTCATTAAGACCATTTTGTCTTCCCCTCTAGACTCACAAAGTATTAACTGTGCTTTTTATTTTTTATTTCTGCAGATAATTGGCCTATTAAATGTTTTCACACCACAGAAGACACTGGAAGAATTCCAAGACGTGTGAGTATCACTGGGCCGAGTAGCATCTGCTCGCTGCCTGTTTAAAAAATCAATTCAGAACGTAGGTTGCCGAGGACTTGGGCCATCTTTTCTGACTTTTAGGGACTTGATCTCTGATAAGTGTGTTATCCTGAGATGAGACACATCTTCAGCATACAAACTACAATATTACCCTCTGCGTTTTCTGGCGGATTGCAGCTTCTGCAGTCTGTCCTCCATTAATTATTTATTTTGTATACACTGCCTTTTAATAAGATGAACACTCGGGTAAAATGTTGCAGTGTCCTACGTGTGTGTTTGAAAGTGGACAAGAAGTCCATGTGAGAGGAAACTGGCTGTGGAAACACAGATAGAGAAGGGATTTCTTAAAACTGAGATGTGGGGGGAAGTGATGGTTTCACAGAGTATGACAGGAACAAACATGATTAATGCCATCCTCTGGAAGCTCTCTGTATTTCTGTGTGTGTGTCCGTGTGCCAGTGAGTCTGTGTGTGCAGTGCTGTGTCTGCCTGATTGGAGCTAAAAAGGAAACTGGACAAATCCTAGCCAGAGGGTTGCGAGGCACAGTTAGAGGACGGAGGATGAACACTCCCATTTGCCTGTGTGTTTTTGTACCTGAATGCCTACTTGTATTGCAGAGTACATGATGGGGTATTTAGCCAATTGGACTTCAGCATATAAACATGTGTGGTTAGACTCAGTCGTGCACAACAACCATATTTGACAGTGTATTAACTCAATATATGATATAATAATTATATACTTACTAATATCATCCATCCATGCATAAATCCTACGTCTTAGTCACCAACATGTTTCTTTTCAAATGAAAAAAATCTGTCCGGATGTCCTTCCTCCATGTAGTGAGATTGTAGGGGCTGATGATGTAACAGCTGCCTGAAAGCATAACATCAACACGGTGTTGAGAAGGACCATTCTTAAACTTCCTAAATGCCATGATGAACCAGTGCTGCGAGGATATAAGACATTAATATGTAGTTTTTAAATGTATTTTTTTGTTTGTTGCCATTACATAAATCAGTTATGGCTTGATAAATATGGTTTACTTTATTGAAATCGGCGAGTCATTTAAGTATATCCACAGTAAAGTGGCATTTAAGACCAGAGACTAAAGGGGAATAGCAGCATACAGAAGCTCTGTTTACATTCATCTGGGCAGTTATGTCAGCCTGCCTGTGTGTGTCCTTGTGTGATAACATTCCCCTCTGTGCTGTGCACCTGCCAGGTATCTAGTGATGGAGCTGATGGATGCCAACCTCTGCCAGGTGATTCAGATGGAGCTGGACCACGAGCGGCTGTCCTACCTGCTCTACCAGATGCTGTGTGGAATCAAACACCTGCACGCTGCCGGCATAATACACAGGGTGAGGCGCGCTGACGGAGGCACACACACACCGTTTACATGCAGCTGCTCCAAGTAGCAGGTGCAAAATATTATATCCATAGCCATACACGGCATACAAATTGTTCCTCTCATGTTCCGAAGTTGGCAAAATCAAATTGTATTTTCCATGCACGCACATTTATACACTCAGGTGATTGTTCGCTTTGAAACAACAGACATGGGATTGCAAACACACACACACACACACACTCCCTGAAGCACTAGATGGAGTATACAAAGGATCCCTCTCGTACACGCACACACACTAACACACTCATACACATCGGCGTCACTGTTTCGATCACCCTCAGTGGAAGACGCAGCAGTAGATTAGCTGCTTCCTGCTCTGCCAGCCAGAACTAATTGAGCCACAGGCGGAGCTAACCGGCCCCGCTCGCCTCGGCACGCAGAGCTCTCACAGGGTGAACAGATGCAATGTGAGTCATGGATAGGCAAAGATTCCGCGCTCTCGTTATGGTGGGTTTTCTGTGCGACAAGAGCCCTCTAGTCCTCTCTTTTTAAATATGCTCAGAGTTGCTAAGCACTTCCTCCACAATACATTCTCCTACTAATTTAAGGCAGTAGAGTACAATTGACTTTGATGGTCTCATTGTCAAGAAGTAATGATGATGGCGAGTACGATCATGAGGGGCTTGTGTCTGTAGTCAGTGCATCTAAATGTTCCTGAAAGCGTTGTATTGTTTGCTTGTGAGCGGCACCTTAGACATTTTTGGCAGTTGTGAGATCTTGTGACAGATGTGACTGGGATGAAATATCCTATTTGTTGCTGTGTAATTAATCTAACTATGCTTAACAGCAATTAGTCAACCTAGATCTGTCAGGGCTGGAAAATTAGTGGTTGTAATAAATGAATTGGCAGGTGGCCATCAGTGGATTAAAGCCCACAGACACTGAGTTTTGTTTATGACGTGACACCTCACTGGATGGAAATATGAAAGGAAACAAGTCTATTTCAAAAGCTCAATGAATGTCTTATTTCTTACTGGAGTTCCTTCCTGTAGGTGATTGACTCACTGATATGTAGGCCTACTGTATGTCTCACTGGAAAGTGTCCCCCCAACAGCCATTTCCCTCTCCCCCCAAGTTTCGGAGGTGCCTGCTTGCGGTGTGGAAGCAGATATGCTAAAAAAAAGTTTGTCCAGGAGCTATTTTGGTACCGACCATTGTGGAACCAGTAGCAGGTTTTCGACATGCATACACACTTATTATTTGTATGTTGTATTTGTAATTTATTCCTTTCACCACTCAGAGTAGAAAATCAGCGTTGAAGCACATCAGTCTAAATCAAGCTTCTAACTCTCCAGGCATTGTGTTTTCCTCACAGGACCTGAAGCCCAGCAACATTGTGGTGAAGTCTGACTGCACACTGAAGATCCTGGACTTTGGCCTGGCCAGGACAGCCGCCACCGGCCTCCTCATGACGCCCTACGTGGTCACACGCTACTACCGTGCCCCTGAAGTCATCCTGGGCATGGGCTACCAGGCCAACGGTGAGTGGAGGAAAAGCAGCTTCTTTGCAGCTCCTGGCCAATGAGGAGCTCCTACGCTGCTGCCTGGCCTGCTGCCGCATGCCCCCCCCCCCCCGGGATGTTTTCGACAACACCTCCCAATCACTCACACACACACGCACACTCCCACTCTCACACTCTCTGTTCCTGTAAAGGTCACACTCAGGGGGGCAAGTTGGCATGTTGGGCATCGATGCTTTGTGGGAAACTTCCTGTCTGGGGCCTCTGGTTCCCAGCAGTGCTTTAGCATGTGTTTGATGTTTTATTAAGAGGTTGCCTGTCCTGAGCTCCATACAGCCTGGCTTAAAAGGCCAGTACGAATTACAGGCTCTTGTGCATGCTTCAGCAGTTTCACCTATAGTGCTCCTGTTCTGAACATATCGCAGTTTCTGCAATACGGTCCTAAAGGAATAGTTCAATGTTTTGGGAAATGTGCTTATTTGCCATGAGTTTGATTGATATAAGTCTCATATCTATCCACAATATATGCAAATAGTGCCGGTGGAGTACGTTAGCTCACTTAAGCATAAAGACTGCTAGCAAAAGGAAACGGATAGCCCAGACCAGTCAAAAAGGTAACAGAATCCACTTGGCAGCACCTCTGAGGCTTCACAATAACTTATTAGATTAACCCACACAAAATATTATGTGACAAGTTTCCAGTGTTTATGTGCTGGAGGTTTCAGGTAATGTTGGAGTTTCAGTGTTGCTGGTATTCAGGATCATTCTCTTTGGATGGAGTCATGCTAGCAGTTTCCCTGTGTTCTCAGTCTTTATGGTTAGCTTGACTATCTGTCTCCTGGTTGTAGTGTACAGAAAGGAGAGTGGTATCAATCATGCATCACATTGACAGTTAACAAGCACATTTTTCCAAAACGTTAAACACTTTTGCTCCACTAGGCTACATAGTCAGATAAATAACAGCCAGTTAGGCTAATTCCGATTTTTGGATTTTAAGTAGAAAATTTAATTTCCCCTTTGCAATAATGCTCCAGTTACAGCCACACTCAGGAAAATCTTGTTAATACTAAAACTCTTCATCCTTAAGGCTCTTCAACCAAAAACACTGACCCTATTTTGTTCCTGCTGACTTGTTGCATTTATTTGCTTATTCTCTTCTCCCTCCTTTTACGCTGCGCATATGTAGTGGATATTTGGGCTGTTGGCTGCATTATGGCAGAAATGGTTCGCCACAAAATCCTTTTTCCTGGAAGGGATTGTATCCTTGAGCTGCTTGCAGCAGTTTCTGGCATTTCTTGTGAAAAAAAAGAAAAAAGAAAAAAAAAAAAAACGCAGCACAAAAAAAACCCGTCTTTCGTCTCTTTTACAAAAGACAACTGAATTGTTTACCATCCAAAAGATCATACATTCTGTGAGCAACTATGGAAATTCTATTTCTCTGATTTGCCTGACACCTCACTTTCAACCCGCCCACCTGCTGTTTCTCCAGATACACCAACTCACACGACTCACCTAAGCAGCAGCACTGTTGCTTCCAGCACAATGACAATCACACGAAAACCCAAAATAGAATTGATAGTTTGCCTCTCCATAGCGGGGAATCAAACTGTTAAAAAATACCCTCGACTATCCTCCAAATGCTTTTCTTACATCTGTCTAGATGCAGCAGCCAAACAAAAAAAGATCAATTGGATTCACATTATAAGACTGCATAAATTGGTGCTATGTTTCAGAAATATTCACAAGGATCTGAATCTATGATGTTATGCATGTGGGTGTGACAAAAGAAAACTCAGAAGTCATCATTTGTTCAGGCTTGCAGATCAGAATCTTCCTGTTCAACACACACAACATGAACTGCAGTGAGGATGTCGAGCGTGTTCAAGTGCATTTCTGCCCCAAACAAAAAAACAAATTCAGAAGACCTTGAAAGTCAGTGTCTCACATTTTAGTGCTTATGACTCACTATTCAGTCTACCTTAAGCAGAAACTATCTTGAGAATGTTTTCTCTAATTGAACACTGGTGTTCTTTAAGAGACGTGCAGTATATCCTATTAAGGTTTCCATAAAGAATAATAATCCATTTCCTTAGCCCTGTGGGATGCTGACCCAGGTCTCAGTGCACTCAACTGCATGCATATCATTTCTGTCATGTATCACACACATCACCTGGCACCACGTCATGTTGTTTTTCAGTTTTTTCCCTTATGGTTCTATTTGTGTTCTGTTTTTTGTTTGTTTTGTTTGTTTTTCCGTCCTGCATGCTAATTTGGTGGTTGTCATTTCATTTTCAGTTGATGTCTGGTCTGTTGGCTGCATCATGGCCGAAATGGTCCGGGGTAGTGTGTTGTTTCCAGGCACTGATCGTATCCTTAAGTTGAACCTCCATCTGAAGCCTTCCCACCCCCCTCAAAAAAATGCCAACTGTTGTCCCATCCTCTTGTCTTGACATCTTGTTCAAATCTTTGTACACAGTGAGGGGGGAGATCTACTGTGTCTGTTTGAATAAGACTACTTCATTGTGTTAGGCGTTGACATTAATTTCCTTCAGTGACTGAATTGAAAAGGAATAAATGTTTATCATGGCCGTTTGATTACTCATAACAGGCAAAGCAAAGTTATATTTAGAGGACGTTGACAAACATAGCAGACGTAAGAAAGGAAAGGGTTAATCAGTCTATTAAGCCATGGCAGTACTTCGTTGGTTTATAACTATTAGGTGCTGTAACCTAATTTGACCGACTGAAATGACAGAACAAGTCGTTTTAAAGGTATTAAGAAAGCTTAATTCACATAACTCGGTGGGAAAACACTTAATTCGGGCCGGAGCTCATGAAACACAGACTAGCTTGAAATGGTGGCAGGGTTTAAGAGCTCTAAAAAGGCTAAGATTGATTCACTGACTTGGCTTATGGACTTAAGCATAGTCTTGTTTATTTATTTGACTGCCATTTTTATAAGGACATTTCTCCATTGTTTCCATTGTAGCCATTTTCTGTTAAGGAAGACACATTATTTTACCGGAGCCAGAATTGAGTGAGTCATCACTCCTGACGATGTCGCTTTAATCAAAAACTGAAACCTGAGGTCGTTTTCACCCTCTGTATGTAGATTGACTTTCAGCAATGTTATAGCAGCATTGATGTTTCTTCCTATTCAGCTTTATAGTTAGGTAGGTGTAAACCAATCTTTTAAATGGGTGGCCTTTTATAAATAGGGTTTCAGATAGAACAATGTATGTGTGACTTATGTTTTTTCTTATTCCAGAAAACCTTGATCTACTATTTCTATAGGTATTGACAAAAAAAGCATAGAACTTTGGTAATGCATTCATATTGATATATTGACTCAAAAAATAATTCCGTATGATAACATCTAGAAGTCCAGAATTAAAAAGGGAGCTCATCGGGCAGCCATGGCTGGTGGATCACTGTAGTGTAAAATAATCTGAGATTTCCAATGTTGTTGAGCTGACTATTATTGATTTGTAGATCAATAATCAAGGATGAGCCAAGATGTGATCAAAACATTTGTCTTTGCGCTAGACCTGTACATGTTAAATCTGTATGTATGCATGTTTATTTGTACAAAAAAAAGAACATAGCCAATGTATTTCCAGCAGCTGGACAACTGGAGGTGAGCACCACCTGTCTCCCCTCAAATTCACTGTTTGCGGATTCCAGATTATTGAAATCATCAACAACACTGCCATGTTCTGTTTCAACACAGTTGTAGTTACACGTGCTTTGTAGTAGCACGTCCAAGCCAGAACAATGTGCTTACAAGACAGGGCAACTCCAGATGGCTCTCATCTGCAATGGCCGCTAGTTTTGTCCAAACCCTGCCCAGTGCTTTTCTTAATACTGTAACCTTAAGATATCGACCAGTGGAACAAGGTGATCGAGCAGCTGGGGACTCCGACTCAGGAGTTCCTGATGAAGCTCAACCAGTCAGTGAGGACCTACGTGGAGAACAGGCCACGGTATGCTGGCTACACCTTCGAGAAGCTCTTCCCCGATGTCCTGTTTCCCGCAGACTCTGAACACAACAAACTGAAAGGTAAATATCCGGTTGTGAAAATCATCTTGTAAAGGTTTATTGAAGTACAAAAAAGTGTGTGAATTTATAAATGTATTGCCTTCAACTATTTGGCATTATAGTGTATGTATCTATGTATTTTTAAATGGCTGTTTTATACTAATTGAAGGATTTAATACAATGGGTCCATGGTGGCTCTCCCCAGTTAGTGTCGCATTCTGTGTTTGCAGCCTTGTAAACCTCTGCTCACAGCAAAGCTCAGGTGACAAAGAATTTTTCAGTGTCTGCCTCAGATTAACCACTTATTATAGATGCTGACAGTTCACAAGCAAGGTGTTGACTGTGAAAAGGAATGAACCTCTAGTGGGTTCATGTGTACATGGAGTGAATATGACAGGAACATTCACAGTGCGCATCGTGGAGCTGTTGCAAGATGACACTCATCTTATTCTCTTCTCATTAATTTACAGAGGCAGAAATGTGTGACGGCAGTTAATTCCCCTGAAGTTCCTGTGTTAAACTGCATTGTTTGTTTGCTAGAAAATTCCACAGAGTACCTTTTTAAATAAGCTCCTGTTACCTTCTGAAAAACTGCATCCGTCTTAGGGACATCATCCTGTACCAGCTGGTACAATAAAACCAATCAGAATGTCTGTTTGTTAACCCAAAATAATAAACATACTCTGTTTCTTTGCAGCTAGCCAAGCCCGAGACCTACTTGCCAAAATGCTGGTAATAGACGCGTCAAAGCGGATCTCTGTGGACGAGGCTCTGCAGCACCCTTATATCAACGTGTGGTACGACCCGACTGAAGTGGAGGCAGTACGTACCTATTTAACTCTCAAAAACTGCACTGACTTTCTCCGGCAGGGCTTTTTGGGTGTTGTTGGATAACATTTTATTGACAGTGACCATCACCATAAGCGAACAACGGACATAAGCGTTTGATTCCAATGTTGAATTCCGATTAGTCCACAAGCATATGTTAGATGACCCTTTTCCAGCTGCCAACTTCAAATCCAAAAGAAAAAATACAGGAATCTTTCAGATGTAATAACCAAAAGCAAAACTGTAGCTGGACATTTTGTGTTGATGCAGGAGCCCATCACTTTCAAAGCAAAGCTAATTGAGAAAAACTATTTTAGGTTTGGCTGTGAGGTAGAAAAGAGCATTTGGTTGGTTTTTGGGTAAATCAAGGAAAAAAACTCACATCTTTTACTTTTTAAAATAATTTGTTCCAGCCAGTGAACGTATTAAAAGTATACATATCTTTGAAATAAAAGCTCCCATCTAGGCAAACCGTGTTGTCTGTACGCGCTTGTGGACAATCCACCACACTCTCCTTGGGAACACAGTGACTCAGCCAGTGCAAATTGATTTAGCTTGCTATTGGGCAAATTCGGAGATGAGGTGATTTGCTGCTCTCCTCCCTCCGCTCAACTCTCTGGCATGAAAGGACCCTTCAGAACTGAAAGCACAGCCTTGAAAAGTTGCTCTGACACAGCATTACTGCTTCAAATCTCCATTTGACCCTGGGGAGGAGGATGGATAACTCTATCCCACGGCTGGCTTCGAGGTGTTTTATTACTGCTCAGCGTGTGCTACAAAATTAAATTTGATTCAAGTTTGTGCTAATAACTTGGAAAGGTATAGTGCACACCAAAGCAGAAAAGTTCAGCATTAAGTGGGTTTAATGTGAGGACGGGGACAGTTTTCTATCTGTTGCCATAATTTACCTGACTATGTAGGTTTTCTTCTTTGTACTGTTGCTCATCGTTTCCCTGCTGTAGTGTTTAGATGGAATTAAAACATGCGTTACGTTCACATGGCGAATTACTAAAAAACATCAGGTCTAGTAGTTAGACCGACTTAGAAATAGTCTATCTAACCGAAAGGCTTCCTGTTTTGTAAATATCAGTAACTATTTGTGACAGTAGGGTGGCTTAGTGGTTTCGACTGTCTTTTGACTCGAATCACATGAGTTTGATCCCCATTAAAAGCCAGTGTGGGTCCATCAGCTTTCTTAAGACTAAAGGTCAGCGTGGAACATGCAAGTCAAAGCGAGGTAATATTCCCTGAAAGAATGTTTACTGTGCTTTGTTTGAGCCTGAAAACCGTTTACCTGAGTGTGATGTTGTTTTTAAAAAGAAGAGGACTGACATAACTAAAACGATGTGCGTCTGTCTGTGTCGTTCTCCAGCCGCCGCCCGCGATCACAGACAAGCAGCTTGATGAGAGAGAGCACACAGTGGAAGAGTGGAAAGGTAGGAACATTTTGTTTCTGTTTCAGCCCTGTCCTCTCTCCTCTTTGATAAGCTGTCAGAAGTACTTAGCTTTTTGCAGTGGATTGCATAAGGTTGGGCTGTGTTAGTTCTTTGCAGCCTGTAGGGCATTTCATCTTTATACTCCAGTTAATGTGCACGTTTCCCCCCACATTCATATAAAGTCTGATGCACAATCCTAATTTTACCCTAGAAATAAGTGACGCACATGCTGCATACAGGTCCACTTGGCTTCCTACTTTCACTGCCCTGACAGTGTACATTAGATAACAGATGATCTGCATACACATGTTTGTCCTTGTTTAAAATCCAATTTGTGTGATTACAATGATTTCTTTAAATGCAACACGTAAATGGAAAATAACAGCAGACCCTATAATTGATCCCTGGGGAACACCAGAGAAAATTGAGATGGCAGAGAAGAAGAGGGGCCTACTTTACGTAGATCTGTTTAAACATCTTACTCCTCCATGCTCACCATGTGATAATGATTCCATCACACACATCACCTTTCTATCCTTAGAAATAGATCATCATGTACAAATTGCAATTCATTTTTATTTTTCTCAAAAGGTGAGAGAAAAACGGATAAGTATTTAATGAACACTAGATCACACACTATGAAAACAAATGAAGAACCATTTGGTGACGAGTAGATAGTAAACATTTCTCGCTAAGCCTTTTGGTTTACTGTTTGTTGCTTCTGTCTCGCTCTTTTTTTCTTGGTATTAAATGTATCTTGTTTGTTTCAGAGTTGATATACAAAGAAGTGTTTGACTGTGAAGAAAGGACAAAGAACGGTGTCATCAGGGGACAGCCAGCGTCCATAGGTTAGTGGATTACTTACTTCGTTTTACACTCTTGAGCCCATCAAAGTACTTGAATAATTTGGGTAATTCCTTTTAATGGAATCATACCCCATGTTGGCAGAGAAGTGATACAATTAGCACACTGATATGTCTAGTTACATGATTAATTTTCTGTTATGACCCAGATTAGGTTTGGCATAAAACTGTAAGGATTAGGATAAGAATTGTTGCACGCTAAAGTAGTGACTGTTATAGAGGTCCACTGCAATTCATTTGTCCAGCACGTGATGTAGAATCAGTGCTACTCAATTTTTCAATGTCATGAGTATCATGTCATCTATGTAATCATCTAATAACAGGCAAACTACCGGTACATAAATGAATAAGAAAGTGCTACACAGATTTCAATTCCAGCTAATAATTGTTACTGTATACTGCTGGTACAATGGGTCTATCATAACTCTCCTCTCCACAATGTATACTGCTATATTGGTCTCACCGATGCGTATGCATCCCACTTTTCAGGTGAAAAAAAAAAAGGTATTAAAAGTGCGATTTATGCTTATTATACTTATGTTTTTTAATCGATCTGATCTCGACGGCTGACCACAGACCCTTTCCTGTTCCTCATAGCACAGGTGCAACAGTGAGCAGCAGCCCCCAGCAGCACCTCCCCCCGCCAACGACGTCTCCTCCATGTCCACAGACCCCAACCCGACCGACGGCAGCCTGGACACGGCCGGCCCTGACGCTACAGCGGCCGCCCCCGTGGGCTGCTGCAGATGACTATCATCTACACCTCCTTCCTGGTCCTGGGCTGGGCCTGGCTGCATCCAAGACCATTAGCCTGACACTGGTTCCTGGCCCCCGCCACCTGCGTTTGCCTCCTCCCACCCCCTCTCTGTGCTCGTCTTCAGTAGTGTAGCGATTAGCCCGCTATAGCTGTTTGAGAAATGTTTTGATTACTGAAAGGACAGATCTTTTTTTTTAATTTCAGTTTTAATATTTTTCTTTAAATAAGGATTTCTTTTCATTTGAGTTCTAGCTGTAATTTATTGTGGCATTTCTTATTTTTTTGTGTCAGAAACCTAAGAGGATAAGAGAATTTTTATTATTTCACTATGTTCCGGTTTGTATCAACCGACTGTGAGAAAGAAATATCTGTAAAAAGGTTTTAATGTGATCTATTTTTCTGTTGAAAGTCATTTATTTCACTGGTAAGCTACTGCTTTTACAACTTGCCATATAAATGTAGATTGGGTTTGTACAGATTTTATGGTAGTTGTAGTTTTATCTTCGATGCAAGTTTGCAGTGAGCCATTGAAACATAATTGAATTGACAAACGTACGGTCTTAGTACTCCCCTTATGTGTTTTTATCTCACATACTATGGATATGACATATCCATTTATTTGAACTGAGATCATGTAAATATACTTAGATTTTTTTTCTCGTGAGTCACTACTACTTCCATCATTGTAAAATTTCAATTTAATGAAAGCTTTATTATTTTCTCGTTCTTCACTCCTGTTCAGATATTATAGGATTTCAGATTGATTTTCACACATCATATGATTCATTTGACCTTTTACATTTAGGCTAATGGCACAGTTAAGTATTGCTAGATAACTCTGGGCTTTTTGTTGACTCTCCCATGTATTTTTAAGAACTTTAAAGAATCCCCTCGTCTTGTCTGCAACAGGCTCTGTGGCATTTTGGAAATGGAGTGGTGGCATTGCTTTGGGTTGCGTTCTCCACCGGCTTGCTAGTTCAGGACTTGAGAATGTTTTTGTTGGGGTTCGTTGTGCTTGTTCTTTGTGAGGTTTTACGAGATGTAGATAAAGGTGTGTGAGGTTGTAAGATTGGTGGCGGTGAAAGTAGAATTTGCTTCGGTCAAGTAGGGAATTGTGATGTTGAAAATGCAAGTGATATTGGGTTTTGGGATATTGTGAGGGATAGTGATTCTGCAGCCTGATGGAACAGCGTGAACATATGTCCGCCTAAAGTACTTTATAGTGATAATGGAAATTTGAAAGGAAATTTTTTGAAGTTGGCCAAAAACTTTGTGTACCAGACTTGCCTGCAATTGTGAATAGTAATAAAAGAAAACATTTAATTGTTAAACAGCAGCACAAACAAACTAAATATTCTTACTGTATGCAATAATAGTGCCCTTTTTGAGTATTTCTTTTGATTTTAAATTTGAAAGGAAAAGTGCCTGTTTGTCATCCATTCCTGAGTACCCCGGTTGAAGTGTATTCATTCACGTGTAGGTTTTCATGGCTTTCTGGATAACAACAGTGGCCACCGTATCAAACCAATAACGTCTGATGGGGTTGTAGTTCTCACAAATGTATTGTATATTTTTCTACTTGTTTTGATTTTTACCCTTGAGCGGGAGACTGCAGTGTCTTGCAGGGTGAGAACCTGATGACGTATATACGCCCGAGAGGCTTGAGCGTGCGTTTGAGTTATTTCAGAAGAAAAGGCAGTTTTATCAAGGGTCTTTCATCAAAGTAAAAATAAGTTTTTCTTTGCAGTGACAACAACCGAAACATAGGCTTATGTCAGTTATTGGGCGTTTCTTTAAGTACTAATTTAATGTGACGACCGTAAAAGAGAAGACTGAAAAGGACAAACACGTTCTTAGAACTTAATTAACTAAATGAGTGAACTCTGCGACCACATTATTGTATCGTAAGGCAGACTAATGCTCTGGTTTGTGAATATGTATCTGAGGCAGGGCCAAACAACTAGGATTTCTGTCTAATTGAAAAACTGATCTAACCAGTTACTCAATTTAAAATGAGCCATATTAGCTTTAAGATATTCTGGCAAATTGTGTAATGGCTTGCTGACTTTTGAAGATTATAAATCGATAAAACAAAGGTGTCGATGCCACTTAAAAAAAAAACGTTTTAGGTTGAAATGTTTGCATAACTAAACTTGTTATATGCAAGAAGCAGAGTTGGGATGTATTGCACTGCCATGGATAATGAGCTGGTTTGTGGATGTTAACTGCATAGGCATAAACATTACGATGCTAGGATTGTCTGAACGTTTGACAAGGCGCTGACTGTCTAGATCCTGTCTCAGACTTTGATAAAGACGATGTATTCTAGGAGGCTCAAAGCAAAGTTGGAAGAAGGTTTGACTGTAAAATAAAACATATTCCGTTTTTAGTAAAAACTATCCAGTTTCAAACTAATAATTTTTGTAAATCGGTTGCACCATTATAACTTAGCCAGTAAAAAACTTAGCAATGGACAAATTGGTTGTTATTATCAACTTTGTAAAATGATGGATACTGTAGCTTTGCAAGCTGTATCTTAACCTCCACACCTATAGTGTGGAGGTTAAGATACAGATGTGTGTTTCAGAATTGTCAGTATCCATACTGTTTAGAGTAAGTAAGAAATATCTCATTTCAGTATTGCGTTCAATTTTATTTAGTCACTAATGGCATAATGTTTGTAATTTTAGGTATTTTGCTTTTTTTTGTGTGAAATGAATTTAGAACATTATGGTTTACGTCATTATTACACTGAGTATATAGTCAACCATTTTAAATATTAAATCAATCTAAACAGGTAATAGGTTTGCAAGCAAACATTAGCTTTGTCAGTGAGCAACTCAACTGTTAACATTTAATAAATTAGAAAGCAAATATTAGCTTTGTTACCAAGTAACGCCACAGTTAACATTTGATATAATATCAAGATTATGTTAGCTTTATGGGTGAGCCAAAAAACTGTTAACATTTAATATATACTATCACACTAGTGTTAGCTTTGTCAGTTAGCCAAACAACATTTAATAAATTAGAAAGCAAACATTAGCTTTTTGTTGCAGAGCTAGGCAACAGTTAACATTTGATATATTATCACTCTAGTGTTAGCATTGTGAGTTTGCTAGGCAACATTTAAACTGGCGGTTACCTGGTGTTAATATTTTGTAACAACTAATCTTTTCTTCGTGATAACTACTTTATGAGGTGCAACCCATTTTACTTTTGTGATGCGTAAATGTTCTCCTTTTTTAACATTTTCATAAAAGCTGGGTTAAGTTTAATGTTACTAAAAGCTGGTGCCACTGCCTACTGCTTCTTTTAAGAAGAGGAAGGTTTGCTTATTTGTTAGCCAGTCTGCTAGTAAAGTGCAGAGCCAGATTAGTTCAGTACAAAACTAAATTCAATCTACTATCGGTTATTTTAAATTCCAACAGCAAAACATTTTAAATGTCCAGGAGTATTTTGCTAAACAAGTAGTCAAACTTGGATTTGAGCAGTGTCACATCAGTAAGAAGGGAGAAAATCCGTGATATGTATCCATTTGTCATATTAGCCCATTTGTTTTATTAGCTAAAATAATCTATCAGAAAAAAGTATTTGTTCTCTGAAGTGCTCTTAAGTTTCTTAGCCCAACTTTAGGAACTTTAATTGGGGAATTCCTATTTTTTTTCTTTCTTCTTTTTAGGTTGTTGTTGCTTTTAAAAAAATATTATTATAATTACTGCATCTTTTCAAACAATGTCATTCTGATCTAAGTCCGCTTTGATGAACTACCTCACGCTGAATTTCTGCCAGTTCTTGCATATACTTAGTCGCCTGCAGAATTAGCTATCGAAGACGTGTGAATAACAGATTCCATTATTTATTTATTTGAAAGTGTACTATTTGTTGGTTTCAACAGACTTCTAGTTTTGTACATTATGTATACTTCACCTAGAAGTGAGAAAATTGTCATATGGATTTTTTGTTCCTATATTTTGTTTGTTTGTTTTTGAACTAAATGTGCAATACCTTCAGCAAACTGTGCTAGTAGTATGTGATGGGCCTAGCCTTTGTTAGCTGTCTCCTGAAGGTAAAGAAAATGTTTGGTACTGTCAATCCATGTTTTCCTTTTTTTTAATGAATAAGATCAATTTTCATTTCTATGACTTGTTTATAGTCATGATGTTACGTAATCAGTCTTACCCACCAAACATATCTGTCAGCCAGGGTTTGGTGCAGAGACAGGTTGTCCGTTGAGTCCATAAATGGCCAACAGATTCCGATTTGGATCGTGGTAAGGACAATAATGTTAATGAACACGAAAAAGATGAGGAAATACCTAAAATAAATCAATATATGTATGGTGCTGGTTTTTAATGTTTGTTAGTGAATCCAGCCATGCGAGTAGTTTTAAGAATTCCTGGATATGCGCGTCCCAAAAAACCCGCAACCAACGAAAAGTGCACTACTAGAATACATGCACTGGGATCTGATGATGCCACCTCTAAAAAAAGAAAAAACATGTACTGCAAATAAAAGAAATACACTTTGAGTTATTGTGGTTTGTTGTTCTTCATTCCCGTAATCACTAACCTTTTGTTTCCAAGCATACAGCATAATCCAGTACAGTAAATAGTTTTTTCAAAATGTAATAATATTATATATATCATTATTACAGGTGTTGATGCTTTATGTAATTATTCCCAACTGATGGGGTTGAGGCTGACAACCACAGACAGGGTAGGGATACCGTTAGCTGGTATATCTAGATATTTACATTTTTTTCCAAGATGGGCAAAAGAGTAGTCTTTGTCAATTTCGATTGCAGTTTACAAATGCAGAGCTTCGATTTGATGTTTTCTAGAGTTTAGGCTCCCTTTTAATCCACATCTTTGAGAAAATAAGCTATTTTCCCTTTGTCCTTTTTATTGTCATGTCATTATTAATTATCTATTTAAAACAAAAAACAAATTCTTCATCAGCTTTATTCTCATACATGTCCATTCATTACAACAGTGGACATCCATAATAAATAAGCACCAGAGCAGAGCAATAAGGAACATTTAGCCTTAGTCATGATACACACATGAAGGGATATACATGTCTCTGTTGGAATCAAAGAACTTGCCACATATTTATACTGTGACTTGTGGTGGTAGTTCTTAGGATAATCACCTTGTAAACCTGTGCAGTTAAAGAGAGTAATGCAATGCCATAGGCTTCATGTTTCATTATAAAATATAAAAAGGGAAAAATACAGTCACGTGGTCTAACCAAAAGCATTCTTTCACTTATAAGTATACCGTTTGTCTGGCCCTTTAAGAAATATGTGTCACTTAAACCACTTCTGGACATTCTTCTGATTGGTGATACGATGCCAAAAAACCCTTAATTTTCAACAATTCAACCACATGCAAATTGCACAAAAGACATATATGACTGTTCATATTGGAAATTTTAAATTAAGTTGTTACAATTCAACAGTCCAGATCAGTTATAACCATCACAACTACCTGATGTGCAGCACAGGTCAAGCATGACTGCAAGTTGTAGTCAAAGCAAGGATAATGGGTTGCAGAACTGGATGAACTGAACACCATCAGTGGTTATCATTTTTTTCCTCTCTGGTAGTATATATATTTTTTTTTTCATTGGGCTGGTTTCATCGACAACACATTACATTCACTACAAGTATACATTCTTAATTCAAAACTTCCATTCAATTCACAATTCACTTTCACAAAAATTGGCACCTACTAGGGAGATCACGTTATTTGCAGTTTGTTGCCATATTAAAAAAAAATAAACAAAATAATGCAGCCACTTTGTGTACTTTGCACGAATATTTCCACTACATCTCTGGACAAGCAAGCAACACTAAATTTTTCCTATTCAAAAACACTTCCCTGAAGGCACAACCAGGAAAGTCCATTGTTTCATTGAGGGCAGTGTTAAGCTTCATGTGCCAAAATCAACATGGCTTCCAGGCAGGCCATTCTGATCTTTAGTGAGCTAACAGCTGAGGCGGTCCAGCTTTGGTATTTACTGTGTACTGTAAATGGCCTTCACCTACTGAGCCATGTGTCCTGTTTCCTAGCCAGCATGTGCTAAATTGTAAATGCTTGAATAATCCCTGTTGTATTAACTGTACATTAAAGATATATTGACATATGTGTGAGGAACGGAGTGAACCGAAGACTGAGGCTTTTCCATCAAATAGATGTGGAAACCATGTAGATAGTGACGAGAGAGGCACCATGCCTGGGCCTGAATACAAAGTAAGTACAGAGGCAGCCATTGCAGAGGTACAACCTATTACTGCTTCAAGTTTGCTATAAAGGAATCGCTTGGGAACTCTTTACTAAACCTCCTTTTGTGTTGTGATATGCAAATGTGATTCTATAGTAAAACATCCATCTGCAGTTGAAATACAAGACGGTAAGAAAAATACAGGTGAAGGAACTTCTGCTAAAGCTACCGCTATACAGGTTGATAGTCAGTTTACTCGGATAAAACATTTTTTTTTTAAATTACCCCTTGTGGTGTCTAGCTGTGAATAATTTAGTTTTTATTTTATTTTGTGTATATTTTGAGATATTGGCCTCAAACCTGCAACAAAATGGAGGTGATTTTATTTATTTATGGTGCTTGTGGCATTAAAATGTGGATAGCTAGCTACAACAACGGGCAAGTGAGAAATTTTCTTATTTGGCTGAACTGACCCTACATCTATAAGGTAAAATTTGACATTTTGGGAAACACATTCATTTGCCTTTCTTGTTAAGAGTTAGGTGACAAGATTGATACCACTCTTATGCCTGTAGGATAAACATGAAGCTACAGCTAGCTGTTGGCAAGTTGATTAGCTTGAATTCATGTAAAACCAAAGCTTGTAGGTTTACACTTTATCTTTTGTAAGAATTAAACAAAAAACAAAGATATTGTTGAACCAATTTCATTTTAACGTGAGAGTGTGCTAGGCTAGCTTTTTTCTCCATGATTTATGTAAAGCTAGGCTAACTGGCCATTGCCGGTCCTATATGAAAGGGATATCAAACCTGTAGCCTAATTCTTAAATTGCAACAATAAAAAACCCAAAGACAAATTAGTGTATTTCCAAAAATGTTGCACTGTCCCAAATATCAAATATCAGAAAAAGATAAATATCAGTCAGCTGTCTGCATTCTACATCTCTAAGTCTTGCAGATTGCAGCAAGAAATCCATTCATGTAATGTTGTTGTGAAGTAGTGGTTAAAGAAGTCAGTGCTCTCCAGTATAGAGAATGTCAAAGAATTTACAATATGTTTTACCAGTCGCATACAGACACCTGAACTGTTAAAATTCTTCCTTCACAACACAAACCTCACTCAAGGAGGACTCATCAGGGAGTGTAATCGCAAGAACGCAGCAGTCTTATCGAAGCGTTCCATTTCAAGCATGCGTAAGAAAGTCAAAATCACACGGTGCTCAGTGGAGATTATTCTGACGGGTACCACATAGCCAGTCCCCATTGGATATTTGCATCCTTCAGACATTTCATATATCAGTTAATTTGGAGTTTTTCCTGAATTTACACAAAGATGGCCTCTTCCTTCATTTACTGGTTTTAATCTTTTGATGGAACGCCCTGATGCGCCGAGGAGGAAGTGAGCCCTTGAAAGACATCCAGGCCCCCCCCTCCCCCGAAATATAAACCCTGACAGTTTTGGCCACAGAAAGACAAGTGCCCTTGGCGTATCAAATGTCACTAGTCCTTGCACCCAGTGCCAGATCTCCAAGTGTGGAAAAGAAATCCTCCATCTCCTTCTCCAGTAGCCGGTTGCGGTTCTCTGCATCCTCCCGCGCACGCTCTGAGTTTCTTAGTTTGATCTCCAGCATACGTTGCTTCTTCTTCTCCTGCTCCATCTCTTGTTCCAATCGCTCCATCTGCGTACACAGAGCAGTGCTGGACTCCTCCAGTCTGAGGGGAGACAGAAGAGCAGGCCATTTAAATTTCCCTTTGCTCTTTGGCTGCACAACACAGTGCTTTGGTGGTACTAGAACACAAATTAAAGCTGCACTAGGCAAGTTTTTTTTTTCACATAATAATGCAACCTTCTTTGTGAAAAGTTTAATTGCACACTGGACTACGAGCCCCATAATAAAATATTCACACATACTATGATTAATGTTGAAAACCCCTGGACATATACTTACTTTTGGATCCTGGACTCGTATGAAGTTTTCTGTTTCCTCAACTCATCTTTCAGTCCTTCCACCAGACTGCTCAGCGTCATTGTCTCGTCTCCATCCTCGGACATGATGATGGACGGCACGCCGGCTGCCGTGGCAACGTTTCCGTTCTCGCTGCAGGCTGCGCTGCTACTGCACAACTCCATGGCCTCGCAACTGTCCTGCTCCGAGCTCTGCTCTGTCGTCATGCCTCCGTCCACTCCTCTGTCCATCTCTCTCTGGCTCTCCATCCACTCCCCTTTCTCCCCACCGACACCCCCTACCCCGCAGTTCTGGTTGGCCGAGGGCTCACTCCCTGAGTCTGGGACGGAGATTTCACAGGAGGAATTGGACCAGGGTGTGCTGGCTACACTAGGAACACTCCCCATGCTGGAGGACGAGGTCACATTGTCATAGGTAGACAGTCTCTGCGAGGAGCCAGTGGAGTCGCGATCACGGGCAGACCGCTCGCCTGACGAGGTACGCCGGTGTCCCCTCAAGGAGGACAAACCATTCATGAGCCAGTTACCTCCACTTCCACCTCCACCTCCAGCAGAAGACACACTAGTGACTTCAGCCACCGAGCCTCCACTGCTGCTCTGCTTAGCTTGTGGCTGGGAACGAGGCGCAGAGGAGCTTTTGAACGTGTATTTCCAAGAAGGCATGGCCTTGGCTTGTTTGCTCGGGCTGACCACAGTCTCTCCTTTCCCTGATGAAGTGCCCAGTTTTGGTCCAGGGTTCAGATTAGGGGTCTGGGTGGGAGTGATCGCACCACACAGTTTGGCGTCAAGCGATGAGGCGCTGCTGTGCATTTCTTGGTCTGGGTTTGAGACCGGGCAGCTTTGGAGGTCTTCCTCTGAGATCCAGGCTCCCAGGCTGCGATGCTGGAGTTGATGCCCGTCGACAGGCAGCTCTGCAATGGGAAGGGTTGGTCCATCTTGGTCCTTGCATGGATACAAACGCATGTGTTCCCTGATAAGGATTGTCATCAGGTGCTGGACCAGAGAGGTGCCTGTGGATTACAGTCAGAAAGGGTATCTTAAACAGGGCTGTACAGTGCGACAGTTTTGATCGCATTTGCTACTGAAATTGATCACGTGCGATGATGAATACGAATCCATTCGCACTCGTGCGACAGGTTGATAATGAGGAGAGGCTGTCTTTGAAACACAGAGGAGAGATGCACAACACTGCTTAGAGGGCTCTACATTAACACTGCGGGTAAATGAGTTTTAGGCAAGTAAGTTATTGAGTCCACCCTCCACTTTGGCTGGTGAAAGACGTGTGCTCGGGATCTGTGCTCGTGCAGCGATTCTAGGTATAAAAACTTCACCAACGGCAAATTACCGCAGTTAAGTTAGCACGGGTACAAACAGAACATTTCCTATGCGCCTTCACATTAAAAGCCTGTTAATAGCCAAACGTGAGTTGACTTTTATTGTGAAGCCGGTAAGAATAGGAAGTTAGCGCTTTTTTCTAGCTTGAAAGGCAACTCCTTCAGCTGCAAATATAGCAGTCAACAGTAGCCTAGTCTATTTAAACAAAGTTTTAAATAAGCCACTGAAAAGCTACTCCCAACACATTCACAACAACCTATTTAATTTATCCTAAATTGTACCAATATGTATACTTATTTATTTAATAGGATATGTTTAATGTTTTAAAGTTTGGTTTTAATTAACAGAAGGACATTATAATAATAATTCTGAATCAGCAAAAAATTAGGTTAGATTCTTTTTTCTAAATTGCAATCAGTGCACCCCTATTCATTTTCTACAATTATTACTGCACACACTAGGATATCATATTAATTGTGAATCTCAAATGAGACCAGGATGACATGCTCAAAGGTAATTAGAGCAAAATGCAAGGGTTAAGGTTATGCAAGTTTTCAATCATAGCCTACTTTGTGTGCTACCAAATTTATTTTTGTGCTACTGAATTTTTTTGCTTGCTAGCACCAGTGCTACCACCTAAAAAAATAAGCGTATAGCCCTGATCTTAAAAATGTTTAATGAGTAGACTTCCCAGTTACTTTTCAGGAACTTTTGCCATGAATTCAGACACACTGTTTGTACCTTCCATTATAGTGAGGGGGTCCTCCATCTTGGGTCGAAGGATGTTTGGTCCAAATACTGTTGCGAGGTTCTGGACACTCATTTTGTTCTCCAAACAGTGGGACTGGACCTCATCAAGGAATCTAAGGAGAAATGGCAACGATAGAGGGGGAATCAGCGATTCTGTTGAATGCTTGTTGAAATCACGTTATCAAAATCAGTGAATATCTCCCCACAATCCATTACCTATTTGTACTGTGTGGGCTGAAAAAAGGTCCAGTGTTAAAACACAGCCTGGGCTCTGTTAACAGGCATGTTGCTAGCTACAATGGGTCCCTTTGTTTACATACCCTTTGTTTACATATCTGTTTACAGAGCCTAGGCTGTGTATTAACACCAGATTATTAGGAAGCGGATCGTGAGGAGTAAATGACTGATTTTGACAAAAAATTGCTTAAGACAAGCTTTCCCCATAATAGCTGACTGCACATTTTGACATCAGATATCATGAGGAAACAAATAGCCGTGGACTTACTTGCATATGTACTTGAGGAGATTGAAGTTGGGTACAGGTAGAGTGTCAACTTGCTTTCCAAGCTCCTGGACCCCCTGATAAAAAAGAAATTGAAGCATTTATAGACAATATACAAATATATATGGGTGGATGACGTGACATGGCTTTTTTTTGTGTCCAAGCGTCAAACACATATTTAAAAAAATATTATTTGTCAAAAAAATGTTCTCATGTGGTTCAGACCATGCTGCTTTACGTAGACACACTGAACATCAATGTTATACATCACTCACATTTTCACAGTTTTCAACCGAACTAGAAGAAGCTCATATGGTGTGACTGTCCCAACCACATTTCACACATTTTAAACTTGAATAAAACTAAGAAAAACAAATGCAAATCTTCTCAAAAAAGTACAGAATGATCTTACAGATGTCTATTTGGGAGTTAGTTCTTTTCAAAGTCCAGGTACAATATTTTGAATTAGCAATGAATAAATAGATGGTGTCTGAGAAATCAATGTCATATGGTGTGACACCAAATTGTGATATTTAAATGTGTAATTTCTTTGACACCTTTGGGTGGATAGTTCTCTGTTTGATCAGGAAGTACAGAAAACATCTCAGAAGGACCAAGGCATGCTGGCTATCTTTTGCATAAATCAAATCTTTTATGGAATCCCAATTCCGTACCAATTCTCAGTGTCTTTTAGTGTGACAACGATAAATACCTACATACTTTTTGTCATTACTACATATGTATGTTGTCAGATTACAGTTGGTATGCTGTTAGCATGCTATCATAAAATGACATAGCAAAAAATGGTCTGAAAATGCAAGAAACCTCATATGGTGTGACGCTAAATCATATAGTGTGACAGGCTTTCCTGTCACACTATATGATCCATTTGTCACACTAAATGACATGAAGTGTATTTTCTTACACATTCAATGATTATTCACCTGAGTTAACACTTTATTCTTGTATGTTACAACTCATTTAAATGTTTTTTTTTAACTTTTTTGGTCCATAATCACATAGAAAAAGGCGACTACTTGTACATTACTACTATTGTTCTTCTGAGAACTGGATATTCACTCAACCCCAATACCTACCTACTTGAGGGGTGTCAAAATATCTAATTATTAATAGAAAATCTATTGAAATGTGGTGTGGTTCATCCAATGATGGGACTATATCATTTGGTGTGACTATATTATTTGGTGTGACTTTGAGAAATTATGAAGATAAAAAGGCTTTATCATTTATTTATTCAGTGATTAATTATAAAGTCTCACTGGAACACATGGAAAATACTATAAGTTATACTGACAAGTAGTTTTGTTAGATTTATTACAGGATATATTGGAATTAATCTGAAATGTACCAAAACATGTATGACAAATGTCTTACTTTTGGAGATAATTAAGAAAAATAATGCAAAATGTAATGTTTTTGTACAAAGGAATGCTGAATCTCAATGAAGATAAGAAGAAGAATTGTGATAAAGCCAGTATACTTAAGAAAAGTATATCCCATTATAATTTAAATACAAAAACTTTCATGTCACACCATATGACAATGTTAAGCACAGACTCAAACAAATGGGTGAATAAATACATATTTCAATAAAAAATCTAAAAGACCACATACATTTTGAGAAATGTAAAAATCAGTAAACTCAATAATTCTCATGTCAAATATTTGAATATTGATTGTTAACCTTTTTTTGGGGCTTATATGTCATCCACACACACACACACACACACACACACACACACACACACAGTACATACCTCCTCCTCATCTTTGGCCAAAAGCTGTGCACATGTTAGAAAGTCTTCATATTTGGAGAAGGGAATGACAGGTTCAGGCAGCTCTCGGAGATACAGCTTTAGTAAGGATGCCACAGTGTGGATGTCTGTATTACTGCAAGGGAGTGAAGAAAAAATGGTGTCTACTGGATGTAATTTCTTTCAACTTAATTTTACAACAGCACCGATGCTCCCCTCTGTCTACCTGTCAAACAGAGGCTTGTCTCCGCAGTCGAAGGCCTCCTGCAGCTCTTTGACCAGGTTGGCCTGTCCTGGCATCCGGAAGAGACCCTCCTCGTCCAAACCCCTCTCCCTGATGAAGTCCACACACTGCTCCACCATCAGGGGGGCCAGCCGGGGGCCAAACTTCTTCTCATACTGCACTGTGTCCTCTAAACGCTGACCAAATATCCCTGGGGACAGACACAGGAAACACAATTACTTCTTTGTGCTTTAATCCATCAAATGATTAATTCCTGCATTTGCTGAAGGCATTGGGTTGGCCAGGTACAGTTACGTTTTGAGACATAAAAGCTGTCAAATCTAATTTAGCAAGCACACAATGATGCCATCATTTAAATACCTTATATCAACAGGAATATTGAACTTTAATGATGAAAATGTGTCTGAAAGCTGGAACATGGCCATACTGTACTCTATGTTACCGCCTGTTTTTAACATTAAAGACCACTAGCGTCACCATTACATACAATGTATGTCTTGGTGCAGACTCTTTAACCCTCAGTGGATGAGGAGATTATTAGGGCATGAGACATGTGACTGAATCGGCCCAAAATGTACTTGTTGGTAGAGGCAACAAACAAAAAGAAGAGCGAAGCAGAAATATGTAAGCAGCAGGTCTATATAAAAAAACACAACTCTTTTAAAACTATTGAAAAGAGTCAAACTGGCACCACAAAGTGGCTTATTGTCTAATATAGCCCTGCTTATTATTACCTGCCGATTGGCTGCAGCAGTCGCAGTTGGCTGGCAGCTCGCAGTAATCGTAGTAAATCACAGAACAGGAGCTACACAGCAGCAGAGAGCGTTTCTCGTACATCCCAAACCCACATTTCACCAAATTCATCCATTCCGGCTCAGGCATTTGACTCCTATGGTAGATTAATCCTGCATTAACCAACTTCTGAACAGCACATGCAAGCTGCAGTTGAGGAAACTGACTGAGGAATTCAGACAAGCGGCAGCTGACGTCTGGACAGTGTGTCGTGACCACAGGGCTGCTGTTAACGACGGGTCTATAAGTTGGCAACAGTTCTATTCTGGACCAGGAGCTGAGAAGCAGACACCCCCCCCACCTATAGTGTGAATCTAAGAGGGAGGTGGGATATATGAACCAGCCACCATGAGATAACCGAGGAGATCGCATATAACCACCATGAATGAAGCCGATTTCTATGCTTCCCAATTTCACAGATAAGACCTGTGAACATATATGGGACAAGGCCCCACTCGGCCTTGTCCCATATCCCCTCAACTGGACCAGAAATTATGATTATGTCACCAACTTTTTTTTTTAAAAATGTTTTAGATTAAAGCAAACCCTGTTTTAAAACCAGAATAGTGTGAAAGAACACTCTATAGTATCTAAAAAATGAAAGCAGCATTTACTAATTGTTGGCCAACAGAGGCAGAAAAGAAGCTAACAGACATATTCCTGACATATTGATGTTGCCTTACACAGTTATGTTGACATGCAGCTAAGTAGATCATGTATGAATATCACTGGCCAAGAAATTCTGAAAATGCCTATAGAATGGCAGTAAGCGTTGCTGGAGGATCTTAACAGGTTATTTGTAAGAGATTGCAGGTTATTTGGTTTTAAAAAGTCAGAATGTAATGCTCTGGGAAAGTAATAATATCGAATGTGATAATATCGATAGGCCCAAACTAAGACTTAACGTACAGTTAATGCGCTGTAATACCAAACCACTTAGTTAAAAGGAGGCCAAGCGTTAATTCTAAAAATATAATTATTAAAATTGTCCCTCACCTTGGGAGTTATGTTTCTCTATTAATCTACAGTATATTAATAAAGTAGACATTCCTTTGGCCTAATAAAAGTGTATTAATCAAAATGAACTAGTGAGATACTAATCATCACTAGTTGTAGCTCTATTTGCAGGTAACCCTGTTCCCACCTCTGGCAGCACAGCTTAAACCTGATTGATTCAAAACTAGGTTTAAAATGAGAACTGTGACATCATACACTTGTATATCGTCGGAGTGTTATCCCACATTTATCCCCCTATTAATATACCACTCCATTGTAACCCAACACCATGCTGTTCAGCTGCTGTCTATGTCCCAGCTCTCACCCAGACAGGCCTGGCTATATTCCTGGCTACAGTACACTGGTTGCATAGTCAGACCAGAGAGTAGACAGGGTGAGAACTAACCACAGGCTCACCACAGCATATAGATGGTGAAGAGTGAAGCATATAGAGATGGAGTGTCAGCTTGACTGGATTAAAATCTACCGTTTGAATTGCAACCTGTACATGTATGCTCTGCCGTAGTGTATCGCTCACCCCAGTGAGATACCCAATAGATACACCCAAACCTCTATTTTGAAAAAAAAACAAAAACAAAAAACAACTGGGCTTGATTGACAGCAAACTCTGATCACATTTCCCATGTCAAGTAAAGTAGTTAGACACCAGGAATAGAGACATCAGGGTGAGAGTTAACTGCAGCTAGAGATTTGAGACACAGTAGGTGAAGGGGATCATTTTTATGAGCGGGCTCAAGTTTGTAACCTACACTGTATAACATGCAGTCGATACACCAGAGATGACAATATCTTGTGTCAAGAAGTTGTTAGATTTCTGAAGCCCATATAGGGTAGAGAGGAGACGGAGAAAATAAATCGGAATACTATGTTATTAGTACTACTGGATGCTGTCCTCTTTGTAGCTGGGGGTCTAGGTTTAATATATTTGCTAATTTAAGCTTCTTGCAGCCCGAGTGTTGCGTTAGAAATAGCCATGATTTTTTTTTTATTGTTCCCATCCCTATGAGGGTCAAACTTGTTGTCTGTGTTTTGAAAAGAGATCACGTTTTTTTCTCATATTTCAAAAAGGTTGAAAGGTTAGGCCGTACCTCCTCCAAACGGCGCCCAGATGACCCGCCGTATGGCTTTGACCCAGTCGTCCATGTCTGTCTGGGAGTTTGCCATGAGCAGGAAGGACTCATGACTGATAGGGGCCCGGTCCTTGTCTCCTGTTCCACCTGGGGGGCACATAGGAGGGGGTAGAAATAGATAGGAGATAAGGGGTGAGTACACCAGAGACCAAAAATATTTACTAACCCAGAATTGATCTGTTGACATACTGCATATTGTAGTTTTTCCAGAGTCTCAACCATTTCCCAAATTCCTTAGTTCCCTATTTTTAAATACAAACTGTAGCAGCCAATATCAGGATATTTAAATTAATTCACAAATTGATGCCTGCGTTTAGTCGTTTCTAATTTCTTTTTGAAACTATAGCTGTTACTGAATGGGGTATAAATGCTTTCAAGCACAGAATACAATTAAGATTGCCCGCTGCAACCAATCAGTTGTGTCCGCAGGGGTCTGTAGTTTTTGTGTCCATCGTTTAAAAACCAATGTTCTATGAAGGCGTCGCACCACTAGATGGCACCACTGTCCTGCTGTGCATTCTCTGTGACTGCACTCCAACCCTCCTGACCTGTAATAATGGCTGTTTCATGTTTGAATGAATGAAGAAGAAGAATGAGACTCATTTTCTGCATTTCTTGTTGACCTCCTAAACATTAGTGACACATGAAACCCAGTGTTTAACTGATGCTAGAATGATGATGCATGATGAGCCATGTAATCTTCCTGGACATATTTTGATTCTTATTCAACAATAGTGTTAAACATGTTTAAACCACATCAACACCACAGGCACGAACACATGTGTCTTATAATCTTTTGGGAAGGATTCGCTTTTTGTTCTGCTTCACTTTGATATCATCTGGAGAATATGTCATTTACTGAAGTGTTGGACAGTGTTCTTTCCCCAAGTCACAGTCATTGTTGTCACAGTCATTTAGCTGTGAGAAGGGAATTCAAATATAAACAGTGGTGCCATAAAGCTTAATGCCATCGTCACCCAGCTCTGCAAACTCACACTGTCCTGATGAACAACACAGCGGCATGGTCTGTCTTCAGTCCCAGTGTCTTGGGAAAAAAAACGAACCGAGAATTGACTATCAATTGATCATTTGACCTCATTAATGCATGTGTACAGTGTGTGTAAGAATGCTCATGAGTGATAACATACTAACAACAGTAAGTGAGTACTACAGTTTCCCCTCAGGAAAAGAAGTCAATTAAAAAGCGTGATTGGAAATATAGACAGGGGACTCAGACATGAAGGAGCCTTGCCACACATCGGATACTTCCTCTTCAAGGAATCATCCCCTGATAACACACACACACACACACACACACACACACACACACACACACACACACACACACACACACACACACACACACACACTTAAAATCAATCCAACTTTAGCCGACAGACACTAAGACCATTGACACATCCAAGGCAGGGTGGAAGAGCAGTACAAAGATCCCTTTTGGAGCCAATTAAGATAACAGTGACTGCAGGGTTTACAGAGCACACATTAGGCTGAGTTTTCCTCTCCGTGTGACGCTTATGAATTTGATTTAGTGTAACACAGTATGGAACAGGCTTATTTGCTTTTTTGTCGAGAGGAAGTTGTGAAATCAATGCCAGTCTCTAATGTAATGTAAAGCCAGGAGGACGCTATTAGCTTAGCTTAATTATAAGACGGGAAACATGGAAAACAGCTCAAACAGCTTATTTGTCTCATGTGTATAGTTTCCTATTTAGCACACAGAGAACTTGCTGAAGTCACATGTACAAGCCAAAGAGAGAGATGTTTTACATGTAGCAGCTTGATGAAAGCCAATGTAGAAAGCTTTGACCGCTCAGCAAACATACAGTGTCTGTAACCTTTCCTCTGACCTATCAAACGGTCGTGCAGTTTATACAGGGTTTGGTGTGGTGGGCGCGTGTTGTCCCACAGGCCGTGTCCTCTATTAATAATGTGGCTGATGATTGGACGCTATGAATTGGTTGGGGATTAACTTTATACGACCTCTGTGCTGCTTATTATTGGTATAATTTATGAGAGAGAAATAGAGAGATATAGAGAGACAGACAGAAAGACAGACAGAAAGACGGAGCGAGTTAGCATGCAGGTGAATGAGTGAGACAGGGCAACAGTAAGAGAGAGACAGACCTCATGACTACATGATATAGTCTACATATGCCTATGTGTTAAGACAATTGACATTTGAGTATTTCAGCTTAGTATGTTAAAGGTGTAGTCAGCAATTCTGGAGGATGCTTGTTGTCAAAAACACTTTTTGTCCAAATCATTGAATATCTCAGCATGATCCAGTGTTATACAGCCTAGGGGCTCTGTAAATGGGCATGTTATAGCTACTGTGGGCCCATTTATTTTCATACCCTTTGTTTACATACCAGTTTACAGAGCATAGAGTCTAGACTGTGTATTAACACTGGATGTTTTCAGCACACACACACACACACACACACACACACACACACACACACACACACACACACACACACACACACACACACACAATCATTGAGATATTCACTGATTGTGACAAAGTGATTTTGTCAACAAGCATTCCCTAGAATCACTGACTCCACCTTTAAACCTTCAGGGATTGTTGAATATGCACCATCTTGTCCAATGGTCTGTTTTCAAGTATCAGTTATTTTGACAAGGTAATGTGACAATACTACAATTGTGATTGTAGTATCAAAGGCTGGAAACAATAAGAAAAGGTACAAAAAGCAAAAATGAACAATGACAAACAATGAAAAATACACTTATACTTATCAGCCCAGGCACTCTTGAGTAACCTCCCCGTGAGTGAGTGCAGGAATACTACAGCCATTTCTCAACTCTGACCTCATGATTTTCATCCTGCATGCACTGCTGTGTGTGGACACAACAAGATCCCACAGTACAGTAGACAGTTCACCACAGCCATACTGTAGCAATAACTGTGTGCAGCTGAACAGTCAATCTTGCAACTCGAGTAAACACCAAGAAAAAGCGGTTATAAGCTGTGCAAGTCACCAGATGGTATGACTTTGTCTATCAGGATGCTTCCTGCCTTGCCAATTAGATACCACCATCAAAGCAACAAGGTGAAGGACGTTTTTAAGTTGCAATTTACGAATAGAATGAAATAATTAAAAGTTGCCAGATACGAAATCCTCAAACAAATCCTCAACAATGAATATATTTTTGTATCCATTATTGTATCCATCAGCTTCTTGCTGATCCATAAGAAAAACTGAAAATAGGTAATTCACCTAAAGTAGGATTTCTTTAAATGTGTAACAACAACTTCAACATAAAATATATCTTGCAAATCACCTTAAGCTAAAAGGACAGGAACAGGAGTCAGTACCTTTTCATACTATGCATAGAAAGAAGTCATACATTTTGAGGCTCTTGTAAACCTACTGTACATCTGAACTCCCACAAGTCTCAAAGCTGCACCACTACACTAAGTAAAAAAAAATATCCATCATCTGTTTCTCCCTGTTACCTTGGAGATGTCGTATCTTGAGTGTGTCCGGCTTGCAGCAGACCGGCCCCATGTCTGAGTGAGCGGGGGACTGTCTCCAGCCTCACACTGCAGCATGGAGCGGCTTCTCCGTCAGCAGATCAGAACACAGGTATAGCACTGGCGGCCAGAACCTGCCAGCAGTGAGGCATGCTCGATGCCAGCTCCAAAAACAACAAAACCCCTCAAACGAGTCCCACTACTTGCACTTCACTCATTTATGCTGTCCATTCATTCATTCACTCACTCTTTCTTTTCTTTTCTATTCTCGGTCCCCTTCATTCAGCAAGTGTGGGCAGCAGGTCCCCGTTCCCTCAGCCCCCCTGGGGAGAAGCAAATCCCAGAGGAGTGTAACAAGGCTCTCTCTCTCTCTCTCTCTCTCTCTCTCTCTCTGTCTGTCTCTCTACAAGTATGTAAGTGTGTGTGTGTGTGTGTGTGTGTGTGTGTGTGTGTGTGTGTGTGTGTGCGTGCGTGCGTGCAGTAGCAGGGGATGGGCGGTCCCTCAATCTTTGCCAAACAAACTTGTACACACACACACACACACACACACACACACACACACACACACAAAATCAAAGAAGGAAAGCAGATAATACCAATCAATTTCTGTGAGACGTAAGGAGTCCTGACTATGGATTATTCCTCAATTCAAATTAGTTGTAGGATCACACTGAACCATTTCAATTCAATATTTTGTGCACAATCCGTTTTGCCACTTTGTATCACTCTCTACTGTAACCTGAACGTGATTCAACCTGCATACTATTTGGGGGAAATTGCTGTTCTTAAGCCATTTAAATCCGAGTGTGACTCCATCTATTTCTTGAAAATGCCACTTGAGCTAAAAGAGTAAAAGTATGCTGTTGGTGCATGCTTCAATAAAACTCTGCAGTATAAAAGAGACATGATAACTGCACATTAAATATAACTAAACACAAGTTTACACAAGCAGGCTCCATAGCTTCATCTAAACTGATTAACAGGCACAGACACAACTTTCTAAATATTAACCAAACACCAGCAGGAGCTGTCTGAGGTTGTAATTGGTTCTTTAAACAGTAAATCATTAACAATGGAAATATACAATAGTCCTATTCTTTCTTCGCAAATGTATTATAGTTGTATGTATGTATTCATTATTATAAACACGTATTATTTTTCTGGCCACCATGTCCAACATAAAAACTGTACTCACTGGAAGGTTCAAAAAAGCCAAGCCTTCCTTTGTTTGATTGACAGGTCCATTCTCAAAGAAGCTGCAGCAATCACTAAGCAACAAAATTAAACACAGCAAAACATTTTCAACTACAGCCTTTATTTCACATTTTTAGATGTATTGTATGTCTTGTTCAGTTATTTGCTTTCTTCTGCGCACTATAGCCCTCCTTTAAAGGTCACATATTATGCTAAATGCACTTTTTAAATGTGTTCTAACATAACCATGGGTCCACGGTGTGCCTAGAGACTGCCAAAATATTTAAAAAAATAACAATCTCTCCTGTTCTCGCTCTCCCCCTTTCTGAAACCCCCACCCCTCCCCCAAAAAAAAACTCCAGTCAGAATGTTCCCTTTTTCTGACCTCACAAACTGGAAAGCCAGAAGCTTCCACTGTGCAGCCCACACCCCTATTTCTTATTGGTCCACGGCCCTGACAGACAGAGGGCGAGGCGTATCTGGCTTCGCTTCCGGACAGGGGGCGGGGGCAGCTCAAAGATTGTATATTTACGAGGGGAGCTGCAGCTCTTTTTAAAAAATAGGCCATTGTGAGTTTAGCTGAACATCAGCATAGTACAATAAATTATCTGAAAGTTTTTTTTCAGCAAACAATTAAAGAAAAACGTATTAGGGACCACTAAGACCATATAATATGGTGTATAATAGAACCGAAAAGTGTATAATATGGGAGCTTTAAGTCCTAGACATACATACCCACGTGTGATGTTTTCACTATACTCATTACACAATGTAGTCCCCTTGGAATCTTTTGTATTTACAGTGCTGTATGTTTATTATCACACTAACCCATATTTAGGGTGTAAGGTACCTATGGGTGGTTACAGCATGTCTGTCATTGTTTGTGTAGCCTATGGACTGCAACAAAATATATATAAAACATTTTTCCTCTGAATACAGCCCTGGTCCCAATGCAATAGCATTATGACCAATAAAAGACAAAATAATTTCCAGAACAATAACCCATCACTGTCGATCTTCCTACCAGGTAAATTAAGTCCCCAGAAATTAGTCCAAGAAATAGTTTTAGTTTCGCATTTGCTCTCTTGCTGAGCGTTTGATGTGTCTTGCCTGTACGGTAAACATGAAGCTATAGCTAGTTAGTGGAGCTAGTTAATTAAAAAACAAGGCCGCGAGGTTTGCCTGTTCTGGGCTACTGTAGAAACATGGCGGTGCATCATGTCTCTATGTAGATAAAAAACGCTGCTTTAAAGTAATTAAAAAAAAAACTTTTATTTCAAAGTGATTACATACTCATTTAAAGACCATGAATACAAACCTAGCTATAAATCAGACCCAGTGAGGACTTGCATGTTGTGTGAACTTGACAAAGGTCAAAGTGCAAAGGTAACATGTGGACTCTAAACTCTCTGATGTGGCTTTGATGTTTCTTCTTGGCTACAATTGAATTGTCTAAGACTTAGAAAATCCTTCATAGACCGGGTGGAATTGTGTGCACTGCCTGGACGGCTAGTCCACAATAGGGAATTAGCAGAAGCCGTCACGTTTGCACAGGCACATGTGTGTTTTGTGTGTGTGTGTGTGTGTGTGTGTGTGTGTGTGTGTGTGTGTGTGTGTGTGTGTGTGTGTGTGTGTGTGTGTGTGTGTGTGTGTCTGTCTGCTGTTTTCCAGATGGCTAAATTGCTTCACACTACCACAACAGAGGCTTCATAGCCTTGAGTTAGCCGTTAAACACAACTAATATTTTTTCTTTTAAACCCAGTTATTTGCCCATTTTCTTTCATGCCTACAGGCTTACAGACAAGTTCAATTCAGACTAAAGCCTGTGACTGTTGGGTCGGCTTTGTTTGGGTGCGTTGCCCTCTCTGTCTAGAGACACAGATAAAAAATAAATAAAGCATGGTGGGAGTCCAATGTTTACTAATGCCATTATTTCACTCAAATGCCAAGAGGAAATTACAAGTTGGGGCTGGTTGAGTTCTGTTTTTCTTTAGCTTCCACTGAGGATTCAAGACAGAACCGACTGCCAGGGTAAACTATGTTGAGTTGAGCGTGTTGACAGAAAATAAATGTACACATGGAGATTATTATACCGGAAGTGACCCGTGGATTTTGTGCCCTTAAGGCATTGAAGACATTAAATTGCTGTTTATTTTGAGAATGGGCTAGTTTATGAGAAAGTGTCCTCAAACTGCTACTAGGAACAACAAGGCTTGCATGGAAATTCATAGACATGGATAGACAGACATTTAACACACATACCTTTTTTTGCAACAGGAACGGGTGCTCCCTATCTACACGATAAACATGACCAATGAATTTACCCTTCGGCTGGACACACACACACACACACACACACACACACACACACACACACACACACACACACACACACACACACACACACACACACACACACACACACACACACACACACACACACACACACACACCTGACGTAAACAAAGTCCATCAGTCAATGACATGACCCAGATGAACAGGCAAGGTCCCTTAGCTTCCAGTGAAGGACGAGGCTAATATTACGGAGGACAAAGGAGCGCTGAAAGTGATAGAAACCCAGCAGCCTCATCTCTGATCTGACCTCAAATCAGTCTTGCCTCTTGAATGTGTGATGACTTTCTACTATTTGTGTGAAAGCAAAAGCCAAACTGCTCATTCTGATGCATATTCACATAGATAAATTCATATGATTCATCAAATTCATTATTCTGTGTTTAACAGTCATTACAGTGGAAGGACAAGGGGTCAAATTTCCAACCCTGTGAGATTATGTCTTTAGTAAACCAATAGGAGTTAAGGATTCATGAGTGGCCTGTTTATTCCAGCAAAGACTCACCCTACTCTTTACTTTAGAAACAGGGTAGATACTACATCAGGTGATTTTTCTTTCAAACAATCCGCTGCTGTCTCTCTCAGTAGAAATTGGCTGCCGTTGTGAGGAAAAGCTGCAGACATGACTGGACACCTTAATGACTGTTTTCAAAAAGAAATGGGAGGAAGCGCTGCCCTCGACAGAGCGTTACTTTTAAACACAATGGAGGAGAGAAAGAGCAGAACGACTCCCCTGGGACACGACAAATCTAATATGGTGTAAACAGACGATATAGTCTGGCGTTGGCATTTCAAAAGGGGAAGAATGCAACTCCCACGGATTGATTTGGATCGCGTGCTGAAATCCAAATCCCGCCGTTGATCTCCACTGAGGGACATCCAGGGACATGGGAGAGGGGCCTGGCCGTACTGTAGTAGCTCCCTGGGGGTCTCACCCCTCTGCTATGTTGACCGGCCATAAACCAAAACACATAGAGGCTGTGGGCCAGTCTAAACACAGGGAGGAACCTCTGAGCAAACACTCCCAGAATGACAGTCAGTGATATATAGAGAGCCAGGGGGATGACCTATGTCACCACTGAGCTCAGCAGTGCAGGGATTTTAAGGGCAAATCTGTAGTTTTGTGGTTGTTTTATAGTGCTGTCATGGTGAAGGCCCCTTAAATCTCCCACTGATTGGACCATCCATCAATTCCTTTTTACCTCAAGACACGTAAACGTCAGTGTTGTATTGATTGAGAGAAACATGAAACAGGCAATGTAAGGTCAGCCTAAGCAGACTCATAAGGGCAACATGTCAAGCATGGTGGCTCACTCACAGCCCTGAGATCTGCAGACCCAGAACAGCTTGAGATGACGGCGAGGCCATTTTGTCTTTCATTTTATGGTTTCTTTTTCACAGAGCTAGTAAAGTCACACTGGCACCATGACCACTGTACCAGCTCTGAGGTCACACTATGTGAAGTGAGGAGAGTGACCATTGCATTAGATAATCATTGACTAATAGTGCTCTCTGCTGTCTGGAGACAGAATAGCAACTGGGGAATGCCCTCACTTGTTCCAACACGGATCTGATGATTTTTAAGGTGGTGCAGATGGAAACAGCTGCTTTATTTTAGATCAATCAGAACCCCAACAAGGACAGGATATGTAGTGATTTGTTTTTGACAGTTGATATGAGTAAAATAACAATTTGTATAGTTTTTGCAGAAAAATACTTAAGAGCCATTTTGGGAACATACCTCCTAGGGCGCCTCCCTATAAGCGAGTTATACGTTTCTGATTTAACTCACATTTTAACCACATTTGTAATCCCAAGATGAAGAGGAAGAGCAGTAATGCGTACACTAGAAAAAAGTGGAGTGTAAAAGTCATAAACATGCCATACAACTGTATTTTAGAAGTGTAGAGTCAAGTCACACTACTTGAAATGGATGAGATGTACACAGTAGCCATGTAAGTGTTTTGGGAGCGAAGTGAGGTGAACCAGGGGGAAGAGTTAAGGTGGTGGTGGTGGAGGAAAGGGAACGGATCTCACCTGGTACAATCTCAAAAAGGTGTCGTCCAGGTTCGTCCGGATTGGCTGTGAGCTCGTTGACCTGGCATCCCTGCAGTGGTATACAGCCCTGGAACAGAGAGAGGCATTCAAATAAGGAATATCGGGCTGAAACGGATTAGATTTTGGAGGTTAAAGATCACTGCAACCTTACATATTGCGAGGTTGAGAGACCTTTCTGTTGAAGGAAAAAAACGTTTTTTTTGGCTCATTTACACTTACAGCATTGTGATGTTGTTTTTTTACCTCAACCCTAGCAGTCACTAAGAAGATTTCCTTCCATCCGGTATGTTAAACACTGAGTCCATAAGACATTTTACAAGCAGGTCTTTGACTGAAATATGTGTCAAAATCTCTGTGCAGGACCATGATCAGAATCAAAATCTTATTATCGGCAGAATAATGTGGACAATCATTCACTATAATAATTTTCTGACTTAATGTCCATCCGGCATGTCTCAATCTCATCCTCCCGTCCTCCTTCCTTACCGCCCCACTTAACCCCTGTAAAGTTCTTAAGCAGCGTCTCCGGTGATTGAACAGGGGACCCACATGGATTATCAGAATACATTATCAAGATCAATACCCATTTAGACCTGAGTCCAAGTGGCCTGTGAGGAGATGCCAGTAGGGTCTGTGGGTCAGCCCCCCTGGTAATCCTCACGCTGGCATATCCTCCCTGAGACAGAGAGGGGAAAGAGAGAGGGAGAGAGAGAGGGGGGAGAGAGACAGAGACACAGAGAGACAGAGGTGAGAGAGAGATGGAGAGAGAGAGAGAGAGAGAGAGAGAGAGAGAGAGAGAGAGAGAGGAGTCTGCCAAATCGAGAGGGCCGGGCTGTCGCCAACATTAGTCGCCATGGCAACAAATGGAAAGGGTGGGAGATGCGGATGGAAGTGAGCGCAGGGGCAGGGCAGGAACCCAGAGAAAGGGGGAGCTCCCAGGGGTGCTGTGTGTGTGTGTGTGTGTGTGTGTGTGTGTGTGTGTGTGTGTGTGTGTGTGTGTGTGTGTGTGTGTGTGTGTGTGTTCGGAATAAAACGGGTAGAATGAATAAGAAGAGCCAACACCTTACGCAAGAAGAACAAATCACATGGTCAAGCAGTGTGAGGTGAATGTAGGATAGATAGTTTGTCCTTTAATAGGTCATAGCTTGGGGACACAGTGACTTTGAAGAGAGAGCTCATGGTTTTGCTTCAATCCGTAATGAAACTGGGCTTCCACGCATGAGCTACAAACAGATGTGGCCACGCCCGCTTTAAACCTGCTCTGCCCATAAATGCCAATCACCATCCCAGGGCAGAACACCAGCCCGGGGGCCCTTCGAAGACTCGTTCTCACTTTCATCTGGCGTTGGCACTGCCAGAGCCCGCACATTACACACCGCTATTGATTGGTACCATGTGCGGATAGGCCCTTAAATGGAGGCACATAATAAACACCTCAGACTCCTCTTGTTTAACACGAGCCAAGAAACTATGACCGAAGCCTTTGGCCAGCTGTCTCCTCATATAAAAACCTGATCTGACACTGGATCCTGGTCAAAGCAGCAGCGGCAGTAAAACCACTGACAAAACCCGACCACATCAGAGTCAATGGAAGGAGGGACCGTCCTATGTGAAAGCTAACTGCAAAGCTAACATTATTCCCCGAGGCTGCCCATCGCCAGCTGTTCGATCCCACAGGACTTTATTTTTAAAATGTTGTCAATATCCTGAGATTGTTACCATGTTTGCTGTAATGTTTTTTTTTTTTTTTTTTTTTAGATATTTTTTGGGCATTTTTATGCTTTATTTGATAGTGCAGAGAGACAGAGGTGAAATGGGGCAGAGAGGGGAGTGACATGCAGAGAACGACCGCGGGTGGGAATCGAACCCGGGGCTGCTGCTGGGCCCGGCCCGGGAGGGGGACGCCTTACCAACTGAGCTAAAGGCGCCCCCGTTTGCTGTAATGTTAAGTTTGTTTTGTTCTTCTGCCCTTTGGGGGACACAAATGAAATATGCTGTTTAAGAGGATTATTTCAGCCCTTTACCTTGATTCTTGTTTTTTTAGTGCCATTTCAGTATTAAACTTGCAGGGCCATATGTAAAAATGTTAACAAAATAGACTAATAAATATTGAGTGTAACTATAACATAAGAGTTTGCATGTGTAGTTATTATTTTGTGTCATGATAACATAATCCCATTGGTAAAATGTAAGTCAACTTTAATCAAAAAGGTACATGTAGAATGTAATCCAAATACAGTATTTAAGTTCTGAAAACATTCTACTTTTAAGTTTATCAACTCAAAAAAGTTAAAGCAACTGATTGCCTTAATCATTTTAGTATCTACTACCTTATTTGGGTTTCCAATGTAGCGGTATTCCTAACAATAGGAGCTATCTCTTATACATGCATGGTTCTACATGTTGGCTGATGGGAAAAACATTTCCCCTTGGTATTCAGGAAGTAATGTGTTTTAATTCTTCAAGCATTTTTAGTATTCATAGAGAAAGAACCAAGAAGGTTGGCCCCCATTTCTGAGAAAGAACAGTTTAACAGAAAACTGAAGCCAAAAGACGGTCACAGTCCTGCCCACACCGTTTGCTTGACAGGTGGTCTCTATCACTAAACGTCACATTAACGAGCAATACAGATGGAGGCAAAAACAAGCTTCTCATAACCCACTCATTTTGTATTCGGAGCACTAACGACCACCTCCATCACCACCTCCACCAGCCATGTGTTTCTCTGAGAGCAACAGATAAATCTATTGCCCGATAATGAAGTTAATTTGGTCTGCGGTGGATTTATTATCCCCGGCATGATGAAAAGGAAAAATAAAAGCCTGTATAGATCCAGCGTCAGCATTGCTTTCCCTCTGACCAATTATCACATCTTTTCATCTTGGTATAGGAAGAGTGGGCTGGTGGGTTTCAGCAATTGGCCTACATGCTACACATTACCCCCTCCCCCAACCAAACCCACAGCACTTCCGGCCTCACATTTCCAATCGATTAAAGATGAGAGGGAGGAAAGAAGGCAAGAGAGACTTTTTCTCACACATCCTGCTCTCCGCAGGGGGGCTCTGGCCTGTGAGTGTGTGTGTGTGTGTGTGTGTGTGTGTGTGTGTGTGTGTGTGTGTGTGTGTGTGTGTGTGTGTGTGTGTGTGTGTGTGTGTGTGTGTATGCATTCAATCGAGTGTGTGACCTGAATCCACAGGGAGTTGCAAATCAATACAGGCTGGATGAGTATTGGCAGGCTGTGATTAGAGACAGTCTGTCAAACCCTTCAGTCATTTGTTCCTTCACAGAGCGGAGACAGACGGCAAGGAGGGGAACATGTCATCCTGTGTGTGTGTGTGTGTGTGTGTGTGTGTGTGTGTGTGTGTGTTTGTATATAGTCTGTGTGCATCTGTGTGTGACTAAAAGACAGTGATGGCAGTCAGCTGGCTGCTGCCTACTTTAAACAGCAGTCACGCAGAGTGAAAAATAAAAAAATCAATGAAAGTGTTGAGATTTCAGCAAGGAATGTGGAAGGAAGGTTGTGTGTGTGTGTGTGTGTATCACAGGCTGCCCCTGCTGTCTTTTGTTATTGGATTACATCATCGCCTCATGTTACAACAATAAGCCTGTCAGCTACATTGACTGTCCATCCCCACACCCCATATTGTGTGTGTGTGTGTGTGTGTGTGTGTGTGTGTGTGTGTGTGTGTGTGTGTGTGTGTGTGCGTGTGCATGCGTGTGTGCGTGCGTGTGCGTGTGTGTGTGTGTGTGTGTGTTTGTGTGAAGTCAGTCCAGGCCAGCTACCCATACTGCTTGAGAACTTCACTGACAATCGTGATGGGGAAAAAGTGATTCAGCACCTGGCTGCAAAAAGACATTCCTCATCAAAGAAGCAAAGGGATCGATTAGCGGGTTTTATTTTTTAATGATGGAGCACTTATGCAGAAGGAAACCAGGCATCACCCGCTTGCTCTACTGTTTGTGCTAATGCACTGCAACGTCTCACTGTGAGCCATCATCATAACCACTGTGTATGCTCATCTGTTCTCACAAACAGAGCACGTACATTATTATTGTTGGTCGAGTTTCCTGAAAGAACTTTCCTGGTGCCATTTGCAGTTAGCCTCATGTGCTCCAGGCCATTCCCATCAATGCAACGCTTAGGCTTATTTAGATTCTCGGAATGACTCTCTTGATGTGTTTCATACTTGACAAGAATCAATGAAGAATTGTACACAGGCTCCATCATTGACTTGTGTGTGTGTGAGTGCTAATTGTGACGTCGGATAATATCTAGTCTATTGAAATTGTACAATAACTGCCATTTTGCCTGACTTTGGTTTGTCGGATTGCGCTGTCTGTGGCACTAGCAACATGGCAACTTAAGCTCATGTTATTGGTGGTTGCCATGGGAATTTTTGTCACAGTAGGAGAAGCACAGGTGTAAATCGTGAAGTTAACGATGGCTGAGCTCCCATTGGGCGGCATGTCCTGGTATTGTGCATGTTGTCTCACCGTCGCGGCTCACTGGGACACTTGAATGGACCAGAGGCATCGTGAATGTTTTCAGTAACACCTGTGCATTTGCTGCTGTCCAAGTGTCTGCTGTCAGAATGGACTATAGCTGCAAACCTGCTGACCTTTCTCAAATGTATGGCTAATAAGTCTTAGAAAACGTGCCACTGACAATGTTGTGGCATCAAGTATGAAACTGTGTTTTGGGGTAAAATATCAAAAGCTGGGCTACCTTGTAAAGATAGCCTACTTTAACCTGTTATTCATTACACAGTATTTATAACACATCACATTGTCCAAATATTAAGCCACACATATAGAAACAAAGTACACACAAATAAAAGTCATTAAGCTGACGACAATGTGCAATAGAATAATGTGCAACAAATAGGTTAGCACTTTAGCCCATAGTACTTTAGCATAATAGTACTTTAGCACATAGCACTTTAGAACTAAGCACTTTAGCACATAGCACTTTATCCATAAGCTTTAGTGTAATGCACACTGCCATTTAAGTATATGAAGCTCTATTTTCTCAATGTTTAAATGTTAGTTGGTCTGGTTGTGTTTTTGTCAGAGGTTGTGTTTTTGTTCTGTTGGTTGTGTATGTTAAGATGCAATGATGCACTGTGCCCAAGAAAAAATTCCCCACAGGGACAATAAAGTTGAACCTTGACCTTGACCTTGATCTGCTTTATTTTTCACGAGTGCAAATGAGGGCATATGAAAAAGTTACAGGCTGTGCTGCCAAGCTTAAAATAATGGTTGTTGTATAGTTTTTTTTTACAAGAGCAGTCCAACAGTTGAGCATTGTACTATTATTACATAATATTGTGGGACTCATGATAGAGAGTGAAATAAAGAAAAATTAAAAATTGATGCAGCATATCCAGAGATATCATTGCACATTCTTCTTCCTTGTCAAAGCCTACATTACCCACAATGCAACTCAACTGTAGCCAGGTAGATTGGCCATTTGGGTGTGTTATGCTATTAGCTTGGGGCTGCAAGCCTCAAGCAGAGGATGAGGATCTGGCTACAAAGGTCTGGTAAGCTCACTTCTCTATCTCAAGACCCCCAACATCTTTTTCACTCTCAAACTTGTAGGCTAGTCTTCAGACCTAACCGACGCTGACTCAACTTACCTGTGGTTTGGTCTCCTCCTCGTCTTTGTAGAAGAAGAGCTGGTCTGAGCGCAGCACGAACCATCGGAGCTGCCAGTTCTTCATGATGCTGCGCTGCTTCTTCAGCCAGCCGGCCTTCATCGCCCCCTCCTGGAGGCTGGGGGAGGCAGGCCGGATTGGGCCCCGCGACACCTCACCCATCACCATGCTCTTGGACCGGGCTGCACACACACACACACACACACACACACACACACACACACACACACACACACACACACACACACACACACACACACACACACACACACACACACACACACACACACACACACACACACACACACACACACACACACACACACACACACACACACACACACACACACACACACACACACACACACACACACACACACACACACACACACACACACACACACACACACACACACACACACACACACACACACACACACACACACACACACACACAAAACATTTGTATTGGGTATGAGGCGATTTGTGGGCTAAAGGGCATAGACTTGTTTCTGCTAGATTTACTATATTCCCTCCATTTCTCTGGCTGGTATCTTTTCATTTTCTCCCTAATAGAAGCTTGTGTTATCCCTCACTCTGTATGCTGTGTGTGTGCATATACACACACACACACACACACATACACACACACAGATGCTCTATCCAGGCTCTTCAGTCATAAAAACACACACAACCTTCTGCCCCGGGCTGCATCGTCGTTAGATGAAGGGGGGAGCGCCACTGCACAGAGGCAGCAGGCTCAAATAATAACAGAAAGCAGATAAAACAGAGACCGCAAAGGGGGAATACACACACACAACACACACACACACACGCAACAATACACACACACAGTTACACATAGCCTCAGGTGACAGGGATCACCAACCCCCCGCCCCCCCTTTTTCATTTTCCAAGGTCCTTGCAAGAGACTTATTGTGTGCTGCCACAGCCCCAATAGAATAGCAGAGGCTTTTAAGCAGAGATAATAAGACCACATGGGACTGAGTGAGTGACTGGCTGGCTGGCTGGATCATTTTCAACAAAACGTGTGCAATCTGAGCTCAGTCAAGGACACGTTGAAAAGGGTTGTTTTACAGCCGTGTCTCAATGCGACATCAGGTCTGACCCCAGCTGAGCTTTTCTTATTATCCTTGTACAACATCTGCTTTGAAAAAAAGGAAGATAATACTGGCGACGTGTCATTTTCAACCATATTTGATCATACTATATCAGCTGTCACTTTGACATGACTGGT
Organism: Hyperoplus lanceolatus; assembly: GCA_026929865.2. Lineage (NCBI taxonomy): Eukaryota > Metazoa > Chordata > Actinopteri > Uranoscopiformes > Ammodytidae > Hyperoplus > Hyperoplus lanceolatus. Next base: position 22,796,982 of record CM049411.1, on the reverse strand, counting down.
GTTAATACAGAAGACTGTCGCAAAGTGTACTGTTAGCTGTCAGTGTTGTGGTTTTTAATATAAGATATGGCTACAAGAAAGAAAACGCATGTTTATTTTATTTTTTTTGTAAGCATCAGTTGAGGATAAATTATGCTACACCCTTACAAGACAGATTTCAAGGTTTCGTACAGATGGGTAAAAGGCAACAGGGCTACAGCCAGGGAGATATAGAGACAACGCAATGCTATTTGATCATGTATAATTTATAGAAATCAATTGTGCAGACATCCTCCCTGCTGGTGTTCGTCTTGGGCCACACACACACACACACACACACACACACACACACACACACACACACCATGATCAATGTTCAGACGTGAGTAGGGCAGACGGGGATGGATGAATGGGCAGGGGGAGGAAAATCAATGTTGATTCTTTTTGATTGTCTCATCTCTCCCTCTACAGCGAAAAACTATAGCCTAAAGGACACAGGCTTTCTGTAGAGCCTGTTGAGCCTCAGAGATGTGTGAGATAAAGAATGGACTGATTATTATTTTTGAAAAAGGTGTACAATTTGGGACCATGATAACAAAGCTTATTTTGGTCACTTTGGGGACAATATTATCTCTCCTTTTAACTCGCTTTTGGTCTCCTCCAATTCTCTTGCTGTTTAAAGTTCTTCTATGATCACCAGTTAGTCACTTAATTCAGCGGTCTGTTTGTTTGTGTGCTGTGCAGGTGGCATACTACGGGTTTATCATTGATGGAAGCGGTAAAACTGAACCAAACAATGAGCTTAAAGATGCTAAAAAACATCTGTAGGGAACAGCTAAAGGTCCCATCATTCTAATTTGGTTCATCACTGCAAACAAAAACCTTCACATTACACATAGTCCTTACAATAAATTGTAGATATAAAACTATTGATGAGTAGAGCTAAAAAGTGTCACCTTAAATCTTCAAATATCCAATAGTCTTCCATGTGGTGTATGTGAGTGTGATAATGGTCATGTTTTTATAGCCAGACATTGTTCAATCTTCATTTTTTCCATTCTCTCCCTCTCTCTTTCCTTCCGCTCCTCTTCTACCTTGGCTTTCCTCATGAATCCAAACTGTTAATTCCAGTCTCCATTTCTCGTACTATGACTCGCTCTGATTGTCCTCTCCTGTCCCTCCGCACGCTCTGCATGTCTGAATGAAATGCTCTGTTATTACTGACAACACACACACACACACACACACACACACACACACACACACACACACACACACACACACACACACACACACACACACACACACACACACACACACACACACACACACACACACACACACACACACACACACACACACACACACACACACACACACACACACACACACACCTTTTCATCCCTGGCCCCTCATTTAGGCAGTTTTTGTCTAGTAAATGAGTTATTGGGTTAGAGGCACGTTCCCCTGAGCCAGTTTTAAAATATAATTATTTCCAGCATTTTTGAGAACAATGTAATTGTTTTAAAGCATTGCAATGCAGTCTTAATTGCATTTTAAATTTGGGTAATGCATTACAGTGGATGCACTACAGTATGTCTAAAATTCAAACCTCTGCATATTCAATGTCAGGTTTCAATTATCTGTCATGATACAATTGTTGGTGTTTCTACTGGTTTTCCACTGCCTGCATCTTTAAATACTCCTTCCTAAAATTCGATTTAATTTCAAGCTATAGCTACTGTATCTCCCATGAAGAATTCAGAGTGATTACACTGTCGACGCATCTACACAGGCCTGCCCAGACAAATGACTGGGCCCCTGTAAAGGTCCAGTCATTGGGCCCCCTTTACTCATATTGAACTTGTATCAATGTGCATGATGAGCTTATTCCTACATAAACACATACCTGTACACAGGGCCGGTTCTAGCCAGTTAGATTAGGGTGGGCTACTGAAACAATAGTGGGCTGAGACACCGACGACGCGAGCGCGCGCGTAGCGCGCTATTAGATTTTTTTTGCCCTTGCAAGATCTCTGCACCTGCTTTTTGGCACATTTACTGTAACATTTACTGTAATGTAAGCTTTTAGACACACCAATGCTGTAGGGGGGTTTACCATGATAGCACTGCTACCAGAAGCTTTCTTCATCAGTATAACAACCCTCTGCCACCTTCGTTTAAAGGCTAAATATGTAATTTTCTAATTTTCTTAGAAAATAATAGATAAAATATACAGAATAATTTGCAGAACACCCTCACAAAGACACCTCAAAACTTGATGAAATATCACAGTATCTCTGAATTGAAAATCCACTTCTGCTGGCAGAAATACTGATATTACGGAATTTTCCGGGGGTTTAAAGCCCTTGAAAGTTCCCTCTTTTTTCCTTTCTTTCCTGGTACTCTGATTTGTGTCCAGGTCCTGGCATCACTGAGCTTGCTAGGTTAGCTTGTTCATTATCAATACATAGCTAACGCTTGTTTGGTTGACCTGCTGCATGCAACAGTTTTGAGGGGGGAAAAACGACCCATGATATTTTTTGTTTTTCAATATAAAATTTGATATATTTTACCCAAGTAACAATGAATAAAATGTTTTCTTTTATTATAGAAAGTTCTCTTGCGAATATAGCGTTCATAATAAAGGTTGGCTAAGTTAGTTCATCTGCAAAAAAAAAAAAAAAAAAAAAAAAATTGTTTTTGTTTTTTGTTTTTTTCTCTCTGGGCCCCCCCTGGTGGCTGGGCCCTAGAAAGCTTTCCCACTTTCTACCCCTTATGGGCGGCCCTGCATCTACATGAGGTAGCTTTGATGGCACATGGATTTTAATCCTTTCTGATGTCCAGGTTTTTTCTCATTTATGCTCCAATTCCGTGCGTAAAAAGAGACGTATGTTTGCAAGGTTATATCCGTCACTGCCCTCATACTTCCATGCGTCCTTTATGTTGGAATGGACATTAAGCAAATCAACCATTAGTGGGCAGCAGCGCCGCTCAGAGTTAAAAGTTACTCAAATAGGAAGAAGAAGAGTCAAACAGTGAATTAACTGAAATAAATATTTTACAATAGATCCATGGAAGAAACAGCTTTAGCGATATAGGCCTACTACCGTAGCGACGGAAGAGGCTAAACTAGAGGCTGTATTATAGACAGCGGGGATCTGTGAGGACATTAATCACGACATGTCAACAAACTAGTCTCGCACGGACCTCCGGCACTTCTCTATTGCTGCCGTCAGCCTGCTGTCTAGCTGACATTCTTCCCCGTGCGATCCCCGCTCATGCTGCTCTGTTGTAGTTGTATGTCTCTGTGCCCCAGCCGTGTAACTTCATAGATAGATAAATGTGTATGTCATTTCGTACCAACTCACAAAAACCTCTCCTCAAAAGTTAAGACATTTTCTAAAGTATTATGTCTTTCGTTTGTGTTTGTAAACAAATGTACAGTAAGTGAAAGTGATCTGTTGGCTGTGCGCCCCCCGTGATCTTCGGTAGTAATGCTCCGTTCTGTCCGTTTGGTACGCATCCGCAAGCTTGCAGGATACCTGCAGAAATACGAACGTAATGTACGCAGAGTACGGACAGAAGGCTCCGTCCGTATGTAACGTAGAGCATAAATGAGCCTAGGGCGCTTCTTGGGATTTTTTTAGCTCTTGAGCCAGAGTCGGGGGGGGGGGGTTGGGGGGAGGGGCTTGAACAGTCTGTAAACGCTGCCATACTGAGAAATACAGAGTTTTTTAAAAGCTGACACACTTAATCATCTTTGTGTCAACTCGTCTGACTATGGTTTCGATGTAACCAACATTAATTTACATGAAAAAGTTTTGCACTATAGCTTTAAAGATTGTACTTCAAACTGAAAACCTTTCTGCTTCTCCCCAGGTACATATCATTTTGTATAGTTTAAACATTATGGAGAGACAAAGAGTCTCGTGTGATCAACAGCTGCGTGAAATGAGCCTTAAAACCCTGAACTGGGTGTTTCTTTCCATCCTAACACCGGCTCAAAAGTGGCGCTCCTCCACCTTTCCCTGTCCTCCGTCAACCCTCTGTTTTTTGCTCACCACATCACGTCGCCTCCTGTCTTTCCATCCGTCCTCACCCTGCCAATGTTAGCATAAAAGAGCACCACTGTTTGACACATCAGCTGTCTGGATCACAGACTGGAGTGGAACATACACTGGTCTATGATTCACGCCTGACTCACAACAATTGTGTGTGTGTGTGAGTGTGAATGTGAGTGTGCCAAGGCCGACTACCCACCGAGCCAATTTGGACCTTCTGCCACCGAGTGATTCAGACCTTCCTTGGCTTGGGTGGTGCTGCTCTGTGGTCACTCCTACAACTATGGCTAACTTCAATGGCTAAAAAAGGGTTTCTTTACGGTAACAGTGAACTTTATGCATAATCACTGCAATTCCAGTAAACAGACAGCTTAATTGTGGCTCATTTATATACAGTAGATAGTATTTAGGGCAGGGCTGAGTCAAAAAATAGGTGGCTTGGAATCTGTGCACAGATGTAGTACAGTAGGCCCACATTTGGTTAGCATGACATACCCCCCTGGTAGTGTATGTAAATTGGTTTGTGTGTCCTGTCATTTCAAGGTTATGGATGAATAATTCTAGGTATAGACCTCAATATCCAGGAATACCAGATGGACTGGTAAATCATTCAGTCATCAGCTCATACATGATATCATCATAGACGTTTGTGTGTGTTGGTGGGGGGATGAATAGCATGCCATTTAAAAAAGAAAAAACTGGAGCTTGTGGTCCAAATGGAGGAAGCTAGTGTAGCTTATACACTGTTCTGCACCAATCAGCTTAATATCATATCCTCTGCCAAAGCGTTTCTAGATAGTTATGAGGGAGAATTATGTGGTAGGGATATGTCTTTTTAATAAACTATAGAATATCCCCATTAGAGAAAATAGCTAGTTTGTAGAGCCATTTTTTTTTCCAATCCTGTGAACAGAATGGCACTGTACAGACAAAAATAGAAAGGATCTCTAGAAATGATTGTGACTGACGGGCATTAGCACATTTCCAGCTTGCTATAGTGTTAGCAAATTACAGTTGTTCAGCAACAAGCACTGCAAGTAGTCACTGTCTAGTCAAGCCGTGAGCGCCCAGATCTGAAAGACAGGCAGTTGGTTTTCACTTAGGCCTATGTCAAGATCAATCATGATGTTTATTCACAACAACAGCTGAATTTTTTTAAATTTTGCTCCACCCCTTAAGTGGACAAAACAATCAGCATGGCTATATAAAGGAAAATGTTCTGTAATTTGGGTGAAATACTCCTTTAAAAAGGCATGGGTTCTACAAAAAATCTAGATCACCTGAGATGCTCTACCCGCCAATCTGGCCCAATAGTTAGCCATGTTTATGCTGTTCTGTCTGTCACTGGAATTGACAAATCAAATGAGAAATTAAAGTATTGAAGTTTACACTCTGTCCAGTGTCATGTGCAAGTAATGTTACAAACGTGATCAAATGGATATGTCCAGACCGGAATCAAAACCCAAGTGGTGTGTAGCACAGGAGGGGGCATTACATTCTCACACATGTATTCCTGAGCACACACACTCTCGGAGCCTGTAATGTCACTTAATGCAGTATATTTATCATCAGCAGGAAATGGAGGCATGGCTCTTATGCGCATCAGTGAGGATCCCATCCATAAGCATTAGCAAGACGGACGGGTACTCCACAATAGAAAGAAAATACTACATGCCTTAAACACACACACACACACACACACACACACACACACACACACACACACTGGAGGAATTCAATTTCATTAATCTGGTTGTTGCGCAGTGATTTATGGCTCGTGCAAAAAAGGCATAGAGAGTTACAGGTGCATCAGAGCATAACTTCCAGTTAGCCTATCAGGGTTGATTAATGTGTTAACCATTATGTGTGTGTGTGTGAGGGTGTGTGCATTGCCTGACAAAACGAAGGTGTGGCCAATAACATACAGCCCATATGTGAGAGCTGCAATGGAGCAGATCTGCAGCAGCGTTTTTCTGTGTGTGTATCTGTGCGTGCATGTTATCATCTCCACATGCTCATTACTTGAGAGTGTCAGTGTGTGAATGTTTTATCTATGCGGCATGCTCTCTCACAGTATCTCATGGTGAGGGTATTCATATGCCTTACATTGGGAGGACTTTGATCACAAAACCATGGTAACCACGATCAAAAAGAGACAGCAAGGGAATGAAGCAGCTGATATGTGGGCAATTAAAGCTGCTTCCAGATTACTGGTGCCAGCAGAAGAAAAATGGCCTTTCGCAGTTTCTTATGTAACTGATGTTGGCCGTTACTGAAGCACAGCTGTTGATTTTCTGTATGAAATGTTGATATTGATTCCTAGTAAGAAGGAATATAACTACTGACATCCTAGAATTGATAGCAAATTGCATTTACAGGGGCATTGCCAATTAAGAGCTGCTCTAGAGAGCTTTGCATAAATGGACCTCAGGGGCAGATTTAAATAGCCTAATAAGCTGGGAAAATTATCATAGTACAACATTTTGAGGTATTTGCTCATTTGCTTTTTTGGTTGGATGAGAAAAAGAAATGCCAATTTCATAACTAGGTTTATGCTTAATATGAGGCTAGAGGCAGAAAAAGATTAGCAGAAATATATTTTTTTATTTTTTTGTGAAGAATAAACAAACAAGATACAATGTACTCATAACTTTAGAGGTGCAAAAAGCTTTCAGACTTCATGCGAAGCTGAGCTTGCAGTCAGTTTGCTTTTGCTACGTTTATAGCATAGAAACATGACAGTGTCCCTCTACTCAGCTAACTCTAGCTAAGGAACACAAATAAGTGTTTCCCCCAAATATTCAAGTGTAGCTTAGTGAAACCTGGCTAATTCAGCAGTCTACAAGCTAAAAAACAATGCAATGTAGCCATCTTAAATAGGCAGCTTAGATAGAGAACAAGCTATTTGTCCAAATTCCAATTAGTCATAGCCTAATCTAGCATATGTAAGATAGTTAGTTTGTCCACTGACCTTCTAGCATTATGAATGCAGCAGCCATAAACGATCAACACAAATTAAATCAATGACATTTATATTATTGATTCATGTTGTGAGTGTCCTATTTGACATTTTACTTAGTCCGCCAAAAACGGTTGAGTCGTCTAAAATGTCAAAGGATCACTGGTCAGCGTTGTTTGTCCCTCTCTTGACCTCCGTTAACCTCAGCTGGGTCTGCGCTGCACTATTATATCTGTCATATGCCCGAATCACCAATTTGGTGAAGGCACGAAGGGAAAGCTTCTCAAGCAGATTCATAGAGTTGCTTTGATCTCTTCATCTTGCACCATCTCAACTGAAATGCACCAAGGATGAGTAGTATCTCCACCTCCAAAAAACACTAGACTGTTCCATTTTTCCTTTTTTAAATTAATGTTTTGTATGTTTTGGCCTTGTGTAAATACACTAGGAACCTGATTTCTCACCTAATGAATGACAATATGACCTTAATGCCACTAAACCATGCATGGCCATTAACATCATTGGGAAGCAGCTTGAGTATGATGTTGTAATCAATGATGTGCTGATTTACAAAAATCCTCACAGTGGCACACGCTTACTCATCAAGCCAGTTGAATCTGTTCTGCCTTCCTAATGTATGCAAACACACATTTAATCCACTTTGCTACCAATTTCATGCCGCTCCAGCATGAGGATTTGCACATCACTCTCCTATTCTTGGGGAACTATTCATTTCATCTTAATCAGATCCAGCTGTATAATTGCCGTCATGGAGATTAGTGCCAAAGAAAGAGGGAAGGAAGGAAGGAAGGAAGGACACACATAGTGGCACACACGGACATATTAATCCATCCTTCCATGCCACACACACATACTGTACATGTACGACACACACACACACACACACACAAACAAGCAGCGGCAGCAGCTGACAGCAGCCTGATAGTGCTGAGCGCTGCAGTGAGGAAACTAGAGATGCTGCGCGCTCCCCTCTTAATAGAATTCACACCGGCAGCCTCGGCCAGCTGTAGTAGAATAATGCTAATGTGTACGGGAGTACACTCTCTTGCGTGGGCAGACCAGCCGCTTCATTCAGAAATACAGCTGCCTATGTGACTGTGGCTTTGGAAGGAAAATGGGTGGAGTGGATACAACAATGATTCTGGAAATATATTGTCATTTAAAACCAGAATTACAGGTGGAAAAAAAAACCACCTCATCTGTAAAAGTGCAGGTCAAAGTCCAGATAAAGCCACTGCATCACACATACATCCATCATCTAACCTGATGAACTCCCAGCACAGTTGCTGTCAGGTGTCACACTGTGTCAACATGGAGTTATGGATGAATGAGCGGCTACTGCAGCAGGTATAGGCTATTTACTAGCTATACTGCAGATGTGGAAGGCAGAGCAAACAAACATAATAATAAACCATGGTCCTACCTCTCCTGGTCTGTCTGATCTTTGGGCTCAGCATGGCTGTCATCGCTCGTCCGCACTATCTCCTTCTCCTTTGCATGTTCGTGTACATCCACCACGCACCCCACCCCTGTGTCTCTCAGCCTCTTGCCTCTGCGCGTCTCTCTGCCTCTCTCCTCTTCCTCTCCTCCTCCTGACCTTCTGCAGTGCGACCGGCAGCTAGGGGGTTGGGTGAACAGGGGAGGAGAATGGAAAGAGAAGGAGGAGGAGGAGGAGGAGGAGGAACTGCCCCTCTACCCACTCTTTTTTTTTCCAGCGCACACGCCCAGTGGCCTCCAACCCTCCCTCTTACATTATTCATAGCGTTTACATCCGCCCGGGGTAGATGGAGGAGAGAGAGGAATTTTGGGAAAGGATCTCCCAAGGACCGGACCAGCTAACATATGCAGTTTTTTTAAAGTGTTGTTATTTTTCTGCAATAAGTGCCTTTAGAAAAGAAAAGAAATATATCTGTATGTTAATAATGGGGGAGGGGTTGGTTCATCTGGCAGGTGTCTCCTCCCTCAGCATGTAATTAAGCTGTAGAGGTCCTCAGCTTGTCTCCACCTCCTTTCCTTAATCACACATTTTCCACCCATCCTTCATCTCTCTCTCTCTCTCTCTCTCTCTCTCTCTCTCTCTCCTTTAAAAAAAATCTATTCTCATCCTCTTCTCCCCCTCTCCACAGTTTCCTTTTAATTCTACCGTACATCCGCCATTCTCCGCTCTCTTTTTTAGTTCCACTTAATTACTTTCCTTAATGACTTTTGCCTATGCCACTCGTCTTGGCCATCTAGGAACGATGCTGCCTTCAGTTCTAAGTCAAACGTGGGAAATTCCCAGCTCGTACAGTATAGCCCTAGTCGTAATTACATCCTCCAGGCATTCCAGTGGCACAACCAGGGGAGGCAAAATACTGTTCCCACCTTCTATCAGACAATGTCATGTCGCCTGGAGCTACACTGGCCTGTAATTGACACAAGAAAAAAAGTAGGAGTGTGGCAAGAGGGATTTGGAGACATGTTCAGACTGGCACCTGATTTTGATTTACATACAATTTTAGTTGTATTTCATTTAGAAGTTTTGAGTTTATAAATACAAATAGTTATGGTCTTTTTTTTTGGAATTGGAATTTGTATGTCTTCTGAGCATTCCAAGGGTACAGCTGTGGCCATGTTTTGTGTTACTAGTGGTTGGCTTATTTATAGCCAACCTCAATGGTGCAAACCATTTTAAACCATAACCAGTTTAGTATGCTGTAGAAATAGCCTAGGTAATTAAAAACAAACACAACAACAGAAACAGCATGTGAAAAAACAAAACAGATAAAAACAAAACACTACTCTGGCTAGAAGGGATGCATGCAATACAAAAGTCATTAAAAAGTGAGTGAATATTTTTTTCATAGTTTCCCTAAACGCCACCATACAAATTTTGGAATATAAAAATGTGATGCATCATCTTTATTAACATGCCAGGACACTGGTGCAGGACCAAGAAACACCAGCTACATGTTTCAGTTGTTGATTGGGTAACACTTTACAATAAAAGGTACACAAGAAAGAGTAGATTGATACTGCTAAGAAAAAACCTTGACGTACAGCAGAAGGAATAAAATCCATGCCTGAACACTAAGGCTTACTTTGTGTATATGTGTTGTTGTAATTACTCTAAATTTGTCATGGGGGAGACAAAAGTTACGCACTATAGCTTTAAGAGAAATACTATAGTGTCTAGTGAAAAAAAAGTCAACAGAGACTTTATGATGGAGTTCCCTGCATGACATTGTGCTCTCCAGGGCTGTTTCTTTGCATTTTCCCTGGAAGGCAGCGTCAGACCTATGCTGTTGGCAGCTGTGCTACAGAAGCCGGGCTTCCCTCCTCCTCCAGTGTTCTGAGGATAATGGCCTTAAGTCCTGCACTGCAATTGAATCAGAGCTGGCCCCAAGTCAACCACAGCTGCTCTTATTACAGAGCAAAGAGGGAGAGACGCAGAGGGGTTGGACTGTGTGTGTGTGTGTGTGTGTGTGTGTGTGTGTGTGTGTGTGTGTGTGTGTGCCAACAATCAGTTAAAATTAAGCAGCAAATGCAAAGATAGCTTGCACATGAAGTAAACCAAAAGAGAGCCAAAATGGGGCTGACATAAACATGGATAGGGGTCACGCCAGTTGAAATGGAAGAGAAAAAGAGGGTCACACACACTGATAAGAAACCAAGATGAAGCATAGCGAGGGAGGTGTGACACACAAACACGCCGTGAAGCCAAAATGACAGAGCAATGAAAAAGGCCCCCTGTGCCAGTGTTTGGTTTAAGACTGAGGTTAACTGAAAGTGATGTGGCCACATCATGCTGGGTGTGGCTCTGGATTTTTATTTCCCACCACAGAGTGGGATGTTGAACAAAAGAAACAGGGACATGAAGGTGAGAAGAGGAGCTATTATGGACTCACAGGCTGGATGTTACACTTGAGCCACTGTGTACACTTCCCTGGAACCACAACGAGCATCTATGCCGATTTCAGTTGCATTCAATAAGCTATTTTACGATATGCATAGAGGAGAATAGACTGTGTAATTTTTGTGAGCTCAATGAAGCTGAAAATTAAATCAATTTTATTTTGTATAGCCAGTTTTATCATGATTTGCGACTAAGGTTATTCAAGAAAGTCGAAGTAAAAGAAGTTCATTATATGTGTGATACAGATATGTTAGCTTGGCTGTTCAAATAAGGAACGTTTGTGATTGCTGACTTTATTGAAAAGGCAAATATGTCATATGTTTATATTTAGTGTGTGTATCTGTATCTGTATCTGTGTATTATATTGTATAGTGTATTGTGATTGTTTTGTGTAGTTATATCTGTGTCTTGTATCCTGTGTGGGATGGGCCACTTGTGTGGCATGACACGAAAATAAACATCATCAATCAATCAAATGTATCACGTAATAATGAGATAGTGATTGATCACGCTAAACGAGATAGTCCTCACTTTTTAACATGAAAGAAATGCAGGCCTTTCACGTTATAATGAGATAAAAGCTTATTACCTTATAACTTAAAATGATCATCACGTTAAAACTTAAAAATTGTATATTTGTAATATTGTAATTTGTTCTCGAATTGTCATGATTTGACAATACTATCAGGTTTTAACTCGCTGATTTTCTATCACATTGTTAACTGTTTACCACGTTATAACACGACAAGCCTTTATTATGTGTTAATGTGATACTGATCCATTTATTTTATTTTCCTAGTTTCATCAATATGCCACGTAATAGACAACTAAAACACATCAATGTTGCATTTTGGACGTGACCACATAGGTTCAATTTTCTACGTAAAGCGTTTTGTTGAACTGCAATTCACATATCTTCTTTTATTTCCCTAGTGTCATTAATATTCTGCCGTAGGGTGTCTTCATTACGGTCACATATTGTCACTCAGGGTGAACCATGGTTTGGAATGCTAACAAGTCTTCAGAATCCACAGTGTTTAAAAAAAAACCCTTTTAAATATTAATATACTGGGGATTATTAAAGTTTCATAGTGGCTGGGATGGGCTGTGCCAAAACAGAGCAGTTGGGTGGCTGCTGAAGGTGTGACTGTTGATTTAGCATTACTTATTAATCATGAACCTAGTCAGTCGGTCACCAGCAGTGTCTGGATTGCTGTTTCCACATTTACCCTATTGCTCTGACTAAATCATATTAGACCAGATTTATACAAATTAAACTAGGGTTGGGCGATATAACAATACAAATACTTATAGGATAATACCTTTCTCTTACCCCTATACTGGTGATAATGAGTATTGTATTGATTTTGCATTACTGTGAGGAAGTATAAGGATTTATCAGTTACATCCTATATCTAAAAGGTAACTATAGACAATTTCTCAATGAATGTTCCAGCAAATTGACTATATTTTACTATGTTTATATGAAAAGAAAACTCCAAATACCATGATCGAAGGTTTTTAATCATTTTGCCCAGTCCATTTTTTTAAACAAAACTGCATTTTCAGAAGTTTGTATTCACACAGTGTTTTTATGAAGAGAAAACTAAAGCATAATAAAAGCAGGACATAACCCCCCTAACCCTCATTATTTAATAAACCTTAAAAGCTAAATTAATGGTGAAAGTGCCTTCAGTCTTAACCTTCCCAGCAACTCATACATCCAAGTTCAAACAAGTAGGCTCCTTTTATTCTGTTAAATATTTCATTAAGTAATCTCTCCCACTGGCAGTAACACAATACTGTGTGAGCAGAAGACTGCTTACAGGACAGATGTGCTTTTGTACTTACGTTTGCAATCTTAAAGCCTCTGGGGGGGAGATGTACTTTGGCAATTATGCGAGGTAGAGCACCACAACCCTGTCTGTCTAATAAGTAAGAGTCCAGTGAGGGAAGCCCCCATCTCACATCGTTTAAAGAGTATGGAATCGGTGCTTGTCAAGAGAGTAGCGCGACGGACTGAAGAGAGACACGGCAGACAGGTGTTTTCCCCTGAGGTCTGTCTGTCTGGCTGTCTGTCTGTCTGTGTCTTTCTCTCTCTGCCCTCCATTACCCACCCTCACGACTCTGTCACTGACAATTAGCACAGGGCCATGACTTCATCCACTAATGGTTGTGAGAGGAGCTGACAGGACAGTAGACTGGTGTATGCAATATGGATGGAAGCCTTCTGCTATTATCACTGCCTCTCGTTCTCTTTGGCTCAAATGTTTTTTGTTTTTTAAGTTAAAGTTTTTGGATGTTAGCATTTTTCAAAAGATGAAATTAGCTGAGTTTAATTTAAAAAAAAAAAAAAAAAACCTATGTTATGATCTGTGCATTCTGTTTAAATAATTGCTGTATGAACAAGAGAGATTTGACATGTATATTTAAAAATAAATCACTTACTTCTCCTTTAACAGCGCACAACCATCTCTTCAGTCTTGTTTCTAGATGCAGAAAGCAGTTGTTTTTAGCAAAGAAGCTCAGATAAACCCACTGTACACTTGCCCTGCACCGAACCGCTAACAGACATCTTCAAATGCATGCTAATGTGACTTTATGTCTGCTAGATCTGTAAATAATTAAGTGTTGGCTATTCACCACATCTCTTACACGGTTATGATATGACTATGGCTATGCAATGCCACCAGGAGGATCCAAAAAAAATCAATGAATGCAGGCTTAAGTTATTTGCATTAGTGTAAAGTTTATTTGAATTTGAATGGGTATCTGTAAAGCAGGCACAAATGGTATCCTTTTGATACATAAATACGGTAAATGGTACAAGAACCCTTGAGCTTATGGGAATCCCCACAATGCCCTTTTCGAATTCCCGGTTTCATTTCCTATAGTACAACAAATGTCCAATTGCCCTCTATATCATCCAAGCGCGTGGCCGGGGTCATGCAATCAAAATTAATTCTATTCCATTTGTGGCCACATTGCTTTGCCTCTACAGCAATTCTGTTTCATTCATTCTGCATGCCTGTGTGTGTTTGGCTGATTGACGTACGTGCGTGAGAGTGGGGGGGATGGAGACATTGATGGAATGGCTGAGGAGAAAAAAAAGAGGCAGAAAGAAAAACGGCAGCACATAGCCTTTGTATGTGTGTGCATGTGTGTGAATTGATTTTCAATAGCACTGAGAGGGCCCGCGTGTGACGAGCGTTGCCAAAAGAGCATTAGACTGTTCAGCTGTAACAGACCTACCGCTGCAGCTGCACACTGGTAAACCAAGCCACCCACCAACCATGGAAAAAAAACCTAGCATTTGATAAACAGATATAAATATAAGTATGGCTTTTTCATCTGGTGGTTTAGTAAAACGAAATAAATTTATTTTTTTGTGTGTGCCTATGTTATTCTTGTAACCTGCGCCATATATATTGTATATCTGCTGTCGGTGTGAGTAAGAGGCAACGGTAATACATAAATCAATAAACAATTTAATAATTCATAGATTCTAAACTGGAAACTTGGGAATGGAGAAGTATTCATAAAACTGCAACAATGTAGTGTAAACATTTATGAACTGAGACAGACCATAAACTATAAAATTCATTGAGATTGATAATGTATACTGTTGCTGGAAATACAGAATTAACTGCAACAGCGGCATTTCTATCTCTGATTGAAATGGTAATAAAGGCTTCTGCTGTCCTTTTCCCCTTATTTCACCGTAACATTGCTCAGCCTTTAAAATATAGCCGAGTCAATACCAGGCTGCCTGCTTCTTAATGAGCCTATCTGCTGAGATCTTAATCCAGTCCACTCAGCACTCTCCAGCTCAGCGAAGTGGTAAAAAACTGGACAACACACCTCTGAGGTTATTTGCTGCTTTCAGATTGTATTGACTGTTTGTGTGGACACAGAGGGGACAATGAGAAAGGGCTGAAAAAGGAGGATTGATCTGTATCTGGCAAAAAGATAGGAAGGAATGAACAGGACAGAATCTGTGGCCTTTGTCCCCTTGGAACAAACCGTTAAGAGGTGAATTATTTGGTAGATTGGTGGCGGTGATGGGGAGACATTTGCAACTGGACTAAAAGGGCCAGGCAGGTGTCTGTCAGAGTGACATTATCGAGACAAATGATGCCATAATATGTCCTCAAAAGTGTCTCATTTAGTCCCTGAGCGAGTGCATGGTGTGTGTGTGTGTGTGTGTGTATATAACAAAAAAAGCAGTTTATTAGCCCACAAATGTTTAGCATAGAACGTTAAACTTGCATTCATACATTGTATTGGCCACTTGGGGACAGCAAAAACAAGCTTTCCATTCAGCAAATACCAAGCAACACAAGGATCCATTCTTAGTTGTGTTTCTGGCCACATGAACATTACACTCAGGTTGCCTTCCGAATCGCATACTCTTTCTTTTTTCTATTCTACATACTACATCTGACGATAAAAATAATCTAGTTAGGATGCAGTAGGCATACTATTGGGACATACTTTACTCTCTTATTTCATCATAACATTGTGCCTTGATCTTGCTTTTATATCCGTCGCATCCCCGTTTGTTTTCATATGGAGGCTTCGTCGATGTGACGTCACTTCACGTGCGCACTGGATTGTGGGTCAGAATCGCCCAAATAGGATGCAGTTTTCAACACTAACAATCTTGGCCGCATGAAGTAGGACATCCGGGTACTTCTAACCATCCTAAATCTGGCCACAAGAATCGGGACGTCCTACATCTTTTTTTCTACATACTATATAGTAGAAAGTATGCGATTCGGAACGCAACCATAGACTTTCTTAAACTTTATCTTGCTTTGCACCAATTTCTATGGGAAATATCTGGCTATTTTGCTCATTTATGCGCCGCTATGTTCACGAGCCAGTTGCTAAAGATTGTCCGCTGTTTGGGGCTTAGCAGTTAGCTTGTTTCTTCTGATGATGATAGCGACCAACTATGATGTTTATAAGAGTGCTAATATTGAACCAAAACAGAAAGTTTCAAGTAGGGCTGTTAAACAGACAATACGCTTGGTTTACACTGGAGAACTGCAAAGTTGGGTCTTAATTTCTGGTCTGTTTGTCACTACAGATGACCCTTTTTACTTTACACCTAGTCAATTGAGCTATTGTTAATATAAAACAAGGATTATTGGGATTAGATATTTGAGTTTACCTGTATTGTAGGTTCCATACTGCAGTCTGCATGGGCAAAAGGGGCGACGCCCAAGAGACCTGTTTAGGGGAGATGGTCTAATTGGACCATACCACTCTTGGCCATGTCTTGGGGGGAGCTACATTCTGTTAGAGATGTTTTGTTTCTTGATTTACATTATATTAAAGGCATACTATGCAACATTTTAATGAAAACAATAAATGATAGAGTCCCAAAAAAATAATCACATTCAATGATCAGTTCTGCCCCACTAGAATATATGATGGCGTGTTTATCTGCACAGTCCTCCTCTCTGGCTGTTACATACTCAACCTTAAAGTATTTTTTGTTAGGGGTGCCTTTAGCTCAGTTGGTAAGGCGTCCCCCTCCCGGGCCGGGCCCAGCAGCAGACCCGGGTTCGATTCCCACCCGCGTTCGTTCTCTGCATGTCACTCCCCTCTCTGCCCCATTTCACCTCTGTCTCTCTGCACTGTCAATTAAGCATAAAAATGCCAAAAAATGTCTTTTAAAAAAAAAGTATTTTTTGTTAATATTAAGTAAGTTAACTTTTTTTTGTTGGTCATTTGTAGTTTAAATTAGTACTGTTGTATTGTTAGTTTCCCCCTATGTCTCAAATCTGGACTGAGAAGCCAGATCAGTGTGTCATCTTAGTTTCTTCTTTTGGAAGTCAGTTGTATGTTAAGTTTGTTGAGTATGTGTGGCCTCTGGTTGCCTTTGCTGCCCTCTAGGCCAAAGAGACTGTCAACACAATGCAGTACAGCACATACTATTACCAGCTTATTATCTTCATTTGCATGCAGATAAAAACTGCATGTGGGTGCGATTACATTACTGTTACTGCTAAACACATTCAAAATGAGTTTGATTCTGCTTGATGATAGTATTTGAACAGTGGGCTACAATACATCTAGTGAGAGCATTACAAAAGTGAAAAAAAAGAAAAGAAAAGCTCTCTGTCTTTAAAGAGGCTTTTTGCATATTAAGCTAATTTATTGGCCAAGTTCATAGATAGTAAATAATATAGATATAGCATCCGGGCTGACCTCAGTTATTCACACGGCATCCAATAATCCTGGTTTGTGCGCGTCGCCATCTTGTGAGATTTTTACTCCGCCTCACTCATCTTGCCGACGTCACGTCGGGGGGAGGGAGATAGCTGACATATACCTCCGAGGCAAAGTGAGGGACAACGCTGTCACTCAAGAGATCGCGCCAATACACTTTAACCTCCAAAAGAATAAAAACTAGCGTGGGCCAAAAAAATTCACCCCCCTCAGTGTTGTCATGGAGATATGACCTAAACATACAGACTAAAATGGTTTTGTGGCTCAGGCTGTAAATAGGTTTAATACGATTTTGAAAATGGTTACTACAGTTGTAGGTCACTTCCTTATTGGATGCCGGTAAAAATCCCTGAGGTTGGGGCTTGGTCGAGTTACATAAAAGTCAGTTCATAACTATACTGGAGCATTATGTAGAACTTTTTCAATAAGGCCCTTTACTGTGTGTTTTGAAGCAGCAGATGGTGCTGTTGCACAATATAAAACCTCATCACAAGGGAGGGTACGACACAGATCAAATCATCTTATATTGATGAGTTTATAGTGAGGAACAATACAAGTATCAATGAAAAATAACTTCACATGCCCTTGTATGATTTTTTGATTTTTTAAAATTGAAACCAATCTTTCCGTGTCACAACGTTGGGTACTTCATCACTTGGGCAGCTTCCTGTTTGCATCATCTACCATCTTCTTCCTCTCCGTCTTGCACTTCAACCGGCAGTCTTCACACAGGAAGCTCTCCTTGACCACGTAGATGCCCTTAGTCAACCTGAGGGACACGGGGCTGGGTCCTGGCTGCGTGAAGAAGGGGTTGCGGTCCAGGTTGAGTTTCTCCAGGCTGCTGAGCTTGGTGATGCAGGAGGGCACGCGGGTGAAGCGGTTGTCTGAGAGGCCGAGGTGGCGCAGCTCGATCAGCAGCACGATGGAGGCGGGCAGCTCGTCCAGCTGGTTGAGGCCCAGGTTGAGCGTCTGCAGTTTAGGCAGCAGGCCGAAGATGTCGGGCAGGCTCTTCAGACGGTTGTTACACAGGTTCAAGACCTCCAGTTTGGGGAGATGGCCGACAGCGATGGGGAGCTCCTCCAGCTAGAGGAAAAAAAACAGTAACACATTCTGGAATACAAAGTATAATGCCATACATCAATTTACACAAGACAATTTCTGTTGCCTATGTTTTATGTTGTAGTATGCATTATGTATGGTTGTTGACCCGCCAAGGCGCCTTCAGAGCCACAGAATATATGAAACCCCTGTAAGCACCAGGCTGAATGTTAATTAAAATGACCCTTTATATGTGGAAAAAAAAACTGCGGAAGGCTCCTTCAATGGTGCTATGAGGAACTTTTAAATATTTCTGAAACTGAATCATAAATGACATGTAACAGCAAACGAGACCATCAGTGCAAAGAATGATATTGTTGTTTTCTTAATGCCTTTGTCAGGAGTACGCTCACCCAGGAACGACAGCTGGCGTAGTAGAAACACTACCGCTTTTGTTCAAAGGGGGTGAAAGAATGAACACAGACTGAAAGTTCCTCAGAGCACCTTTAATAAAAAATAAAAAAAAACCTTTGAAACGGTACATTTGCCTAACTAAATGCAGAAAACAAAATCAGACAAACATAAAAAAAATGCTTTAAAAAGTCACTAGCTGGATGGGAATAAAAAGGATTTGGTTAAGATAGACACGTGAAGCATTGTGTGTTCCTCCACCCTTTGGCATGACTCACGTAGTTGCTGTGCAGATCCAACACAAGGAGGCCGGGGAAACAGTCGATGAAGTCCGGGACCTTTGTGATCTGGTTTCTGCTCAGGTTGAGCTTGTCCATCTGCTCCAGCTTCGGAAGACACTTTGGCACCGCGCTGATCTCCTTCAAGCCCAGGTTCAGGCATCGCTTACCCTCCAGATTCAACTCTATGCAGCTCAGGACCATTTTCATGGTCATTGGCTTGCTCTTAGCCGCTCCGCCTTTCTTTCCCTTGGCCATATTACTGCATTGGACACCCCCCCCCCCCCCCCCCCCCCCCCCCCCCCCCCCCCCCCCCCCCCCCCCCCCCCCCCACACACACACACACACACACACACACACACACACACACAGGACAGTGATGGGGCTCTGTAGTTAAAACAGCCTTCAGTAATGCCGCCTTGACAGAGGAGTTGACACTGGAACTGGTCCGCGAGATCATGTTACCAAACACGGGTAAAGCTGCCAGGCTGAGACCAGTTCTCCTCAGATAATATATCCCTAACATTATCGCCCCATTGTTCCATGACAAAGTTTCGGATCTCACACTTTGCAGGGGGCTTAACGCTGGTGTATTTACAGTTGTATTTACAGTTTGTTATCAGTGTATACAGTAGCAGTTGCTTTAGAAGATTGACTGTACACTGGCACACTGGGATTCCTACTACATCAGAACAAAATAGAAAAGAGAAGGTGCCAAGAAAAGAGAGACATTTCATTCAAATTTATGATCAAGTAACTCTTTGAATTCTTACCCGCGTTGATCAACAAGGACTCTGCTTCCTTAGATCCAGCACACTACATACCAGAAAAGAGACATACAGACCAGTCAATAGATTTGATTGCTTTCTCCAGCCTGAGATGTATGCTCTACATCAAGAGAGTTTTAAATAAAAACTGGTGGGATTATTGACATGCTGTGCAGTGGCTGCTGCATGTGTGTCCAGCTCCACTTGGCCCGGACATAAGATTTGTTTTTCTCTGGTTCCCAGGCAACTGCTGTTTGGTCTCTTTTATGGCCGCTGGGTATTTTGGAAGACATTTTAAAAGATCACGGTAACTGTTTCTAGGAGTATTCTACTTCAAATAAAAAACACATATTTATGAAGGTGTTTTTGTACCCTGATTGGAAAGTGAAGGTATAGGGTTGCCAGCTTCTAAATAAAGATATGAGACTAATCAGCTTATCACCTAAAGGATTTTGATGAACCTAAGTGGGAAATCCCCACATGTTTGAAACATAGTGATAAAAGCTCCTCCAAAACTAATTGTGAAATATTGCAGGAACTCTAGCCGTTGAGTTACAGTGCTAGTCATGGGCTATACACATCCCCCAACACCATTATCCAAAACATTTATGTAATAATAATTAATTTTTTCACAAGCTTTAGTCCTCTGCTTACTATAGCAGAGGACTAGCAACAACATCTGAATTCTAGACAGGTCCTCTCTTGTTTTATGACTGGAAATACAGCAAAGTTGGATTTTTTTCTCCTTTCATAGTTCACCCAAAAGGTTAATCACGTTCATTTATTGGATGGAATTTCAGTGTCATTTTTAAATGCTTGTTGACTGTCAATCCTACAGTACAACACAATTCATTTTTCAAGAAGATACACATTTTGTTATGATAAAAGTATGTCAAAAAAGTGGTTGCACATTGAAAAAAACAAACAAATAAACCAGAATCATATACTAAAAAAAAGATTTGTAAAAATATTATTATAGACAGTATATGGACTTAGATCTGCGTTTTTTGTGAAGATACAGTTAATGGATGCTCTGATTCTCTTTGTCTTACACACGAACACACACACACACACACACACACACACACACACACACACACACACACACACACACACACACACACACACACACACACACACACACACACACACACACACACACACACACACACACACAGTAAAATGTATTACATACTGCAGTTGCACCTCAGACATTACTCAGCTGTGATCTATCCAAACTTAGCCTGATTGATTTAGCACTTTCACACTATGCAAATGCTATGCAGCACATCCTCCCTGCCAGTAGGTGGTACTGTCTATGTACAAAGCACAGCTACGAGTGAAATCAGTACAGGTCCATGTCAGACATTCCTAAGACGCTGTGAGGTGAAATATCTCTTCCAATTGGACTTCTCAGTGCTGTTCAGGGAAAAAAAATCTTTAATTTTGTAGAATATAAACAAGCAGATGAGTGTGGATGTCTGATATTTAAAACAGTGCTGGAAGTCATTTACAACCAGGGCCTGGCCACAGCCTGATAAGGTCTTGTTTGGGTTTCACTGTGAAAATCACCTTTGACTGAGTGTTTCCAAGCTTACCGGGAAGTGGTTTCAGGTGTATGATGTCAAGATAAACAAGCACAGACAATCTGATATAGGCTCCTGAAATAACACAGTTAGGTAAGTTTATTTTAATGTAGAAAATTAGGAAAAAAATATTACTTATTACCAATCGTTACTATTTTGTTCCTCCAAAATATCAGAAATGGAAAATCACAAAATAAAATGAGAGGCTAAATGACTTAACTAGTTTGGCCGGTTTAAAGATCTGATAAGAATTTTGAAAAGTACTTCTAGACACTTACTTACTTGAATACCTGCAAAGCATTAAGTTTGCTTAAACCCCAAATTGATAAAAGTGAGAGCACTGCAATACCCCCCAAAAATGGTAATCCTAACCATGCTTCTCATAATCAGAGTTTCAATGTCAGACATTATTCAAACCTGGCTATTATGTTTATGCACAGGAGCTCTGCAGGCGCCATCATAAAATCAGTTCACTTATTGGACCACATATAACGATGGGGATATCATGTGCATTTAAACGCACCAATACAGATAATGATCCCACAGAAAGAAGAAAATATGCTTATGTCAGGGGTTCCACTGTGCATATCAGAGCACAAGCAGCCATGGTATCAGAGAGGGTGGAAAAAAGTAGCCACAAAATGCCACTTTTTCTGCAATGATAAACTTTAGACAAAACCCAAACCCATTGACCCCACCCCCCTTTTCGACCAGACATGGCCATGTGTTGCCGCTGGATTTATTATTGTATTTATTTTTAATTCTCCTAAAACAGCAGGCGACAGTATTATACAGCCTGTAGGCCTGAGTCATTTCCCCTCAGCAATGTGAAACACAGGTCAGGAGCTATGCAGATCACACTGGAGGAAATGGTGCTGACCTAATTGCGTGAGGTAGTGCACACGGCGGTTCGGATTACATCTAATGATTAGAAATGTGAGCAGCAACGTGTGTGTGTGTGTGTGTGTGTGTGTGTGTGTGTGCGTGTGTGTGTGTCTCTCTCTCTCTCTCTCTCTCTGTATGTGTGTGTGTGTGTGTGTGTGTATATACGCACATCTGAGATAACATAAAATACTTACCCCTAACTCTATCCATTGCCTTAAACATGTGGTTCACTTTATTCTAATGTATCAGGTGACTTATTAGTTGTAGTCTAGACAATTAATTATTAAATTATTTAAGAATCATGAAGTGAGTCAAAACTTTCACTTACAAGCTTGACGTGAAAGGGGGCACCCTTAGCTCAGTTAGTAGGGCGTCCCCCCCATGGGCCTCGGCCAGCAGTGGACCCGGGTTCGATTCCAGTCCGCGGTCGTTCTCTGCATGTCTACATGTCACTCCCCTCTCTGCCCCATTTCAACTATGTCTCTACACTATCAATTAAAGCATAAAAATACCAAAAAAATACATTTAAAAAAAAAAGTTTGAGGATTCTTAAAAAAAAGCATCTGTACAGAGGTGAAGCCCTGACACTCTTAATGTCTAATGGATTCATATACAAAAAACTATTGACTATTCATACTTAGAAAGGGACTACCTTATCACATAGAGAAACTCTTGTGGTCTTTCCAGGCACACCTCACCTTGAAATGAGACTTTGATGTGATCAAACAGAGATAGCAGCAGACGATCAAAGAGATATCAAAATAATAACAATAAAGACAGACACATCACTGACGTCATGTATATCATTTATCTTGTATTTCATTTAATAACGTGCCAGCAAGGATTTCCTGCTTGTCACACAGGCATTTCCTCAGTCCTTTCTTGTCTTCCTTGACAGCGTTTTGAAGCACTTTCCTGCTGGTCGACACCATTGGAACTTTACACAACACGGGCCATTGGATCCGAGTTTTACTTGCCCCTTGTATATTTCCACTGGCCCTGCACACACTTTTTTTTCATAACTTAGTGTCAATAATTATAATACCTGTATTAGAAAAATAACCAAATCTAAAGGAAATATCTACAATGTAACAGTATAGATATTCCCTTTTAGATTTGGTTATTTTTCTTTTAGTTAACTATATGAAATGTTGAGATTGCTCATACACATCTATCTATAAAGCAAGAAACGTCTGTCTGTCTGTCTGTGTGTCTGTGGCTCGCATATCTCTCTGAGTTTTAGTCAGATCGGCATGAGCTTCTGGATATTGCTTGCACACAGCACGAAGGTGTGCATCCTTCATTGTGAAGTTTTTAGAAGTACAAAGGTGTGCAGCCTTCATTGTGAAGTTTTTAGAAGTACGTGCACACTGAAGAGCGGAACACACACAGGAGTCCGCACACAGCCTACTCTTACTTCCTCAACAACTCCTCTCCTGCTCCACCTGTCCGTTTTAGTGGTAAAGACTGCACTTTACGCTATTTTCACTGTAATAATACAGCACGGGCTCGGATGCTTCCACAAAATGTTTTTTATCCGCCCAAGTCCCACACACACCGCTGACTGCTACTGACACGTTAACTAAACCGAAAGCCGGAGCGCAAGTCTCCCCCCCCCAACACACACACACACAGCTGACTGCTACTGACACGTTAACTAAACCGAAAGCCGGAGCGCAAGTCTCCCCCCCCAACACACACACACACAGCTGACTGCTACTGACACGTTAACGTTAAAAAAGCTAAACCGAAAGTCCACACACACACACACACACAGCTGACTGCTACTGACACATTAATGTTAATTAACAGAACGGTCTCGGATGCTTCCACAAAATGTTTTATATCCATTTAAAAGCTAAACCGAAAGCCCCAGCGCGGTGCACACAGGTCTCCCCCCACACACACACAGCTGACTACTGATACGTTAACATTAATTGACAGTTATCCAAACTCTGTCTTATCTTTCAAATACCTAATGGTAATGGGGTTGACCATGTTGTCATGGAGTGCAGCATAGACTCCTTTTATACACAGTGCAGCCATTTAGGCTACTACATAGGCAACTGATTGTAAGTTTGAGTGCATTTTGCAGTATGGATGGCAGCTTGCAGGGTACCATAATATCAGATTGTATAGGTAACACCTGTACAGCTCGATTCTTCTCTAGGCTTCAACACTTAATTAATTACCACATTTTGTGTTTCATTTCACTTAACAAATCACATGGAATTAGTTTGTGGTTATCTTTACACAATACACTAAGGAATGTTGCCCTACTCTATAGCCAACTTCCACAAAGTAAGTTACTGATAATAACCTTCAACAGTGTAAAATTAGCCATCAATGATAGCAGCCAGATGTACTGTCTAATATCTTTCTTTGTTTACCTGCTAACTACGGGCACTGCACTAGTAATATAAAACCAGGCAAACTGAAAGTATGTGGAAGGGGTGGGCCAGTATTTTAAAGTCCAGTAGTTTGATGATTGTTTTTATTCTTGAATTTGGGCAGTTTAATGAATAGTTCACCTGCAGAAGTCATGATCAAACATAGGGAAAAATAAGAGATGAAGGTCTGATCAGTCTTGGTGGTGTGGTAGGCTGTTTATTCTTTTTATATGATCAGGGATGTGAATAACCGGTTTTCCACTTGCGCTCAAGTTGACTTTAAAAATAGATTAGAAATCCGAAAATCAGGGGGTTATGCCGTTTTTAATGGGAGATTTCACCGTTAGCGAGTTCACGTCTGCTCGTGAGCGCGTGCAGGTCACTCAGCATGAAGGTCAGCTTCACTTAAGAGTCCAGTGTGGGACCATTTTTCAAACTATTGATACAAAACAATGCAGTGCAAAATATGCAGCATTAGTTAAACGCTCGTCTAAGACTATGACGTTAAATCACCTTAGAAACACACAATGCCTTCGTCCGAGCATAGCAGCGTTTCACCATGAGATCTCGCAGTGAGTGAGTGAGCCGCTGCGAGAAGAACTGTGGTTTGTGGCTAAAATAAAACGGGGAAAGACTTGCCGATCTAATTGTATGTCTCGAGCCTGAAAACACAGAGCCATGTCGGCAGACAAACTGCGCGACTAAGGAACTGTCCGTGATCCGAGTCCCTCCGTTAGTTTCTGTCTACAACCGACACAATCACAGCGGTTAAAAAAAGCCTCTAATTTGTATTACCATTACGGCTTTGATGCAAATACTGTAACATTACGGCGGCAGCTAAAGGAAAAGCGCAGTTTTCACTGCATTTTCTGCACCTCAACCTCTGCTGTGGGAAGAAAGAAAGGGGGCAAAGTAAGTCGATTGATTTTGTCGACTCGCAGGCGGACGGTAGGCAGCTCTGCCAACGTAGCAAGAGTGCGCCCGCTTGTTGCTCCGCCTGTCAAAACGCCCACGCATCGTTTGTCCACTGGCCTTTCATTAAAAAATATATTATATATTATGTTTATTATATTGATAAACACTGCTTTCATTACGACTCTCAACACGCATTTCAATGAACCATGATGTAGTCTAAAAAAAGATAGCCTACTGAACTGTGATTGGCCGTTACTGGCCCGGGCGGGACAGCTTAGAATATTATTGGTGGTTTGGGGTTTTAACGGAGGAAGCCACACAGTTTTGCACTTGTGTGTGATCATTTGTTATAGGGATCTGTCTTGTTGTTACAGTTTTTTTCTTTCTCTTGTTTCACTTTAACAGGCTGGTCTTTTGCATTACACCCAGGCTTTTTGGTAGATCAATAAAAAAGTTAAGACACATACTCCATGGTGGACCTCATTTTTTTTATATCACCACCACCACCACCATTCATTTTTAAACGGCTTTCCCTAACGTGGCATGTTTTTGTTTCTCTATTGCCACTACATGAACCACCGGAACTGTAGGATTTTTGTCAGAGAGACTTTGTGACTCTGCCCTCCCAGCATGCCTCTGCATGTTTTGTCGTCTTCACGGACTGTTGTTTAGGCTTTCAGAATCCAAAACAAGAGTAAAAGCTGCGTTTTGTGCAGAGATGAGTGAACGCTTGTTGGATATGTTTAGGAAAGCTGGCACCGCGGGGGCAGAGGCATTCATGTGTTTATCTAAGCTCTGAATGGATGTGGCTTTGCTTTTGCTCTAACTATATGCGTCTGTTGTGTTGTCGCTGCTTCAGGGCTGCAAGTTCAAAGGGCTCCTTTTCCCATTTTGTAAATTGTTTTTCCGCGTTTCATTCAGGAAAGCCTAACAAAGACTTAGACATTATGTTCATTATGAGGAATTGTTTTTGAGGCGGGTCAGTTAGCCATGTGGTAGTTGTTTGCATATGATGGATGTATTGACTGGGTTCAGGATTAGTTCGTTGGCAGCTGTCTGTACAGAAATGTCCTTTACTGTTTAATATAGCCTGATTTATATGACATACAATTATTTATCATCACAAGTGCTCTTTATCGTTCCACTTACTCTCAAGAGGACATTTATTTAACAAACTGAAAATGTCTAACTAAAAATTGTATTTTTAGAAACTAGTTTTCCTTTCCTTTTAAATTGGCTTTGAAAGAGGAAGTCTTGTTTAATGCATCAAATATTACCACAGATAAGCCTGCATTAATATATTTGATTTGGTCCATTTGGGGCAGTGGAACAGCTGTCTGAGTTTTTATAATTCCTAAAGTTGATATATAGGCAAAGTGTTAACAAATATATATTTTTTTAATTTTACACATTAAGCCTACAGGGAGAATAATTAGCATTCATTTAGAGCTGGGTATGTGTCATGATAAATATAATCCCTTTTTATTTCTCCTTTTATCTGTCTTTTGGTCTCCACAAACTCCATGTCTGGCTTCTGTTCGGTGCTGGGCAAGAAGTGTAGGCCTACTGTCAGCTTATCAGAGACAGTAAAACGTTCCAACTCGCAGGGGGAAAACCTCATCCTTACTTCGTCTGCTTCATCATTAACTATCTTAAGAGCCATTGTGGTATGATGTCATTGTTTTAGAAACCCCAAAGGAGTGAGAGTCAGTCAGCCAGCCGGTCAGCCGGAGACAGGCTGTTTTTCATTAGTCCTACTTGGCCCAGGCAGGTCCACACAACGGCAGAGTGAATCATGGCAGTTAGAGATGGGACAGTCGCCTGCACTGCAGACTAGTAAATCTCCTAGTGAAACACATCATCAGTTACAGAGTGTCTGTCAAACAAAATCCAAGTGTGAGACATACTGTATGAAAGAGCTGTTGGGATGTATTAAAAAAAATAGTAGTGGTGGATGACGGTATTTGCTCACGTTGTTTTGAAGCCAACATAAAATATTAAAAAGTTATTTAGTGTTAAAGTATTTAAAAAGTTTAGCTGATCTGCAAAGGGGAAAAATGTATTCCCTTCCCATTTCCAGAGCTGTTTTTGGTATCATCAACAGAATAGGCCAAACTCCTGCTGTTTTTCCTGGTATTTTATTTCCCAGTCTTCCCCTAAAACAAATGACCTCCCTTAAAATGTATGACCACACTAACAAAGTGCACATTTTTTAGACTTACTGGAATATTTGAGGACAGTGATAAAAGTGGCTCTTAAAAGTGTTATGTTAACAGTTGCACAGGCCAGTTGACTACTTCCTTGTTGCTCAGCAGGATACCTACACTCTTCCTGTGTTTTCCATTGTCTTTTTTATGAATACCAGAGGGAAACCCATTTGGTTTGGAGGCTCACGGGCAACATCCAATTGGGATTGAAGACTTGACATTAAAAGCCTACTGCTGTATACATACAGAAGAAATCAGGGACAAACCCTTCAAATGTGGAATAAGCATTCAACTCTGGTCATTGGATCCGAGTTGCTAGCAAGACATTCAGTTCAGATCCTTAATGTAATTCCTGCTCTCTGTGATTCACACTATAGCCAAAGCCTTTCATTATACTCGTTTGTGCCTGGAGGCCAGCGTAGCTATGAATTACTGTAACCACACAGGATATGTTAGACGTACAACTGTGTTTACTATGCATTGTATTTCTATGGAGTGGGACGATTACTTGCGTGGGCCGGTATGAGCACACCAACACGCGAGGGACTCAGCTTTAACAATAGGTTGTGTTTGGCTGTTTGACCGGTGACATCAGTTGTTTCTCTTGATGGGAGCGTCTGAAAAGCCTGCTGTTTTAAACTAAGACAGGAAACTAGCCTTCTGCCTCTACAATTCAATATGTTTTTCTTTCAGCATACACATTTCTTTCTTTCCTTTCCAATTCAACAATCCCCACCCTCTTACACCGTTTGAATCTTATTTACCTTGCTGATCGTATTGTATTGCTATTGAGCCACTTCCCCTCCAAACCAAGTCTATCTATTGGCCTATGATGTGTTTTTGTTTTCTTTGTGGGTGAGACAAAGATTTTGTAAGAGGTCTGGGGTTCCTTTTGTCTCACGAACACAGCGAGCTTCCTCCTTCTTTTTTTCCTTTTCTTAAAAAATTGTGGAGGTTGCAAGTAAAAGTTAACCTAACATTAAAACTCCCCCTCTCTCATTAAAGCGCCTCCACCACCACAAGACTAGCTGACACCCATCCAGGCTGCGAGCTACAGGCCACGGCACTGCATCTGGCTCACGTCTCCTCTTCACGTCAACATGGAGGTGTAAAATAAGTGGGGCAGGGGGAGTCGGTGCGTGGATAATAGTTTAGATATGGGTGATGACTAACGGATAAGCGAATGCATATTAATAGCCAGAGAGGCTTGAAGATTGCAGTCTTATTGGGTTCTCTTATTGCAGTTGAGTTCAGAGCACTAAAAGATATAACATTTTTAATGCAATCCAATAGATTAGTGGAAGATGGATTGAGCTGTTAAAGGGGGATTCTGGAGAATTCTTGTTTTCAAAATCTGTGAATATCTCCTCACGATCTGCTTTATATTCCATGCCAAACTGACTGTGGGGTGGGGGGGGGGGGGGGGGGCTCAGGCAGCCAAAATACATTGGCTAAATACCTTGATATTTATTAGAATACTTGTGACATCGGCTACAAAGTTTGGTTCCCCTTGAAAATAAAGATTACAACTGCTTTTCTGTGTGTGGTTATTAAAGATGACCAAAACCATTTAGAAATATCATCGTACTGTATATCAAAATTGTGTCCCAATCCATCAAGTAGAAGTTAAGATGGTGACACTAGAAGGAAAGTCAGGGGATCTCCAAAGTCAGAGGATCTCAATTTTACCAACAGATATACAGAAGGCCACAACTAAATCCAAAATGCGACCCCTGTAGCATAGCTAAAGACAACTCAAAACCACTGCTCACATCCACTTTTATATTTATTACACTTACTGATACACACTGTACAAATGAACAACATTAAAAAAGAGTAGAAATACCACAGAGTGTTGATGAATGCAGAGGTCAGTTTGGGGAAAAGAGAAGGACAAAAGTGGGAGGCAGGGAGCAGAGAGGCACAGTTCACACACATGGTTCGATTTAGCCGACTCCCATTAAGGACAATGTGGTCTGGAAGGAACTTTACATTTCACAGTTTAAGGGTATTTTTAAGACACTTCTGCCAGCCACTAAAAGGTCACTTTCAGTTATTTTATATGTGGATTACACACAATGTGCAACCCGGGATATACATAAGAGAACAACAATGGAAAAATGGAATGTTAGCAAATAGAGGTCGACAGTGGTTTGAATTGAAATGTAAAATAGAGGCAGGGGAACAAAGAATGTCAAAGTCGGCAGTCAACAGATCGCTGTAAAAAAAAAAATGCTTATAGATTTGCAGTGATAACTAAAAATCTGTCCTGTACTTTGTTTGGATTTGTCCCAACATGAAAGATGAGGGTTCAATCATACAACTGTACTTTCTGGACATTTTCAAAAAGACATGGACAACTTGTGCTATTATGTGACTGGAAAGAGAGACTCTTTCATCACACCAATCCAATAACTTCCAGACATCAGCTGTTAGCTAGATAACTAATGATACCACTTGCTAAATAGTTTTAGAGAGAGTCATTGCATACGTCTAAGCATATACCACGTTTTACATGTTTTACAGTGTTAAGTAAGTTGAGTAAAATCATTTCACTCAACTTAATTAATACTCTCAAATGACTGGATAGCAGATAAATAGCTGGTTTAGCTATTGTTTGACAAAAAGTGGTCGACACATGGACGTCAGACATGCAGAGAAAAGTTATACTTGTATTTGTGAAGGACTCCATCTAAGTGGTGGAAAGTATATTCACCGATTTGCTTCTTACATACCGATGTATGAGCAGCAATCATTCATTATCTAATCATGTAATATAAAAAAGTAAAATATAGGGGCCATTTTGGAACAACATTTACTTTGAAACTTTGTGCACATTGTGCTAATAATACTACTGCACTTTTACTTAAATTAGATTTTGAATGCACAAATTTGTTTTGGTAATGTAGCACTTTAACATTGTATTGGTGCTTCCATTACTGTTAGTAAGAGATCTGAGTATTCCCCCACACCACTGCTCCACCTTCATGGATAACGGCACATAAGATAGTGGAAGTCTTTGGGGAAGGGAGGGATCCGGTGCCTTTGTGTCTGGGTTTCAAGTTCACTGTATGAAAAAACTCTCTTTTGCTTTTCCATCCCTGAATGGAAAAAGAGGCCTAAGCACTTTCCCACTCAAAATTCATGGAAAGTGAGCAAGCAAAGAGACCATACTAAGATACGTGGGATTGCAGCCAATATTTGTTCTGACTATTATCTTATCTTAAACAACATAATAACCTTAAGAGTTGAAGTAAACTATGCCCTAAGTTAATGGGAAACAGTCCAAACACCAGTTAGGTCAGGTGTCAGATCAGGTGTCAAAAATTGTTTGCAGCTTTTTGTATTTATAGGAGGTGCCCTTATGTGTCTGAACCTGGAAGGGTGTTTAGCCTATAACTCCTTGTATGAATGTATATGTTTGTGTGTGTTGCAAACAGCCCGTTAAGTTGACGTTGGCACCAGATGAAAAGGCCCACATGGTCTCACATGCCTGTGGGGGAATGTCCGGGGGGCTATTAGCTACTTTAATATCAACCCCGTGGAGTTGTGGTCGTTATAAACTGCAGCGTGACACCCAGAAACAGACTGACAGAAGCAGATGTTGTGAGGCAGATAATGCTGGGAACACACTAGAAGTAAATCACGTTTGAAAATGCATTGATTCACATCCATAAGAACGGAAGTCTTAAATTGACTTTGTCTCGCCTTCATAAATCTGTTTACTCCAGATGGGGTTTCCCACATTTCCCACTGTGAATTTAACAGTCTGGCTGAAGAAATGTCAAAGATGTAAGGTTCTCACTGGAACCAGAATATATTGGAGGGCATTTTGTTGCTCACACATAATGTCAATTCATTTAAATGCCAGTTTCTGGTGTAGCTATACATGTAAAGAACAGTTCAAACTTTTGGGAGACAGCTTCGATGCGAATATTGATAGCCCTTTCATGTACATACATTTAGTAAAACAGTGGATAACAGCTAGCATGTTTTCAAAAATAGTTCAAAAATACACATACTGTACCTACGCCTCGAAATTACACTGATTCACATGTTTTATCCATACATTGATGTTAAAATAAATTATGGTTTCAGGGCGAGTTCCATACTTTAGTCATGGCAAACAACATCCAGGATCAAACAATTATGTAGCATGTAACTTCCTCTAGCCAGGTTAGCCAGATTAGCCGTTTCCTCCTGCTTACACCTTTTGTGCTAAAACAAGCTAATCACAGTCCGGTATCAACTGCCTTATCTAACTATTGGCAAAATTCCCCTAAATGTCCAAATGATATCTTTCAAATAAACCACCGACAGTTAGCAGCAGTATAGGCCTATTCTTATGAGTTAGTGGCAAATCATTATTTTTATATAGGAAATACTCCAGTAAAAAAAAATTCCTTTTGCGTCTCGGTCTCATAAAAGAAAAGTTATATCATATAAAATCACATGACCTGTACAATAATAATGAGACAAAAGACATTCTGCCCCTCACGAACCATGTGAATACAAAATTATACAGACTATAAATAGACATTACTTTTTACACGAGGCACAGTTACTAGTGGTGTGTGAGTTAGCCCTCATAGCTGCTGCTCCCCGAACTGTATCTGAGCGTACACAGTGCCGCTACACGACGCCTTGGGCTCGGGAATCGGCCTCACCAGATCCAGCTCTGCGTAGGTCAGATTCTCCTCCACTATCTTCGGCTGGAGACGGGGAGAAAGACGAGTAAGAGGAGAGAGAGGGCAGAGGGAAAATAATGGTATGGGAGAGGGAGACGGCGAGAGAAGGAAGTGGTATCAGTGGTTAGAAAATTGAGGCTGAGAAAGATTTTGAAGTCAAACTCCATCATTAATCTGAAGCATACGATTCCTTGTCGCTGTATGTACACAGTGAAGAAATCTTCTAACCAAAGTAAAACAAATCTATATCCTATTGCAGCTAGCAGACATTTTACACAGCGAAAAGTAGACTCCCTAAAGTAAGATGTTTTTCCATTCTCGTCTTCTTTGTTTTCCATCGCTTCACACAGCATTGGTTTGGTAAATGTTAGCAGGCTGTGTGCAGACGTCAGCACACTCATGGGTTGAGGTTTTGCCAAAACCCAATTACCCCTTGTGGCATTCTGTGACATTAAAATGCCAAGCTGCCACAGAGTCACTTCATTCCAATGACAACATGAAACCTGGGTTATGTGGCACATTTTATGATATGATCTGGTATTTTTGCAGCCACACATTCTTGCCACATGTTGGTTGCTCTCCACTGTATAGGGGATTATGACAATGGTAGGATAGCAATATGAATGGCTTGCTTGGTCTGGTAAGGTTTGGGCAAAAGGCACCAAGGAATGTATAACGTTGGTTTCTCCAAGGTGATATTTGCTACACATATAGGTTAAACTATATGTAGGTTACACAAAAGTAAAATCAGGTGAAAATGCTTTCTGGGTAGATTCCTGATTATTTGGCAAGAATAAAGAATGATAATTTAAGCACACACGCATAGTACTCACCAACACTACTGTCCTTGGTTGTGGTTTTAAAAGTTTGGGTTTCTGTGTTTTGTCTCCAATGGGAGCTGCAGGGAAAAAACAAAAGTTAGTGGTTTTGTAGGGATCAGTTTAGAAATTGTATAATGTGTATGACAAGAACCAGACCTCTCCATCACAACCAAAAACTTGTCATGCCCTCATTTTCACGTATTTGGATAGTATCAAATTTACTTTTTTTACGGCACGTTTGATGTATGTCTTTTTGTTGGCGAGGCGTGTCTCACTTGTTTACCTTTTGCTGGTATCTCTGGTGGTATCTCCTCTTGGTAGTCTCTGCTTCTTTTCTTCCTGTACCTCCTCTCCTTCTTAGGCAAGGCAGGAGACCCACTGACCAAACTGGTGACCGTCTCTCCTGAGCTGTGTTGGGACCAGATTACCAGAGGCATAGTTCAGTTTAGAACTTTGAGTATTTCTAAGCTCTATTGGCTGTGTGTGAAACTGTGTGTTGCCTAAGACCTTACCTGTTCTGAGGGCTTTTGACCAAGTGGTAATTATCTGCAGAGATATAGCACATTTTTAGAGTTTTTACTTCCAAAGAAGCAAATAAAGAAAAAGATTGAGAATATAAGAGAAATTCTGCTGCTGACCTTTCAACCTCTTCTTTCTCTGTATGTACTGGCAGGTTACCGTCACTGTGAACATGCACATACACAGCAGGCCCACTGAGCAGATCAGCACTGCACACAGGTACACATCTGAAACACACAAACACACATTAGTTGGACAGTGCATCAGCCGCATGCTTTTTTCATTCACTCTTCTACACAAAAATGCGAATGGAGTACGGTACATGTTTTGCTGAGCTATATAAGGGCACTGTACTATATTCTTTGGGTTAGGTTATTTTTGCCCGCCAAGGCCGATACAGTGCCAGTCCACCACAAAAACACACACACACTGAAACAATCTAAACATATGAAGACTTACCTTCAAACAAGCTCCAAAGGCTTTCTTTGGCTTTGGTAGCTGGTAGGACATGTACTACATGGAGGGGAGAGAGAGAGAGAGAGAGAGAGAGAGAGAGAGAGAGAGGAGAAGCATGTTAGGACAGTAGTCATCTCTGCCGCCTGATTACACACTGGCTACAGTTTAAATAAAGCTAACTGCAGGAAGACATCGAGCCAAGGATGGACTCCTCCCTGCCTGAACCAGTCTGAATCACTGTCCAGAGGACTCAACCTCAACCTTTACCCAATGAAGAAGGATACATTGCCTTGGACATTTATGCAAACACACGGGTTAGAGTTACTCTTTCTTTCACCTTTCTTTCACCTTCATAACAAAACCTTTGCTGTGGTTAACTGTGGTAATGCGAAGCGACCTGCGGCTGCATGTCATGTCCCACCTCGTTTTTTTCCTTTTGTGACATGAACATAAAAATCTTGCAAAGAACATTCAGTCATTTCCATCTCCAAATTTCAATACTTCATATTGGACATGGCAGTGAGCTAAGTAAGACGGATGCTGGAATCTTGGCACCACAGCAGCTTGTTCAACCAATTCTATTAAGCAACACGACACAACAAAAGTTGGAAAAGCAAACATCTAGTCAGACTGACATTCATGACGCCTCAATCACCAAATTCCGGTCCATATTAGTCATGTTACCACATCTGTAACGCCTTCCAATCCAGCACTGCCCTTACAGAGTTTGTTCATTTACCACTCAAATTAGAAAATAATTATGTTTTTTTTTAAATGGGTCCTCCTTTTTCATCATATGCAGCTATGGTACAGAAAATACTTGAGATACAGCTTGCAGCCAAAAAGTTAGAATCCTCACAATAACCCATGTGTAAGCTAAGGACATAAAGGAGCAGTTGTTGCTGTTCTTATATGAGTTAATTAGCAGTAAGATTTTATAGTAGAGCATTTTAGAGTTTAGAGAACATGTAATAGCCAACCGTTTGACAGACCTGCCATGTCTAATTACGATTAAACTGTCTTCTTAGTGTCACATTATCTTAGAGGGTTTTCTGGATCCTGGCCGAGTGTAGAAAGAGATATCTATTTCATAAAAAAAAGAGAAATATGAGCGCCAATGGCGAATGAAAGGCGTGTGAATGCAGCTTTAATCTATGTAATGAGAATCCCAGCTGTGGACTGCTTGTGTCCAAAGTGGCTGAGAAAATATGTTCCCCATAGTCGACCTAAAAACTCACCCCACACACACACACACACACACACACACACACACACACACACACACACACACACTCTCCCTTCTCCAGTCCAATCTGACCACAGTAGCCTTAACACTACTGTACTCTTGCTGAGCTGGTGGTATAAAGCTTGTGAAGTGACACCCACGAGGGCATCTTGAAATACCCCAAACCGCCAGCAGACGACGACAGACAGACTCGGCACGCCCGCTTGGAGGCTTTCCCGCAGGCAGACTGGCGGTGCCGCGAGCTGACTGACAAACTACAACATATCTACACGGTACGAGCCATAACATGGATCCTCTGCATGTACATTAGTAGGCCAACATTCTTGGGTACGCAACTAGATTATGGAAACCTTAAACTCTTAAACCAAAGCGAAAATCGACTTTCAAACCGGAAGAAATTAAAAAAAGTACATACTTTATTTTTCATATCGCTTCTTTAGGGGTTGAAATTATTTTGCACCATTCAATTGAGCATGCACTAAAACAAATTAGACATTTACAATTGAATGGAAGGATGAGAATATACGTTATGCTGGTTAAGCAGAAATAGACATGGAAATGGTTGTGCACTCTTAGAGATAAGAAACCAACTGAACACTTTCCTCCTGAAAAACAAATTTCATCAGAGATTACATTGACAGCCAGTGGCAGGGAGCTGTGTGGAACTGCCTGTGTGTATGAATTAAACTGTCAAACAACACATACAGCAGTGGGATTTTTGAAAAGCTTGCAGAGAGAACTGAGATTAAATCCTCAATTTTTTTTTTTCAAAATGTTGCCTCACATTTATTTATAGGATTACATTTATTAAAACTAAAAGCCAGCATTAACAGGGTATCTTTAAACTAAACAGACAAAAGCACACGTCTTTCGCAGTTCAGACCACAACTTTAAGCAATGCCAGTTTAGAAAATGCAATGTACTTCAAGGTAGATTTTCTATGTAGGGCATGTAAAATCCCTCTCTGGGAATTGGCTCCAGGTCAAAAACAAAGTGATTGACATTTTGCTTTTTTTTCTCAACACTGTGATTAATTTCTTTTTCTAGACTGTTGGTTGAAAGTTTTTTTTAGGAAGCTAACAGTCCTCAGAATCTTTCACGATACCTTTTAATTCCATTCCCATCTGTGAAACAACTAACCCTACACTGACCATATGTGATCTACATTCTACTGTGCTGGAACACAGGTCGTAATTATTTTATAGGGAAATAGACCAAAAAAATAACCTGAATGGAGATTTTAACATATATTGCCAAATATTCCTACTGTTAAGGTGAGTGGGTTTGCAGTTGAAATGGTTTACGACTGTCCGGAAAAAAGGCTCTACCTAATCTTAACTGAAGTCAAAATAATACCACCAATCAAAAATAGAAAGCAAAATGACATGGACAAATGTCACAATGACGTCAAGGTAGACATGTGCGGCAACAAAGAGGAGTCCTTACAAATCTACATTTATTGCCAGCTAACCAACAGTTTCCTAAAATAGCTGTCCAAATAGGAGTTGATAACAGAAGTAAGTCAGTGCTGAAGAAATAACTGGTTTTAATACTACAGATCTCAGCTTGCTTAACTCGGCAGAAACACTTTTTTCCAAAACAAATATTTTTGCAAAGAAGGCAAACTAAAAATTAATCAAACTTGAAGAAAGTATCTCTTATGTGTTTGCTTCCAGCTGGTGTCTCAACAATAAATGTGTGTATTTACCTTTTCAGCAGTTAACATTGAGTAGTTTGGCTGTGACCCTATTTGCAAAGCTTTTGCAAAGGCATATTTTATGACACCACAAGTGTATTTTATTGACATTATCTGGGGTAAAACTACAGAAAATAGCCTACATTGCACAAACACTGCCTCGCCGCACAGTTTCTGGGTGAAATATAATTAAAAACAGGCTCTTCCTTTATTTCTGAATGGCAGCTGATTTAAACTAAAAGGCCGCCCTTCCTTCACAGTAAATTATTCGCAGCGTAAATCTTGATAACATCCATGACGTTTATGTGATGTTTTTGCCTCAGGCCCTAGCTCTGTCACTGCAGCAGATGTACACATTGGAATAATCAGAAATGGGATGAATCTGATGTACTGTGTGCCATAAAACTGTCTGTTATTATCATCTAGAAGATGTCTTCATTTGACAACGACCTTTGAATGGCTGAAGACTGCACCGGACTACAGTAGGAACATTCAAATAAGACAGCTTTTTTGTTCAGCAGCAACACAGAGTTGCATTCATTTGCTGACTGTTTTTCAGATGTGTGGCTTTTTTTGTGCCCCAACACACCCAACACTGTAAACATCAATAATGACCCTGTGTCTTGACCGTCTATAGGGTCAGTCACTGCTTTAATTTACTGTATTATAAAAGACTGCGGATGAATGTAAGTACAAAGTAACGTTGTGAGTCTTATTAAGTTTTTGAATAATTTACCCTTTGACTTCCTGTTGTGTCTTTGCAGCTTTTCTTCCACACATTAGTATCTTTCTGTACTTTTGCTGACTGTGTCACTATTATGGCGATAAGCATATAGGCCTACAGTTTTTGTTGGCTTCTCTTATGTTATTTTCCTATGCCATTTTTTTCTAAAAAGAAACCATTGTGACCCCACATCTGCCACATTTCTAACTTTTCCTTGTGAAGCTGACTAGAATACCCAGATTTCCGTGTTCTTACTTTCGTAAGACCCATGCCACATCCGTGTACCATGTAACTCTTACACACCCACACGTGTTGTAGAAATACCTCAGATTTGAGTTTGTTTATGCCAAGAGGAAGCTGTGTCCACACTGTGCTCTGCCCTCCTTTTTCTCCCTTAAACCTTCTGAACTCTCTGTGTTTATTATAGCAGTAGTAAGTAGAGTAATGGGATTTTTTTTGTGCTGGAGAGATTGTGGAAACACCTGGTCACCTAATGTTATTCGTCCACATAAATTCCATCAGCTTGATGTCAAAAAACACACACACACACACACACACACACACACACACATGCACATCAGTCATCTGCTGTTTCTCATCTGCAGTGGGGACCACAAGCGTTGGTCCCAGAGGGGTATTAATTCCTCAGATGTGTGGCTGATGTTTATCATAGCTGTCAACTGTTGGTGTGAATACTTGGAAGAAATACCACTGCTGGTCCACTGGGGAGAAATAATGCAGTTTTCCAGCAGCCTGTCCTTGACGATTACCCAACTAAAATCCTGGCCAGTGTATTTAAAAGAGTTTGGTATTAAAAATTCAAATGGTGACAAAATTGATTAGCTCACTTTGGAGTTCATTTTGGTTCCCCTGATCTTTAAAGGTGTATGGGGTTTAAACAGCTTGCATAACCGAATGAAGGCAAGAAGTTTGAAAGATGTGGGCACCGGCTACATCATGAGAAATGAAGGATCAAGAAGGACAAGGAAGTTATAGACAGAATATCTCTTGCTGTGCTGGTTTGATTATAGCTGTCTTTCTATCAATCAGTCTTTCATAGATCCCCCAACTTTATGGAAGTTCATTACTAAATTGGTAGAGTGCACCTTTAAAGTGAATTATACCT
The DNA here is from genome assembly GCA_026929865.2 of Hyperoplus lanceolatus. Classification (NCBI taxonomy): domain Eukaryota; kingdom Metazoa; phylum Chordata; class Actinopteri; order Uranoscopiformes; family Ammodytidae; genus Hyperoplus; species Hyperoplus lanceolatus. The sequence continues at coordinate 22,758,071 of CM049411.1, read as the reverse complement.
GGATTTTTAGTGCACCCTGCACCAAGAGTACACCATTCAACAATGTTGTTTTCTTATATTTCCTCCAAATAACTTTTCCAGATCTCCCAGAAAAATTCCACATTCCTTTGTTTTTTTAATAATATGTAATACGTCTAATGCTTTTATTCTATATATTTATTTAAAAATACAGCCGCCAATTCCATGATGTAAGTAGTGTTGCTAACATAAAATAAATCAATACAACCAGTGTAATATCAGTCCAAAAGGCATAACTTCCGGCAAGACAAGGGAGATATTCTGCTCTAATTTAGACATTTTGGATTTCCTCTCATGTCTGTTGTATAGTGAAAAATACATTATGTTTTATTTTATACATGGACTGCAAGTATTGCCATTTGTGTCAAAATCGCAGCATTCATACAAAGATGCCACAGTAGCCTAGGCCTTCTTTATTAATATCTCTGAAACCACAATGGACTGGCGCTTCCTTGGATGAAAATAACTCCCCACATCCTTGACCGCCAAAGGTTGAGAGCCAGACACGAGCCAGCTGCCCACTCCAGTGTCAATGTACACAAACATATGAACCTCACCTTCCTCAAGACAACTATCTCTTGTTCCATTTCTGCTGAGTCTCTCTGGACGCCTAGGTCTGTTCTACTTTTGGGAGGGAAACTCCATGTCAGGGCCAATGTCAACAGCTCCCGATAGGGACTGTGTGTCTGCCCCGGCCCAGACTTGGCTGTGGACACCCCGAAAGTCACAGGCTGTAGGAACGCTTCCATGGAAAATGTGGTGAGCAGCATCTAGTGTTGTTGAACGCTGACACCACTACAGCAATGAGCTTGAAGATTAATTGTTGCAAGAATGAAACTTTGTGATGGGCTTATTCTTCAGTCAAACCACTCTCAAAGAGAGGTTTCTACATTTGCTGTGAGTTGAAAGACTTTTCTGTGAGAAAAATGCAAAGAAAGTGACACATTTCCGTTAAGAGGAAATTAAAGACAACCTGACTAGTTAGTTAGCTAAAACCTTTCAAACATCATTAACAAAAAACAAAGACAGAGGAAATATTCAATTACTATTCAATCCTGCTGACTGACAAATGACACAGGACAAAGCAATTGCCCTCTGTTCAATCAACCAACATTTTGAGTGTCCAATTCCTGCATAGCACCTGTAACTCCTTGATTCTCCTACTCGATTAGTTTTGGGGTAAACAAAGAAAGAAAAAGATCTCTGGAGTAGTTTTCCCCACTGTGTTGAAGCCAGTTCTGGACACTATCAGATTTAAAGGGGAAGGTTAGTAGCTTGGCTTTTAAGCTTTTTATAGGAAGTTTCCACATCAGCAATCTCAGCCAATGTTACCCCAGATAGCATTAAGTTTTCCAAAATCATTGTTAGACCTTGTCCTATGAAGTTTTTTCTCTTGTACATTTTAAAGGGGAAACATGCTATTTAGAAATATGGTATATGGACTGGACTTATATATCGCTTTTTAGCCGATTTTCTCAGCCCCAAAGCACTTTACATATCTTACCACATTCACCCATTCACACACACACTCATACACCGATGGTAGTAGCTGCCATGCAAGGCACTCTCTGAACCATCGGGAGCAATGTGGGGTTCATTGTCTTGCTCAGGGACACTTCGACATGTTGCGGGTAGGCAGGGGATCAAACCTCCAACCCTGCACTCCAGAGGCGACCTCCCTACCCACTTCGCCACTGCTGAACAGGGTTGTAAGCTAAGACGCCAAACTGCGATATGTTAGAATGAAGCAACAGTTTGATTGTAGGCTTATCTGATCCTGAGCCGATGCTTAGTGTTATAATACTAGGAACAAGGACAATGACTCTTTGTTGATAATCAGCTGGTGAGGATGATGCCTTTATGCCTGGGACATTTTAGCTTTACCTCAATTATTAAGCACTTTATTATGAAGCCATCAAGTTCATAATTAAGGCCACTTTCATGCGATTCATTTTACAAGGTGTCAGCTATTAACATTAGGAGCCCTTGTTCCTTCCATTAAGGTAGCTAACATTTGCTAAATTAGCTTGATGCTAATAAGCTTGACATTGATGCTGCTTGCTAGAAATTAAAAGCCGGCTCTTGTGTAGGCTACTGCTCCTGTCTGAAATTCAGGACTCATTGTTTCAAAAACTTAAACAAGTAGTTTCTCCCCTCATTATTAACAACATATTTTGAACAGAACAGATATAGCTTGACAGGCATAGAAACAGTAGCTTATGGGGCGGGGCTTAAGCAATGGTAAATTAGCACCAAAGTTGGAACCCCATGACTATTGAATCATGAAAATCACATTCAAAATCTGAAAAAAAGTTTGGGGGAAAATGTGACAAAGCTTTCAAAGTGTGTGGGTGGTTTTATGATAGTGAAGGGATTTCTGTGCAGTTTCTGCTACAAGTGGATTTGTCATCCATTCCGTTGTGTGGACGTCTCAAGTTCCCGTGGTGGCATTAAAAACCCTCACACACTCTCTGCTGTTTCTCCAAAAATCATGTTCTCGGGGCCAAGCCGCGACATATTGCGATGGAGGATCCTTTTATCTCCAGATTTGCTCCTAACCCACAACATTTAACCACCCCAAATCAAAAGCAGGACAGGGCTTTTGCTTGGTAAAGCCACTTCACTGCCTCTTCGCCAGAGAAATTACATCATCCAGTTGTGGTCTACTATTGGAGATGCAGAACTGCTCCCTTAGGACTAATAGCTTTTCTGTTAACTTTGGTTATCACAATTCCATTTGTTTTTTTGGCTCTTTTTTAGGTCTCTAAGCCTGTGAATTTGTGAGCCGCATCCTCCCTATTGAGAGGCATTTGATAGAATTACAGTTACTAACAATAATGTGGTGGCACAAAGAGTTACTAAGAGAGAAGGGCTTGACAGGGCATCCATGAAGTCTCAAATGGTTTCATGCGTTCACAGCTGAGAGCTGCGAAACAGCTCTCATAGTTTTCTGCCTCTAGCCATGGAAGGTCTCTGCACACAAACCTGGCATCTGCTCTACTATTATCAAATCAGCCTTTGTCATTTGGCTTCTGTTGTGGTTGCAGAAATAGCTGTTAAGTCTCCGCCCTGCACCATCAAAAGCAATGATGTAATTCTGTGAGAAATTGGGCTACAGCTATGACTTTCCTCTACCAAGAAGGAATTAGAGCAGATGGCTGCAGAGGTTTTCAACCCTCTTTGGTTTAAGACCCAATTTTATTTTTTAAATTGGTTAAAACAAAGATTTGATGCGTTCAGACAAAAGAAAGGAGTTTTAGTTAAGAGTTATACAAGAACATTTTAGACAACAATCATTTTTAAAACAGGTTGAGACTGATATTTACTCGATCAATGCACAAGGTACATGGTGTAGTCGACATTGGCCTACTCATCCCAGATAAATCCCGCTTTAAGTGCTCGCAAAGGTTGCATTTGATTGCATGACAGGTTGGTCATCTGTGTGATCTTATTATATACAATTGAATAGGTCAATGACCCACACTTTCTGGAGACCTGTTAGTTAACATTCCTCACAGGAAGAGATTGCTTTCATGTGTTACCTACACGACTGTACTTTCAGGACGCATCGACGTGCATGTGTTTCAAAGCTTCAGTCTTGACTCTATGAAAGGAGATCCTGGACAAAATAACTTATACACAACACAACCAAAAATGCAGCAGAGTGATGCTCACAAAGAGCCTGATTGGCAAACCTCAGGTAAAAATAACAGTACTGTAAGTGCAGCCCTCACCTCTGAGCTCGGTGGCGGCGGTGCAGTTAGACGAAGCCTTCCAGCGCTCCTGGTTCTTTTTAAACTCCTGCACCCGGCACATGTAGAGTCCCCGGTCCCCCTCAGACACATTCAAGATCAGCAGGTCAAAGATCTTGCCCTGCTTCACCACCTTCAGCTTGAGCTTGGGCCACGGGAAGCTCTTTGTGTAGTTGCCGTAGAAGCGTGCCTTCCTCATGTTGACGCGGGCGATGAGGAGCTCGTCCTCTGGCCGGTCGGTGCCAGCCGGCAGGAAGGTCCATTTCACCACCGGCAGAGCGGCGTTACGGCGCCTCTGGGACACGGCGCAGGAGAGCGTGATGTTTTCACCCTCCTGGGCCACCGTGAAGGGGGAAGGGGTGATGGTGACGTTAATGGCCAAGCAAACATCTGGAGAAGCAAGATTTATACAGGTTATTTTCTACAATCTGAAAGGAGCCGTTGGTAGTATCAAGTTGTCTTGATTTGTTGGGATGACTGGTGATCTCTTATTTATATACAACACCTTTGTAAGTTTAAAAAGATGAGGTGGATGCAGCTTACATCGTGTCTTGTTTTGATTGCATGTTGATTAGAGCAATCCTTTGAATTTGACAGAGTTGAGACATCTCCCATAACACATCCAGCTGTTTTCTCCAGTCTCTCCATTGTTTGTCCATAGCACATATGGTTTTGGCTACCATATGTGGTATGGACTTGTTATTTAGTTGTTCTAATTTAAAACACCACTGAGTTAACTGGAAAAAGTTCACCATATGTTTAGTCACCTTGAGACAAATATTTTCCAGACGTGTTCTTTCAGAAGTGATGGAGTTATAAAGCTTGGGTATTTTTAAACAAATTATGGACCGATTAAAAGTAATATAAGGACCTGTTTCTTATTTGAATAAAATAAATACCCTGATGATTTGCATTGGAAGCCCTTTCCATTCCTCTTCCAACAACCACAATGAAGTTGAAAACAGTCTGATGGTTTAAAGATGGTGTCCATTAAAGGCTCTAGTCTAATGCCTGACTAACTGATTTGAACTCTTTTCTTAATAATCATCACCTAGCAGCATAAATAACAATCAGCTAATATGGTAAACAAGTTTGTTCAACAAATGAAAGCTAGGCGTCATATCTGAAATCCACAAAGGTTCCCATCCCTGGTGGGTTTGTTGTTGTTCAACAGCCGTCTTCTTCGAGCTGACAGCAGTGTTGTTTTTGGCATGTGACGACATACGGTGCGTCAACATTGAGGAACAAACATTACTGCCGCCTGTGTTGCATGACAATATATCACACATCTGTTTTTCTGACTTTTTTTAAAAAAAAATCCGCAATGACACGCAAGCATTTTAATGTTACACAATTCAGATGAAATTCAGATCAAAATATTTTTTAATTACCAAGTTTTTTACAGCTTTGTCTTTCATTTAGTTTTGAGTGACAGAAAAACAACAATATGGTTGATTGGCTTCAAAGGGTTGTTTTGGTGTTGCATGTTTATTGAGCTCCAAAGCTGTAACATTTAATCCTTTGTTTTGACAGAATAACACTGAAGTCGCCATAAATTAATGTAGAAGTGAAGCTGTGAGCTCTACTCAACTTTCAAACCCCCAATTTTCTCTCTGGGATTCCCTCTCATCTCTGCAAACACATGCAACTTGATTCTTATATATTCTATCTTTTCATATTGCATTGTTGAAAAGGAATTGCATGGCCAACAACTGCTGATGTGATACAAATCTTAACCTAGTATTTACTTGCCGAATGTCCATCATCAATCTCACTTGGAACTGTAGTTACATCAGCAGAAACTGGACATGGGATGAAGTGGTAATAACTAAACAGACCATTTTATATTGGCTTAAATATTTTTCTCAATCTTCTCACCCATCATCCCAACATCCTCTACAAACTTTTTCTGCAAAGCTTGTGTGGAAAAATAAATGTATAATAAGAAACCTTTTGCCTCCACCACATCCACCCTTGTGTGAAGCAAAAATAAACTTTTCCTACCTCCAAGCAGCGCTCGAGTCAGAAGAGCGAAGACCACAGAGGAGATCTTCATTTTCCACGGCTGCAGCCTCCATACACTCCCAGTTAAATGCCTCTGAAGAAAAGAGGACCCAGGTTTCCCTTCCCTACTTCTCCTCCTTCTCTTCTTCCTCTTTTTTTTCTCCTCCCAGCTGAGGAGGGTAATATGAAACATTGGACGCTCTGTTTCTATTCAGAACCTCCCTCTGCCCCTCCCCTCCTCATGTCACACACACAGTGAAAACACATTTGGCAACTTCACATGCCCACGCACACACACATATGCACATGCACGCAGAGCAGACAGGTGAGAATGTGTGAAGAAACACAAACATACAAACACACACATACACGCACACACACACACACCCACGCGCACACACACACACACACACACACACACACACACACACACACACACACACACACACACACACACACACACACACACACACACACACACACACACACACACACACACCTCTTCTTCTGGCGAGTGAGTGGGAAGTGTAATTTCCTGTGCAGGATGGAGGGGAGGGGGGAGGGGGTGTTTTGTTGAGACCGACGCCGGGGCAAATCACACTTCCAGCTGTGGAGGACAGTGGGCGCACAGCAAAGTTTGGTGCTTTTATTTAGGAACACACACGTGCTCACAAAGACAAAACGGATGAGGGAATAGGGGTGGGTGGGTTGCTTTCTATGTTTGTGTGTGGGCATATCAGTGGCCACTGAAATCATGTATTTTATGTATAATGTAGAATTCTGTGTTTTGATTACTGTTGAATCCCAGAGTTTCCTTTTGTTGTGTTACATGGTTGTTTTCAAAAATCTTCCACAAATCCCATAATAGTTAAATTGTCTGTGTAGGTCTTTGTTTGTGTGTATGTGTGTGTGTTTGTGTGTGTCCACATCGGTCTCACGTCTCACGTAACAGTATCCCACAGTATATCTTTGTACAGCCGTCTGTCAGCTCTGTGTGTTTGGGACACTTTGCTGGCTTTTATCAAACCTCAGAGAGCAGCGCCGTGGAGTTCTGGGACACTTTTGATTAACCGATAATAAAGAAAATGACCTGCGGGGGCCTCATAAGTGCTTCCACTCTCATGGCAGTTTGACAAAAATGGCTGGCCCTTTTGACAAAGAAAGTCTCCCTCTTGACCAAAGCTCTAAAATCTTCACTATTCAGTGCAAAATGATGTGGTGTGGAACTCACCAAATGAGGCCTCTAAACACAGTGTTGTTTCCCTTGCTCATGCATTTTCTTTCTTGCTTATTATCAATTCCGCAGACAGTTCTTTCCTTAATGTTGTAAGTCATTGCACAAGTTTTGAAACACAAAACTTTTGTCTTGCTCGATCAGCACAGCACTTAACTGCATTGTGAAATGTAAATACATGTATAGTGTATGTTAAAAGAACATTACATGATTATTCTGGTAGAAGGGTAACTCCACAATAAGCTAGACACATAAACATGTTATATTGCTTACGTTGTTCGCTAACATGCTAGCTACGTCTTAACAGAACAACATGAACATCTGTTTTGAATTGCCTTTCTGGGGACTGGTCAGATGTAAATCGTATATTTACTCTCCTTTTAATTCACAAACTTTAGGAAAATACCTGGTTCCTAGCTGTTCAATTCTCCACTTTTTTCTGAAGCTAGTTGCTAACTGCATCTGCCATTTGGTATGGGCATGTAGCATATAAGGGGGTTATAGGATCTTTAAAAAAAAATAAAAGCTGAGTGGAATTGAGGTTATTTTAGTAAAGTATAGTTAGCCTATAAAGTAAAGTCGGGGTGCGGTAAAACCAAAACAATGAGTGTTGAATGCCAAAAGCTGAGAGAAACTGCATAGTTGGGTAAAAGTTTACACGGGTTTATCACTTCACACAATCCTTTTCACATTACACAAAGCCATTTAATCTGTTGTCATTAAAAATTGTTTTATTATAGCAGCTTTGAGAAGTATTGTGTGGGTTACCTTAGCATGGCAAGCAGAGAGTAAACAGCTCAATCCGTATGAATTGTACAGTAGGCCTACAGTACTGTGATGGATAAATACTTTTAACAGCTCAAATCCGTCATGATCTGACACAACAGTTTTCTGAGCAGTATCATATAGCTACAAACCCATTTATTTTTAACACTTTTCATCTGGAGCAAAGGGCACTAGTAGTTCACGACTGCTCAGTAAACAGTATGACTTAAACAATGACTACATCTGTTAGTTATTAAGCTGTGTTTGCATATAGGGTTACAGGGATATTGGAGAAGGTTTCCTATTGGTTCTTCTTCATCCATCTCTGGCCTAGAAGAGGCAATCTCACAGACTTGGCAGTAGACTCAGACTCCTGACTTAGATGATATAGATCATACGGTACGGAGTTGAAACAGTGCCAAAACACTCTATGGGTGCTTGCAGTAAGTGCAACATTACAATGACATTGGAATTTTTGTTTAAAAGGTGTATACATTTATACTTATATGTATAAAACAATCATATTCAAACAGTTTGAGATAATATCAAAGGGTTGACTTAAGCTTTCATGCAAACATGGAGGAGACTTCCCTTGACTGCTAGAATTTATTTATTTTGTTATATTTATTTTTAAACTAAAATAATTGACACGTGGACAATCTGCTTATGAAGATCATCTGATTGGAAGTTCCACAACAAATTGGTTTCTCAAATCAATATATGTCAATATATTATTAAATCCTCAAATGCCCTCTTCCAAACAAGTTATTTTCGGTACAAAGTATGTTTAAGCTCCATGCAAAATTAGCATGTTAGCCATACATCTCAGAAAGTTACCGAAAAAGGAACGCTACAATTTGGTCTTTGGAATGGAAAACAAACATGACAAATGATGAACATAAGTGTGAGGTATTAGGTTTGGTTTCTCCTATGTACTTGTAACTTTTTAAATGTCCTCTCAAAGTTGGGTTCACGTCCAGATGTAAATACAAGTATTGAAAGCACAACATATGATTTACAAGGCTCCTCTGGAAACTGAACTTCAGTAAGTCCAAGGTTGCTTTTTATCCCCTTGGAGGTAAACATCTCCCCCATGTGGAAAGTGTATGAATTGCTTATTATTCCAGAAGCTTTCTGCTGTGTGGTGTAAAACCACAAGCTCTGTATGTGTGTCAGTGGAGCAGCTGGATTTTCCTCAACTACAACCATAAAAAAAATAAAAATGCATTAATACAAATGATCTTTCAAATAGTTTTTTTTATGAAGACCATTATGATACATATTTTTGAGGAAGAAATACAAAAGGTGAAAAGAATTCTGTATCAATGTTTCTGCGGCAAAAAGTGAAGGGCCTGCTTGAGCTTTTCACCCAGATGCCACTTGTGTAGGGTTGGCATCATCATCGGGATATTCTCAAAGCAAGCCAGGCCATGGTTGTGGGAAGCTTGGGATGCAAACATATTTCCTTCAGAGTAATTTTTTCTTAGTTTGATAGTTTGTGTCATTAATAAATATGCACGGTCCATCTCCATTTCTACCAAAAACACAAAAATGAATTAGATTGGTTTTAAGTTTGATTGTATTCTTATTATCATGTCATGTCATGGTTGTAATTACAGATCAACATCTTACCTATGAAGTTCTCCTTGTAATATCTGTGGGGACCCCTGGGGAGGAACAGTTTGACATATTAAGCAATGCATGATTTTATAGTATATTGCGTACAAAACCACTGACATATAACTTTCCAACTTTCTTGTGATTTAGAAATGAAAATGTTGAGGAATTTCACAAACATGGCACGAATTTTAAGAAATGTATGTTGGAATAACATGATCTCACAGTCGGTCCACTTACCTGTGATGTCATCACGGGCGTGCTTCTTGAAGATGCAGACAATGAAAATCATGAACCCGACGGATAAGAACAGGCCGATCCCAGCTCCGATCAAAACATACTTAAATTCTGAAAGGGAAACAACAACCAGCAGACAGCATGTGACCACTAGCAAACAAGATGCAATGTGGCACGTGGGGCAGAACAGAACAACAGTTGAACTGGGAAATGCCAGCTCATGTTAGGCTCCGCTGATGCAATAAACTCTGTGTGTGTGTGTGTGTGTGTGTGTGTGTGTGTGTGTGTGTGTGTGTGTGTGTGTGTGTGTGTGTGTGTGTGTCTGTGTGTGTCAAAGGGGGCAGACAGAAGAGAACTTTCACAACTTGTTTACTCTGGGGAAGATTAAATTCTCAGTCATGGTATCGTGCTCCTTTCCACAAATGTAGGTGCGTCACGTGTGTCTGCAATTTGAATCCTGAAGGAATCATTGAGGGGGATCACTGCAGGTCAATATGGGCCAACATTGACAGCTGGTCAATGTTGGCCCATATTGACCATCAATCAAACCTGGGAGTTTGACATCTTTATGAAAACACTGGAAGGCAAATAAACATCATTGCGCCATCAGAATACCTGATTATAAAGTGTTTGTAACTTTACAAACAATAGTGATTGGAAAATTCAGTACGCCAGCTGTTGAAAGTTGTCAGGATTCCAGCAAGGATTTAAGGTCAAGTTCAACATCAAGCACAGAAATGTAAGTCACAGTTTCATAAAGGTGAAGTAAGCGATTTATTTATGTTAATATAAGTGTTAAATCGCTCTTTATTCATATAGTGATCACTTACATTGTGCGCGTTTCATAAAACCGATCTCGCAGTCACCAGCTCTGCATGTAATCGGCAAATAAACTTTTCGGGGATCCCGAAACTGATATCCAATCACAAGAGAGAATGCTACAAACTGGCACCTGTCTCACTGCCGGTGCACACGCAGATCGACAATTGGGTGAATGTTTATGTGCCTACAATGGCGGGGCAGGTAAAACTCCTTCCCAATGTCTGTTTTGATGGTTTTTATCATGTTTTATCACACTTACTTATCTGAGATGATGCTAGATAACTCGCTGTTTGAAGACATTAATGTGCATTAATGTGGTGACGTGGGAGGGGACTGCTAACTGCAGTCATTGACAGGAAGTTAGCTAAACTGACCATTCCGCTTACTGAACCTTTAATATGGAATGGTTATAAAAACATTTAAATAAATTCTACTCTAGTGGTTCCTAAAGTTGTCATCTTGTGACCACTTCAAACAAAGCAGGGTCTTCCTGCAACCTTTCATTAAAGGAATAGTTCAACATTTTACATTTTTACGTTATGTCATTTTTAGAACAAAATATATACATAACTGTAACAGGCACTTCCTGGTTTCTTTCCAGTATGCATTTTGTATTTAATTAATTACATTTAGCTGAACCCACCCTTTAGGGGTTTGCTCTAAAATGTGTATTGAAGTATTATTCCTACCATAGGGCTTCCACATATTATACCTTGTCAGTGTTGCATCATCGCATTACAATTGTCGAATGTGTGTTACCTGTTGACCCACCTAGATTGTCTTCAAACTCTGGCCCATCTCCTCTCACCCTCGTCAGCAGACACTCTGGAACACAAAGTTTTTTCAGGTCACAAACACAAACAGGCTGTTTAGACAGACATACAGACAGGAAGGACATGGCACCACAGTGATGATGTTTGCACCAGATAAGGCAAAGCTTGGTGTCAGCGCTCTGATCGTCTTAGTGCAAAAACAATTTCACAATACCAAGTACTATACCAAGCCATTGTGCAGTGTCAGGTTTACACCACGATGATATGCCACCCTGTGACAACGTTAGATTGCGACACAATACAATAAATATCACGCACACACCTGGATTGTCTTCAATACACTCAGTATGAAGGTATTCAAAGAGAAGTATGGACTCAACATACAAACTGTGTAAATAGATAAAGACAGAAATAACAATCAATCAGGGCATCTTCTAAAACTCACGCATGGACACACACACGAACACACTCAAGCACACAGACACAGAGTTCACATGCCTATTTTAGACCTAAGTTGACACGTGTGTGCTGATAAGGCATGTTGTCCTTACCTTTTTCAATTTCAAGTTAATTTTTTCCCCAATACTTCAAATGAGAAACAGTAAAGTCACAGGCCATAATCAAGACAGAATGAATAATAGATTACATAGAGAAAAAAATAAAACAGTTTAATAAAGGACAAAAAAGCGTGTATAAACAATTACCAAATTAATCAAGTTTAAGGGAGATGTGATTTCAGTTTACAGAAATGAATGCTATGGTAGATTTCAAATAGACATTTTTCGATGATCAGATGTCAAAAGGTCAGCACTTATTTTAAAGTGAAAAAAAAGGTGAAAACTCAAAAGACTAGCTTAACAGTTCATTGCCACTGTTGCTCATGATGAGCAAGAGTGGCAATTGTGTATTTAGATCTAAGATCCTGAAAAAAATAGCAATTTAATATCTGGTATTTTGTATAGACATTGGAGGGCATCTTTGTATACTGCAAGTGTTGTATGCTGATCTCTTATTTTATTTGTGTTTTTTTAATCTGCATGCATTGGTGTGCTTTTTGTTGTTATTTATGTATTGAGTCTATTTTTTATACATTGTACTATGGATCTTCATGTGTCCTGAATAAAATCATATATATATATATTCAGAGTTTACACCCAATTTCATGAGATATTGACGCTTGAGACAGGCCCTCGGTGCTCAGCTGTTCCTGATCAGAGGCCAGCAGACAGTGGAATGGCACTGTGGGTGGTCAAAGCATGACTGTAACTGAGAGTGGAGCAGGGTGTTGCTGAAAGCATCCATGCTCATCAAGCAGCTATTTTATATCTCAAAAGCCAGATGACACATTCCTGTGCTAAATGGAACTAAATGCAGTTCCAGCAGAAATCAGCCAATCCTAAAAACAACACAACTACGTCAATCACCTGCAAACTTTCCAGAGGTAATTTTTCAGTCAGGATATTACAAGATTTCATTTTATCTGCTTTGATTTTTTTGCGGCCCCCCTCAGGGAAAAGTGCAAGAACAGCTACCTGCCTGTCATTAACTGGAGTTTGAAGTGTTGGCCGTTGATTGAACCTGTGACCAGTCACAGGACAATCTATGTGTCGGCCTATGGTTATTTCAGCCTAACGCGGCCTGAGTGTTGGGAGAGATAAAGTTTCCAGTCACCAGAGTGCCACCTCTTACATAATGCGTTATGTCCAGCCAGCAGGGTATGGGCAGTCTGGAGGGGCACTGTGGCTTCAACTCACAGCCCATATCAAGATACAAATAGAAGTCTTTTATGGACAATATAAAAACTTTTACAAAAAATAAATATAGTCCTAAATCATGGTTGTGCTTTGGTTCAAGGCCAGACTCTGGCAGCCATATGAAATATATAATTATAATATATATAAATATAAATTTAAAGAATTGATTTGTAGAATTTAAATAATAAACTAACTTCAAAACATTGATACCACACCTTTGGCTTTTCAAAGCATAATGCAGTATTAGGAAATGTGTGTGTTTATTTTCCATTTAATTAACGTTTTTTTGGGGGAAAATATACAAAAATATACAAAAAATATACTTGTGTGTCTGCCTGTTCTACTAGTCATATTTGTGTTGAAAGCAATCTGATCAATTAAATGATCAGCATGCTGCACTTCATCACCACAGCATGTCCCGTTTTTTAGGATTCAGAAATACTTTTTTACAACCACACACACATTTAACTCACCGGCGAATAGGACAGCCCGGATAACAGCCGTCCAACACCCACACGTCCGAACACCTTTCATCTCTAGGTGTTTCTGAACTGTTTACTGCCTTCTCAAAGTGCTGCGAGTGTTTTTCTCCTACTATGGCAAGCAGTTTCCTGAGCTTGTCGGTTTCAGAGCTATGCTGATTAAAAGATTAGGCATTTATCTGGCTTTTTCTCGAAACACAGTAGAAACAGCCACAATGCAAAGCCTCTCTTTATGCTTTGGTTGAGCTTTAGCCTCAATTTGTAGCATTGATGATAAACTAGTGAGAAATGTAGGTATTGCTCCATGATATTTTTCAATTTTGCTTTGTTTTACTTTATTGGTTAATTATCTAATTACAAATGGGGTTTGTCTTATATTCTTTGCACAAGGTTTTTTTGTTGTTGCAAACTTTGTGGTTGGTATTTCACAGGAAAGGAAGTGGTGTTTTTTCTTCTCTTTTAACTTTATTTAAAGTGGAACTGAGCCTTAAAATTTCACAAACTGTTGCAATAATTCTCTTTTGTCTTGTTGTTCGTATCTTGTATGCAGCACTAAATACTGCACAATAAAACACCTGAAACTCTTGCAATACATTATACCAACCTGCCTCTACAAATGGTTGACTGTGAAATATTTATATTCATATATTTGATTTTAAACTTTAACACCTTTTTCATTTTTTTAAACCTATTCTTAATTTTTTAAATATTTTTATTAAAAATATTCACTTTATTTGAGAGCTTCTACCCCAATTCCGTTGTACTTTGTGCAGTGACAATAAAGAAATTCTGATAAGTGGATGGCACTGGTTCTTGTTGACATCCTCCTCAGATGTATTACAGCCTATACAATGTCAGGTCAAGCTCTCCACTCAAACTAGACTGAAACCAATCCAGTGGCTCCAACTTAAAGTTATATCTTGGGTATATCATGGAGTTGATGGTGAGTTAGGCTGTTGTTTTCTGACAATGTTTGAGATCTTGACTTTTGTCATGCCTTGATGATGTAACTGCACTTGCAGCTTGTTCTCCTCTGATTGGTCAGCCACCTAGTGTATCAGCCCTTGAGGGTATCAGTTATTGCATTCCTGTCGTCACCTCTATCACAAAGGCTAAAACACATCTGGCTTTGTGATGAAGTTATGTTATGTTTGAACTACAGGCTGTAGATTTTAGAAGCTTATTTGGGATTTCCATTTCACATGTCTGACATTCCCAAAAAAAGTGGACCATGAAAATGTTTCCTAATGATGTTTTGACGTGTGAATCAACAAAAAAAAATGTCATGAGTTTTTTATATATATAAAATCAGCAAAATACATGTTTTACTGACAGATACAGAAACACATTCACTACCCGTTCACCATTACTGAAAATAAAATCTGTTAGGAAACAACTTTTTCAGCCTAAAAACAATGTCAAATCTGTGTTTCATTTTGATGGTGACCTATTTGACACATTTCACAATGCACAGGAAATTCATTCAACCTCTATGTATACTCGAGAGATCATTGAGCGGTGACCCTCATTTCCAATGACATCGAGTCAAACTCAAATGATGATTTAATATTGTTTTGTTTGGTGTTTTTGACGCTATGTGAAAAGGATATAAAGGAGAATACAATAAAGAAAAGGTTTTTATAGACAAATATAAACAAACATGTACTATGTGGTAAGATACAATGTTTCTCTGACACTAGATATACCTTCGACTCCAGTGCAGCTGTCCCAGCGTTCTCATAGTTGGGTTTATTATCCTGTCAGTCCTGAAGGCCAGTTACCCTCTCTGCCTCTGTCCCAGATCTTGTTGGGCATGAACCAGGCTGCCTGCTGTACCCTGTGGTTTCAAAGCCAACACAAACACATGTGGGTGTCAGTCATGATGGCACAAACAAAGACTCAGGCCCGACCCCTGCGTACTAGACTTCATTCTTGGGTGTCTGTTGTCAAATTAAAATGTCTATGTGCTAACAGCTACAACGTAGTTTAGCAGTTTAAACATGAGCCAAAGCAATCATGCAACCAGGCATTAAATGCGAAATTGTTTTTAAGGATGTGGTGAATTTCTCGTACATCATTTATATTTGCAGTATGTTCCTGTGCTTGTATGTTTTTTGATATAAACTGTTAGCTAAAAGCTAATGTATTTAGTAATGAAAAAGAGAGCTATGCTGCAGTCCATCTGTATTGTCAGTATTTTCCTAAATCAACTCCATCCTAAATAAAGTCATTTCCGCTCACAGGAAAGTGTGTGTTCACTCCGACTCACTTTAATTAAATAACCGACTCCACAGCCGGGCCTGTGTATAGACGCTGGACTTTCTTTTCAGCTCACACGCACTACATACAGGTAGCGGATGGTGAGTAGATAATAGCTGGTTTTCACAAAGAGTAATTTTGGCTTACAATGACTGAGTATGCCTTTAATTGAATAATTTCTCAACAGCAGGAGTTATTTGTTACGTTTCTTACGTCCAACCCTTTTTAAAAAAAATAATAGGTGCCTTTCATTACATTTACAGTATTAAACATGGAGAAATATAAAACAAAACATTTTTGCTTGTTTAAACAAAACCCAGGTGATTCCAGAATGCAGGCTAACCAGTCGCGAGCTAACTATTGGAGGAGCTACTGGAAGGCATGTTTTGCTTCGGCGAAAGCGAGCCACCTGCATCCATCTTCACCTTTGCACTTAGCATGCCGGATCAGTCCCCACTAAATATCTATCAGATTGAAATCCAGCAGGGGGTCTTATATATCTCACAAAATAGTTATGATGATACTACTAACTTTTTACAGTCACCTTCTAAGTTAACAGTTTTACAGTTTATAATTGTGTAATTGTATAACTTGCCATCCTTAAACTTAGCTTTTTGGCTATGACACAAAGTATAATAATGTAACTAGCACATGCACTGGGTATAATTTGCTGTTGGCTAGAAGAGAAGGTTTGGCATGAGAGGGGAATGAGGTGGCAGGGCCGTATGAGACCTTATTCTAGGCAAGAGGTGAGTGCGGCCAGTAAAATAGAACTGCTCTTGCATACAGTATCTACATGATATTCCCTCACTGCTCTGTAAGTAAGTTTCTCTCCTCAAACCAAAACAGAGACTTTTTCTCAAACAAACCACACTGTCTGCAAGTGCAATGTTTGTATACTTTGGAATACATAACAGTGCATTATGATTTGTAAAAATTAGGGCTGTCAAGCGATTCAAAAAATTAATCTAATTAATTACAGGCTCTGTGATTAATTAATCTGAATTAATCGCATACTTATATGACACTTTTATACCTGTTTGTAAACAGCTGTATAGCCTACTACAGTTTGTTTCTCTGTCTCTCTCTCTCTCGCGCTCGCTCTCCGTCTCTCGTAACTTCTGTCTCCTCCCCTCAGCCAGCTTTATACATGAACTAGCGCCAAATTTTCTCAAAAAAACAAGCAGACAAAATTACGACTTTCCATCTCCCGCAACAGACAGCGCTGCACTGCCACCATTTCATAGCCTACTCATAGGCAAAAATATTGACACACACACACACGGGGCGGGTGCTAGACAGCTAGCAAACAAAATTGGAGGAAGATTGAGAGATAGGCCTACTGTTTTGAACCTAGCCTATATTGTTGCACCCACTAAATCAATAATGCACGGACACTGCGGAGAACTAAGTAAGATGTCTTCCTACCTTCACGCATCCCATAAACCGTCCATAGAGCCCTCGAGTCGGCCCCTTTCCCCTGCTTCTCTCTTTAACTTTCTCCCTTTAACCCACGCGCCCGGCCCGGCGAGCTACAGGTGCAGCTCCGCACCACTTTTGCACCGGGTCAAAGGGCATTATAGAAGTGCGATTAATCTGCGTTAATTTTTTTAATCGCGTTAATTTTTCTGTGATTAATTAATCGAAATTAACGCGTTAATTTGACAACCCTAGTAAAAATGTTAATATCTCAGATCAAATGAGTACAGTATCCTTTCTGGCACTTTGACTGAGATGATGTGTTAACCATATTTGTCCATCCAACAAAAATGTGAAGACAATCTTTGCAAAAAATAAGCTTGTGTTACTACGTAGGGCTAATCATATACATGTGCATGTTTAGCATTCGACTGATAAGCTGAAGTGTGGAAGGTGTGAGAGGCAGGCTATTACCTTATGAAATACTACATGACAAAAATAGACTGGCTTAAATAGGGCACCTTGATGGAGCACAACCCTGTGGATGATGGGGCCACAGAGTCATGGCAAAACAAAAATTGTGGTTTTTAAGTTTATAACTAATTTGTTGGCCTATACTATTGAAACAGGTGCTGATTGTGATGATTTTGTTGCTGGTGGCATGTGGACATGCTAGTAAAACATGTAATTGAATAGGTAGCACATAGCAGAAGAACCTTAACATTAACTTTAAAGATACAGGCAGTAGTCTATGCATATTGTTCTCTCATGACTTTTATAAACTTATTTGAGCTGTATTTCTAAAACACTCCCTTTTCTCAAATTAGGAAATGCACAGGGTCATCTTTCACATGTGACCTCACCCATTGACTTAGTCTGAGTCACGAAGGGCAATAAGTCAACAAAATGCCCCCCTCCATTTCTGCTTAATCTCACAGCAACAACAGCTGCCTTGTTCCTAAAACTAGACTACCCAGTAACACATATATATGTCCAAAACAAGGCCATGTAAACAGAGCTGGACAACAAGAATAAGCCCAGCCATAGTATCATTCAGCAGCCATGCAACCTCCAGCATCAAATCTCTTGAGGCTGTTCCACTAACTTTGAATCGTTTGCTGTAATGAGCTATATCAGACAGTTTGTTTCCCTGGGTGACAAAGGCAAAATAAGTCACACGCTAAATACTGCAATGGTGTCTGCCACAAGGTAAGTATACCCCACCACTATGTATTATCTCCACCAAGACTAAAATGATTGACATGAAGGCCCTGTCGTCTTTTCAAAGCTGCCCAACAGTAAAGAGGGGGTCCATGAGGAAGCCTGTCAGCCCTCAATGCTTGGTTACAAAAATAACCAATGACAGTGTCCATTTCATCTTGCTGGCCTGTCTTGCCCTGCTACTTGACACCAATGGTTAGCTAGCTGCGCCCTGTATTGCTGCTCAGTTTGGCCACACCGACTAGTGCATCTATTTTGGTATCATCTGAGCTCGCTATCAGGACCCTGGACACACCAGTGCATTTGAACATGGATCTGCGGGCTTGACTCACTTTGGTGAGTTTCCTTTTTTCTTTAACTTCAAGAGCAAATGTTTGTTTTCCAGGGATGAAATCCGCTTACTAGATTTTGTGCTCAGCAGGTGACTGCACCGGTTTTATGGATTGTACATTGAAGATTTCTGTTTGATGCCACAGTCTACATTGGACAGTTACACTGAGCCTTAAAGACCCATCACAAGGTAAGGGAGCAGGATGATTCTATGTGGTGTTGATCAAGACATTAAAAAATACTCAGGGACCAGTGTTCAGCATGTATAGTTTTAGATATGGGCTAATATGTACATCCAAAAAGATCTGGGCTTTGGAATGACTGCATTTTATTGTCATAAACAATCATTTAACAACCATAATGTCATATCATTCACATATATGAGGAAAATATACATTTAGATTCCAATGTTTGCACCTTTATACAGTATAGTTAACTTGGCTACCTCATTCCTTGGGTATAAATACACAAGCAGATGCTGGGAAAGCACCGTGGTTGCTAACTGATCTCTGGTTATAATATCTGGAAGATTGTTGGCAACCAAAGTCTCCTGGAAAGCCCAAACATTCTGTAAGTCAGACTCAAAATACAGTAATGTCATCTAGTTCTAACAATGCTACCTGGATTGACTGCATTGAAACATAATATAAATAATAACAATGATTTGTCCTATTTGCTGGAGTGAACTCACCTACTGTACCTTCAAATCATCCTCTACAGTGATTGATTGATTGGTTGATTTTATTTGATATATGTATATAATATATATATAATATGAACAGCACTGTGTCAGACATTAAAATACATAAATAGTCAGGGATGACACAATAAAGCCCAAAGGCTTATTTCAATTGTGGTCCCTGTGGGCAGGAGAAGAGGGCAAGTGATTGACAAATGAGATTGATTTCAAACTATACAGTTTTGATATGCAGATACAATCACACACAACATAGAATCACTGAATGTACTATATGTGTTTAAATTTGTCTCAATCTACCACATATGCTTATAAGGAAAGTCTTGCTTTAGCAGATTGTTAAAGCTTTGATTTCTATGCTAGTGGCCGAGGTCAGGACATACAAATGGGTTAAAGAGCTATTCTAAGACCTTACACAGATAGCTAATGTAAGCTATAGTAGAGCAGCTGCTGAGGCGCACTGTGACTGATGTGATGATTTAGTTGTATTTCCTAAGCTCTGTGTTGCAAACCTGCTGGCACAAGTATTGTTGTAGACCATTGCAAATTAATTCTCTTTATATTCCCAACGAAAAAGACATGTTAGCATTTGAAAAGGGTCTATAGTTAAGGGTGGGGTTTTCCTTTCAAATGCACACATGAACTATAGAAATGTTCATATTTACTAAAAACGTTCCAATAATAGAGCTGCACACTCCTGATAGCCATCAAGAGTGTGCTTAGTGCCCCACACAGCCTAAAAATAGCCAAGCACATGGTATGTAGTGTTTGTCTGCTTCCTGCATGACAGCACGGGTGAAGCCGGCACATATCATGTACACAAAGGTCATCAGTGCCACTGCAGTTGAGTAGAGTTCAAAACCCTTTATAGTTATCGAATTGACCAAACAACCTTTTTGTGGGTTTTTAAACTCTGCTTACTTATGGATTGCATCTTTTAAACACTGACACTGATTTCACTGTCTTTTTTTAGGAAGTCTACATAACTCATCACTTCCCTAATGTCCAGCTGAGCTTGAGGAAAACCAAAGTTTCTACAGAGCTGCGGCAACTGTAGAGGAGACAAGACAGGTGATGCACGAGACGGAAAGAAAGCTGTTGACATCATGAGCTGTGTGGAAAAGAGACACATGAGCCATCGGGCGGGGAGCATGCTCCACCATCGCTTCCCCAATGGTTTCACCGACCTGTTCATGGACGAGACTGATCGTGAGGTCAGCACTCTCACAGATCGAGCCTTCCGAAGTCTCTGCGTAGGAGATGATGCAGTTTACAATGACGAGTTATCATATGGATTTTCACCTTTTAGCTGCCACAAACCTTTGGTGGGGGAACCTGTTAAAAAGACTCATCATAAGGAATCTAAAAAGCAAGGGCAAAATAAAAATGACAAAAACTATGCCCAGCCATGGAAACAGCAGCAACAGAAGAGTATGTCCCACATGTCCTCTTTCCTCAAGGTATTAAGTGCCACAGAGGAAAGCTGTAAGGGAATGTTAAACAAAAATGGAGGAATAACAGACACTAATGGTGAATCATGGGATAAATCTGCACTTCGCAGCATCCAAAGAGAGTTATCGGATTTTTCCTCTGATTATCACACCAATCTCCCAGATGGGCATAACAAGAATCGTCTCCAACATCAGTCTGGTGATGGTTTATCAAACAAAACAAGCAAAGATGGTGCACCTCCCTCTGGGAAATCCTCAAAAAACAAAAATGGGAAATCTAATGTCAAACTACGGAAACTTAACATCAAAAACTTTTTCCTCCACAGTGAGTTAAGCCCTTTTCAAACCTGGAGAGATTTCAAGCAGTTCCCTTTTGGCCAAGAGGACACAGTTCTCTCTGCAGATAATATCCCTAAATGGTACGACTTGACGTTCTACAAGGAGCTAACAGAGGCACACAGAAAAGAGAATCTGCATATAGAGGAGGCACATTCATGCCAGAAAGTGGCATCGGAGCCTCCTCCTCCAACTGCTCCCAAACCCACCCCTCCCCCTCCCCCTCCTCCACCAAAGGTCCTGCTAAAGCCCACAACTACTCCAGCTGAGAAAAGGTGTTCATCAGAGGGAGGGGATGGGACAGCTGCCCCCTGGAGGCACAACAGGTCTAGGGCAAAAAGTGTGATTCCAGCCAGTCAGCCGGGGATACCACCCCAGGAAAATTGTTCGGAGACTGTGGATGAAAGTCTTTTTTGGGTCAAAAAGGAAGCTAGATCTGTGGAGGTGAAAGCAGTTGAGGAGGTCAGCTCTCTGGCGTCTACCCCGTTCAGCATCTGCCAGCTGATGACTCCCGTCATTCCCTCCAGGCAGCCTACAGAAACATCAGAAATCCTCCAAGGTGTCCTCTCACCCTCTGCCCTTGACCTTCCAATACGACCACACTCTGAGGCCAAACTGACCCCTGAACCTCCAAACAAGCGGGACAGCTACAAATCTCTTGCCTCCAGCATCCTTTTCAACCTCAAAGACAACAGGAAAAGGGTGAAAAGCCGTTACAGCCCACCTAAATTTAAAACTTTGGAGGTGCCAGAGGGTGTCACCGAATCTCCACAATCAGATTCCTTGAAACAACCACACACTGGCTCTGAGTGCAATGCATCTGGTTTAAGCACTCCAGCTGTTTTAATAGAAGGACAGGCTGTTTGCAGTCCTGTGTTGGACTCTAACAGCACCCCAACTATTGGTTTTACTAAGCGTACTACTGATAGACCTCTTTCAGATGATTATTTGTTATCAAATTTACTGCAAACTAAATGGGAGGCTCCAGGTAACAGTAGTATCGATGAAGAGAATCCAATCTCCCCCTTATTACACTCAAAAAAGAACAAGAGTCCCATGACTAAAAAGCAAAACTACCCTTCGCTGAATTTGTACAGGAAAGCTAACCCTGTTGACAGTGATATGAAATATCTTCATGTCCCTCTGAGCCCTGGTGTGTCTATACACATAGATCAGCCAACTGAGACAAATAAACTGTCACCACTCACGCTAGACAAAGGAGTCTCTCCAAAAGCACAGCCAACAAACATAGGGCTTTCACCAAATACTTTAAACGTCAACAAAGATTGTTCACCCAAAATTTCACCCCATACATTTGAGAAAGAGTTGTTGTCATCAACTGCATCAGTAGGGAAAAGATTGCCAAATGTACCAGACAAATCAAAACGATCTGTGAAAGACATAAAAGAAAATAACTTTGGAGCGCAGCCTGTTAGTTCAAAGGAAAAAGATACTAGTGGCCAACCCATATGTACAATGGATGTGATCAAAGCAGCAAGAGAAGCAATACATGCAGTCAAAAATAAAGCTGTATCTGCAGTTCAGTCAGACAACATGAATAAGCCCATTTCATACAAAGAAGAACTGAGGGAAAAACAAAAAGATGAGAAGGTTGCCCTTTCAAAAGAAATATTTAGTAGCAAGAGGGAGAGTTCAGTACCAGAGAACAACAACGCCTTATCTCAAAGTAGAAATGAAGCAGCACTGGTGGGCAAAAAAGGTAATGTCAGGAAAGAGCCACCACCAGTACCAAAGAGAAATTTTGCTAAATCTGATATTCAAGTATCTCTTGACAAACAGCAAACACATAATGTTGACACACTTACTAATGGTGATTCAGGAGATGGGAAACTAGAATATGAATCTGTTCAGAAGCAGGAAAAACTCAAACATCTATTCTCAGCCAGACAGAACAATTATATAAAATATCAGAGATATGCAGAGACAAATGATGAACAAGGAGATAAATTTGAGGAATGTGATCTGAAAGTGAACACAAAAGTGGAGGGTAATGAGGAGAGGACTTCATCCAGAGAAGCTAGAGACAGTGAGCATATAATCAATGATTTGCATGCTTTGAAAGGGCTGGAGAGAGCGAGGCGTGGCGATCGTACTCACGATAATGCTAAGAACAAATTAGGTCTCATTAAGATAGATGAGGAGGCGAGGGCTAAGAATGATTTGATATCGAGGGAGCTCAGGAATATTAAGAAGGGTATGCTGTCTATGAGAGGGAACACGTTGGCTAAGAGAGAAATATTTGTAAACAAAGAGAAGGAGCAGATTAAGCCAGAGGCTTTCACAAAAATAGACAGCAAAGTCATCGTTAACAAAACACTTTTAAATGACAATTATGACAAAGCCAAAATGGCACTTGAAGAAATCATCTCAGACAGGCAGAAGAAAAATACATTTTCAGAACAGGATGCAAATCCAATATTAGATGAGAATGCTAGCAACGAAAGTTATGTAACAAGGGTACAGCAACATAAAAAAGCCATGAGAGATTCTATGGCAGATGTCAAAGAAAAACAAAATGGCAACAGTTTTGCACTAAAAGAGAATGATTTAAAGGAGAGGTTAGGTGATCTGAGAGACCACAATCACATGAGACAGATCCTTTCACAGAAAGACCCCAAATTTGGTGACCCAAACAGCTTAGCTGGTAGGATAGTGCTCCCCGGCATGGATAAGATTGACAATGAGCAAAACACAATACTTACAACTAATGTTGATGATAAACTGACTGATGATCCGAACTATGAATTGGAAGAGAGGAATTTGAGACATATAGTGAGACAGAAATCTGAGGAAGGTGGAGAATATATGATGAACCACAATGGAGGCAAAAAGGGAGATGCTCCTTGTGTTCCTCCTAGGAGCAAAAGAGGAGGGGATAAAGGTGATGGA
This sequence comes from Hyperoplus lanceolatus, assembly GCA_026929865.2. NCBI lineage: Eukaryota > Metazoa > Chordata > Actinopteri > Uranoscopiformes > Ammodytidae > Hyperoplus > Hyperoplus lanceolatus. Next base: position 22,733,990 of record CM049411.1, on the reverse strand, counting down.
AGTATTAATATGGAAACATATAATCTGAAAGATTTAGGAGAAAAAGATATCTTCAACAAAAATGCAAAATATGACTATGGTGTGGTGCAAGAGATGAGCAGTGCAGTCTCAAATAAACAAGGCGTAAATAGGAAGGAAGCTGTACCCAGTCAAAGTGAAATCCGTTCAGATAAGGAGGAGTGGGATGTGATGAATACTGCAAACCCTACTGGAACTGATGCAGTCAAATCTCAGTCTATTGTACCATCAAAATACACACAATCTGAACATAGATTGCATTTATCACCAGAGTTTGGCAGACATGAAAATAATGCAGATAAAATGCAAGCTAATATGAGCCCCACAAGGGAAGCCACATCTGAAAACAGAAATGCCAGGGCACCAGAAACATACAAACTAAAGCGGAAGGCTCCTTTAAAACCGGATCATCTAAACACACCAAATGTCACAGTAACTAATAATTTACCAGCAGAAGATCCTTACAAAATAATTAGAGATTGTGAAGAAATGCATGTGGATACAGACGCCCTCAGTGAAGTTCCCATGAATCTAACATCACCCTTGCTACTGGTAAATGGTGTTATCAGTCAGAGCCCACCTGATCAATCCAGCTTGTCCTCAAAATCATCGTACTTCTCTGTGGAGAGTGCATTGTACAGAAATAATGAGACAGAGTCAAATGTTTACCACTCTCTGGAGAACCTGTATGGAGAGGTTGGTGAGGTGACAGAAAATATTTCACAAAACAGAAAACAGGATTCGGGCCGGATGGAAGGGGAGTATTGTAATTTCAGTGATCATGAAAGTGAGCCGGAGGCTCAAAAGCTGCAGATAAAATCTCCTCAAAAAGAGACAAAAGTACCACACAAAGAGAGCAGAGAAAGAAAGCAAGGAAGAGAAAATACCACTAAGGATCAAAGCTTAACTCAGGAGGAAAATAATCAGACACCAATGTCACCCCCCAACACATTTTCACCAACTTTGGAGATCCCAGCCCTATTTAAGGTCAAAGACAACACTTTCATTAAAAAGCTGAAGAAGACTGTACAACCCTTGTCACAAAGAGGGAGTCTGAGTGGTTCGGAGAAGGGTGAGGAAGGGTTACATCAAGAAAAGGCAACTCCAGAACTCCCTCCAGCTACTTTACCTGCTACCGGTGGCAGCAAACTAACCCCGGATGAAATCTTCGAACCTAAAGAGATTTCAAACAGTTCAAAACCCCTGCTGCCCTCTCCTTCAAATCTGCACAGAGAAAACCCAAATAAACCACAATTTGGAGACTTTCTCACTGTCCCACAGGAAGAAGACAGATATTCTGGAGTGAGTCCATCATCTGAAGGCATGGAAAGTTATGCAACCAGCGCAGGTGACACAGCTGATGATATGGGAATGAATGGATCCACCTGCAGTGGTAATGAAAGCCAAACAGGGCTACCCAAACCACCAGCTGTCTTGCCCAAATCAGACAAGGCTGTTCTAAAAGCCATTAAACTGACAACTAGAAGGAAGAAGAAAGAGGATGCCCAGAAATCCCCCCACAGGTCAACTCAAAGCAGCAGCAGAAACAAAGTGGATAGACACAAGGATGAGAAATCTGAGCAGAAAAGCAGCAGTAAAAGTAGCAAGAGCAGCGAGAGAAAAGACAGAGAAAAGACAGAAGATGGTCAACGACACAGTGAAAGGCAACATGGCAAAAACAGCGACAACCTATGCGACCAAGTACCCCCCCAAAGAAGAGGCCACAACAATAAAAATGAACATCATGACAGAACAGACTTGAGCCAGCAGACTCAAAGACAGAGCCATGATTCTGTGGAAAACAATAACCAAGGCAAAGAAGCACTTTCCAGTGTTGCAACAGAAAGGCAAGGTCGCAGCAGCAACAGACGCATTCGAGAAAAGCCAGAGCAAAGACACTACAGTAGTGATAGAGTCATCAGTAATGTGCCTGTTTACAAAGCACTCAACGATAGGCCTACGTCGGACAGGCAATTCCAACGATCACAAAGCTACGATAGGTACCAAGGAAGTAAAGTGGAGCGCAGGCTCAGTGCTGATGTGTCAGTCAATGAGAAGCTTGATCCAAGAACCCAGCGCAAGCTTAGCTCAGATATGTCAGTCAGTGAGAAGCTTGAACCGAGAAGCCAGCGCATTGAGAAATCCATCATGGACGAGCTTCAGCAGAGAGGTCGAGCCAGAGAAAAGGTGAGCAGAGGCAACCCAGCGAGAAGGAGTCACAGTATTGATGCGTACAGCTCGGAAGTACCTCACCCTTCAACCCTGTCCCGGCAGTCAAGCCACAACAGCCACACCAGTCACACCAGCCAACTTTCTCGCCAGTCTAGCATTGAGCATGCCATTGTTACACAATCCTTTCCTATGACCCAACGTAAGCTCCTCCAGGATCCAGACTCTGGGCAGTACTTCTTTGTAGACATGCCCATACAAGTCAAGACGAAGACTTTCTTTGACCCTGAAACAGGAAGTTATGTGCAGCTGCCAGTCCAACCACGAGAGGGTGCTGTACCTCAGGCATCCCCCTTGGAAGTTTTGACCCCACCTATGGTTGTTTACCACAGCTTTGTCCCAGTACCCCTGTCTCCCATGGCTCAGCAAGCTCCCATCCAAGCCCCTCATATGACACCGGAAGAGTTTGAGCAGAGACACCTTGAACGGTCACGGCCAATAAGAAATCCTTATTTAGAGCCTGTTTATGGTCAACATGACCACATGATAGGGGAGTTTCAAGGCACTGAGGAGCTGGACTGTCCAAGCTGATAGGCCATGAGGTTTTGAAAGAAAAAAATCCCTTTGCTGTGCTGTTATGTTTAATTAGAATGTGGTGTTCATTGCATTCCAGGGACTATTTTGTGTTACTAGGCAGCGTGAGGAGGAGACACTTCACGCTGGCCTGTTATACAGAATAATAAAACTACACCATGAGCAACAAAATGGACCCAGAAATGCAAAGTACATCAACCATACATGTTTCATTTTGAACGGAGTTTCCAGGTGTATTTTTCCTTTAAGGTTAAGTGTCTGTTCCCTTTGCTTTACTTGCCTTACCTACATGAGACACAGAAGCTTTGCTGGCTTTTTGACGCTACTGAGGCCTCGCTCATTTTTTGAAGAGGAATGAATTTGACTTGTGTTCAAACTGAAAGGAGATGATGAATTTATGGATGAATGATAGTTGCTGTTGAATGCTGTTGCTTGAACTTGTGTTGATTGATTTGTGTAAGATAATGTGCAACTTTTGAGAAAGATAAGGAAGATGTAGGAAGAGTACATAATGTATTTAAGTGTAAAAAGAGTGTTGGGATGTAAATGTAGAATATTTATTGTAAATGCTGAGAATGTGTTATATAAATCCACAGTCATATTGCGGTCTCTTCTACTTTTTAGGCATTGTGGATTTTTGTTTTATACCTGCAAAGTTTGTTGATTGAGATTTTTTTTTTCATCAGACAATTTGCAACCAGTTATCAGTAGAGATACTTGAAACAATTAGAATCAATCTTTTCAAAATGTGTCGTCAATTTCTTTGTTGTCCAAGCAACTATATTTTAAAAACATGTTGCATGTTTAAGTTGAAATTGCAGTTACACCTGTTGAGTGTGTTTGGTACAACACAAATATCATGTATGCCTTCTAAAAGCTTATACTGGTTTGGTTACAATTTATTTAAACATTTTTTAAACTACAGAGAACATTAAGGAGAGTTGGCTTTGCAAGTTTGTTGCATTGGTATTTTTCTAAACTAGAATAAAGCAGGGCTAAATTGTGTCTGTGATCCATTCCAATAAAACAATAACTTGTTAAAGACTTATTGTGCGAGTGTCATTCCAAAGCATATTTCTAAACAAATTATAGTCAATTTTAATTCAATTAAGGACAATAGTGACAAAATATGTATTTTATTTCATGCTCTCAGCATAAACATGTCGGTTCATAAAAACCGACATGTTTATTTCCATTGTATTTACACCTTGATTAGTAAGAATATACATTAATTTATGCGAGAACAATTGTTCTTCAAGGATATGTCATTCCAAGGATATCCTATTGTGTATTTTGAGTCACTTTTTAAAAATACAATCACACTCTGATCCAGTTACTGCAGTATTATAGTCATGGAGTAGGTTTGTAGTCTTAAACTACAGTATACCTCTATCTCGCCATCTGTTGGTCAGTTACTAGAGTGACAGGAGTGAACTATAGACATTTCACTGTATGTGGCTCTTATTTAAGAATGGGCACACTGATTAAACGATTTATTCGATTGCGATATAACTTTAAATTTCCTACAACTGCTTCGTATTATAGATCAAAAAGGATCGATTATTATCCGCCATTAAGCTGCTCATCCTAGTGGTTTTGATTGTTCATGCGATAAAATCTGAAGATTTAAAGTTCAGCTTTTTCCATGCTGTTGAAATTGCCTCTCAACACTTTTTTTTTAATATGGTAGAAACCACATAAAAATGTGATTAAGAGAGACTGGATTACACAATACAACTCAGTGTCTATTTCAAATATATGTGTGCATCCTTTCATTTTTTGGAATCCTGGGACTAGGGATCACTGATGAATAGATGTGGAACATTTGTTTTATTTTCCAAAATAATACATATTATGCAAGAACAATACAGTGTCCCTCCCCCCCTCCCCTGTCTCTCATTGTTCCAGTGGTAAAGAGTGCAGAGGATGCACAGCCAGTCAGTGACAGCCGCAGCTCAATGCCACCATGTCGTCGTACTGCTTCAAAACCACGTTCTCCTCATAATCGAAATATAACAAGCTGATGGACTGGAGTCTGTCTGGGACGCAGCAGGGCGCTCCCACCTCGTCACTGGAGAGCTTGAGGGCGTGCATGATGGAGCGCACTGTGGCGTGGTTAGTCGCTCGGAGGTTCGCCCCCAAAGGGAACGGGCAGGAGCCTTTGCAGTGGTAAGCGTTGTATCCCCGGGGAGAGATGATCCAGCCAGACCAGCCGATCTCCTCAAAGTCCACAAAGAGTGGAACCCGCTGGCAGGACTGGGTGCGGACGTGGGGCAAATAATCTGGAGATGAGCGCCGTCTCCTGCTGAGGTGGTCGTGGACCTCAGGTGCTGCTGCGGCGGCTGCAGGTTGGGCTTGTCCTATGAGAATAGGATGATATTCATACTGGGTTAGAATAGAATCATGAATAAATGGTGTTTCATGCTTGGGCCTTTTGGGCATCCAAAATCTAAATAATATTTTTAGCACAGACAGATACATTTACTTGATTCAAACAAAATGGTTATAAAAACTCTATCATGTAAAGTGACATTATGAAGAATGGGTTTTTGAAATAAAGTATACCCAATAAAATAAAATAATTTTTATACTGATTAATCACTTGAATAAAGACTACTTCACTTCAACTATTTTACAAATTGATGGTTAATTCTTCATTTTACACAATTTATACATGTGATTTGTTTTATTATCTTATGATTTTATGTAACATTTTGGAGTAACGAACCCTACGACCACCATCCCCTTACCTAGGTATGACTGGTTTGATGCTCCTGTCTTCCCGTCATCTGAGAATATGACCAGGTAGGCATTTGTGTTTGTCAGCTCTCTATTGTGCTTGGATGAGGACACCAGCGACTCTATCCAGTTACCTGAGGGAAATGTGGTTACCACCAGGATGCCGTTATTCTCCTGGCTGTTGCGGATCCACTTTGACACCTGAAATTCAGAGCAAAGGTTGAACATGTTATTTTGAGAAATACAAAAAAAAATGTAAATTAATTATTAGGAAAAAAAGAAAAGAAAAACGTCTTGACTGAAATATAGCAAATTACACAGAAAGTGGGGAGGGTGTTACCGTTTGAGTGACATTGAAGACTTCCCATCCCTGTGTGTAAAGGGGCACAAGTCTGGAGGTGATGAGGTTTCCTCTCCATGGCTTTACTTGGCTGTCTAGCACCTCATACAGATCCACCTGAATGATCAAAACAGAAGAGTCACTCAAAAGGCCACTGTCATCAACACTCTAATTGAATTATCAGGCATTGCTCAATGGTCTCTGGAGATTTCTTTTTGTTTTTCACAAGATCTTAATATTCGAAAATTAAATATATCAGTGATTCTTGAGAACCGGGACAAAAGGCCGTCTTCCATATGTAACTGCTGTTATCTTTAAAAATAAAAATATTAGAATTGTAGATGGTATTAGGGATTAAGAATATAATGTCTGGAGCACAATTTTCCCCTTAAATTTAATTTCATCCTTATTATGTCAAATATATGACACTTGTTATTTTCTCACAACGTCCAAAACAGTGTGTCCACAGAGAAGGTTTCAATCTTTCATATGCAATAAAACCTATTAAAACATTTACTTTAATGATTAAAATGGGTTTTTTTTCATCAAAAGCAACACTAAATAATCTCTCATATCAATAAAAGCTGTTTTTCTTCAACCCCTTCATGTTTTATATGGTTTCAAATTGGTGGGACACTTTTTGTCACCACCGTCAGACAATCCATTAAAATGTAATAAAATCAGCCAAAATAAGGGGCAGCTGTCACTGCGAAGGACCTCTGCAGAGTACATTAGAGTCAGACAGGCTCTGATAAGTGTTGTAGTTTTAAAATATTTTACATTACAAATCTTGAAAGTCCTGCGTCACAACCATGATACGTCAACACCGACTTACAATTTTGGCTACAATTTCTGAAGAAGTTATTTGAAATGTTTCGATCATTTTATTACAGTAGTTCATACTAGCACCTATCATCAACAGAAAAACCAAATGGCTACTAGAAAAACTCTATTTGTTCTGTTTAAGAAACATTAAATATGTCAACACCGTCAGATATATAAAAAAAATGATGTGGCCTCCATCAGTTTTGGTGAATATTTGTGATCACTATACATCTCATAGGTCTAGCATAAATTGAGGGAAAATAAATTTGTGTTTTTTGGTGTCTGACGGAGTTGACACAAAATGAGGAATGTCAAGCTAAAAAGCCCATTTTGATAAGGAATGGCAAGGTAAAAAAAGCCCATTTTGATAAAAAGGACAAAAGCTGGGAGGTTGTGTCAAATCTTAGCTCAGTAGCTTAGTATATGTTGGATACATACATGTAATTTAATTTGCCTAAACATAGGGTTTGTAATTTTTCAACATTGCACCCTGTTTTGTCCCACTTCTCAAGAATCACTGATATACTCAAGAACAAATAAACATTATTTTCCAACTAAAAGGAATTGTACCTTGTAGAAATGAGGCCCATAGGACTTTCCGAGGTAAAACTTCTGTTTCTTTCTGAACCAACGCAACTCGGCTTTGAACATTCTCTCCTCTCTGCTAAAAGACGACAGGTTGAAGAAGTGGAACTTCTCTCCAGAGTGACCTGCAGTCGAAAAATAATTGGATACACCTTAATTAAAGCAACAAAGTCTTTCAAAATGCATATTTTAACAGGTACAATAGCCGCGCGTAATCGTGCGTAACTGCACGGTTGGATAACAGTCACGCACTATAAAATGCATTGTAGCCTATGCTTCTGTATGGCCAAATGTTGATTCAAATCAAATACATGTATTTTCTAAAAATACATTGTCACCAAGCAATTGTAGTTTGTTTCAGTTTGATTGGTTTTACGCACCTTTATCCTCAAAACTGCGCACTATGTTTCCTTCCAGAATTTCCTTCTGGCTCTTCGGCGTCCCATCGGAGACGGACACTGCGTTAAATAGATCCAACATAAATTGCGGTGCCTTCTTGTGAGGAGCCACCACTGGACCCCGGGGTATATCCTTCAGATGGACTAACTTGTCGCGCTTTACGCTCGCCGTCTTGGACACATGATCCAAACCGTCCTGCCGCGCTGCCGTCCCTCTGTCCTGCGGGATAGCGAGCGAGGTGACGCATGTCAGCTGAAGAGCGAGGAGGGCAAGCCGGAGGCGCAGAGCTCCCTCTGTCATTTTAGTAAGAGTGAAATGAGCGCTATACCTGCGAGACGGCGGGTGATAAGGGCTACCCCGCTTCCTTTGATAACAGGCTGTCCCTGTATTCAGCTAACACCAGGAGATGATTGGGCCGTGATTGATGGCGAAAAAACTAAACAAAAACACACACACACAAAGGAAAGGTGAACATGACCCGAGACTCGGCTATAAAGATTAAGATAAATAAATAAATGCCTAATTTCCCTCACTTTCTGGCCTGGTTCCAATAGGTTAAGGAAGCAAATACATTTTTCTAGAGATATGGGTCCACATGTAGGTTTATGGAGGCTGCTTTATAGAATCACAATATATCTAATAATTGTGTATATTTTTTTTTAGCAAAAATCCATTTGACCTTATAAAAACGAGTAATGTATAATATTATTGAAAGGGAAACAAGCTAAATACATCAGTAGATGAAATACAAATACATAATACTTTATCTTTAAATATGTAGAATTAAACCTAATTGTGGGTAGGAGAGGAGATATGAATATTTTATTGCATTGCTGCATTACAGTTGAAATGCAAACAAAGTTATCCCGTTACGATGTGGCCTGTGCTCAAAATCATGTCTTTCCCGTCCAATGTTACCCGTTATCAGTAGGATGCCAGTTGCTAGTAGAGTAAACGAACTGCCGGGCCGTGACGCAAATGCAGCGCGTTTTCCAAAGCTGCTTGTTAATGCGCACATTTCCACTAAACGCAAGCTGGTCATCGTGTCTCCCCCTCCACTCCCGCGTTACCGTTTGGATAGTGACTCAAAGTTCACACAGAACACAGCATTGCTGCATGTTTATTCAATCGTTAAGATCGGGTCGGACAAAAGGGATCAAATTCCCAAGACCATCGTGCTGATCAATAGCCCGCCCCCTTTCCTCCAATGTTAATCAAATCCACGGAATGATGATCCCCTCATTTAGGGGCCATTACTCATGCTTAGGCAGGCATTGTGTGTGGCCCTCCTCCTGATGTCTCTTGTATCACTTTTAGTGGCCATGCTGTCAGATAAACCACATGGTAGATTATAGCCATAAACATGGCACACAGCAGGAGATCAAATGATGATTGGATTTGCAAGATAATTAGTTTTTAAGTCTGCATGTATTGTTGTTTAATGACCATCTTTACCGTTAAGAAGTCAAGGTCACACTTTGAACTCTGTTATCTGGGAGAACTAAGTGATATGATTATGTAAATGCTTATGACACATTTAAAAGTATATCAGTATAGAAAACCAGGGTGTCGTAACATGTTTAGTAAAATATTCTGTGTGATTCAAACTAAGGAAAGGAGATGCAGGGAAAGGTGCAGTGAGGAGTAGCAGAGCAGTTTTTTCTCTGTCCAATTGTGCACGATACAGTGTATGAGTGTGTGACATTTGGTTCGTGAGACAGCTGGCAGGAGTGGGATGTCCTCAAATGTTGACACTGACCATGTGCTGATCCCAGATAGAGTCGAAGGGAAGCCCTCTGACGTAGGTGTTGCGCAGAGCTTCGCATAACAGCCAAGGACAGACCACTGTAGTGTGTGAATGGCTGACGTTACACATAAACACAAACCTTGACATTAGACTTATGGAAAACACAGATAAGAGCTCTTGTTAAAGATATTTCAGAGATAATTTTATTTTAAAATTAAAGTATGCTGTAAACCGTTTTCTCTAAGTAAATACAATTAATAAATAGGCATCCTTTCTGGAGACATTGCGTTCTCCAAAACCCATACATCCCTGCTAGTTAATATGAAAAAAATATATATTAAAAATGCCCCAATCAGGTGGTCAAATGCAGTATGTATGCTGAATGATAGATATACCCTACTACTACATCCATACATCATTTTTAGTTTGCAAACCAGAATACTTTTCTTTGGTGATCACTGCACAGTGGAAGTTAAATCACATCGACTCAGCCTCCAAGTGAAAACAACCAACGTGTGACAGATAAGCAAGAGGCAAGGCGCAATGTTATGGCAAAGTAGATCCCAATTGCGCAAGTACTACATGCAAACTACATACTTTTTATGCTCAGCTGCAGTATTGTAAACATAAGGAATGTGTGATTTGGAATGCAGGGCAAGTCTAGTTGGACGTAAGCAATGACAGTTAGCCAGCATGCACAGTACCAGAAGCCTAAAACTGAAGCAGCAAAATGGAATTCAGCCATCACTTACTTTAATGATTACACCTTTTCCTACTTTGTCGTGTCATTACGCTCCAATTAAAAAGTCCTATTCCTCTCTGTCTTTGAGACTGGTCACATCTGTGCTACACATCTACACAACCTGGCCTGTAACCAACACTTAACTATTGCACAAACATCCCATCATCATATTTTGCCAGTCCTTCAGCAGACTCAACACAACAGTATGGAAGTCTTCTGCCTCCTATTAACTGTGCTCTACTGAACAGCAGATGGAGCTACTGGCTTAGGCATGGCGAAAACAAAAGTAGAGTCAGATGCTCAGTTTCATTGACGAGGTATGATAATATACTGTATCAATATACGGCTTAATATGCCACATCATATTAAAGTGTAGGTGTCTCATGGTCTTGTAAACCTCATAATTTAAATTTTCTGTGGTTTTCATTTCTTGATATTCTCAGACCCCATGGTGCCATTGGATAAACTCATAAATACAAACCCAAAGGTCTGTCTCTTTGCGGCATAAGGGCTTTACTTATTATATATTATTATTTATACAAAGTGGTGGTGCTATGTCTAAAGTAACACATGGAAATTCAAATTCCCTAATGTCAAGTTATGTTTATGTAAATGTATTCATATATTCATAGTTATTGTATGGTTAAATATTTTACCCTCCAAATCCATTGATGTGCTGTTAAGTCCCCAGCTCTTGAAAACTTAAGACCTATGCAGAATGGTTTCTCTATTTGTCCTATATGTTGAATATAAGGGTATTTTTCCCAGAGAATTAAAGCCCAGCATGTTGGCTCAGATTTCTTCAGCGGGTACGATGGAAGTTGCATTAGCTTTAGTGTGCTGTTGTCTACTCTTTCACCCAGGACTTCCTGGCTCCACATCTGACAGTGTGTCCACGTGTTAATGACTTCACCTTGTGTTAAATACCTCTACTGAGGCAATTAGAGACACATGGAAGGCATTTGCTACAAGTGCTGGCCACTGCTGCAACTCGGTTTGAATGAATAATGAAGAGGAATACAATCACAGCAAAAGTGGAAACATATGACGAGGGTGTCGAAGTCAGCCACAATATAACGCGGTTTAGAAAAAAAACATACTGCATCTCTACTGCCTCTGACCACAAACAAGTCGGGTCAGTATTCCTTTTCAGTGTCTTAAGTGTTCATTTTAACCAAGAAGGCCCGCAATCTCTATGTTGTTTCCAAGGTCACAGGGGCAATACTATTGCTAAGCAAACAGAATTGCAAGAACATCTCATGTCATCATACAGTATATGATACATTATTACTCTATGCCTGAAGGAATAGATCATCATCTTGGAAACGGATTAGCTTACTTGTCAAGAGTAGTAATGTTGCCCCTTTCCCACCGATGCAAAATCTGGGCTAGTTCGGAGCTAGAGCCCAATTCGAACCAGTTTTTTGGTTTCCCACCGCCAGAGAGCCGGCTCAGGGCTGAAAAACTGGTGCCTAGCCACATAGGCCTAATGCTTGGTTAAACCAAAGATTGTTGTTTCATTACCTTTAATTTTTTTTCCAATTGACCAAACACAGAACGTATAATGTTCTAATTAATGAACTCTAGAGGCAACTAGTATGGACTTTCTTACATAAAGAAAGAGCCAGGATAGATATTTCCCTAGCTTTTCCTTAGCTGTTTCAAGACTTTATGTTAGTCTAGGCCAGGGATTCCCAAAGTGTGGTGCGCGCACCCCTGGGGGTGCGTGAGCTGCTGCTAAGGGGTGCGCGAGATGAAAAATGTAATGGCGGTCTGATCATTACACAATCCATATTGGTCCGAGTATAAGAGGGTTTTATTTTCGCGGAAATAGGTCGTAAAAAGTCGGGTCGTGTTTTCCAAGTTGTGTTTATTTTCTTTTTTTAATCGGGTGGAACACTGGCTGTGCTCTCGGAAGCGGCCGGGGCGTTTGTGCGCTAAGAGAGAGAACGCTTTGTGTGGAGAGAAAAAAGAGGCACGGGACATCAACAAAGCCGATTCAAAGCCTCAAATCATTATGTTGCCAGTCAACGTGTCAGAGGCAGGAATCGGCAGAGCGATCGACTGTGGCTTTTTAGCTGCTGCAGTTGTGCTGAGGAGAGATTGCCAACTGCGCTGTCCTTTTACGCACCAGCACTGCTGCTGTAATGTTCAGATTTCCTCATTTGCATCAAAGCCCTAATGATTTTAAGAATGAGACGCTTTATTTAAACGCTGTCCATGGTGGTGATTGTCACTTTGTGAGCTGTAAACTGAAACCAACGGAGATCTCGGAGGGCTTCCCCTCGACAACGTTAACGTGCCCCTGTTATCATTTCAGCCTTAAACCACGGCGTTGATAGCTTTCGTTTCAGCACTAGGCTATGTGATTAACTATGAGCATTAAATAAATGCTGCGTCTCAGATGCCGAGGTCAGCAGCGAGGATGACCCGCTATGCACCGAACCAGAGTATATGCCACCTTTAATATGGCTATAAAAAAGCTTGTTGCATTTTTTTTTAATGTGTGGGGGTGCGTCAACCTGGTTGGGACATAGAAGGGGGTGCACGGCTAAAAAAGTTTGGGAACCGCTAGTCTAGGCTAACCCCTTGCTGCTTCTTGCTACATATTTAGCACAAAGATATAGATATCCTTATTTGACCTCTTGCAAAAAAAAAACTAAAGCGGCTTAATCCTTAAATTTGACAATTTCTGATTTACAAAGATTGCACACAGACTTTAGCACTTTTGCCGACATTTTAAATCTTAGTCCACCCTTGTCTTCCCTATTGTCAGGAATTATATTGTGACTATATTGTACACAGATTTCTAAAGAATAATACACGTAACTACACTAAAATAAAGAAAGCAGTTTTCATGGTACACACTCTCTCTGAAATTCACTGTTTTATCACCTGCACCTCTTTTGGCCAAATCCACGTCGGAGTGTTCACTGCTTGCCATAGCATAGTTAAAGTACCTCTGGAACCTCAGGTGGGGCTATATATAAATATAATATATATATAAATATATAGCCTATAATATAGCAATAATGCTTGAAGTTAACAGATTGCTAGAATCAAAGTTATTTTGATCCTTGGACATCATACAGTATATTAAAGATTCAAGAGAAAGGAAGAAGGAAGAATGCTCAATTTTGAGAAATTGCTTTAAAACAAACAATAACTTTATTTTTGTATTATTTAGCAAATGTACCAGCCTTGGAGAAGAGGCATGACATAATTTTACATTTGCTAACTTAGAAACACCATCCTAATCTGCAGTTGAACCGGTCTTACACAATAGCATACTGCAACTGCTCTTATTATTCACTGTTGAAAGAGCTTTTAAACATTGTTCCCTTGTTTTGGGTGTGATGTACTTGTGTCATAAATAGTCAGCTGACTTCCAGCATTTTGACTAACACATTGACACCCAAGATAGCGATTTATATTTAACAATCAAAACTTTATGAAAGCAATAGGTTGTAACATAATAATCATACAGTATGTTGTAAAGATTGTTATTTATATTGCACATTTCACACACAGAAGCAATTGAAAGTGCTTTACTTAACATATTAAAAATAGCAAGCAGAAAAATAGATGAATAAAAGAGGGAGAAAATAATTGAAAACCATTGATGTGTGAAGAATGAAAGGATCATAAAAGTCAAAATGCGATGAGCACAGACCACCATCGACTTGTCCCTCCGGCTGGCTGAGAAAATAAAGGACATTTCTGAAACTTCCCCAAAGACCAACGATACATTGAATAAAAATACACAGACAATTTTCTGATTGCAAATAGGATGAGTAAATTGGATTTGAATTGAAGACTTTTGGAGCCAGTTGTGCTAAAACAGATAAACGCTGAATCTGCGATACCGTTTCTCAACTTTGCTTCCTCCTCAGGGGTTCCAATGATTTTGCTGATGAAGTTTAACAGTGTTCTCACAAACAACTGCATGGCTAGAGTCACATCTATAACTTCTCTGCTTGTTTGTGCCAGTTCAGCTGTTTGTTGATGAAGCTTCTGAAGTTGTTCTGATTCCTCCACCTCCTCCAATTTTTCCTCCAACTCCCTAGAATCCTCCTTAATGTCTTCCAGGACCTCCTTTAGCCGTTCGGTGATTGTCATGAAGTCTTTTCCCAATTTTTCAACAGTTTCTGTACATATGTTCTCTGGCCCTGCCTTCAGTAAATATGCTGAAATAAGTGGTGCTGCAGTGCCACCTGCTATTACAATGGTTCCAACTACTGGTGACCTAGCTAGTGAGATAGCTGCAGCTGTTCCAAAAGTCACTCCAAGTCCTCTCAAAGCAACCCTGGAATATGTGGTTGTGTCTTCCGGTATGGCTGCTTTTTCATATATCTCCCCAAGCTCACTTGTAATGGCTTGCATCCTCTCTTCCTTAAATTCATACACTGTGTAATAGTTGAGACAAATCACGAGGTAGGTACATGCTGGCATAGGCCATTGTTTCAGTCCACTGGGTGATTTTTTAAAGATCGTCGTCCAGAGCCTATGCAGTACCTTCCTGTAATTTGAGAAAAGGTCTGTTGGTTACACTTTCAACAAGGTACTACATCTACCGCATACTGTATAGCTTTCTTTTGCACATATTTTGAAAAAGTATTTTAAACACCTTTTACTAATGCAATGCAGTTTAACAGCAACACATAGAGACACAGAACAGTCATACATGACAATATGTTAACTTCTTTATGAGCCCAGACTTACACTGAAAAGTTAAGAATGCATGAGATATTGCCAATGCTGCTTCGCAAATTGAAACACTGAAAGATAAAATACAGAACAGATAAAAACATGGTATCAATATTTCATTAAAACATACTCATTTACATCAACAGCTTGAGACATAGACAGTGCAAAGTAGACATATGGCTGTACATATTTATACAGTATGCTATTAAAACTTAGACAGCACAAAATATGCATCTATGAAAAAGCTGGGGCCTCATTTATAAACGTTGCGTACGCCCAGAAGAGGGCGCACGCCAATTTCTAAGCAAATATTGGGATTTATAAAAACCAAACTTGACGGGAGATGTGCGGTCCTCCACGCAAACTCTGACCCATGCGTACGCACAGAAAGTGGAGAAAGGAGAAACGGCGACTCCGTCGGCACATGTATGAAGTGCGAGAACGAATGTGTTTGTGTAAAATGAATCCAGATAGGCCTATTATAAGCCATGTAGGTCTATCATATATTGGGAGTTCCTTTGCAAAACGGATGAAGCCATTCTTACAACTAATGAACAAATGCCTCCACGGATTATTCCATGGAGTGATACCAACAAAAACAAAACGAATTAGGATCTTACATAGCCTACAAACGGAGATAGGCTATATGAGTGCAAATAAAAACAAAATAGCGTTCGAATAAGCTCTGCATTTAGAATAAACTATCTGCATGTTGTGGAATTAATTCTGATAATATTGAGATGGAATACAGCCTATTACTTTTACACTGACGCTGTTCTCGATGCCTCAGTCAGGCAGACAGGAGTGCACCTTTTCATACACTAATGATAAGCCTACTGTACATCATATAGGCTACTGTGATTTTTTTCACGGCTTTTAGTCCGTTTTATCTATGTGTTTTTCTTTGAGTTTAAGCACGTCGCAATTGTGTTTTGAAAGGGACTGTGAAGTTTATTATTAACCCTCCGCCGCCCGCCACTGCCCCGGGATGAATTCTCCGAATCTGTATCTCATGGGGGGTCTCAGTGTCCCCCGCTCGTGGCACAAACACTGTTGTGTGAGGATATGCACTTGTTTGCGTCCACTTTTATGTCGGATAGCTTCTTTTTATTTCGGCCACTGCGTTCACAGAGATCGCCACAGGCTGCACTCTGACGCCTTTACGCTCACACTGCCACCAAACTATATTTTCCCTGGTCGCCACTTCTCCAACGGGTACTTCGGGGTGACCGCAGTGATCCACACCGTGTGGAGTCTATTTTTCCATTTCCCTTTCAGTCGGCGATTGCCACTACCGCCTTCATGCACTCAGTAAATGATATTAATTTGGGCGTGTCGATGACTATGTATGGGTAAACATGGGCGGTACGTGAAGCCCGCAAAGTCTGCGCCACATTTAGAGTTGATTGTGATTTATAAAGGGAAACAGGCGTAGGACGTGAGTGCGCACTGTTTTATAAATCCGAATATTTTTGTTCGCACGTACATCCTACATTTCTTCCGTACGCCAGCTTCCACGTGAATCCCACGCAAAGCTTTATAAATGAGGCGCCTGGTCATTATAAATGTATAAAGTTTGCCACTTAGCTTTTTCAACAACAAATACATACTTAATAAATCAATTTATTTAAGTTAGCCAATCACAATGGTCAGGACACAGAAATAATATGGTAAATTGAATTAAAATGGCTTACATGATGGTTCTTTCCTTCCGTTGTCTGTGCCTTTTCTTGAATTACTTTCACCTAACATGCAAGGCTCTTTGTGACTCTTCAGTCCACAGATTGTTCCTGATATAGATCACCTAACAGTCACATGGCCCTGTTGGCACACTTGCACATATTTATAGACCACACCCACTTTCAACATAAAACCGAAAGTAGATAGTTAAATGAAGCACTAAATTTACATGTAGGCAGTGGGTGTTGAACCTCCTTGGCGTGGCTTTGATTATTGTGGATAAAGCTTCATTTGTTATTTGGTGATCACAGTCTTGATTGCATTGCCATTTTTGATTTGTTTGTTGAGGTAAACTATTAAAAATAGGATTAGTCATTCAAAACCTATCCAGGAACAAAAAAATGCTCCATAATCAGGTAGAATCATCATCATATTATTCAAAGCCTGTGACTCAAACACCCCAAACCAGAAAATCAAGTGGTCTAGAAGCAGATAATTGTCATGACCTTTCTGCCCAGTGACGGCTGCTGATGTGGCTATAGCCTTAGGTGCATTTATTTACTTAGCGGAATGTTGTTCCACTTTATTGTGAATCTTATTGCTCAGTTTCTAATCTGGCTGTATTTTACCGCACAAACACACACCATGAGCACAAGTGTGAACTGCACTCATGTATTTTCTGGGCACAGCTCACTTTAGCACATTCCCCAAAGACACCACCCATCCTTGAAATACTTTTATTCAATCCTATAAAACGTGCAGTGTGTAATCAAAATTTATCATCATCTAGTGGTCAAAGTTCTAGATTGCCACGCAACATTGCTTCACCCCTTTTTTTGTTGAATTTACAGAAGCTACAGTGGCCTTTGAGGATGACAAGCTAAGTACTAAAGATGGCATCATCCACCACTGCAGCAAGTCTTTCTACAGTACAATATTAAGTGACGATGTGATGATATTTACTATATTTATTTCATTATTTATTCTGTAGCACATATTTCTTCTTTTTTCTTTAAAGTTGATAAAATAGCTGTTAGTGTTAGTGTTAATAGTGTTGATTTAAGTCAAATAAAGTACACCTACAAATACTGCAGCAATACGTCATATTCACAAAATACCCTCTTTATCCATTTATACAAGAATAATAACTAAGGAAGACACATTGGACAGGGCCAGTAATCTTCCCACTCGTAGTTTCCAGTGGCCCGAACAATACTAATCTATTTAGGCCTCCGATTGAAGTCCACCTTGGACCAATTGAGCGGACACAACAGAGGCCGTCTTACTGCCTGGGTGCTTACGTGGACCACTGCGGGTGCATTTATTATATGCACCTAAATGCTGTAATAATCTCCCCATTTCTTTCTATCCCCTTTTATCCAACACCTTATCTTTTCCCCATGTTCCTCTGTTTTCTCCCTCTCAGGTCAGTTTTGACATAATACCTTCTGCTAAATCTCTGCTTCATAAAAACGTCAAAATATAGTTCAAGCATTTTTTTTTGTAAAGTGAGCTGAAAATGAGACAGTTTAGAGAAAGACATGCTATTAAAGGACTTATGAGAGAAAAGATGGACATCAATAGGGAATGACAGAAAAGATAGACTAAGGCCCAGAGAAAAGACGGAGCAATACGTAGAAGACTTAAGGTTAAGACTAAAGTGGCCGGGTTTCTGTAAGCCTCCATTACCACTCTTGAGACAGGAGTATTAGTTTAATACTCACTGGAGCCATTACGATGACTAGAGGATATCCTCCTCAACTCAAACAGAGCTGATGAGAGTAGGAGTGTATATGCGGGTCAGCTAGAGATTTGGGGACTTCCTGGTTCATCTTTCCATAAATGAAGAATTGGCTCGCTTTTAGATATGTACGGTAATTTTCATGATGGAGGAATGCCCAAAAGTTATCACTGTGTGCAAATGAGTAGTTTTTGTGAGTCTGTGTGTGTGTGTGTGTGTTGTGTGTATGACTGCGGTATAATGATACATATCTGTAGACATCAAGATTGGTCAAATAAAGAATAAACTAAGAGAAAAACGGCACCAAGATAAAGACAAGAATGAAGTTGGCTCCACTGTTAATTCCATTCATCAATCCTGTGGTAGAAAGTTTAAAAAATCTAGACGATACATTACAAAATTTGAAGTTAGTTAATGATGTAGATCCATTCTGAGTTAGGGGATACAGCGCGGCCAAAGGACCCTGAAAGCTTGCCGTCCGTTACGGTCAACGACGTTGGCGCCCACACTTGTCAGCTATTCAAACATTTTAATGTCCAATTTACAAGTGGGTTGGTACGAGACCCATAAAGCCGAATGCCATAAAAAACCTTTTCTAAACTGGTTGTACAGCATGGAACTATCTAGATTGGCAGTGACGGTGGGTACCTTTCAAAGATGGCTTTGGATGACGTCCCTTTTTTGTTCCCTATACTAATCGCAGTGGAACACAGCTAGTTTGGCTCTCTCCACAGTTTGAAGATGTCTATCGTCAAAATTGTACTTATTTTCAGTCATTGTACACAAATGTAACATAAAAAGAAATACATTCTAGCTTTTGCTCACAATTTTGCATCCATAATGCTAGCCCGAGCTAATCGCCCCTTGGATTTAGCTTCATATCTAGTGCATGAACAATGAGGAAGGTATCGATCTTTACATGTAGCGAAAGTGCATTAACTAAAATGTCAAACTACAACTACGTTGATGATATTGTTTATGATGATGGTAAAATGTCACTCAGCCTCCGTTCCTTTTTCAACAGTTTTTAGCCTTTTGTGCTCCATTCCTTGCTAATCCAGTGTCTCAATTCAATCTTTCATCTCATTCAAATCACATACTTAATTTGGAGAAACAGAGAGAACATTTGGTTTTGGCCTGAGCTCCACAGGCAGTAGTATTGTACGTGGATGAGAGCCAACTAGTTTTTTTTTTTTTTTTTTTTACTTTTTAAACTCCTACATCCCATTTCCCCCCTTGCGCTGCGTGGCGACCTCACCTTTCTGTCATTAAGTCAGCCAGACGCTACTTCATCTCTCAAATTGTTGCAGTTTATGTTCCTGATCGCTGAAACATACTTGTTTCCTTCACTGCCCTGGGTTCATTTGTCCAATATTTGCAGTAGAAAGTGGCTCATAACATTCACCTGTTCCTAATTACGCTGTTTGTTATCATGATCGGCCACCTGCATGGTCTGCTCATATGTGTGTGTGTGTGTGTGTGTGTGAGAGAGAGTTCGCTTGTAGAAATACATTCATATTTGATTGCATAAGTGTGTCTACCTCTGTGGCTTTGTTATGAGCATGCCTGCTTCTTAAATAGCTTTTCCTGCAGTAAATTCATGTTCTTTTATTGACTCTCCATTTCTGTTGCTAAGCTCTCATTGCTGCATATTTTTTTCCTCTTTGTCGAACAGTGTAGGTGAGACCTTTTTCTGTTGATGAAGTTTGAATTTCGTGAAGTGTCAATGAACAATGTACTTTTTCTTCCTACTTAAACTCGCAAACTGGAAATGCAATAGTCAGCGTTACTTGTAGCATTACCCTCCCAAAAACAAAGCTAGAGTGTTGACAACATACGTATATCCCGTCTTCAGCCACTTTTCCTGGAGCGAGGGGGGTAACTTAAAGGCGTGGTTGGTCATGGTGTGTTTAAACTTGGATGGACCATCGGTATGCGATCATCAAGAGTCCGCAGGTTTTTGTATCAACCACTCACAACAGCAAAGGATTCTACGCATGCTGTCAGGGAAAAATGAATCACTAGTGTCCGAATGCAATGCTAACCCAGGTAAAAAAATAATATACTTTAATGTATTAAAAATGTACTTAATTTCTTGAAAGTACATTTCTAGCACATTTTCACTTTATGTGTTAAAATAAAGTAAACCAAAAATATATTATAAATGTATTAATTACAAATATTTTATTTAGATAAAGTACACTATTTATTAATTCATATGAAGTATATTCATATAAAATATACGAACACTGAAATATATATAAGTGTTTGATTAGTATATTTATTTATTATGTACTTCGAATGTGTTAAATATAAGTTTAATGTCAGTGTATTTGCATCTACTTTTATCAAGTGCACTTATAGCACCCTTTCAATAAGTTCACTTTTATAACACTTTTTTTCATATCAATGTTAGCACAGCAGTGTTAAAGTGCACTTAAAATAAAGTATATTAATAATTGAATACTACTTCAGTGGTAAATTAGTGTATTCTTCATAAGTACACTATAAACCAGAACAAATTCATCAGTATGTAGCCATTTCTTTTAGTGTGCTAAGATCAGTTTAAAAGAATGTACAATAACAGTTAATTTCTGCAGCTGACCTTTTCTCTTCAACCTTTTAAAATAATGTATTTTACCAGCAAAATGCAACAATGCTGTTATGTAACAATACCTTTTCTAATTGAAAAAATATCCTTACTTTTCTATTTCAATTTTAAAATGTTAGCAATTAGTGTTATAAAGTATTTGGATTACTTCAACACCACCGTTGTTTTTATGCAGTATTTAAAAATTCATCCATTCTCCAAATTTAATGGTGAATTTTAAATAAACATGAACATCAACAACAGAGCACCTTTCAATTGACCATGTGCTTTTATTTAATGCAGTAGTCACCAGTATTTCTAATAAAAAAACAGTACAACCTTGTGTATTTCTTATCATCACATGGAAAGTACTTATTCCAAAGCTTGGATTGTTTCACTTACATTTGACAGCAATCAGAAAACATATTAGACTTATGAACGTATTCAGATGTGTAGATAACAGGAAATTTGCTTTGCTGCTTGACAGAAAAATTAATCTTTGATTAATGCACAAGTGCTTCAGTCTTCTTATCAGAAGTAGGATTTTTGAAGCATATTTTTCTTATATATTTTAAGTATATTTTTATTAAAGCATATTAATTCATTTAAACTTCATTATACTATACTGTAGGTATAATCCGAGCAGGTGTAATATATATATATATATATATATAAATATTATACATCTCAGACTAGGGGAGAGTGGCCTAAGATGTGCAACTTTTCACTCAAAGTGACTTTAAAGTAATGCCTTGACAGTGAAGTCTCCAACTCAAATATGTACATATATTTCAGGGTGTTGTGCATCCCTGGCAATAAAAAACTTTGTATCTGGAATAAACTGTTGAAGAAATATAGCTTTCGGAAAAAAAGTTGTCTTGATGCACAACTTGCCCCCGGTGTGGTGTAAGCTGTGCGGTTGGAGAGAATACCATGGGGTGAATTGTGCCATTGCTATATATCTCATAAACTGTAATGCAAGACAAATCCATTAGACAATCACTTATTTAAGGTTTATTTAAAGTAAATAAAGTAAATAGTTGACAAAGATTGAAGGACAATTTTCTTAAACAAGGCCTAGCAGATCTAATGGTTTTACCTGCAAAGCTCACAATGACAAAGTCACCATCATCATCTTTCTGGCCATCTGAACTCTCATCAGTGGTGTCGTTAAGTGGAATTGAGATGTCACTCTCTTCTGAGCTACTGTAGACAATCACTTTCTTTTGGTGACCAGCGTATACAGCCATGCCACTGGCACAACTCTCAGAAATGTACTTTGCACTAGTTGCTCCGTGCTTGAGGAACCAACTGCCACCTGACAAATGTGATTCCCCTACATTTCTGCCTTTAAATCAAAACCCATATGTACACCCTGGTGTTTCCTCCCCATTAACTAACTTACCTCTGCACTACTATCTGTGTTTATGTGGATGTATGGGCTTTACGTCTTTTATTTTGGTTATTGTTATTTTACCTTCATTGTTTACCTACTGAATGCACTATGTACAGCACTTTGGACAGTGCAAACTGTCATAAATGTGCTTTTATAAATACATTTTACTTACTTACTTACTTACTTACTTACTTACAACCCTTTGGCACAAATCACCCCATCCCCAGAATTTTGGATAATAAGCATGATGCAGCAGTTTAGGGCTGACATCGTGCTAACTGTATAGACTCAAAATGTAGCATACCAAAGCACTAAAACATGTGTCAAATGTTTTCAAACTTGTCTATAATTGTTCAGACACAATAATCAAAAAACCTTGATCATGGAAATTTTACTTTGAAAGGCAAAACACAGTTTTTTGAGCTTAAATGTGCTTATATCTTATTCCTTGTGTCTCCCTTCTTTACAGGATGAGTCAAATGGATGGCTCTTTTTAAATATGTGTTCACATTTCCAATTTCTTCCACGGTTTTCTAGAAACAAGGGGTGGAACAACTTCCAAAATGCACAACTTAGGCCACTCTCCCCTATACTAATGTAACTTTTAATAAAAAAATTCTGATTTTTTTGTACTTATAAAATGTATACAAAAAACAAAAAAATCTCACTAGTTCATTACAACACTATACCAAATAGGCAATTTTTTTAAACGTACCCCCTTTAATCTAACGTGTAAACATTGTTTTAAATGGCTTCAGCTTTACATGTAGGTTCTGTTCTGAACGAATAGCAGCGGTGCACTTCCACAGGTGACATGGTGACTCTTCACCTCACGGAACCAAAAAAAAAAAACAGCCAGTCATCGCAGTGCATTTAATTCGACCAATCACAGTCCACGTTTCCGAATCAAATCTGCGTTCTGGCCAATCGGGGGCCAGTCACCGAGTCACGTGACACATGAACGTTGTGAAGATTTCCGTTGCAGATAGAGACATACGGGATAGGCGGATAGGGCCAAGAAAGAAACGTTTGAATAATCGTTTCCAAGGGTTGCTTTGCTTTATGATTCGGACATCGGCAGGTGGACTGCTCAGAAATAATAAAAGGGGAACAAAGAAGAACGGAATATCAGTCAGCTCTGGTCAGCAACCGTGATGAACTTCACCGTGAAGAGGGCCAGTCATGGCCGAATCCGACATGGAAAAACAAAAATACTGCCAGCCAAACTACTTCTTCTTGTAGGTAAGTTTTTCGGCAGACAACACAGTTGGTTAATCTACTATTATATGGGCATCCCCTGAGTTTATAAAATATTTTGCAAGCTGGATAATGTTGGTGTGGAATTCTAACCGTTAGCAACAACGTTATAGCATACTAAATGGCTAAGCTCAGCTAGCTAGGCAGGCACACATGTCCACATTGTGAAATAACCCAGTAACAACATTTTAGAATACATTCATCACTGAAATAACAAATTCTCAATTAATCCACAGCATTCCATTATATTCTAGTAAGAAAAAAATTAGGTTTTTAAATAGTGAGTGCATATTTAATCATGCACATTACAGCTAACCATAGGTTTTTACAGGTGTAGCTATATAGCATGGATGAACGAGGATCAAAATGGAAACCGAAAAGATGACAATTAAAGCCTTTTTTGCTAACTATATTTAATTTTTGTCCCTTTCAAAGACACCGCGATGAAGAAGTTTCCAAACAACACTGCCGGAAGTGCAAGCCCTCATTTGCAGAAGAATTTGCACACCAGGCCTACTCAAAGGAAACCACTCCACTGGAAAGATGAAGATGGGAGAATGTAATGTTTAATTTCAGTTTGTGTTTTAGTTTGTGAAAAAAGCATTTTATTATTGTGCAGGACATTTCAATGCAGAGCATGCCTCTAAGATAATCATTCTTGTTGTGCTTTATATAATGGGATATTAATTTCTGTACATTTTGCTTCTTTAAGTATGCTCTGCCATACCAGAATATTTGCATTTAATTTTGGTCAAGATATAATACTGCACTTGCTTTGTACTCTTGCCTCCACCCCTCCCCTACCCCCCACACTGCCACATTGCAACTCTCTCCTCCTCGGCCTACCTCACAAATCCCTCCATAAACTTCAGCTGGTTCAGAATTCAGCTGCCCGCATCATAACTCGAACCCCCTCCATCCATTTATTTTTATTTTTTCCTTTTATTATTGTTTTTAGTTAACTTGTTAATGAGTATGACTAAAAAAATTCTCTGGGGTCAGATGATCCAAATTTGAATAAAAATGTTAAAAAATGATGAAGAGAAACTGTTTGAAGATGTTGTTTAAGAAGTTGTTAAAGATGTACTTTATTATGCACATTTTCCCTGTAATGCCATGCATGTTAAAAATAAACTTTTTTCCTACCTCAAGTATGTTCTAAATATTTTTTATGTTTACTTAAAAGTAATTTGAAATTCAAATTAATTATAGAAAAAATATACTTTCTGTGTACTGTTGAAGTGTACTTTAATGAAATACATCTAGTATACTTTCTGCACACATAATTAGTGTACTCAGAGTATATTATTTTCAATGTGCTAACAATATACTTAGTATACTAATGATATATCATGAGTGCTACTTTAGACATACTAAAGTACAACTTAGTGTACTTATCTGTACTATTTTGAGACAACATTAAGATGAACTATAATATGCTTAAGTACAACTTTTTAATTTGTATTTATTTTTTGTAAACATATTTAAAATACAATGGCAATACATAAAGATTAAATTAGAAATACATTTCCAGTATATTCTAAATGTATTAATAGTAATCTGAAAAGTGGATTTAAGTATACTTTAAATCGAACTAAAGAACATTATAAATAAGTACAGTATTAGTAGAGAAAAGTGTACTTAAGTATATTTAAGTTAATCTTAATGGTGTCTCAAAATAGTACACTAAGATGTATTTTAGTATATCTTAAGTAGCAATAATGATATATCATTAGTATACTAAGTACGTTTTTAGTACTAAAAAATAACACACTTTGAGTACAATAATTTTGTGCTTATGAAGTACACTAAGTGTGCTTAAATTTAGTATGGTAAAGTATACTTTTTTTGCCTGGGAAGTCTGCCAGTGTCTCAGAACAAAAAGTAGAGAAAACAAATGACTAAAAACTAAAATGATAAACATACATAATTGGGGTTAAGAGCTTTTAGGGATTGCTATTATCGGATTTAGCTACATTAATTGTTATTATAATCAAGTATGATTATTTTGAACCAAATAATTCACTTAAAGGGATCAGGGGTGGTATGGGAAAAAATGCATTGGGATGTAATGACCAATAGGACATTTTTAGGCAGATAATGAGATCTCAGAAATCAATGGAAATATTAAATATAACTATTTAGATAACCAAATAAATAACAAAAATAGGTAGTGTTACAATGATAAAACACAGAAGAAGAAAGACATATGGAAGCATTGCATTTTCCTAAAATACCAATATTGCTACTATGACTGTGATACACAGACTTTAAAGCTGCAGTATTCAAAACTGCTTTTTTAGTTTAGCACATTATTATTTGTTCCGGGTCGCCTATCTCTGGTCTCATCGATCTAATCTTCAAGAAATAGGTAGTTCTCTATCGTGTCAAGACTATCTCTCCACCTTACATATTCCATATGTACGGGGACTAGGGGTGTGAACGTTTACAAAAATGTCTAACCGTGTACACGACGGAATTTTTTCGTGTACACGGTTAACCGTGACGTCATTGTCTTCGCGCGCCCGCCGTCCTGTAGGCGCGCGCACACACACACACATACGCGTTCGTTCGCCTGTAAACACACAGTTGAAATGAACTACGCTCGTTTCACACCTCTAGGTCCATGGCACACACACAAACACACACACACGTTCACCTGACATGTGCGCCGTCATTATCGCGCTTCATTCATTTCCTGATTAATATAGCCTATCGCTTTCTACATGTCCACGTTCATGCAGGTTGAACAGGTGTTATAAAGTTCGGGCTACTTACGAGCGTAGTTCACGTCAACCGAGTAACTTTAATCTTTAGGTTATCTTTCATCACTCTTCCGTGGCCGTGAGTCGAGCACCGGCACGGCGACTCCCGTGTGTGTGTGTGTGTGTGTGTGTGTGTGTGCGCCGATACACACACTCACACACTCGCCGAGGGACAGACCGATTCGGCAGACTAGCTTTTATCATCCCCAATTAGTTTAGGCCTACTAGTGATGTAAAATCAATAAATGTGTGTCTCCAGAACATATTTAAAAACTTCGAAAAAAAGAAAATTTTAAATTTGAAGATTTTTTTTTTTTAAACGGTTTTCGTTTATTGATTTTTCCTAAACGGGTTATGATTTACTAAACGGTTACACGTGTACACGTGCACACCCCTAACGGGGACTGACCCCCACGGGGGCAGTTGACGTGGATACTCTTTAAGACACACCACTTGTGGCGGCCACACATGATTGGCCAGCCGTGGCTATATAAGCCACACGCATGCGTGGCCTCTTTGATTCCTTGATTTCCACGGACAAGCAGTAGACGTGTGTGAGAGAATAGGAAAAAAAGCAAAGCAAGTAGAGAAGAAAGAAGCAAAGCATTTGAGTTGTGTGGGTGCAGCAGGTGTGGTGACAACAGTGTTGTGTGCTTACCTAGTGAGTAAGAGAGCTGGTCTACGGGCCCCTCTCTGGATCGCTGTATTGTCTTTACTGCACAGGCTGTTGGAAGCGTGGCTTGATCGGCTTGCCGATCTGTGGCCATTGTCTCCCGCGGCAGAGTGCTTCACAGCTGATCGCTGAACCACCGAGAGAAAAGAGTGGCCAGAGTGTGGCTGTGTGTATTAACGGGCGCCGTTTAACGCCACAGCCATAGTCCCTCGTGAAACCCGACCTAGTCGGAGGAAGCGAACGGGCGTACTTTAAGCCGCGGGTAAATTCCAGGAAACAAAAAGTAAATAGTTTCAGAGGGCACGTCCCCGCAGACAGCGAGAGTTTCGGTGTCAGCGTGGGGTGATTAGTGCCACGTGCATTAGCTACATCTCCCAAAGTTCAAAGCATTCAAACATTTTGGGTCCAGAGAAAATATCTAGCCCAAGGGGCCATGCCTGCTCGGGCTGCGGGGTAAAAATTCCAATGGAGGACGGTCATGATCAATGCTTGCATTGTCTGGGGCGGGACCATGCGCGCATGGCCAGCCAGGACCCCGCCTCCTGCATGAATTGTTTTATCCTGCCAGCAAGGGTGAGGGAGGCTAGGGCTTTGGCGTTTTCTCTCAAACGTCCGGCCACACTCATTGGGCAGCCGCAGGGGGCGAAGCAGCCAAGGGTAGTGGTTTGGAATGGTCACATGGGGGAGGAGCCTCACTCATTAATTCATACCCCAGGTGTGGCTGCTGGAGGGTTCAGAGAAGCAATCCCCTCCTCTGCAGCAGCAATGATAGTCCCATCCATAACCCAGACCCCACCTCTGCACTGGCGGAGCAGGGGGAGTTGGGGCAGGGATATCCCACGTCGGAGGAAGGGGAAATTGACATTCTGGGGGTGGACTCAGAGGGGGAAGACCTCCCCCTTGGCCAGATGGGTGTGGAGGCACAGCAAGAGGTAGAGGAGGAGCAGGAGCGCTCAACTCCTTTCTATCAGAAAGTTATCACTCGGGCTGCTCAGGCATTGGATGTTGAATTGCCAGCAGAGCAGGGCCGGACGGCCTCCCGTTTTGATGATGAAGAGATGGGGCAGACGCGCTCTTTTTCTGTACCGCTGCTCCCCGATCTAGAGGAACTGGTGCTCAAGCAATTTGAGAAACCAGCTGAAGCCCATCGCTGGTCAGGTCTATGCAGATGGCTAGCATGTGTGCAAGGTCGGGAGAGGATAGGCTGTGGACTACCTCCTCCGATGGATCAAATCTTGGGGGCCTTGGTGTCCCCTACCAAGTCTGTTCTGGGGAAGCCAGGCTGCCCAAGCAGAAATACTAAAATGATGGATGCCATGCTCACCAGAGTGCATGGAGCTATGGTAACCCAGGGACAGCTGGTCAATACAGGGGCTATTCTAGCCTTGTATCAGCGCCAGTTGTCCAGACTGTTGGAGCAGGAAGGCTCCGCTCTAGCTGCTGAGATACAGCAGGTGTCCTCGATCCTAGCTAAGCTGATGAAGGAGCAAGCAGTGGCAACAGGCAGGGCTATGGCCTCTCTCTGGATGGTGAGGCGCCACCCCTGGCTGAGTCAGTCACGCCTACAAGGGGAGGACCAGGCCTGTCTGCTCAGGCTGCCTGTGGTGCCATCGGCCTTGTTTGGGCCGGATGCAAGTAAAATGCTCCAGCAGGGCCAAGAGGCTCGCCGTTGTGCTCGGGAGGTGACGGTAATGCTCCGGCAGGGCCGTGAACAGCATGCCCCAACAACTCCATGGGCCGGGCCACCCCTGCGGTCTGGGGCTCCAGGTGACCTAAGGGTCCACATGGAGGCCAGTCGGCGGGGTAGGACTAGACGGGGTCAGCCAAGGGGGAGGGGCCAGGTCTACGGGACTCTCTTTCATCCTTTTCCCCAGGGTCTCCGGCTTTGGGCCTGGCCCCTGAGAGGGCCGGGTTTCTAGCTATGGGGTTGCCCCAGTCTGTGGTTAGCACTCTACAAGGAGCCCGGGCTCCATCAACGAGGGTGGCATACGCTTATCGTTGGGGAGTGTTTCAATCATGGTGCAATTCGAGACAGGTGGATCCCCTCGCCTGCACGGCCCATGACATGCTCCAGTTCCTCCAGGAAATGTTGGAGGTGGGCAAATCTCCCTCGACATTGAGGGGAATAGTGGCAGCCATAAAGGCAGCCCGTGTTGGACCTCGGAAGCTGGCAGAAGGCTGTTGCGACCTTATTGCTCAGTTTCTTAGAGGTGCTCGTAGGGTTACTCCACATCACAGAAGGCCAGCTGTCCCCCCATGGGATTTGGAGGTGGTGCTGTCGGCCTTGCAGAATGAGCCATTCGAGCCCCTGGATACAGCTAGGCTACAATGGTTTTCTCTCAAGACAGCGTTTTTGCTCGCAATTGTGTCTGCTAAGAGAATGGAAGAGCTGCATGCTCTTTCAGTACATGAGGACTGCTGCCGCTTCTTGCCAGGTGGTGCTGGGGTGGTGCTGCGCCCAAACCCTGCATTCCACCCAAAAGTCTGGTCTGAGTCCCACACTGGTCGATCTATTGAGCTGCACCCTTTCCACCCTCCTCAGGAAGGTGAAGCAGGGTGGAGTAGGCGGTCACTAACTGTGCCCAGTCAGGGCCCTAACAGTGTGTCTGCATCGGACACGTGGCCATAGGACAACGGACCAGCTCTTTGTCTGTTACAAGCCTAACCGTCTTGGACAGCCAGTCTCCAAGGCCAGGCTTTCCCACTGGGTTGTGGATGCTATCCAGCAGGCATATGAGAGGACAGGCAAGCCGACCCCAGTAGGGGTGCGGGCGCACTCCACACGGGGCATTGCTATGTCATGGGCCCTATGGCGAGAGGGGCCCCTCTATCGGAGATTTGTACGGCGGCCTCTTGGTTGACCCCGTCCACTTTTATCCGGTTCTACTGCATGAATGTGGCAGCCAGCACCCCATTCTCGGAGCGAGTGCTGGGCTCAATGCAGCAGGACGGTGCGCGTTCGGGCTAGGCCATCTACCCATTCATGGCTGGCCTTAGCGTCTTGCAGGGCCAGCTTGGCCTTAGTTGCGTCTGGCGCCTTGGCGATTGGTGTGTACATAATGTATAATTGTAAATAGTTCGTTTATACTGGGCACATGGGTGAACACTCTGGTGGTGGTGACGTGTCATTCAAACTCGACTGCCTTTTTTTTATTTAGGCTCCCGCAGGAGCAGCTGGGTCTGCTTGGTTTCCTCGCGGTGTGTCTTACAGAGGTCCCCGTACATATGGAATATCTAAGGTGGAGAGATAGTCTTGACACGATAGAGAACGGTTGGTTACGTTGTAACCCACGTTCTCTGAGTGGAGAGACTATCTCTCCAGCCAAGATGCCGCTCAGAAACGCGTTCCAATCAAGGTTAACTCTAAAAAACCCAGTGTGCCACCTGCCCATCACAAAACATATTGCAACACCGAATTTGTCAAAGAGCCAAAACAGAGCTTAAATAAAAACATTATGTGAGACTTACATTTTGGTGGCCTTGAAACATGACAAAATGTGTGCTAATGGGGCTCCATGTATGCTAACATGTGAACATTTTGATGATGATGTCTCAGTGTGGTGTATTCCTGTTGCCCCCATGTGCCCCCATACATGAATGTATACAGTTTTAAAATGTGAGAAAAGTCAGTATCTGTCACAGTGTGCCAGACGAAAAAGTGACATGTTAAACATAGAAATGGAGTAATGGGATGTGTTGAAGGGACAGTTAGCAGGAGGGAAATTTCGCTCTCTTGTTTTATTTTTTTATTGTGTGCCAACAACCTTTAGGCTCCTGCGGCTCGACTGATGAAGATTAAGGTAGACTAGCCAAATAGACTGAAGTAGCCCAGTTGTTGTAGCTATAGCTCCGGTGGCTCCAGGGAACCTGGCACGTGGAGTGCAGATGTGTGCATATGCTATACGTGTGTGTGTGTCAAGTTTCCAGAAGAAGTGAAGGTTTATGTTATTTAAATTGGCTCATACATCATGCTACCGGTCTATTATTACTGATGTCTGCTATCTAAACCACACATCTCCTGCTTTGTGTTCTTTATTTGCATAAACTGGTCATTGGTTTGAAAAACGTTGTTCGCAAATGGAGCGAGAACATTTTGGAGGTTTCCCTATCTGCTTCAATTTGTTCTTTCCATTTTTTTTTACCGCAGAATCTGAGGCTTTAGCCGGAGCACAAACACAGGAAAAAAGTTGGTCCATGTATGTCTTTTGGCAGTGTGATTGGCTAGGGCCAAACGCTGACCAAACCCTCCTGCTGGGATAAGAGCTGGCCACGTCTTAACAGGAGACGCACCGGTGTGAATTTATTACATCAATTAACAATGGCTGCATTCAATTTAGATTTTCCAGGTCCCAGGACTCAGTTGTTTCTCATGCTGTCACTGGCTCACAAGGCACTCTAAGGAAGTGCATCGATAGTCTGGAACAAAGCCCAACATAACCTGGCCTGCTGGGTGGAGCCAGCAGATATGAAACGTTGGAAATGGGTGCTTTGAGATTCATTGGCCCACTAGCTGCACACAGCCGATCATACTCTCAATACATAATAGTATATGCGCAGGCCAATTGTCCTCTGAAGTCAAAATCAAACTGCATTTTGATTTCAGATATTCTTGCAGTGGCCATATTGCATCACAGGTTTCTGGTTACTCAGATTACGTTATCAGGTAACACCTACACTTATGAAAAGTAAAAAAGCCTGCAGTGAAAAAAGGAATGCCATTATTCATACATTTGATGAAAAAAGTGTGTGGATTGGGATTGAATTGGGAAGTATATGGTAAAGTGCTTGGTCCCCTTGGTGGATGGTTTGTTCAATGCGTTTCCTTGCTTTTCCCCTGCGTTTCATCAACATAGAAACAAATAACTCTGGGGATCTGGTATCAACTATACAACTGCACTTGCTACAAAAAAATCAAATCAAATCGAGAATATATCACTAACGACATTTCGACAGATATTTGGTTTTCAATCAACAACTATTCCTTATGGCCAATGACCTGTGTATTCAGCTTACTTGGGAAATAAGAGATGTGCTGTTGATTACATCAGGGATGTATCATTATTATATTGTGACCAGATATATTGCCATTTAAAATGAGTGACCCCAGAGAAAGTTAGAAGCAAGAAAAGGTTGCCTTACTAACATAACAACACATAGCATCTGTTAGCTCATCTAAATGAGTTGCCGACGTGCATTCAACATGCACGCGTAATATAAAACGTGTTGGCAAAACAACTCTAAACTCTTAATAAAAATGTGGCAAATCAAAAGAGCAGACATTAGGCGTTAGATTAGGCTTCGACAGTTTAAAACCTCTGCTACTCTTCCAATGCTTCACTGACAGTTACTCAGCTTTTTGGAGGGACTCGTTGTAACATATGGTTTTCGTCCGTCTGAAACGGGAGACAAATTCGAGGAAAACTGTGTACAGGTGATGACAAATAATGGAAGTGATCGCATAAAAGCTGGACATGTTGCTGAGCCAGAGGGTGGCTGTGTCTGGTGGTTAGCCGTTTCAGATTGTGTCTTGGCCAAAGGCTAGACGCACCGAGACTCTCTTGATGTCGCCTTGAATAAAAGCAAGAAGTCCATGCAAAAATGTAATACATAAAAGCTTGATGGCCGAGGATAAAGAAACCCTAGACGCTGATTTGTGGTCAGTTTTTTTCTGCCTTCTCGCTGATGGCCTAGGATTGGGATTTTGGGATGGGGGAAACCTGATCCGGGCCTGTTGCTCCCGTCTGAGTGGAGAGAGGCATATGGAAAGCATCCACCGCATAAAATCCATTTTTCATCATCACCCTCCTCTCCCTACCCCATTGTTGTGCTATGATCCTAATGGTGCTCTGGTCCACTGGTGGGCCATGCATAAGCCAAACGCTCTGCACTCTTTCATCCTTGTAACTCTTCTTAGATTGTAATTGATTCATTAGGTTGTACATACATCTATAGTGCGTAACTTTTATCATATAAATGAATGTTGGTTGCATTCAAGCCATTTCCAAAGAAGTTGACACAAAGTTGATTAAGCCTATCAGCCCCACAAAACTATCGCTGTATTTCTCAATATGGCAGTATCTTGTTTTTCCACAATATGTCCTCTTTTATGTGAGCACTGCAGAACAATGAGCAAAAAGCATAGTTAAATGCCTAAAGCAAAGGAAGTTATTTAAAACGGCTCATTTCAAATGGTTCATTAACTTTAAACTGTTGACATTATATCTCTACATGGGGATACTTGAAGTTTATTGGCTCCTTTTTCCAAAATACACTGTCAGTCGGTTAAGATGTTAAATTGAAAGAAGAATTTGTGGAACTAAATATTTCTTCATGTATGTTTTTCCGTCTTCAGACAAAGGCCAAGAAGAAGAAAGAACACTCATGGCCGAGGCTCTTTATCTCTTTGGCTTCTCGCTTTAGGCAGATTGTGGTTTAGTTGCAAAGCATGAAAAATCTGAGACAGGCCTCATTTATAAATAAATGCCTCCATTGCTTGGAACTAGTAGATAATGCATGTGTGTGTGTGTGTGTGTGTGTGTGTGTGTGTGTGTGTGTGTGTGTGCAGACCCTCGTAGTTGGAAAGATTTATAATGTTTGTTGCGGTGTAGATGAAGTGTTTATATATAGTGTGAGTGGGACAGCCGAGGCCAAGTGAAGCAAAGGATCTTGAGTCAACCAAAATGCTGGTTAGGGGGAGGAGCTGATAACAGTTCAGTTTGACTGCAATTACATTTAATTAATGACCAGAAAGGATTTTTCTCCACTGCCAACCCCAATTGTTATAAAAACACACACACACACACACACACACACACACACACACACACACACACACACACACACACACACACACACACACACACACACACACACACACACTTTGAGTTTGGTCAAGGTGCGAGGCCTGGCTTTGAAACATCTACAATCTTATTCTTTAATGAAAAACAAGGGATGTTTATCATTGGTCAGATTGCTGAACAATGTAGCTCAAGTTCCCCCTCTGTTGAAACTCCAATGAGTGACATTCATTGGGGCTTTTCAACATGACAACATGTGTTCAAACTAAGAATAAGATCTGCATGAAGGTCCAATCTTCACCTTTCCTCTACTAACAAACAGTGGCTTAAAAAATTATCCCTGTGACGGTCAACTGTACAAAACCTGCTGATTCATGAACTTAAAGGCATACTCAGTCATTGTAATCCAAAACACTTCTGTCAAAATCAGCGAATATCTATTCTCCATCTGCTACCTGTCGGGTGTTTACAAAGCCGAGTCTCCAAAAAAGGACTGTGTAAACAAAGGGAGTCGGAGCAAGCCAAACAGTCGCTCCAAAAGTCTTTTAGCACCACGCTCAGCTCTGGACGGCAGGAGTCACCGATGGGATTACATTGGAATTAGGTGAAAACCCCCCTGCATTGTTTGGTTAAGAATCAGGGGCTCAAAGCAATATGCAGACAACCAATACCTATATTTAACTTAACTATGTAATTAAAACCACAAGCTACGGCTTATTGACTTGTACCTTTGGTCAAGTAATTTATGTTACATGTGCCATTGTTTTGTCATTATTACATAGTAAATTCTATTTGTACTCCATAAAACCATGGTCTTAATCATGGCGCTCCCTTTGTGTCTGAGGTTATTTATAAAAGTTAACTATAACCTTCCATGGTGGCTCGTGTATGTATGTTCTCTGCTCTTTCTCCACCTGCTGTTTGACACATGCACCACACATGTTTGGGGAAGAATGCATTGAATTTGCACCCAAAAAATAATTTAATTCAGATTTCTCCCAGTGGTGTCATTTGTAAATCAGAACACCTGGTCTGAGATCAGTTGTTCAACCTCAAGTCAACATGAGAAACGTCCTGGACAAATCGCGTCTTGCGGTGCGAGCGGTGCAGCAACTCAGTCTGCATGTGGCTTTAATCTGACCTAATGATGATAGCTATGACTAATAGTTGGGGGAGTGTTGGCGTTGATGGATTCGGGTCAAGAGAGTGTTCTGTTGAACTGTCTGTAAACTCATTACACCATCTTTATTTCAGCTACTCATCTGCCGCTTTGTCCATCATCAGCTCATTATGAAACACACACTGATACATATTAAGAGAGGCTTTTTTGGCCACAACCCAATTTACATGACTGCTTCTCGTTTTCTTTGAGGCAATCGCCAGGCAAAATGCTAAGAACCGTCACTTTTCTCTATATCTATTAATGGTATGCCACTTATTTTAGATGTTGCCGGTTTGACAATGTTTGCTAAAAACACAACTGTCTATACACTGTCAACTTATGTTGATGATCTAAGTAAGACACTGAAGAATTAACCAAATTATTTTTGAATTTAGGTTGTTGAAAACTATAAAAGCCAAATGTGTTTTGGGCGTCTCTCAATAAATAATCTCACATGTAATAAATTGAAGGAATGTTGATAGTTTTTTAAACCACCATATTGTTTGTATTAAAACATAATACTTTTTGGAAATATACAGTTACATACTAGGCTGGTGAGGAGGGCTCTACCCTAACCCAAGACCAATGCTTTGAAAAACACAACTAAACAGTAATGCCCGGAACCATCTCTCACAGGAACAGTTTGCATGACTGCATGGTAATTTAGTATTTTGATGTCATTTTATTGTTGAATGCAATGATACTGTTGTAGAGTAGTTCCCAAGTCAACAACTAACGGGGGATCCCAATAAAGAATAGCTATTCTGCTGCGGTTCGCTTCTTCCAAAACAGTGACATTTAGAGCACGCAAGTCAGGAGCCTGTAGTTAACACTGTCAGCCAGTGTAACACTAAGGTCAAGTGTGTTGTTGGTACCACTTATCAGCGTTGTCCAAGTTGGCGCCACACCAGCATAAAACTGAATATTGGTCTGCTGCCTTTCAGTGGGCTGTTATTGTAGAGATAATGGACATAAAAATAATGGCCTACGCTATATTTCTCCCCAGAAGAAGATGGTGACGTGCAGAACTGTAATGTTTTATATCTGTCCTTCATCTGTGTTGGATTTTTTTTTAACAACATAGCATGTGAATGCATCGAAGCTATTGTGCAACCGAGCTGCTAGTCCCAGATGTTGGACACCCACCAGCACATAGCATTATACTCTTGCAACTAAAGAATGGAAATCATCTGACACCATAATTGGATCCCCCAAACCAAAAGGGGCCTGTCTTCTGAAGCCTATCCAGATCATGTCGATAATTACCCGGCTAATCTTGCTGACAAACACGCAAAACGTGGGTCTGAAAAAAAAAAGAAAAGAAAAAAAGAACAACAGAAAATAAGAATCTGACACATAAATGCTACCGCCAACTTAGTGCAGAAAAAGTCCCCAAAAATACATTTTGATTTGATTACCGAGTGCTCTCCACCGTCAACTCCTTCACACTATGTCCCAAGAGCATCCCACACAGAGCCCTGGGGTGGAGGGAGGCTCATTTTCTGCTCATGCAAAAAAAAAAATGGATTGAAGATGGAATGACTTCAAGTTTTTTTTTTCGATTTCTTCATGGGAATCTGAGGTTCAGGGGAGGATAAACGACAAATACTACAACCGCTTTGATGATGGAGAGGACATAGCGAGAGCCATAGAAATAAATGCAGACAAATGGATGGAGGCCATACTAATTGTATGATGAATATCTGCTGAATTTCTTCCCCTGACCGCACTGTCTCTAATTGATGCCAAAAGAGAATACTGCAAGCTGATATACAGGTAGAGAGACAGAGGCTGAATTCTGAGTTACATAATTATTTTATCGATTTAACAGACCAATGTCTGGCGAATTGTTGGGGCGCCTGGCTATGAATATGTGAGAAAAGGCTGCTAGTTTCTAAAGAAGTCTATGGAACAACTGACTAAGTTAATTTGGTGTTTTATGAATTATAAAATTACACTTTTTTTTTTTTTTTGCTTCAAAAATGTCAAAGTATTTCATGGCACACAATCATGCACCCTTGTTGAGTTTGATTTTTTTAGTTTATTCAGGAACACTTTTGGACAAGATTGAAATAGTAATAAGTTACATTCACTCATTACTCAAAAGCCAAATAAATGTACAACATACACATAACATTGCTATTGTTACTTTGCACAGTTCTCACATAAGTGCCTTATGACATGAAATATGCATATGTAGACACGTCACATGTATTGTACTCGTTTGGACTTACAAAACAAGCCATTGTGGTGTAATTAGCAGCCAGTCAACAGTTTAGAGGTATTTGACCAACAACAGCTAAACCTTAGCCCCCCACAAACTGCATGATGCCATCAAGGAGTCTGGATTTCACAGTGAAGCAGCAATGTTCACACACGCACACACATACGCACATTAACTTTACATTACATTCATTCAGCTGCTGTCTATCCAACTTGATTTACAAATTGGTGCATTCCACTATGTGGAGAACTCTGATAAAAGCTATTATCTGGAATTTCGAATGTTGAGATGTTGTTTGAAGCCATAAGAAGAACAAAGCATGAAAATGGTACAACTCTAGAACGACCAGGAAGTCGCTGACTTAAGTCACTAACTACCTCCAGCCCCTGCTCTATAAGCTAACATGTCCCAGACCAATCTGTCCATAGACTCCATCACACTCCTGTTAAGGAAAAATAGCCACACCCTTAAATGTCAATGTTACAAACCTCATCTGGGTTTCACAACTGTAATGTAATTACTCAA
The DNA here is from genome assembly GCA_026929865.2 of Hyperoplus lanceolatus. Taxonomy (NCBI): domain Eukaryota; kingdom Metazoa; phylum Chordata; class Actinopteri; order Uranoscopiformes; family Ammodytidae; genus Hyperoplus; species Hyperoplus lanceolatus. The sequence goes on along the minus strand of CM049411.1, from coordinate 22,696,315 downwards.
TTTAAAGTCATCCAGCACGCTAATACTGTAATGCATTACGGCCCACACACAATATTTTCATTAGTTTTTACCTAAATGCTACTTTCAGCATCTGTGGACCATCATTCATTGGAAAAGAGGTCATTTGACCTCAAGCATTTTTGCCTGGTTAAATAAAGGTTAAGAATCATCTTTCTTTTAAATGTTTAACTAGATCTGTAATGGTAAATGGTTAATGGACTTGTATAGCGCTATATCTCCGTTTATCACAGACTCAAAGCGCTTTACATTGTTTTTTTGTACACATTCACCTAGTCACACACACATTCATACACCGATAGCAGCAGCTACCACGCAGGGTGCAAGCTAACTAAGCTAACTATCGGGAGCAATTCGGGGTTCAGTGTCTTGCCCAGGGACACTTCGACATGTGGCGGGGAGACGGGGGATCGAACCTCCGACCCTGCACACCAGAGGCGAACTCCCTACCCACTTCGCCACTGCCGCCCCAAGTAAGTAGCGTTTAATTAACAGACAACTCTGTCTTAACTATGGACAACAATCCTTAATTCTCACACATTCTGTTGATGAAGTGAGCAATGTTAGGCCTACGTAGTCTACGTCTGAGAACAGCGTGAGCAAGACAATGTATTTTATGCCCCAGTAAAGCACTTTGAATGGCCTTGTGTGTGAATTGTGCTACATAAGTAAACTTGCCTTGTTTGTAAAACCTGGAGTTTAATGTTAATCCTGGGCCGTTGGGATCTCTCAGATGGTCAGAGAGTACAATAGAATGATGAATCAAAATAGTGGGACAAATGGTTGGAAGGTAGTAAGAGGTGAAACGTAGCGAAGGAGAGGGTCACAAAATAATATCTGGGATTATTTTGCTTAACTCAAACTCTTCCAAACGGAAACTGAATGTGCTCTATTGCATTTACACAGCAGAGGCGAGAATGAACAATATGTAACTCAACTTTTCTCGAAGATACTAAGTCTACTTAAAATACTGTATTATGTACTTTTTTATTATATCATTGAAACAATTTAAAGCTTCCAATCCAAAACGTACCCCTTACTGTCATTAATTACAATGATATACTGCCATTAGTCAGGTATGATTATTTTGTAGTTGAGGATAAATTGTGTGAGACGTCAGCACACACACACACACACACACACACACACACACACACACACACACACACACACACACACACACACACACATCGTTAACTAGGGTTCATTGGGGTCATCTGTGTGTTGCTGTAGCTGGTCCAAGACAAACAGAGGAGCCCGGGGCCCTACAGTGTGGACGTCATGTAACAGGACAGCAGCTTTGTTATTTCAACATCTCCTTCTCTTGTGTTTATGGCTGTACTTATGCATTCATCGTAGGTTGGTTCCTCAGAGTGCAGTGACACACAATGGTCGCGGCTTCTGTTATTTGTTCCAAAAGCAGCCTCGAGCCAGCTATCATCACCAGTCCTGTGTGCTGTTGCTAATATTCAACCCGAGCACGTTCCTGCCAATTCAGCAGTATTTCTTTTCTTTTTTAAAGATCTGATTACCAGAAATTCTGCACCAGTCAGCCAAATGAAGTCCAAAGTGCTGCCTTGTTTTAGAGCACACATGGTCAGAGGTTCGATCCCCCGTCTCCCCGCTACATGTCAAAGTGTCCCTGGGCAAGACACTGAACCATATATTGCTCCTGATAGTAAGCTTCCACCCTGTGTGGTAGCTGCTGCAATCAGAGTATGAATGTGTGTGTGTGTGAATGGGTGAATGTGTACAAAACAATATAAAGCACTTCGGGTCTGCAAAAAAAAACAAGAAAAGCGTTTAAAAACAAGTGGATTCCATTTGACTTAGTATGGACTGGTATCTGGAGAGGGGCGGGTTTACCTCCTGCCGTGGTGCTCTTGAGCATGAGATCTAACCCCTTACTGATTGGAGTGCAGACTGCATGGCCGCAACTCTTCACTAATAGGTTGCTAGGTGTGCGTGTGTGTGTATTTTGGGCCTGTGTGGTGTGTGTGAAAATGAAGAATAACAACAGTGTGTAAAAATGTAATCTCCCCAAAAGCGATAAACAAAATCGTTCTTCTTCTTGTTCTACAGTAGTTATCTGTCTGGCTGCAATGACACGGATTAGTGCCCGAGCCAGCCAACAGCTGAGGCTGCGCCCTCTCGCAAATACTAATGCGAGGGAACACTGATGTTGTCCAGAAAGAAATTACCACCAATTTTAGGATTCACCATTAATGAGAGAAACAGCTTTTTTGTGTGTGTGTGTGTGTGTGTGTGTGTGTGTGTGTGTCTATAGCTTGGGGAGGATTCATTCCCCTTAAAACCACCAACATTTGGTTTTTGTCCAACGGTTCAAAGTGCCACGATTTATCCTAAAGATATCCCATTACGCTGTTGGCTTTAACATCCAAGCTTGGCTGGAAGTACAGAGTGCCTGCCCACCGCTTATCCTTGGTTTTGTTAAAAGGCAAAAAGAGGCCAACAGCAATACGAACAAAGGGTACAAGTTTCTTGAATAATTTTTTTTTTAAATAATTTAGCTCAGGGACCTTTATATTTGCCGCAGTAACGCAATCATTAAAGAAATATCATATTTTACATATCGGCTCAAGAGTTAAAGCTCCCATATTGTGCAAATGCACTTTTCCGATGTTCTTGAACATACTTATGGGTCTACGGTGTGCCTACAGACTGCCAAAGTATCAAAAAAAGAAAGCTCTCTCCTTTTCTCACTCTCCCCTTTTCTGAAACCCTCCATCTCTCCACCCAATATACTCCAGTCAGAATTCTCCCCGTTTCTGACGTCAAAAACTGTAAAGCCAGAACCTTCCACTGTGCAGTCCACCCCCCTATTTCTTATTGGTCCACGGCTCCGAGATCCTCTCGAAAAATATTCCTTCACCCCCATGTTGTTTGCTTGTTGCTAAGCGACAAGATGCCTGTAGTACGGCAAAACATGATGAATGTTGCATTAATCACTAATTTATCTTAACCACAGCAGCCTCGTTTTTAATAACACAACGTATAGGAAGCTATTGTGCTTTTTTCAAACAGTGAAACTGAAATAAATGTTTTTATTGGTATGTTTGCCTGACTGGTGTATAGCTATTAGCTATGGGACAAGCATTCAGCTTTTGCTTATAAAAACATATTTCTATTCCCCACACCAGTCTGGAAATGCCTCGTTTTTAACAGGACAAAGGATTGGAAGGTATACTGGAGAAGTCTGACTTTGAAGATAATTTTTTCACTGATTTTAGTGGTATTGTTAGCAGCTAGCTCCCGAGCTAGCTTTGCAGTAGCCACCATCTTTTGCAGCATTTTTATTGTGAACATGCCGTTTCCATTAGCGTGTGGCTGTCAGTGCATCTGTATGAACATAGTCTTTCATGTAGACAAGGATAGGTCATGTCAAACTGTTCAAAGTGCGTTGCTAGCACTAGACTTGGTTCTTCTCATGGGTAGGCTAAACCTAACTGAGCTAACAGGCTATACGTCATCATTGTTTACAAACAGACAGAGGGCGAGGCGTATCTGGCTTCGCTTCCAGACAGGGGGCGAGGGGAGCTCAAAGATTGTATATTTACGAGGGGAGCTGCAGCTCTTTTTTAAAAATAGGCCATTGTGAGATTAGCTGAACATCAGCATAGTACAATAAATTATCTGAAAGTTTTTTTCAGCAAACAATTGAAGAAAAACGTATTAGGGACCACTAAGACCATATAATGTGGTGTATAATAGAACCGAAAAGTGTATAATATGGGAGCTTTAAAAGGAATAGTACATTTATAACAAAGATGCTTTAGAGTTTCAGAAATGGTAAAGAAACAAAATTGTGTTACAGAAATCTGTAAATTAGATTTACTGTAAATACAAGCTTACAAGCTTTGGTCTAAGATGTTCATGTTTGCCTTAATATCAGCAGGGCAGGAATGATTTGGCGCACTTCATATATATATATATATATATATATATATATATATATATATATATATATATATATATATATGTATTAGTGCTGTCAGTTTAACGCATTATTAACGGCGTTAACGCAAACCCATTTTAACTGCGTCAATTTTTTTATCGCGCGATTAACGCTCTTCATGGCCTAGCAAACGTTGTGTTTTTTTCACATGCTGTTGTGTTGCATCAACTAGTAATGTTAGAACAACTGAAACACCACAAACTATTCATATGGCTCGCCATTAAGTTACTGTTAAGTCAACCGGAACATGTCCTACAGCGTAACTTCACATTAAAATTATTTAACTGGCAAAATGGATAAACGTCAAGTCAATTTTGACTTTTATTTTGAAGCAGAAACCGGAACCTAGCACTTCCTAGCTCAGCTGCGCAACCTTCACTAGTCTTCTGTGTGTGACTCGGGGACTATGAGGAAAAAGAACAGAAAAGAAATCTTTTCATTTGCAAAAGTCCTACTTATAACCCTGCGCCCCCACCAATACCTCCATGAACGTTAGTGGCAGCCGCCAGTCATTCATTTTCACTTCATTTTTCGCTATCAAGGGTGACTGAAGCCTTGGCTGCAGCAGCGGCATACCAACCACCAGCAAGTGTATGGTGTGTCCACTCCACAAACAGTCTGAAATAAGTTGTGGATGAACGCCTCCCAAAACATTTAGGCAGCAACCAGTTTAATTTAGCCTTAATACTAATTTGTTTTATATAGGCTAGCCTATGTTGTTCTATGGTTTGGTTTTTAAATAAAAGAGGAATTTCCAATTATGTTTGTGTATGCTGTTCTAGGGGGGGGGGGTCTACATTGTTGTCTATTTGCACTGAATTGGAAATTATGATATTGTTATGATCCTGCTTGGGCCTCAAGCCCTTGTGTTGTTTTTCCCTTTTACCCTTGTCTATGTGCTGGTATATTGCAGGGTTGGAGTCAGGTGTGCTGGAGTCAATCACCAGCATTCACAGCTGCCATCAATCATCAATCAACTGCTCTTCATATACCCGGGGCCTATCCGAAAAGTATTTTTTGCATAGGAAATTTCCTTTCCTATCGAGATGAACCGGAAGTACTCGCGGATAGGTGATCCGAATTCTCAAAATGCTTAGGAAAGGCATAGGAAAGGAGCCTCGATTCATCCTTTAACCCTCCTTTAGCATAGGTTACTCCGCACCAACCTATGCGAAAGGAAAGGAGATAGTGGTATCCCATAATCCTTTACGGCGGCAAGATTTAAAGCAACAGGCCACCGCCGGAGTTTACCGACTCTACACGAATACGAACGAGAGGTAAAACAGAAGAGAGGAGAGGAGAAGAGGAGGAAGATTTAACTCGGCTAAAACAAAATACCCCCCTCCCCTCCCCCATTAAGATAATAAAGAACTCATAAAAGACCAACATCATAATAGTTATTTTCGTAGCACATAATTTACACCATAAGAAAATAAAATACCAACTTCACATTTAATGAAGTTACTGAGGGCAGTTCATTTCAACATCAACACAAGTGTAGCCTCTTTTTATTCCACATGTGAATTGGGATATATGGGAGTGATTCTCACTCTGTTGGCGACCACCTGTTTAAAATCAATATGAAAAGAACGCATGGATCAAACGAGCGCTTGTTGTAGTCAATTTTCGGAGAATAGTGTAGTTTCACGCTAGTGACTCACGTCAGCAATACTTGCCGTTGCGCAATGACGTCGGTCAGGAAAAGTGGAGTCGAATTCATTTGAAACAGCGCTGTCCTTTCCTATGTTCGATAGGAAGCACCTTTCATCTCTCCTTAACCCCGATGACGTTTAGGGGTTAAGGTATAGGAAAGGAGGCTTATAGGTTAGGAGATTGGACTTTTCGGATAGGCCCCCGGCCCTACCTGCCAGACACTGCCAGATTGTAGATTCTGTTTCCACACAGTCAGTCCTCTCTCTAAGCTAACCTGTTTGCAGCCTGTTTGTCTTTTCTGCCACAGCTCTTCCGGCCTGACTCCAGCCACCAGCTCCAGCCCTCGCCCGCCAGCACTTCCTCCCGGACCCCTCTGCCTGCCTGCTCTAGCCTGCTCACACTCAGCTCCCTGGACTTGCCCCGTTGCTCTCTCCCTGGAGCCCCATGACAGCCAGCCTCCCCCCCGGATCACGGTCCTAACCCCCTGCTGGTTACTTCCAAAATAAATCTTGTTAAAACTGTTACTGTCTCCGCGCCTGTTTCCTCCTGATCCAGCCGTTACAGATATTTTAGAAGAAATACACTGAATTACAAGGGTGTAGAGAATGGTTGTGATAAGAGCATTAAAATGAGAAAAAATAATGGGACAAAAAGAAATCAAGGGACATTTAGGCTAGAATAGATAAAAATGTGCGATTCATTGCGAGTTAACTATGACATTAATGCGATTAATCGCGATTAAATATTTTAATCGTTTGAAAGCACTAATATATATATTTAAAATTGTAAAGTGAGACTATTTCACTATTCACACAATGTATTTAGTTAAAAGTTGAATTCACAAGTAATAGAACACACCCAAGTCAATCATCTTTTACCACTAAAATATTACTGGTATGACCAGCATATTGTAGCTATTGCTAACTAATGTATGCATAAATCAAATTGGCTGTAATTTATTTTTCTCATAGTGTTGTTTTATGGCTACAGCAAGCAGCTGTTTTCAGCAAAAAAGCTGTAAAACCCAAAGCAGACTTCCTGAACCATATAGCAAACAGTTAGAAACTGGTGAACCTAACAAGCTATATTTTCCTTCAGGAGTTGGCTGCGACTAAAGATCTGAGCTAAATGAGAGTGGATATTGGACTTACATTATACATAACATTACAATTATGGAATAAATCCAAATGAAACCAAAGTTTTCATGCGGGTTAACCATATCAACCTACGGTAAACAGTGACGCCAGGTCAAATTGTGTACACAGCTTGTTTCTGGTGCCCCCAAGTGCACAACAAAAGGAGGAAAAAACACAAATTGCAGGTTGTAATAGATTTTTTTGGAAGGGCCTGAATGGCTTCATATTCATTGGCTAAATACTCCTTGTGTGATACACTTGTCATCTTTACCTTAGATGGCAGCATTATTAGACGTCTCCACTGTGGCTTGTGGTCACTGCAGGCATATGGCAGCATCAGACTCTCTTGTTGTTGTTGGTGGTGAGTTTCTTTCACATCATTTTCCTCGTTCCATCTCCTCCGCTCTGTTTCTCATTTCTGGCATCTCTCTTCTCCTGTCAGTCTGAAATCTTCCCTGAAGGTTTTGGCAGAAATCGGCCATTTTCATCTGGCACGAGATTTGAGCATTGTTGAGCGCTTTGTTCCAACTACTGGGAGAGAAAAGCAGTTCGAGCAGTTTTTCTGATTGCTCTTATCCAAAACAATTTACAATGAATGTAATGGTTTGGTTTATTTTCTGAACTACTCTGTACCGAGTTTGTGTGTGGAGTTAACAACACAAGTCCTTTTTTAATATCCCTTGATTCCTTTAGACAGATAATATGAGATATTACAGTCACTATTAGGAGAAAATGTAGCCAAATGGCAGTAAAGAAATGCATTGGAAAACTCAACGAATAATTGATGTGCCAATATGGCTTCATGTTAGCAGTCACGAATCACAAACAAGCAAAATATCCAGTGTTAGTTTTCATTTTGCTTTAAACTGCGGTTAAGGTTGTGACCTTGTGGAAGTCAATACGACCAAAAACATGGCTGTCTCCAACGTCCATCAGTTATTGAAAACTGTTCCACAAACATCCCAAGAAGAAAGATAGGTCGGCGACAGGTCGGCGTATTCAAGTAAACTTTCTTTGTTGCATATGTGACATGTGTTCCTCAGCTGTTTGGACGATAAAGAAGTGGCAGCTTTACAAAAGGAGCAACAGAGGTCATTAGAGGATATTTTGGGTGTGTTTTACACAAGTTAGTAGTCAGTGAATCACTCCAAAACGTGTAGTTGGGCAACGATTGGCTTACTGACTGTGAATGAAGTTAGGTCTGAAAGAAAATAGTCACTCTCATTTCGATGGTGACCTTTCAAGATAACTGAACGCACGATTGTCTGTGCTGTTGAGCACTTGTTGAACTATAGGCATCAGTGAAGGACACACCTATTCCCCGATGGGACTCTACATTGAGTCACAACAAAGCCAATGAGAACAACACACTATACTATAAGGCTATAATGCAAAAACTCTTCTTAAAAAAATAACTGGTAATAAAATCAATCCCATGATCATCCAGCAAGGTTCCCTTAAGGTTTTACCATAGAATAACCAAGCTCTTCATGATGTCCTTTTCCTCTCGTCAAATAACCATTTAGAGGTACGCGGTGGCCAAGTCATTTTCTCAACTTATTGGGCCACTGCAAAATGCACTTTATGAAGTTTACGTATCCATGACAAAGGCATTAAAGGTGAAGTAAGCGGTTTATTTATGTTAATATAAGTGTTAAATCGCTCTTCATTCATACAGTGATCACTTACATAATGTGAGCGTTTCATAAAGCCAATCTGTAAGTCAGCTGCTCTGCATGTAATCGGCATATAAACTTATTGGAGGATCCAAAAATTTATATCCAATCACAAGAGAGAACGCTACAAACCGAAACCCGTCTCACTCATGGTCTCACTGCCGGTGCACGCCAGAGCGACAGATGGGTGAATGTTTATGCGCCAACAATGGCGGAGCAGGTAAAAATCCTTCCCAATGTCTGTTTTGATGGTTTTTATCATGTTTTATCACACTTATTAATCTGAGATGATGCTAGCTAACTTGCTGCCTGAAGACCGCAGTGCATTAATGTGTTGATGTAGGGACGAGCGAGGGGACTGCTAACTGCAGTAACTGACAGGAAGTTAGCTAAAAGAACCATTCCGCTTACAGCACCTTTAAGAAAAACTATATACAAATAGCATGGTCTTGCTGTTACATGTCATTTATGATCATCAGAAGAAAGATGAGACACATTCCAAAGTTCCTCGTAGCACCTTTAATGCAAACATTGATGTCTTGTTACTATATATGACTTATCACCAAGGATCTCTGGCGTGCTATAGAGTAAGTTTGCTTCACCAGCTGAGGCAGACTTTTTGCAACACGACTGAGCAAAAATTCCTTCCTATCATTAAGAGCCCTTCATTGCCAAATAGTTGCCACATTAATTTACAACTACTCAGAAATACAGAGTCACACTGGACACACACCAATGAAGATGGGACTCAGATTACTGGTAACCTGCAGCACCCAGTCCAGACACACATACACACGTACAAACACACACACACACACACACACACACACACACACACACACACACACACACACACACACACACACACACCTACACAGCAGAGGACAATTCATACTGACATGTAATCAGATAAGAGCAGTTTATTACTCTCTGTCTGTATCGTTGTTGTGTCACTGGTTGTATCACTCAGTGCGTTTACATGCAGACTCATAATCGGGTAACTAAACGAATAAGACCTCAACAGGACTTTTAAACTGCATGTAAACACCTTTATCCGATCTACTTCGGACACAAATCGGCACAATAACGGACAAGAGAAGTCGGATAAGAACACCTAGATAATTTGTTTATTGTCGGCTTTCTCTCTGCATGTATACAGGGATCGGACATCGCATATCGGACTTCTCGTTCTGTGCTTGTGTGCCTGCGCGTGATAGGCTACACCGTGGGTTATTGACGGAAGGGAACCTGACGTGGCTCTAAAACCACTTGTTGAAAGCATGGTTGAAAGGGCTACAACACCACCTAGCATAGTGGAGAAAGCCATGAATCGGACATTTATCCGATTTCTGAAAGGCCATGTATACTCAGACAAGTGACACGGTCCGTTCGAGTGTCTTGTTCGATATATGTCTTAATCCAATCTAGTTGTGCCATGGAAACGCACTGACTGTTGCGCTTGTCATTTACACGGAAATGTTGCATAATGATTTCAGTTTCAGACTTCTGTGTTTCGCATTAAAGGGTAATCCATCACAGTGGAGATTTATTTTACATTTGTCATATGAGTTCTGTGGGTGTCATAATGCAAGTGAGGCAGTGCATTGATTTAAAAAGCATGGCCAGGCACGGAATGGAGGTGCCAAGTCGCGTTGGAAGGGAAGCAGCCACTGCCTCGCCTAATACAGGAAGCTATCAAAATTCATATGATCCTATTCGGGAAGTCTGCGTTTAAATATAATTCTTGCGTTAACACATTACATTTTCTGACAACATACACTTTTGAATGCACTGTTTTTTTAAGAAAAACTTAAGGGTAAGACATTTAAAAATCAAAAAATATGTTTGGGGAGAGATGATGCATTTTCCATCACAAACGCTTTTTGTCAGCAGTCATACAGGTAGAAAAACAATTATTACACTTCAAGTCATAATTAAAGCACCGATGTGATAAAATTATAGCTTGTGTTTTTGTAAATATATAGGCAGCGATGTGTATAGTACAGCAACCACTTGAGCTATACTCTTATACTGTGAATTTGAGCATTGTTAAGCTCAATGGGGGAGGTTTGGTTTCAGAAATCAAGGGGGTATTTATGTAATTACACATTTACATTAATCTGCTGAAATTGGTATTCACGCTTTTCACAATAAAGGCATATATAATATATTGATATCTTGGAGTTATATATCTGCTGTTCTGAGATTTATTGGTGTGGGTGATTTGAAAATGATAGAATAACACTAACAAACATAACATAACGGAAATAAATTATGCAAATTACTTTTTGTTCACGCTCTGATCAACTCAAAACTGTATTAGGTTTCCCTAAAGAAATGTAATGCCCTTTCTTTGATGTACAATTCTAGCATGAACTGTGATTACTTGTTTTGTTTGGTTTCTTTCAACCCAAAATATTCTAGAGGGAAAGAAATAACTTTTTCCAAGCCAAAGTAATGTCCTACACATTGTCCTCTCATCAGGCCTCTACAGTCCCATCAACCTTCACCAATAGGGCAGAGCAATTTATGTAACGTGGGAGGCAAAATAATGGGCAAAAAAGAGACTGCAAAGTATAGGAAAACTACAAGGAACATGTCTCTGGTTCAAGTGGAAATTACGCCTTTTGGTTAAGATCCAAAATAGTCTATCTACTTAATGGCCTCATCTGTTTGTTCCCTAATGATTCCTGGAGGTTAGTAAATATTTCTATTGTAAAATATAAAGATCTATCCTGTTTTTTTTTTTTACTGCATCATGTGATTTGGGCTCAAACCTTGGAAATAACTCTGAGCTGGTACAAGTTTTACAGTATACTACATTGAATAAAACTGATCTGTGTTGTAAGTTGACAATGTTAATTTCCCTCTCAAATGTGCAGTCTGGTAGTGAATTACTGAATTTTAAATAGTACTACTTCTAGTTATGACAATCACTTGAGGTAACTGTCACATTTCGCAATGTCAAATGTCACTTGTATTTAAAAGGCTGCAGTTCTGGGTTTGACCTGATGGGGGTAGTAAAGGACCGCGCAAAAGCCGAGGTCAGTGCTCGGCAACAAGTGTTGTGTGCCTCAACACGTCTGTTACAGGTAGGAGATAATAATAAAGTATAAAGATACAATGTGCACTTTATTTCTCTGCACCTTTAAACAAAAATGTCACAGCTTTATACCTTAAGGAAAAGCTCACGTCCTCAGAAATGTGCAACATGTACAGGGGTTCAACTGCCTTGCAGGAATACATGGCTTACGGAGAGCTGAACCTGACAGCTACCAAACAATTGCCACTTTCTCTCTTCTCTGGATCTGTATTTTAACATTCACAGTGGGATGAGACAATTTTGTTATTACAAAATCTAAACCGGGAAAGTAAGATAGTGTGTATGTGCTTGTGTCAGCCAATAGCTCCCGGATAAGATAGACTATCCCCCTCTCACCGCACACACAAAAACACACTTCTGCCATCTGAGTGGGAAGCCTGTTTTGAAATAAAGACCATGACAATCTAAGGAGAAACTCAGGTGGAGCTGCCATATGTTCAGACACTATATGGATGGTGGAAAACACATTTTTACTTTAACTTTTTCCAAGTAAGAACTTTATGATTAAGTTGTGAACGGTTCTCTATAGAGAAAACAGATGTGACTAACTTAATAAAAAAAAACTTGAGTGTCATGACGCCCAAATGATGAAGTAGTTAAAGGATTTAGCTCCAGAAAGTTAGAACTAGCTTTTCGATAGTATATTTGATCTCTTGGCTTGTCGGTCTGTTGGCTTTGTATGATAGAAGCACATACACTCCCCGTTACTGTTTTTTCTTTGGAGTGAAAAGTCCTTTTACCATGTCTTCAAAAACTACCATAATGACAATGACATGACATTGCACAAATCAATGGAGACACACAGCTGTATTCCTTTTTCAACCAGCTCTGTGCAGTTACGTAGATTATTATGCGGTTTAGAAATGATGTGTCATTCTTTCAGTCTGTCCTTGGGCTTGCCGTTCATTCTTGCCAGCTAAGTCATGGCCCAGTGCATGTTAGACTGGCGAGGCTGTCTGATCTACAGTCAGATGCACAAAGGCGCAACTTGAGAAAGGGGAGGGCTGTTTGCAATTAGCTTGATTCTACTGTTTTCTGGTGGCACTATTAGCAATATGTTGCTATGATGAATTTCTAACCTTTTCAGGGCTATGGGAACATAGGAATGACCCCAAGATAGGTCAATCCACCAAATCTGGCCCCAGCTTAATTAAATCAACAACTATTGGATAGATTGCCATGACATTTTGAACAGGCATTAATCATACAGAGAGGATACATTATGCTGACTTGGTGAGCCCCTGACTTCTAGCGCCACCATGAGGTTGAAATGAGTGATTTTGAGTTAAATGATTCAACCATAGATTTACTGCAACTCAGTTGGTGAAGACATCTATATCACAGGACAGAATGTTAACATTACGTTTAAAAGGGCTTAGATGTAGCCAATGTACTACTTCAAAGAGAAGCACAGCTGTAGACCTGTTAGGTAACAGTCAGTGGGTGGAATGCCTATGCTGGATTATGGTATCAGGGAACTGTAGCATTGAGTCTTGGAAGTTTTTAATTCAAAAGAAAAACATCCTCATATCATTATTAAAGGTATGCCTACATGTTGATTGCATATTTACAACAGATTTCAACAGGGACTATACGTATTTGGTATAAAGTTGTTCCAATAAAATGGTTCATAATGATGCCTGTGAATTATTTGAAGCCGTTTTTAGTTGGTTGCAGCACAAATCTCAAAGAGAGCATCTGAGATACGTACATACCATAACCATCTGCATGGCTGGATGCCAACAGAGCTGGAAGCACAGTTGCCTCCCTCTGTCTTTTTAACTCGATCTCTTTCCCTCTCTCTCTCTCACACACTAACGCCCACCATAAGGATATGCCTTCGTCAGTTACAGTACATGATCTCAGGGATTATCAACTGGCAACTCTTGGCGCTTGTTAATGATGTCACTATTAGGTCCCCGTGGGGATGTTGAGGTCAGCCGAAGAATGATAAAGGGCCTTTAGTTAAACACCAGAATCGTGTTGTTAACCCCTGAATTGGCAGTGCAAACAAGATTACTGTGTTTTTGGAGGAAGTCAGTCTTTGGAGACTTGGCTGTGGTAGCATTTGCTGTTCCAAGAGTCTGGGTTTCTGTGGGTGGGAATGGGAAGATGGGCACAATGTTGGAGGCTAAAAAAAATACTGTCTGAGACAAAATGAGACTGTGGTGGGGACATCTTCTTTGAATTTACTATTGCAATTTCTGTAGGTCTTATTAGCCATGGGGCTAATAGTAGTAATGCTAAATTATTCACAGCTGGAATACATACTACACACAGTTAGAGTGTAGAGTATACAAGAGTAAAATAATAGTGTGTAAGCAGTATGCAGAATTAACTACTGTAGACTATGTATGATTCAACTTTGACATCCCAGCCAATGACGCATGGAACATCCAACCTTGTTGCTTTCCAGTTTAGCTATGAAAACAATGAATTCACCAATGATAATGATGACCATTTGTCCATGTGGCCCTAGGTTGCACACTGTTCACAAAATCGTTCAACATAATTTGGTGACAAGCTCTTTCACGTTCTTGACAAGATTCACACTTGAACAGTGACATCTTCACCAGGAGGCGATTAGCTGAGCTAGCATAAATATCGCAAGCAGCGGAAAAATGCCAGCATCTATCACTCCAAAGAAAAAAAAAAACCTATGAAACAGGTCTAAAGTCCACTAAAATGTTGTATTTCGTAAAATCCATGCACAAACAGAACAGTAAAAACATCTAAAAAAGGTTTTAGGTGTATTTATTTGTTTGGCTTTGGAGTGAGCCAAGGCAGCTGCTTGTCCATATTTACAATTATGCAATGCAAAGCTAAACACCTCATGGCTCCAGTGCCCTACTAAACACACATACATGTGAGTGGTATTGATCTTCTCATCTCATTATTGACAAAATTTAAAAATGTCAGACTACTATTTCAAGGGCAAAATGATTCCCATCCGACAGTATTCATTTCATGAGGATGTGCTACCAGACAATGCTCAAAATTTGAAAACTAAATGGATTTTTTTTTTGTTTTTATTGGGTACCCTTGTGTGACTTATGGCTAAATAAACTGTAAAATGCTCATTGTGAAGCTGAATGTTACAAGATCTCCTTTCCCCTAACGTAATTATAGTGTACAGGTGTGTTGCTGTCCTCGTATCCAAGTAGATAGCAAGTGGGGAAGCCCCGGCTTGAGCTAATGACTGCCGTCGATCAGCTGTTTGCTTGAGTCAGCACGTACTCTCCCTATACTACAGCAGATGATTGACACTTCAGCACCCTCTCTCTAAACGCCCACGCACCTCACACCCTCTTCCAGGTGTGTGACATAGGTGGGTTTAATGCTGTGTGTGTGTGTGTGTGTGTGTGTAGACATAGATGACCCTTGCAGCTGCAGTGTCACTGACATCAGCATTGCAGCCTTCCTTTTGAGCACCTCTCTAATTAGACCTGGCTGCCCTGTCATCACATGCTGCTGTTATCCCCCAAGCAGCTGTCCTACACACACACGCACGCACGCACGCACGCACGCACGCACGCACGCACGCACGCACGCACGCACGCACGCACACGCACGCACGCACGCACACACACACACACACACACACACACACACACACACACACACACACACACACACACACACACACACCAAACACAGGTGTCCTAAGCTGAGGCAAATATCATAGCAACCTTTTGGTAAGCAGGATGAGACAGAACACAAGACAACAAGTGGAACAAGAAGAGACAGAAAAAAAGAGTTTAAATTTTGCAATTCGACATTTTCATGGTCTTTGAGTTCTCTGTTATTATCAGCATATTCCCATATGCACATCCCATCCGGAGGAAAGAGGTAAAAAAGCAGCTTCTAAAGAGAACGCTGTAAATAGTAGAAAGTAATTGTAGACATTAAAGTCATTAAATTACAGTCATTAAATGTACTCAAAAAGCAAACACAAAACACTAAGCGACAGGATGGCTGAACAATTTAGAAATATACAGTACATTTAGCTGTTTGACTGTCTCTGTGATCCCGTGGTCTCGTAAAGCTTCTGCAACAGCAAGCTCCACTTATCTTATCTTCATTCATACACTTTACTCATACAATGAGTGATATCATTTTAAAATGCTTATAATGGACACCACCTGTAAGATAACTGTTGTGAAACTAACAGCAAATGTAAACTCAAACCCAGTGGACATGATTCACAGACAACCTTAAGTACCAAATTGCCCTTTCAGTGACAAGCCCACAGATAATTGTTGGTTGTTGCTTTAATGTAATTATTTTGGTTAAGGTACAGCCTAGGGTTGGGCGATATGACGATATCATATCGTGGACGATATGAAAGTGTCTACTGGGAGAGATTTGGCCATACCGTTTATATCGCGGAGAAAAAAAGTTCATGTGGCGGGAGCATAGATAGAGCGGGAGGCAGCTGTCCCTCCGAGTCCCTATAGTTACACTGCCGCGCCACATGGGGGCTCTGCAGCAGAGTTCTGGGCTGCAATTTTGCTTCTCTACCCGCATAGTGTTGTCAACTTAGCGATTTTGTCGCTATATTTAGCTACTTTTCAGCCCCCCTGGCGACTTTTTTTTCTGGTGTAATTGGTGACTTTTTCGCCAAAGCAAATATCCCTTTTAACGCTTCTCAACGAGCAGCGGGAGCCTCCCGGCCCGTCCCCCGTCACAGAGCACTGACAGACGGCCCGGTCCTCGCGCAGCAGCCCCTCCCAGCTGCTGTCAGAGCAGGAGATACACCTCTCCACTCGTGTTCCGTTAGCATCACTATTAGCAGTTAGCAGCTTTTCCCACCTCTTCTACAGTCTACGAGTAGTGCAATTCAAAATGTTATGCAATGCTTTTTTAAACCATGAGCATGTATGATTACTGCTAGACTTAACATTATCACGTTGGTTGTTTATGCGATTGTCACGTTCATAACACTAGAACCTCATCTATTCAAATATTACTGTATAAAACCCCTGTCTACAAATATGCAAATTAGGCGATGACGTCATCTACAAATATGCAAATTAGGCGATGACGTCATCTGGCGACTTCTAGCGACTTTTTGGACAGCCAATAGCTACTTTCCTTACTGAAGAGTTGGCAACACTGTACCCGCAACAGAAGAAGCCTCATCTGTTGCTCTAGCTGTCTAGCTCCGGTGTGCCATGACTACAGTTAACAAACCAACTGGCAGAGCAGCTGGTTTTAACGGTCAAAAATGTCATCGGGCAAAGGAAACTTGCTTGCTGCTTCAGCGTGCTGTTGCCGTGACGCAGAGTTGGCTTGTTTTAAGCCGCAAACTACATGGGTTAGCTCTTGTGAGCTAACTGGCTAATGACATCTTTAGCCTGCTCGCTTCACCCCCGTGCTGTTATTGTTGGAGACAGCCAGCAAGGCTGGTATTATGTAACTTTAAAACATGTCAAACTTGAAAATATTATTTGTGTTGAAGCTGGAGTTAAAGTATTACCAGACATTTGCTCATCAGTTAATTTTGACAGCTTTTTTAAATGAAGATGAGAAAATACTGCAGGAAAATACAAGTCTTTCATTATTTTGATATAGGCTACTATCAATTGGAAAATGTAGGCTCTTTGGTTGATGCTGTCATTTTTGTCATTTTTCTGACTGACTAAAGCCAGACTGGTGTGGTATTTTGCACCAGTTTTTCTTTTGTATGGAAATTTAAATTCCAAGCAAAAGATGAAACTAATCTAATATGATTAAAGTTCAGTACGGTTATTGTAATCCATTGAATTTTAAGGAAAAATACTATATTGTGATATATATCCATATCGTGATATAAAATTACCTATATCGTGATATAAGATTTGGTCCATATCACCCAGCCCTAGTACAGCCACACCGAACGCGTTAGGCGCGGTAGAGGCGTAGAAAATCGGCATTGTTGCATAGGGAACCATTGGTTTAGGCGAATTGATGCGTTACTTGCGGTAAAGCGGTGCGTTGGGCGCGGTAGAGGGGTAGAAAATCGGCATTGTTGCATAGGGAACCATTGGTTTAGGCGAATTGATGCGTTACTTGCGGTAAAGCGGTGCGTTGGGCGCGGTAGAGGCGTAGAAAATCGGCATTGTTGCATAGGGAACCATTGGTTTAGGCGCATTGATGCGTTACTTGCGGTAAAGCGGTGCGTTGGGCGCGGTAGCCACGTTACCAGAGCACCAACGCGCAAGTTCAAAAAATTTTACTTTTGACTCTCCATCGAGTGACGCTTAGCCGTGATAGCCAATCAGCTTGGAGAATGACCCGACTTCACGGACATTGGCACGGTGGGAGGACAGTGTACACAGAGGCTGAGAAACACTGTGGAGGAAATGTGTTTGCGGGCGGCTGGTGCTGTACGAAGCCGCTCGGGGTTAGAAGACGTGGGGACAGTGAGCCAGGAGAATGGGCTTCCTGGTTAATTCAGTGAATATGTGCGGCTGTGCTTTAGCCGATAAACCAAGTTAGCACCGGTCGGATTATAGCATTAGTTAACTCACCCGGTTGTGTGCGGCCACCACCTCCATATAATGAACCCAAACATAACGGCTAAGTCCGGGGAACTTTCACGACAAGTACACCGAAGCACCGGTGTTTATATCTACGCCAGCCACGGTCCCCTGTCACAGCCAAGTAGGGTAATGTAGGCTTTTTGTACTGCCGTGCACACAATGCTGCTGTAAATGTGTTTGGTATGGTGCTGCCTTGCTGTTTGTGTTCATTTCCGAGCCGCGTGAATCTGCAATGCTGTTTTAAGGCTATTTGTTCCGTTCAGTTGCTGTTTATTTGTCTTTTGGCACAATTGTTGGCCATGTTGTTGTTGTTTTTGTGCGGACATGATTGCTGTTGCAGCCATGGTTGATTAGGGGAATAAATATATCGGGAGGGAGACTAGCTGCGTAGGCGCGTAGGTGAGTTGGGCGCGTTGAACCATTTTTGACACAAAATGATCAAGCGCCAGATTAGGTGCGTTGGGCGCGAAAGTTAAATGTGACATAACATGTATACAATATCAATGTATCCTTTTCCCAAGTGGCAAAATCAAATATGGCTTTAAATGGTGCACTTTTATTTATAAGGCCATGTTAGGGCTACTTCCCTCCTACGTCTGTAATTTAATCACACAGAAAAGTGTTGCTTCTCACAATCTGCGTTCAAACAATCAGATGCTTCTGTCAGTTCCATTTGCACGCACAGAATTAGGAAGAAAGTCCTTCATCCATTCTGCTCCCACCACATGGAACTGGCTACAAAAAGATTTTAAATTAACCGAAATGATTCCTTTGAACGCTTTCAAATCTAAGTTGAGAGCATTTCAGACCACCTCTTTTACTTGTAGTTGTTTTTTATGATTTTTAATTTACTTGGAACTGTTTTTTTTTTTTAATTATTTTAATTGAAAACAGTTTTTTCTGATTTTATTTGATAATAGCTTTTTATCATTTTAATTTCTGTCTATATGTTGTGAGTGTATTGTGAGTGAACATGTAACTTGTTGCTGCCTCTTGGCCAGGACTCCCTTGAAAAAGAGGTTTTTAATCTCAATGGGACTTTCCTGGTTAAATAAAGGTTAAAAAAAAAAAAAAAAATGGAATCTATTTATTTTACATACTACATCGTTTTCTACTCCCTTTCTAAATCAGCAAACTGGTATTGAACAATTCTCCAATACCCAATTTTATAATCTTCCTGAATTCTCACTCAATTAATTGGGATCATTTCAGCACATATTACAACCTTAAACCCAGCGCAGCAGCAATGTGGGTGACTAACCTGGCAGGAGGCTGACTGTGGCAGCTGGTAGTGATTCAGGAACACGGAGCATTTAAAAAAGGGCTTGAGCTTTCGAAACCACACGGACCAAATGTGTTTTAACTGGGCAATGGACTATCCGCGGGCCAAATGGCTTCAAGATTACAAGCGTCACGGCACAATTCGTGGTGCATATGAAGACAGCATTTGGCGGTTTTGTTCAAGGACTCAACAAAAGCATTATTACTAAACAATGTTTCACACCCTCTCATGACGCAATGTGGTGGGAAGTGAGAAAAGAAAGGCGAGCAGGAATGGCATTATGCAGATTAATTCTGTCTTTGCAATCATTCTCTGGTAACCCGGGTAACATCTCAGATTGATACAACAGTATAAACTGTAATGTAAAATCCAAAACCAGTTCTGCTATTTTAACGTTTGAGGGGGCACGTTCAGCATCTTTGCCAATTTTTGCTTGCGACTCACTCACTTCTGTACAGCCTGGCTGTATATAGACACAAATTACTGCCTATTGCTAATTTCCCTTGTAATTACAGGTTCGGCTCCGCACTGAAATTGACTGATTATCCTGAACAACACAAACCAGAGCTGTCAGAGTGTCAAAAGTGGGAATTTCCCAAGTTTGAATTCCCTTGAAAAGAGTGTAAACCTTGGAGTCGGAGAAGCAGACATAGTATAGGATGTAACATGAGTCCTCAGCCAATGCGAGTTGACAGTGATGGGAAAAAGGTGTCACATCCATTCTTTGTACCTGCACTTTCTCCACGTGGCATTATATTTGAGCATTTTTATATATAAAAAATTCCTCCTGACTGGATTTGACCAGAAAAAAACATGACTCCACACAGCTCTTGTTTTTCCCCAGCAAAAAACCATAAATTGGGACACAATTATGTGGCTAAACAATCAGAAAATAGGGAGTTTCCTCTCACCCTCACTGACACTTTTGCCCTTCCTCGCGCTGCTGTGTTGACTTATCTTTAGAGGTGAGTTGTGAAATTGGTAGGTGTCCTTTGACATCCATCTGGAGCTGCTTGCCCCGACATGCAACCACCTGTGACCTGTGTGAACCTGCAGTAGCCTTAGCTGGAGACAGAGGGCTGGCTCGAAACAGGGGCAGCCATCAAGGAAGTGCTCTTTAGAGGTTCAACATTGTCTTGATACAATATTTACTCAAATACCATATGTCATTAAGGTCGCCTTAATCATGCCTTCTTTCAATGCCTGCACCCTAAACTCATCACTTCACATTCAAGGCTGTTGCTGACCTTTCCCAATCAGGTTGTGATCCAATTCACCTGTCTGTAAGACTTTTCTGGAGCTCAAGAAGTTGCTAGTACTTTAAACAAGTCACAAAATCACAATCCTTTCTCGCAAGCTTTGCCATCCGTACAGCCAACCTCAATTTTCGAGGCGGATATGGAAACGCTCTAAACCATTTTTGTACCACAAAGACACCCACTTGATTTGGCTAACAAAGAGAGTCTCGTAGAAGGTTTGGCAGGAATTTAAAATGCACTTTACGGCCAATATATAGAGCCAAAGTAAAATACAAGGAACTTCCGGGTTGTGTTCCAGAAATAAGAAAAACCAAACTGGCATTTGTTCTAGTTTCTAGTTTCAAGACCTTAGCTACCCAACAGTCATGTGGCCAACTCTGATGTCTAGATAAGGTGGTTTATGTAATATTTCTGTATTTAGCAGTCTTTAATATACACCATTTCATCAATGTCTATATAGCACGGAAATACTGTCTCCAAAATATCAAAGTTGGTCTTTTATAGCTTTTCTTTTATTGGTTTAATAATAAAGTTATTTTCCATATTCAAACAGTGAAGATAAATGTATGTTTTATTGTCAAACCCTCATTTGTGCAGATGTTTTAACTTATTTCAGTGCATTGAGCCATTAACCATAACAGTAAATCTAAATTGCATTACAATGTTCTCTCTGACCTACTTTACCAGAAGTTGTATTGCGCCGCTTTTGTTTGTATTCATCTGAAGCCGATGTAACGTTTTACATTTCACTGCGCATTTGTGCAAAGACGGATGACAGTAAATGTGTCATTGTCGGGACGGCCTGATTTTAATTTGGCAGTGTGCTTGTGCCACTGTGACGTATCACTGCAATTACACCTAAACCCACAAAGAGATCCAAACTGTAATCTCTGATGTTCTTTTTGCGTCTCGCTTAACCATTTATACAGAAATTAGTATAATTGCCCATAAATAGAAAATGGCTTTGGTGAATTTACCTCATTTTGTTTGTCTAAATGAGGCTTGTTACAGCTTTACGTGAGCTGCACAGACCAGGGCCTGATCCGCAAATGATGTTATCACACACACATGTGCAACCCAGGTTTCACTGTGCCTCCTCGATCTGGGACAGAGGAAGGACTAGTGAGAGGAGAAAAGGGAACGCCCCACAAATAGAAAAAGGATAGTGATAATGTAAAAGGGAGATAGTTGAATCCATATCTCTATGGATTTTTATTTAACCTTGAGTGGTCAACCCGACATTTCCTCACCAAGCACGGTTTGCTGTGCTCCATGGGAATTATCACTATGGTTTGACCGCACCATTGTCCAATCGGATTGCTCGGCTGAAACTACCCACTGTATAATTACATTTACATTAAGACCAGTGGCGGGTCAGTCCTCGCCCAGCCAGGGCCGCATATTCCACCTCCAAGCCTTCTCTCTTCATGCTCTGCGGGCAGACATGCACTTAGCCTAGATAGAAGGATATGACATTTGTACAGCCCCTCGGTCTCGAGCCATTATAAATAGAATTATGTCACGGTCAACTGTGCGCTATCTGATTCTGAGTAATGTTGAAAAATCCCCTCCCACGTATGCTAATGCTGTTTGTGCAGCCCCTGTCGAGAGGGAACGCAGCCGACGTGCCAAGAAGTTCAGAGCTGGAGAGAAGTGAGTGGGCGAGGCAAGTGGTTGATGTTTTCCCAGTCAAATATTAGAGAATCAGCTGAGAGGGCACTTAAAATTCATACAGACAACATATTCCAATGTGTCCGTTTGCTTGACCTTGGTATGTTCGGCAGTATATTCATCCAAGGCGACACCACTGGAGGTCAGCATAAACAAGATGTCCACGGCCTATTCATTTACACTTTAAAAACAGACAATAATGATGTTTCTTAAATTATTTGATGTACATCTTTTTTGGGGCCTGTAGACAGGTTCAACAATGGGGTTTAACCTTAGAAAGTATTTTCAGTTTTTGGATGACATTTGGTCAACTACGAATTTTCCGTCAGATTTCTGTATGTAGTACAGAAACGAAGAATGGCTTTTCTTGCAATTGTTTTTTAACAGGTTGATCATGGTAAAATTGGTAAATGGTATGGTAAATGGACTTGTATAGCGCTATATCTCCGTTTATCACAGACCCAAAGCGCTTTACATTGTTTTTGTACACATTCACCCAGTCACACACACATTCATACACCGATAGCAGCAGCTACCACGCAGGGTAGGCTTAGCACTAGGGTGCTAAGCTAACTATCGGGAGCAATTCGGGGTTCAGTGTCTTGCCCAGGGACACTTCGACATGTGGCGGGGAGACGGGGGATCGAACCTCACCCTGCACACCAGAGGCGAACTCCCTACCCACTTCGCCACTGCCGCCCCCATCTTTGCCTTATCTAAAGATAGATAAGATGTTTCCACCCAACAGGAGAAAGTAAGCTTTGTTTTCTCAAGATCACAAGATAATTAATATCCTCTCATGATTTAACAGCATTGGAAAATAGTTGTTAGCGTGGCAGTTTTGGGCTTCTGTACAATACTATTGACTGATTGATTCAATTTATTTCAGACATATCAAATTCTTAAGATGGGCAAGGCAAACATAACCTTCTTGATGTCCCCATGAGAGAATGCAATTATCTCAAAGCAGCCTCACAGAGCCGCTAAAGTTGCTCTAGACTCTTAACTAGTATTTCAAAGTCTTAATTATATCAACATTATGAAGAAATTACTGCATGTTTGAGTACATGCTTTATTTCTAAGGGTTGTAAAGAGACGTTCTGAGAATTGTAAGGCACTAGATTCAATAAATGAGCCAGAAGCAAGTAAATTACAAGTCTTTAAGAAAAATCACCCTGTCTAACAGTGTAAGAGTATCTGAGGGGGAGTTTTCCTCTGAGAGCTGGACGTAAGCAAACGATCATGTGAGGACAGGGGCTGAGGTTGATGATGCAACTTCATCCTTGTTTTCAAGCCTTGAAGTCAGTCTGTTGGCCTCGGAGACACTCTTAGCTACCATTTGAAATGTACCGCAAGAGATTCAGACATTCTCTTACCAAGGCTGAGCAAATAGGCCTGCAAGACAACAATATTTGTCTTCCAGCTGCAGATATCAATAAAATAACACAGTCAACATCCCTCAGGCCTCTGCGCTAGCCAAAGGATGGCTCATTCTGGTACATGCATACACACACGTAGGTGAACCAACCTGCCAATGTGCACACAGACAACAGGAGATGTGACTTTGTCTTTTCTAAACAGAGACAGAGTAGGATGTTCCAGTGAGTTGTTGCTGGGAGGTGATGCAGTAAAAGTGGGTTAACAAGGGCAATAAATCCAAAATATTTCTCATCCTCTATTTTAGGTCGGCAAACTAAGGAGTCTGACCACTAGGATGGGAACATTTCTTTGAGTGTGGCCCAGACTCTGAGTTAGAGGGCGTTAAGTTATCCTTATGACATGCCGGATTCAAGACATCACTCTAAAGATGGAAGTACATTCGCTGCCACCCATTAAAGGCCCCAACAACTTGGTTACAAATACTACATTTCCATGATAATATGTAATAATCATGACTGAATGAACACAATCAAAGTTGAAGACTGAAAAAGACTTACATTTATTAAGAGGTCAAAAGTCAATAGCTCAGTTAATCTGCTTAATCAGGCTGTTGTGGGTGTGCCTAATTCAACTCAGCTCAAAGAAGTACATGATGTCACTTTGTCCCGACAAGCCCCACCCACTTAAGCAAGAAGAGCACAGACAAAAACACAGAAATGCAGAAATCTCCTATGTGAAATAACCAAAACTAACTTTCAGATTATGGGTTGGGTCGTGGAAGGCTTATTTATTATCGTTGCCTTGGATCAGTGAATATTCAATTTCCAGATCATTTGGGGGATGTTCATTCATCTATGGACGTTCATGTTGGATTTCTGTTCTAATTAGCAAGTGTACAAGTTTTTTTTGCAACTTAAAGCTGCTATAATCAATCATTTTCCATGTTAACAAAGGATACAATTACCATTTTTGTATAAGGCGTTGCTCAAAGAAAACATTTTAGAGCATTTAGCAACTATACAGCTGTATATTTCCTTCAGGAGTTGGTGGAGAGCAAAGCAAAGCCAACAGGAGAGTGAATACTTACATATGTTCATGAAGTTGACAGAAACACAACTCCAAATGAATGCTAATGTTGCTCGACGTCTGCTGTGTTATTTTGCCACTATTTGCAAACACGTTCGCCATATGGTGTCAATATGCTAATGTTGAGTTCACAGGCTGTTGTGCTCTCCCCAAGTGGTTGTGAACGGAGTTTGGTGGCATTAAAATATTGTTTGATGTTTTTTTCTCTTTATAAAGTTCCTCCTCATGCAAACACTAAAGCATAGTTGTAGCAGCACCATGGTTATTCTCGGTCGCTACACAAGGGAACATTGTGGACGTTTGGCATTCTGTTGTTTCACACTAACGGGGACTTTGAGTAGACTTATTTTTACAGGTCAAAAATTGATAATTACTCCTCTCATAAATGTCACTTCTTTTAAAATGTTACAACACCTCTCTCATAGTATGCAATTATAGTAAGGAATACATGTGTGCACTAAGCGTTCCCACAAAGGACAAGCCAGGGAGACAGCAAGGCCAGCAACAAGAAAACAGGATATCTGTTTTGTGTTTTACACCTTGGCACATTGGTAATTGTATATGAGTTTCACTGAAAAACATGAATCATTTGTGGCCAAATGCCATGAACAAAAGCTCACTTGAGACCCATTTTTCATCCCAAAAGGTTAAAATTGCTATGTTGATTCCACAATATTTAAGAAGAAGATTTATGAAATGTCCAACCATGTTTAATCAATGACAAAGTAGCCTAAAACAAATCTCCCTCACAGCGAGTTGTGTTTTTTCAATATTGGGTCACATAATGTTTCTGGAGTCCATCATTGTCTGCTCTTTCTTAGCCACGATTCTCTTCTTTTGGAGGGTCAAATGTCTCTAGAGCTCCCAACCTCATCAGTCTCCGATCAGTTGCGTCTGAGAAAGTGCATTTATCCTTTATTCTCATCCAACAGTGTTCTAGTCCAATTGGCTACACACTGTAGTGGGCGATATAATGACTAGGCCACCAGGAAAGTCCAGTTGTTCCAGCCCACACTCATACAAATGTTAAATCTCAAATTATTTAATTAGTTATTTTGAACATTTGTCTGTAATAAATTAGACTTATTTGGAGAAGTTTTAATGCCCTAATTACATACCGCAATGGTTCACACAACGATCGGGGCACTAGAACATGTTTTGCTGGTGCTCTGCCATCTTGGATTGAACCATTGGATCTGGGACCGACTCTCCTGTCACTGGGTCGCTCCTGATTGGTGGAGCTGACTTTGAGCAGACTTGGCACTGGTGTGTCATTATTTCTGAATGGCAGGGCCAGCTACAGTCAAGCCACAGCAGAGGAACAATTAAAGGGCTGCACAAGCACAGAAGTAGAGGCGAAAAATTTACTTTGGGCAGAACTACAATCTTTCAACCAAGAAAAATAATCTGTCCATTCATAGTTGTTACTCCTTTGGTGTATACATGGTTTTGATAACAAGAAAGCGGTGATCAAAGTAGACATTAGCTCAGTAAAATGACATCATAGCGTCAACTCCATTGGCGATCGCAACTGCTTTCCATGCATCAATTTGAGGTGTTGTTCCTTGCAGGTTGAACTCACAATAGAATAGAAGTTTCGAAAAGTTGAAATCTGCTTTATGTTCATTTTACACTTCCCAGCTGGACTGCAGTTTTCACCAAAGAAAACGAAGTCCGTAGAAAAACAAGGAAGTGTAATAATTTGATTTCAATGGCTGAATAAATAAAGACTCCGAACTACCCTCCACTTATTGTAGCTTATATAGGCAAAGAGGGAATTGATCATGTTTTGTCTCAGTGTGAAGAGAAGCTAAGAACCACAGACCCGCTGGACAAAATAGTGAAGTGGAAGGAGCCACTGTTAAATTTGAACCATTCCAAAGCCGATTAAAAAAATTCTCAATGTTCCTCAACATGGAAACCCAATAATCTCTGAATTTCATGAACTACTGAATGCGTAAACTGGCTCAGAATTCGGCGATCTGCATGGGTTGTTTTGAACGGAAAGGCTTCTTGGTTTACCAAAGTTATATTGTCTTCTCATGTTTTTATGTATACAATCTTGTACCTTTGATTTTGTTTTTGGAAATGCTCCAACTGCCAGTCAGCATCGTCCATGTGGTAAATGAACAGGACAGCTTTCTGTTGGAAGGCTTACTCTCCCGGAGGCAATGTCTTCCCTTCTTCCTTCTCTGTTTTGTCTCCATTGTCTCGGGTACTAGTTGACTGTGGTGCTGAATTGAGATATATTTCCAAAAGTAGGCTGTTTGGTTGAAAAGGTTGACAGTTGGGTGGGAGGTTAGATCGCGTCAGCTTGGCTGTCATTTCCTCAGAGAGCACTTAACCATCGTATGATGGGCTATGCAGAACAGCGCTGCTCATCGTGTGAGCTTGGTGAGAACTAAAAAGAGAAGTGAAAATGACAAGGGAAAACTTTCAGAAAAAAAAAATCAGCACTCCGTGTTTACGTGCCCTCTGACTCTGAAAATTAAGAGATCTCCAGAGATTCAAACTCACAGAATCTGTAAATCCCTCATGAGTCCTCACAGTGGTGTAAATTAGAGTTCAAAGTGAAAAAAAAAGAAATAATACGCTGCATCCCTGAAGCGCCGTGGCTGCACCGCTCTCATTAAATCCACACACTCAAATTCTCATGCGCACAAATAATTTACATTTCCCTGAGGCTGAATCGGAGTGTGGATTTGTACATGTTCCTAACTAACGAAAAAGACAAACATTAACTCCAGAATGTGTCCTTTTGGGAGTTGTGTGTATGTGTGTGTCCTACTGAATGTCCTGGTTGATGAAGCGCCAGTGTCCACGGAGGGACCCTCAGAGTAGTGAAAGTCCCAGATGATCGGTCTTGGCTTGGATTCAACACTCTTATAAAACACCACAGAGGGCCTTATGGCTGAACGAGCAGGAACACTGAGCCCGTGTTATGGTGGCACTCAAGCCTGATAGCAAGAGCTAAAATTAATTCTGCCATATACATTTATTATTGTTTTGGAAGATTTATAAAAGTCATCAAAGCTTCAAACGTAAGCATTTTTGTTGTCTCAACAGAGGCAGGTGAAATGCTTGGTTCCCTTCAGTAAATGATCCCAGATCAGCCTGAGCAGTGAAAATGACCACAGAGTGCACTTTCTAATCATAAATATTAACAATGGATTAAATAACTGTCACATTTGAGTCTTGCAGAAATATCAACTGGCTGTTAAGTACTCAGATCTACACATTGCTTTAGTGGCGATTGGCTCAGTGGTCCCCAACTGTCTTGACTTCTGAACTGTTAGCTTGCATTGTTGTGTTGCACGTCGAATGTCCATGGTGGGCAGTTCAAACAAAGACATCAGTTTAATATTTGAATACTTCTTAGGGAACACTTCTTAGAAGCAGATTAATAAAAATGTATGTCATTTTCTGCATTGTTGGTGCATGCTACATCTACCATGACTGACAACAGCTAAACAAAAAATTAGCCACATCTGACATATCGATTTCCTTAAGCCTTACATGTGTCCCTATAATCTGTCTGGCTCGGAAGTCTCCCGAGAATTGTTATCTTTTTTTATAATAACATGTTTAAGTGCTTTGGCCTGGCTGAGTATGAGCTCATCCTGCAAAGCCGAGCGCCTGGGAAGAGTTGTCCTGGACCAAGAGTCAATGTGCTTAGACCGGGTGACTGAAAAGGCTATGACAGCACTTGTGCATGTGTGTGGCCCTCTTTTATATACCGTCTGTGGTATGGCCCTGCATTCATAAGGTACAAGGCACCACCTCATCGGAAGATTGTTCATTTCCTGAGGGCTAAAAATAGCCCTATGAAATGGCGAACCAGAAATCATGACTATGTTGATCCTTTTGTTTCCAAACAATCATCGCCTTGCCGATAAATGAATGAATAAGCTTAATTCACTAGAGATTAAGGGCTTTATCTCAACAAATGTTGCCCTGGAATATGGCACCAGATATCCATGGTTCCCAGAAGATGCATGGTAATAACTTTGGTGATCCTCTGAATTTTCATTTTGCGCCTTCACGTCAACATTTTAATTGGTCCAGTATTCCGCTTCATGACTGCAAATCCTCAACACCAATGACATTCCAATCAGCTTCAGTCTCATTCGTACTTAGTGCTGAGCAAGTCATTTAAGAAAAACAACAAAACATGCTCTGAAATTTTTATTCGATCTCCAGGCAATACAGTAGTTCATATTGGATTATTTTGCTCCATACTCACATGGTGATTGTAGGAAGCAATGTGCCCCTTCAGTCTGGAGGTCAGGGTGAAAGATGGGGAGCGTATAGTCCCACTCTCACGCAAGAGTCATCAAATTCTCCCTCGAATTACAGGCCAACAATAGTTTCGATCTTTCTCTGTGCATTAAATTGAAAACATTAGCATTAAAAATGCTTTAAGTGCTCGTCTGGTGATAGAAAAGTTCCCTAGAAAATAAAAGGTAATCTTGAAGATCATTTTCATTCATCGGATTTCAGGACTGTACAAGTAACGAACTGCTCGAAAACACAATTGTCCACGTACATTATACTCATGTTTCGTCTCCTGTATGCAGCAATAATCTGGGATGGATGCATGATTAATGCATGAACTGTAGGCTGTTACAATGGATCCCACTGTTATGTAAGTGTGTGTGGTGTAGATGGTGTAGCTGTGGTTGTGAGAGAAAAGATATATATCCCTGGCAAGCCCCAACGCTTCCTCTTAATGCCAAGACCTTACAAGCACATAAAACAAAAGCCTCCATGCTTGGCCTCAGAGCCGTGGGTCAGCAAGGGAATATCAGAGGGAGCAGCGGGGCTTTTTTAATTATTTCCTTGGGAGAAGGGAGGAGGTGAGGTGGAAAGAGGATCAGGGAGGAAGCCCAGTTATTTAGTGAGGGATGTACATGAATATGAGTGCAATGAAATACATCAGCGTGGGCACAGCGGGAGAGGGACATACAGATCAAGGCACTAGGCCTGCATGTGTGTGTATCCAGAAGTTACCCTTAAAGAAAAGCTGACATGTTCTCGTTAGCAGAAAATGTTGTGTCATGATGTGCACATATTTAACAGTGATGAATGAACTATAAAATAAGTATTTTACACTAAATTGTCCACAGTTCTTGCAAGTTCTTTCTGGGGACGTATAACTGTATGGTTATTAATTATATCTGAGTTATAATTCCCTGTTGACTACCTCATCAGCATTACAATACTGAAGTACTTTCCTAAAAGTTTGTTTATTGGCCACTGAGGGGCAGCACAACAAGCTGTAAACACAACACTGACGTATTATCACAAAATAAAGTTGTTATAGCTAAAATGTTAGCAGGACATTGCTTATACAGACATTTAGCAGATGTATGTATTTCTATTCACCTGACAATAAGGACGACCAGCAGTTTTCAAACTAAATCAGACCTGGTGGCTAACAGTGTGCAATACAATTAAGAGGCTAAAGTATGTTGGTCTTATTAGTTTATAAGCAAGTATGCTGTACCTGAAATTGTAAAATGCTTCATGCTGCATCTGTAACTATGTTTACCCACAAGTAAAAATGTGTTAACTCTTGTGGATTTATGTATTTGTGTGTAGGTCTGCGTGTGATTTGTGCCCATACACAAAGTGCTTCCTAAGAGGAGGCTCCTGGGGCAGCATCAGTGCCCTGGTATGGGAGATAGTGCCGGTAAAATCCCACACAGGCAATACATCAACCTCCTGAGGGGCCAATGAGTGGAGAGAGAGAGCCCAAAAGAGGATAAAGCCAGAGGCACTGACGTCTGCTGCAGTTATTTGAATGAAACTGAAGACATTGGAAAAGGAGGACGAGAACAGTCTTGCAGGTCAAGCGAAACCAATCAAATAAAACTTAAGAAAGTAGAAAATATGCATGTATTCAGATGCACACGTGTGACCAGTCGTGAATTGGCACCAGTTTTGGGCTCAAACCACACGCTCACATATTTATGAACACAGGCAGTTGTTTTCTAAAGGCAGCCCCAGTTTCTGCAGTGTGTGTGCTGAACATTTGAATGTTTTTGCTTATATTTATTGTAAAGTCAAAGTTTTCTTCAAAATTGGAGTGTTTCATGTTACATTTGGAGCTATTTTAAATTGGACACAGGATACATGCATCTCGGTACATTCTGTAATGGCTACCACTCCATGCCCCTAAACACCCAAAGCTCACACACCGAAACCATTTATTTTTTATCAGCATGTGTAAACTAAAGTTCCATTAAAGGTCAAGCAAGAGAGAGAAAGAAAAGGAAAGAAAAGAAAAAGAGAATTTGAATTCACCTTGGGGGTTTAAGATTAAATTGCAGATTCACAAGCGTGCATGGTCGATAAGTCACAAACCACACACAAACTCTTGAAACACATTAAAACTTTTGAGAGATTAGCAACTTCAACTGCAGCGACAGTCACAGACTAACAAGCCTATCTGGGCTCATTTGTCACTGTAGTTGCTCCCTGAAGGCCTCCACATTGTTCAGAGACGTGTTGGGGCCATGTAAAGTTTGAATTAGACCAGGCGCCCGACGAAAACCACTGGGGTAAAATTAGGCATGAGGGGCCGGCTTTCTCTCAAAGCCGCTTTCAGGGGATTAGATGACATTTAAAGTTATTGGAGGACTAATATGCATGATTAAAACGGCTGATTATTGTGCAAAATGGAGGCGTTTTATTGGCCTCACCTAAAGGCATTGGGCTGGGTTTTTTTTTTGGGGGAAGGGTGGTCAGAAAGGTTTAGGGTAGTTAAAGAGGCTCACTAAAGGTCCAGGGTGAGATTATAATGCCTTATTTAACACTCGATCTGCGGATAGCAGAAGCTGAACTGCTTGTGAACCTCAATGGCCAACATTGGAACAATGTGTGTGAGCAGTGGCTGGCCCCATAGTCACTTTTTGTAGTTCCAGTGCACTGTTTTCTTAGGAGTAACCTCCAGGGCAGTAAAAGGAGGGGGTCTTTAAAAAGTTAAATTAAGCTAGGTATCGGATGACGCCAATCGGTGCCCGAATGAAATGGGGACCGTTCCAGACTGTGAGCCAGACTCTATCAAGGTCAGCAGGGGATTCCTCTGCAAACATGACAGTACCGACCATTTTCTTCCGATTAGCTTGAGTTCCCAAAGTAGGGTTTTTGTGTGTCATGTCAGTTTGATTAAAAGCAGCGTACGAAAACTGAAACCAGCCCGAGGGAGGCGAAAAGTCGCTCCGTGTTCCTGCGAGCCATCAAAAACATCTGCTGAGGAAAAATACAGGAGCAGCAAAACCAGAAGGTCTTGTTGGTGGCCCTCAATAAAAAAAAAACAAGCACACACAGGCTAGGAAAACACTTCTGTTTTCTAATTGGGCCGGTAGCCGTGGTAACAGAGTGACATCATGTCATCATTAACAGGTGCCTCGTCCGGTTGGCCGTTCATGGGAAAGTTTTAATTAGAGTTTCCCGCTCTCTCGTCTGCACCAGTGCAGGCCAGCGATTAGTAACTAGTTATGGGCTGTTGTCAATGTTAACGAGGTGACGGAGGGACGGGAGGCAGGCCTGTTGTTACTCTGGTCGGTCAAAGTCAGAGGTCAGAGAGAGACAGAGAGAGAGAGAGCAGAGAGAGAGAGAGCATGGGCTGACCAGAGAACAGCTCAATAAACCAGAGGAAATGATGCTGCTGCCCATTGTAACTCATGACTGTTTGCCTGTTTGTTACCTCCGCCAAGGAGATCGTGTTTTCCGCCCTGTTTGTTTGTCTGTTAAATATCGAGATATCACAAACACCACTTGACAGATTATAATGATGTGTCAAGGAAAGTCAGGTGAAAAGTCAAGGGACAACAGATTAGTCTTTGCTATGAATGGTGCCACCATGTGGCCGTTCATAAGCCATGTTTTTGCTAATAACCGAAGCTATTTCTATTTCCTGGATCAACTTGATCTACCATGTATCTCATACACAGCAGGCACTTCCCAAGCCAGAATTTAATATTTTTGTAAAAGATCATCTTTAGCCAGTCTAGAGGCGTGGCCTAAGAGAGGATAATTCCTACCAGATTTGGTGATCCTCTGACTGTTCCTATTGTCACACCATAAGAGTGACACTTTGTAAAATTTGTTACAAGCTTTCATGACACCCTGAGGATAAACTGTTCATCCCAGGTATTCTCCAAAGACCAATGCTGCCATTAACCAATTAGCATAACAATCTAATATCACTACATTTATTATGAGTGAAGTCAGCTGCAGATCTAACCCTTAACATTTCAAAGAGTGCTATTTGTTTAAACTAGGGCTGTCAAACGATTAACATTTTTAATCAGATTAATCACAGGATTCTGTGGATTAATCACGATTAATTTAACCAAAAAATATGCCCGAAAAATTCAAATTTTCTCTGTATAATGTTGTATGAACGGAAAGATAAAGGACAGAAGGTGGATATGTACATTTAAAATTAGTATTTTTATTAATTGAAAATCCAAATGATGGTTTTAATACTGAAAATTAATTTAAATCAAACTAAAATATATACCTACCAGTGACCACACCATAATTCAGTTGGTCTGTCTCTTTACTAGTATGTCTTTGGGCAAATATAGGCTATATAATGGCATTTATTTGATGAATCTAAGCCTCCTGTTGCTCCCGACATCACCTGTCACCCGCGGCAGTTGACTTTAAATACTATCTATGCCCCCGACACAGACGTGACCGTTAGCCGTTTAAAACACGGCATGGGCTAACGTGCTGCTATGTTTGGCTGCGTGCAGCTACTGATCCTGGGTCAGCGACAATGTTAGAGTGACTGTAGTACAGAGCCGGTGGGATGCACGGGCCGGATCATTCTGCATATGGGTTAATTTGCGTAAAAAAAAATAAAGTGTTAATTCCAGAAATTAATCACTCTGCGTTAACGCGATAATTTTGACAGCCCTAGTTTAAACACAATATTGTGATTAACTGGATAGTTTTTTTTCAATCTGTAACTCTAAACCTAAGTATTATATTCTAACACTTAGTTTGCAGCGCATGCTAACTCAACAGTTCCAACAGGCAAACTTGCTGCTGTACAAATTCAGGACAGATTAAGAGGAAACACACTAAAGGTAATTTGTGCCACATTTATTTTATTTTATTTTATTTTATTTTATTTTATTTTATTTTATTTTATTTTATTTTATTTCATTTCATTTCATTTCATTTCATTTCATTTCATATCATTTCATTTCACCAGGAAGGTCCCATTGAATTACAGTAACTCTTCTCACAGGGAGTCCTGGCCAAGACAGGCAGCAGAAAAGAAGTTGCAGAATTTGCACAAGGCCACACACACACACACACACAAAAACAAACAAAGTACACCACAATTAATGCTAAAATTACACTTCATAACAGGCTATATAAAAACAAGCTAATACATACAGCTAAAAAAAACAAATTAAAAATAAATAAAAGGCATCAGGTTAAAAACAGTTGCAGTGTTCTTTTAGAGCTGATTGTAACATGTTTTTAAAGGTACTGAGTGGTGGGAGTGATTCCAGCTTTAGAGTGGCTTGAAGTTCATTCCAGACCTTTGGTGCATATGATGAGAAAGCTGTTGTACCCAGTTGTGTTCTTGTTAGTGGTGTGGTTAATAACATATATTCTGATGACCTTGTTTTGTAAACACTGTTATGGAAGGAAAGCAAATTTGAAATGTAAAGGGGGAGTTTACCCATTAGTGCTTTCGCAATAAAAATCAGTGCATGTAGTTTCCTTCTAAGGGAGAGGGAGGGCCATTGTACAGCCTCATACAGAATGCAGCGGTGAGTTCTAGCTGGGGCACCTGTGATGAAGCGCAGGGCTGAATGGTAAATTACATCTAGTTTGTTTAATAGCGATGAGGAAGAATGCATATACATGAGGTCACCATAATCTAATACTGATAAGAAAGTGCTCTGCACTAACCTTTTCCTTGCTAAATGAGGAAAACACTTTTTCATGCGAAAAAAGAAACCTAATTTAGGTCTAAGTTTTTTTAAAAGGCTCACAATATGGACCGCGAGAGACAGCTTATCATCAAGCCAGATACCTAAGTATTTATAAGACGATACTCTCTCTATTATCGTACCATCCTGAGTTGTTAAAGTGATGTTTATTGGGGAGCGTGAACGGGTAAAAATCATTGACTTTGTTTTTGTAGCATTTAGTACCAACTTTAAGCTTACCAGAGATTTTTGTACTACACTAAAAGCAGACTGTAAATATGTAATTGCTTCACTGACTGATGTGGCAGATGTATACATAATGGTATCATCTGCGTAAAGATGAATCTTTGTTTGCTTTAAGTACCTAAATTGTTTATATAAATGGAAAATAAAATGGGGCCCAAAACTGACCCTTGTGGGACACCCATTTTTACTTCCAGCAAAGATGAGGTACAGTTATCCAATGCCACACACTGAGTTCTACCACTCAGGTAATTAGTGAACCAGCTTAATACAGTGGTACTAAAGCCTATACTTTGCAATTTCTGCAGGAGAAGGTGATGGTCCACAGTGTCAAATGCTTTAGAAAGGTCAATAAATAAAGCAGCACAAGACTTCTTGTTATCTAAAGTATGTAAGATATCATTTGTAACTGAGGTTACAGCAGTAATTGTACTATATCCTTGTCGAAAGCCAGACTGAGTGGGATTCAAAATGGAGTTGTCAGATAAGAAATGTTTTAGTTGCTCATTTATGAAAGACTCAAGTAGTTTGGCCAAGACAGACAGTCTGGAGATTGGGCGATAATTATCTAAAACCAAAGGGTCTCCGCTTTTTAAAAGTGGAAGGACAAATGCAGATTTCCATGACTTTGGGATAGAACCACAATGTAGACTAAGATTGAAGATGGAGGAGATAGGGCAAGCAATCAAGTTCGCAGCAGTTTTAAGAAAATATGGCTCAATCTGGTCTGGCCCAGCAGACTTTTTACAGTCCAACCCCAACAGGGCCTTTTGTACTTCCGCGGCAGATATTGGAGTGAAGTTAAAATTATTTAGACTTTCATTAGATGAATCAATGATGGAGGTTCCACTATCCATGGGGGTGGCTGGAAGTGTTGACTGAGTATCTCTTCCTGCATTAATAAAGTGCTCGTTGAAAGTATCTACCATGCTTTGTTTACCCCTAACTTCACCATGGCTTGTTGTAATGAATTCAGGGATAGCGGGAGGTGGCACATCACCTGAAGAAGATTTAATAGCTTTCCAAAAAATTTTAGGATCACTGAGGTTTTCATTTATTAAATTCAGATAATACTCACTTTTTGTAGTTTTTATTAGTCTTGTGCATTTGTGTCTTAATACCCTATAATTTAACCAACATTTGTCATTATTATTTGCTTTTATCCATGCTTCATTTCGTTCTCTAATTGCAGTTGCAATGCTGTCATTAAAGCAGGGGTTGTCTCTGCCCCTCACTCTATATCTTATAGTAGGAGCATGTTTATCAATTATGGCTAAACAAGTCTTCTTAAAATAATCCCATGCCAGTTTAACATCATCCATAAAACACACTAAATTTAAATCACTTTGATAGATGTCATGAAGAAATGCTTGCTCATTAAAGCGTTTGTAATTTTGTTTAAAAATAAACCGCGGCTTGGTTTTAGTCATTTTACAATTTTTAACACAGGCAACCATACAGTGATCACTGACATCATTACATTAAACACCGGAGGCAGAGTACTTGTGTGGGGAATTAGTCAGAATTACATCGATTAATGTAGATTTGTCCATTCGTTTTAGATTGAGGCGTGTAGGTGACTGAACTAGTTGCGTCAAGTTTAACGCGTCGCAAATGTCTTTTAATGGTGATGAAGGCGAAAGCCAGTCCCAATTCAAGTCTGCCAGAACGATAAACTCATTGGACAATTCTTGCAGAAAAATCAGATAGCAGAGCAGTTGCCGCAGCTACAGCTGATGGTGGGCGGTAGCATCCTACCACAGTCAATGAAGTGTCATTGGGGAGATTTAATTTGACAGCACACAGTTCAAAAAACTTCGGTTTTGTTATTGTTTTGAGGGAACAGCAATCCAACGAAGCCTTTGCATATATGGCTACGCCCCCTCCTTTATTCACACGATCCGTCCAAAAGAGATTATAGCCATCGATATGAATCATGTTGTTCGTAATTGATGGTTTGAGCCGTGTCTCTGACAAGACAATTACGTCACTTTCTGTCATTTTAGCCCACAGACGAATAGCGTCGATTTTGTTAATCAGACTGCGCACGTTGACATGGACAAAACGCCTTCGCTACTTTTTAAATCGTCAGGACTCAAAATCACTTCTGGGCCTGGGTTTGGATGGATATTACCTGATAGGACCAGGAGTAGGACAATCCAAAGGCCCGCTGATCTTGTCGAGCGGGCAGCGCCGACTTCCCGGTCACGTCTGCAGCTGTTGGGCCGAAACTGCCGTACTTCTGCCCAGCTGAGGAGTTGAGACCCAGTAGAACACGTGATGCACATTGGCACATTTTTATTTACAAAGCCTTGACCGGGAAGCTTCCTCGTTATTTAACAGAAATGTTGCAAATTTCAGATGGGCTTTATCAGACCCGCTCCACTGACATGCTCATGCTTTATGTCCCACAAGCCCGGTCTGAGCTGGGAAAGACAGCTTTTAGCTTCAGTCCCCCCGACTCCTTGAACAACTTACAGCAACAAATTAAACTAAATACCTTCATATCCTTTAATCAATTTAAACAAACTATCTTAAATCTGCCAAACTCTACCTGTAACTGTTTTAATTAGGCTATATTGTACTTTCACCCATTTAATTTCATTTTAATTGCTGCCACTCTTCACCACTATGTAAATGTTTCAATTGTTTTTTTGCTTTTTGTTTTTTTCTTCTCTTCACCTGTTGTTGTGTATTTGATGTATTTGCATTGAATATTGTGTATGCATTGTTGTTTTTCCTTGGAATTTGTTTGAACTGAACCGAGGGCACCCCATTGGAAAATAAAGAAATGAAAAGAAAAATGAACAGCCAGGAAAGACGGACGCGGACATACGGATTGCTGCAGATCCGCCAGCATCAGAAAGCAGCATAGTTCCAGAGTTTGGAAGAATAATCCGAGAAGAAGCGAATGACCCATCACTAAATCCCAGAACTCCCACAGAATGCGAGACGAGCACGCAGGCGAGCAGCAGGCAAACCGGTAGACTCATGTTGTCGAAGCAGTCAGATGTATGAGCAGGTTTACCAAAGTGCAAAAGTGTACATTAAAAAAAAAGGATTGTAGAATAAAATTTAGAGTAAAAAATCACTTAAAAACTGTAGGACACAGACAAACAAAGACTAACATGCTGCCATCTTGAATATCGGTGATATAGAACACCAGCAGTCTGGATTGCACACCTCCGCTTTCCACCCTCCTGTTTCCAAGTGTCTAATACAGAGCAGAGAAGAGGATTTTGTTGGAGATATAGCCGTTTTCTTCAGAGGACTGTGGCACAGGATCAAATTTTTGTAAATGCAAACGTATCTCTCTTTCACCAGTGAGGGTGTTGTATTGTATATGGTTGTGGGTATGTAGTTGAGAGTGATGGGCCCAGATCCCACAGCAACACAGAAGAAGAACATGGAGCACCACTAGAACAGAGAGGACGGCCCCTCGCTGCTGCGCTCCCTTTCTTTTCCAAGAGGAGGTCCTATTTATCAGAGAGAGTCAGCATTTATCATGGCCGAAGCCTGGCTGCGTGCTCTGCCGGAGACTCGTTGGGACCCCCTGCCTGTCTCACATGCAACAAACCCGTCAGCACAGGGAGAGAAGGGGGAGATCCTGTGACTAATAAAGAATACACAGATAAATGACGTGTCAGCACTTACACTGACTCATCCCTCTTTCATCAGTATTATTCATTTTTTGTATTTGTTTGCAGTTTTGAAGCCTTTGCCACGGAAACATATCTTGGAGACAAAGTTGCTTCACAGGCAAGAATAATCTCTTTTTTGAGTCTTTCTTTTGGCTTCGCTAAGTAAGAGCTAACTCACCCAAAGAGATGAGAGAGATGGTCTCTGCCTCCAGAATATCTCTGCTTTTATGTGCTGGCAGATATTATTTTAGAATATTATATAGGTTTCCTGTTCCATTTTGATTTGGCCGTTAACTAACCCCCGTCAACATTGTATACTGTTGCTACGTATGCCAATCATGGCTGGCACATTCTCAGTTTGCAACAATTACAGTGGCAGATTTACCACTCAGTACTTAATGGGGCCCTGACTTTAGACTGAGGAAGACGAAAGCTGCATGACTTCTATTTTGTTTTCTTGGCGATCCATCAATTTTCCTGCCTGAAATGCACACAGGCAGATTTCATTAGCTGTAGCTAGCTACCCAATTAGCTTTGACTTTAACATGAGCTTACTGAGCAAATGTCATGCTAACAGTGCTGTGCAACGACAAGAAAAAAAGCTACCAGGTCCCAAATAGAAGTTCTTATGTTATCATCAGTTGATGGTTCATGTATTTGTCAGGAAATTTAATGAAAAAGTAATGCTGGTCATGTATTGCTGTATAAATCCATTTAGCCCTAGTTTTATAGTTGCATTATTAGAAGACAAATGATATCAGACAGTTATTTAACGCATGCACATGTTGCTAATCCAACCCTGAAGTGTCTTGTCTCAAAGGCAATTCAGCAGGCTTGATCCCCTGACACAACAGGCTACTTTATTGCGGGGGCGTAAGCCGTCATGACAGGCCCCGCGCCATGCAATATCAGCTAACTTTAATATGCTGAAAGGCTTTATAGATCCTCGGCGAGCAGCACACCAGTTTAAACCATCTATCCAGAGCTGAGCATCCACTGGGATCCATTTGGCAACGGGTCCGGCCGCAACCAGGCAGAGCAGAAAGCATATTTTCTCTGTAATTTCTTCTCTCTTTCTTTCACTGTCCATCTCGGTTTACCTCCTGCTCTCTTCGCTGCAGTCTAGACAGACAGAGGGTTAGAACAGAGGACGAGGAGATGACGGTGCCAAGTCATGTGTTTTCGAGCGGGTAGGTGAAACACGCACACACACACACACACACACCACAGCTGTTCAGTCGAGCAGGACAAACAAACAAAGGTGGATTATGACAATTAGTGGCCTGGTCAGAACCCGGGTGTTTCCATAGCTTAGTGGATAGGACCAATTAATCAAAACTCTTTCTCTCTCTCACACACACACACACACATGGCTAATGAAAGCAGCAATATTCAAACATGTGGGAACCATTTCTCCACCTACCTCCTGCTCTCTCTATGACAACACAGAGGAACACAGCAACATTTGGAACAAGGAAAACATGCTGATGGTGATTAGCAAGCGACTCGTGGTCGGAATGGACCACGTGTAATATTGATAGGAAGTATTTTGTCCAGTGCCACAAAGCAGCTGTGTATCTATCTATCGGACAGCTAATC
Organism: Hyperoplus lanceolatus; assembly: GCA_026929865.2. Taxonomy (NCBI): domain Eukaryota; kingdom Metazoa; phylum Chordata; class Actinopteri; order Uranoscopiformes; family Ammodytidae; genus Hyperoplus; species Hyperoplus lanceolatus. The sequence goes on along the minus strand of CM049411.1, from coordinate 22,656,103 downwards.
ATCCATCAGACAGCACTCACACACATTTGTATTGATGCTGTAAGAGACCATATCAATTTAAAACAGTGCAAATCTAAGTTATGTGACTTCTCATGCCCTCAATTCAATTGCAGGATTACCTTAGTTAATCAATCATGATGTCACAATATTTGAATCAGGATCACGGCCTGTCAAATATGATCAAACCACACCCAAAACAACAGTGTCAAAAATTCATTTTCTATGGGTTATTGATCAAATTTGAACTGTGATAAGGAAAAGCTTCAAAACAAGGCAAGTTGGACACTTGTTTTGTTTTCAAAATGTAATAACAAAATGACTCTGCTTTTGTCCAACACCTAGATTTTGGGGCTCATTAGTAAGATATTGATGACTTTTCATATTTTTGCAAACTTTTTGGAAAATAAAGTAATACAAGAAGTTGTTGTTTTAATGTCAGTAATCAACTGGCAAAGTTTCATAATGATATCTATAAGTTCAAAAAATTCCCCATTAGGCCATCCCCATTCACCCCCATTCACTTAAACAGTGGTTCTGATTTGCTATGTCGGCCCGCTGTAGCTTTCCAGCAGCTTGTTGACAAGGTTGTCCACCCAGGTTGTGATCGTGGAAGGTCCTAGATGTCATTTTTGGGGAACAACCTTTTACAACGCTCCATGTCCATGAAATCACTTTGCCCCCTGGGTATACCTGATGAGTATGAACTTTTAAATGATATGCTCTTAATGAATGCAAATTAAGTTCTCTTTTCACAGTTTAACTTCCTTTTTTTCCTCCATGAATAGAAAATGTTACAGAGAAACAAGTGCGTGGATAAACAACTCCTGTTATATATTATACATAATAGCACAGTTCAAGGACCTTGGCTGAGGAGAAGGTTATTTAAAAAAACAAAACATGTGGCACGTTTTGTTTAGCTTATCGAAGCTAATGTACCTACTTGATTCTTGCTGTTCTGAGTTTGTACCTTCATGGTTGAAAGCACATATTGGATGCCTTTTTAGGAAAAAAAAGGGTCAGCTATATGACATATAATGTAACAAAATGACTGTAAACAGATTAAAGTGCTTTTATAATAAAGAAGTCCATTCAATGGTATTAAT